>CM057343.1:432750988-433950988 GCA_030015575.1 Agapanthus africanus
CTTTAAAAAGTGTTAAAATTTGATATTTTTGCAAACTAGAATTTTGGACTTAACTCAAATTGATAAGATTAAATTATAGGAATGGTTTATATAACCTAGTTATGATATTTAGTGAATATTATGGCCATTAGTTTCGTTTAAATATCAAGTTTTGAAGTAAAACGGTTAATTTACGCTTTCTAGGTTTTTGCGAAATAGGACGATTTGATTGATTTTAAGGTTTGGATGATTTAAACCCTATTCTATATTATAATTAGTAAGTTTTGGAACTACGATTTGTATGTTTGGGTTTTTCTCAAACAATCGGCGTTTGTACGCCGATATCGAGGGTTATTTGGTTATTTTGCATGAGCGGGTCATGGGTTTTAACCGATGCGCGTTTCGTGCGTCGTTTTGGTTTTATCCGCGATTCGGTTTACGATATACATATATGTTTGCGTATAGGTACCCCTCACGTGGACATCGGACGATAAAGAAAAGGATGGCGGCATCGACTTCGGCAGACAAAGACCGGATGAGTAGATGTATATCTACGGGGGAAGTCGGGTGGATGGCGTTTAGCACCCCCGCAAACGTAGAATAAGGATATTACATATTATTATTAGGAAGTCGGACGTGACCTTAGATCCTTGGTGAGTAGGGTACCATTGAAGACGTTAGGTTGGATTAGACTGATCTAGAAAGACTTAACCAGAGGATGTTTGCCCTAGAGGGAATTCGTAGGTTTCATGTAGACATACACACACGCGCGCACACATACACTTGACTTGGTGTATGTGTTTGTGTGTCTATATATATAACATATACACGTGATATGAGGATGTTATATGTTATCTGGGGAAGAGTCGGTATGACTGGGCATAATGCCGTGAGTTAAAGATATACGATCGAGTATGATATGAGATGTACTATGATATTAGCGGATCGTTGGGAAATGAGAAAATGGATATTTATACATAAACAATAATAGGTGATGATGACATTGAAATGTATGAGACTCTAGAATAGAACCCGGATTGTAATATATGACTTAATCACGATATGATATATGTGACATGATATTTCTGAGGATCATTTGACGATGTATATTTACACAGACAATGATATATGTTTGATGATATTGGGATGTATGTGATTATAGCACAATACCCTTGATCATGATATTGTTTGATGATGATACTATACGAATGATCATGTACATATGCGACAGTTGACCCGTACCCAGAATTTGGGAAGCCGTACGATGGATTTTACTGTACGAGGCATAGATGTGATGATTGATCCACACTCTTGATTCGAGGAAGTCATACTATGTACGTGACGCTATTGAGACTGGATCGCCGACTACTGGAGATATCGACTCAGACTTTAAGAGTATTCTTCTTACCTTTCGGCTAGTGTCTTTAGTTAGTTCCTAGTTGGTTAGGTAGATCTTAGTTTAGGCTCGAGTCATACTTATTTGCAAAACTAACGAATCGTGCGCATTTTTAAAGACATCCTGAGGGATACTACGGAATTTTCAAAGGACATATCTTTTCTTAAAAACCCCGTAGCCCTTAATTTTCTAAAAACCACGATTCATACTTTTTCAAACAACAAACTGTATGACTCGTAATTAGTATGTATTCTTTAGTTGTGCATTTACTACACATTCACTGTTATATTTATGTTGCATTTATCACATTGCATATTCATACGTATGTTTCTTTAGCTAATATGAAACTCTGCCTGTTAGGACACCAGCACAATTACCGATGATGCGCATATTCCGCGTACACTTATTTGCCGACTCACACACATCATCATCGGTAATTGCCATGTCACGTACACTTTAGAACATATTATCTTTTTTTGATAGAATCAGCTAAAGGCTAGATCAATATAATAGTGTGTAATTACTCGCATGTGCTAGTTTAGACATTGCATTTATTACTTAGACACTTCATGCATTCACATTTTCATGTTATCATGCAGTATTGTGGGGCTTATGCCGATACTCATTATTTACTTACTCATGATTTTGGGATTTTGGATTTCTATGAGATTTCTGGATTTTTGGGAAAACCGCAAGAATATATATAAAAACTTCTCTCTCTCCCTCCCTCTCATTTTAAAATACAAGTTGCGGTTTTCTCGTGATGTATGTGTCGTCCACCATGAGATTTCGTGTTTTTTGTTGGATTTTGAGACCCGATTCGAAGAGTGGATGAACCATCCAGGTACATAGTGGGCCCGGTATGGTACCCCGGGGCAAGAAGGTCGAGTTGTAGACGATGAGCCTGGCAGGGGAAGACTACCTACCAGTGATGTCTGGCGCGGCGGATATCCGGAGGATATCGACCGTTGTCGTGAGATTTGATGATATGGGCCGATCCGGACTGACGGAGCCCGAGATATTGAGACTATGAGATATTGAGACTATGAGACATTGAGACTTTGAGATTTACATGTCTTGTGTCAATGCTTGACACGGATTTCCATGGATTTCATTGATTAAGTTTCAGATTACTATACAAATTTTACTATGATAAAAGTTAAAGATTTCTTATACACATATATCCAGATTTCATGGTTGATTGTTTTACATTCATGGTGCATGCATACTCATACACATGACACGTTACTACTTAAGGCACTGACATGAGCATTGAGCATTGCACTTACGCATAGATTATTACCCTGCCACTACTAGATGACTGATGATATATTAAGTATATTATTATTGTAGGGTTCCTAGGCACACTCATGAGGTTCCACAAGGCATCTACCATGCCAAAATAAAAAATTTATGTGCCGAACAACCCTATGCAAGATCGTTACTAGAGATTAGGCGAAACTAAAAGCAAGTTAACTACTTTAACTACAAGTGATAGGGATTACAACCTTTGTAGATCCGGTCCTTCACTTCTAAATCTCCGTGTTGATGTCCCTTCGCTGCGATCATCGGGATCCCGGACCCTAGCGTTGGTTTCATCGGAAAAATGAGCGGGCTAGGTCGTTGACTTCGAGGCCGAAGATGATCTACGTCGGGGAGACTCAAACTCAAGCTATTCCTTCACTTGGTCAAAAACTTTATGAAGAGAACACCCTATACTACATGGCAAGTAGTAGAGGATGAAGAAATAGGAAGTGGGCTCACTTTAGAATTGTTTTTCTCACACTTTTTCTCATGGCACCATTGGAGCTAGCAAGCTTTTTGATGGAGCTTGATGAAGAAGAAGAAGAAGAAAGAATGATGAATTATCTCATCCAAAAGAAAGCTTATCCATTTAATTATGGTACCATGGTTGAGTTAAGCCCTCATTCTTAACTCATGTAGAGAATTAACCAAAGTATTAGGTTAAAGGTTAGGTTAAAGAATATCAAGAGAAATGACAAAAGAGTGGACTTTGTCAAAGTTTCTCCAAGCTTCTTCAAGCTTGATAACTTTGACCAAGTTTAATTCTTTTGTTAAATCTAAAGATAAAACAATAACCCTAATCTTAAACCTAATCTTGGTATAAGTCTCATACACACATCTTGTATGTATCATCAAGCATGATACAAACATATGTACACAAATATATATCATATATACACTTATGCACAAACCAGTGAGAAAACAAATCTTAAGTGAGCTAATACTAGTTAATGTAAAGTAATATATCAAAAATATAATTATACATTAAATCATTAAATCAACACTTAATTTAACGATTCGGTCATATTGCATATAACCGACTAATATCTAGTGTATCAATGTATCGAATGAACACTTAATTCGGTAACCCGGCTATATCTCATATAACCGCCCGATGATACAAATCGCGAGAATAGAATACAGTATCACATACTGGTATTATTCTCGGTCCTGCACATATCTCATATGCGCTCCTATTTCGTTTCGCTTGAGCCAGGAAACCCCTGTGTAGGACTCTAAAGACTCGTCAATACGCCGGCAGTAGGTGATGATCATATCAAACACCCACAAGCTGCAAGCGGTCTGCTAAACGTAACGGCCACCCGGGTATTGAGCGATCAGAAGATCAACGAGCAAGCCTGCTTAAACTCCTGCGAATCCAACCAGTAACACTTACCGCACAGTCCGGTCTGTTCGTCTGATATGTCGCATATCTCGCCTAGGGGTGGTAAACGTCAGACCCCAGTAGCTTGATAAGTCATGCCGGTGTAAGGTCCATAACAAACACGAAACTACTGATAACACTTACCAGTAAATCAGTGCAACCCTGGCCAGGGATTTCCAGTTATGGCCAGTCAAGCATAGCGCAACATCAACCCCCAATACCGGGAGAGACGAATCCCCTCCTATCGCTCATTGCCTCCATGTGAATCGGGACTGTACCCAAAAACCACCTGTTTACACAACTCAGTAGAGCCTTGGTAGGGTGGAAATCAAAGCATAGTGGGAGACACACAAGACTCTATAACGATCTCGGGTCAACAGACTAAGCTGTACCAGTGTCACCAGAGAACTGCCATCTGACGTGAGGTATAATACCATCTGGGAGTTCTCGGCGAGTTCGTTCTGTGTACCCAGTCACCACTGAGCACCCGCATACCATCTCTGATGTCAAACACCAATGGATATGGGATCATCCATCGCCCATCACATGGATCGAGAAGATATACGCTAGTCTACTCTGGAATATCGATGCCCCGTCTCGATATTCCCACGACTAGGAACATTGAAGGATGTACTCATGGACTACCCAGGCCCCACTAGTATGATATGCATCATAGTACTGCAAGTCGAGTACACATCCTAAAGGCTTCATCAACATGTAACAGAGAGACGGAAAGTATACATGTTAAGATAAAGAGCAACCAGATAGCGTACTATCATGTCGAGCAAGAAAGTCCTACCTATATATGTCCCAGCATCCACTACAATATACATCTCATGTACAGTAATGGCTGTAAGTCCACGTTGCCCACCCCGGTGCTTGCGGGGAGGCGGAAACGTTATGAAAAATCGGATTTTTACAACACTAGGCAACATGGACTATGCTAAAGGAGGGATCTTTGCTAAACAAAACTAGCTAACAAGCTAAAAGAGTTAGCTACTCGGAAAGGGGGTTATACCTAGGTCTTCAAGTCCTTCTCTTCTTGCTCCTTGGAGTGAAAGAACGGGTTCTCCTTGTCGCCTTCTATTGCCGAAGAAAGATCCACCCGAGGGCCTCTACCTTTGGCTCCAACTTCAAACTAGAAGTAACTAAGGTGCTTGGTGTGCTAAACCTAGGACCTTAGAAAGAGTAGAGAGTATTTTTGAGGGTTTTATCTCAAGCTCAAAGGGTTCTCAACTCATGAGAGGGGAGAGCTAGAGAGAGAGGAAGAGGAGGAGAGAGAATCAAAATGATAGAATGAGAATAGTTTTACAACCATAACCAAATATATGTGAATTAATCAATTAACAAAATTAATCAAAATGAAAAAGGTGATGGTATGTTGAAATGACCATTACCATTTCACATTAAATGAGTTTTGCAAAGATCAAAGAGCATCTCTGCTTGAAATGATGATGGTCAACTTTTCAACCTTGGTCAACAAGTCAACAACCCTAACCATAACTCAATTTCATTTAATTAATACTATTAATTGATATTTCACATATTCATTAGGGTTTGGAAAAACAACTGTCAACTGTGCATACACACCCCTTCCAAAACCCTAATAAAAATCCTCTTCCTCTGCCTCAGTCAACTGTGCATACACACCCGCATTCGTGTTCCGAGAAACACGAATACAATGAGATAAAACTAACCCCAAAGCATATACTAGGATCTGGCTCAAACCAGAGCCCGCTAGTAATGACTGTCCGGACACCAAACGTGCACAAGTGCACGGATGTGAACGAACCCTGTCGCAAGACCATGCGACCTCTACTCGGTTTTGCCCAAAGGTGAATAACCCTCTGTGTGGGACTCTAAAGACTCGGCACTACGCTGGCAGTGGGTTTAACCACAGACCGCAAGCAGCACTAGCTGTACGTAACGGTCCCCAGGTAGATGCCAATAAGAAGACGGGCGAGGTGAAACCCGTCTGAACTCCTACTGAGCCTGAATGTGACAGTCTCCATACAGTCCGGTCTGTTCGTCTAAGAACATCGCATGGCGGGCCTAGGGGGTGGTAAACGTCAGTCCCCAAATAGCGGTACAAGTCATGCCGGAGTGTAGCCCAGAACACCCTGAGATAACACTGGAAACCTACCAGTCTATCTCGCTTGCCCTGGCCAGGGACTTTGTGTAATGGCTCTCCTAGACACAGCGCGATATCAACCCCCAATACCGGGAGAGACGAATCCTGTCTAACCGTCACTGCCTCCAAGTGCTTCGGGACTGCACCCAAAAACTACCTATTTGCACGACTCCTTTGAGCCGTGGTAGGGTAGTAATCAAAGTACAGTAGGAACACACTCGAGGCGAAGTGACAGTGTCAAGTCAACGGACTAAGCTGTACTCATGTCACCTGGGAACTGATAACTGACGATAGGTATAATACCAACCAACATTTCCCGACGAGTCCTGTCCAGTGTACTCGTAACCTAACGAGCACCCGCATACTATCCCAAGTACGACGTACTGACGGCTGTAGGACAGGTCGTCTCCCAAGCTGGGATGAGAAGCGCATACGCTAGTCTACTCCGGAGTATCGATGCCCTGTCTCAATAGTCCTACGACTAGGGACCTACATAAGGATGTGCTTGTAGATTACCCAGCCCCCACGAGTGTGACTGCCATCACAACGCTGGTAATCAAGCAAAGATCCTAAGGGCTCCACTAATGTGTAAAGGCGATATGCTAAAAGAAATGCATGCACACATTAAAGTAGAAACAAACCAAGTAGCATACTACTATTTTGAGCAAGATTGTCAATACAAGGTGAATATCCCAAGCTTCCATCAAGTAATATACATACTAGTATGATACAGTAATGGCCTCTAGGGCATATACACTAACAATCTCCCACTTGCACTAAGGCCGTGTACTGGCGTATCGAAGACCTATCATCTCGATCAGCCGCTCGAACTGAGTCTGGGGTAAGGCCTTCGTGAATGGATCAGCAGTGTTATCTTCCGTAGCAACACTCCGAACCTCGATCTCCTGGCGACCCACGATCTCCCTGATCAGGTGATACCGCCTCAAGATGTGCCCGGACTTCTGATGGGACCTGGGTTCCTTCGCTAAAGCTATAGCCCCATTGTTGTCGCAATACAGAGGTACTGGATCAACAATGGACGGAACGACCTGAAGTTCTGTTAGGAACTTCCTTATCCAGACGGCTTCTTTTGCAGCATCTGCAGCAGCAATGTATTCCGCTTCCATCGTCGAGTCAGCAACGGTTTCCTGTTTGGAACTCTTCCAACACACCACCCCTCCATAGAGGGTAAAGACATAACCCGACATGGACTTGGAATCATCCTTGTCACTTTGGAAACTGGAGTCAGCAAAGGCCTCGATCTGGAGGTCTTTTCCGCCATACACCAAGAACAACTCCTTAGTCCTTCTCAGGTACTTGAGAATGTTCTTTACCGCTATCCAGTGTTTCTTCCCAGGGTTTGACTGATACCGGCTTACCACACTCAGTGCATAAGCTACATCTGGTCTGGTGTACAACATCGCATACATTATAGAGCCTACCGCAGAAGCGCAGGGTATAATAAACATGCGATCCCTTTCCAAATCAGTCTTGGGAGACATCTCTTTGGAGAGGGTGATCCCGTGACAAGCCGGTAGATTACCGCGCTTGGAATCTTCCATACTGAATCTTTTCAGTATGGTGTCGATGTACCTGGACTGTGAAAGTCCTAATATCCTCTTGGATCTGTCATGATAGATCCGGATCCCCAGAATGTAAGAGGCATCACCCAGGTCTTTCATAGAGAACCTGTGTGACAAGAACCCTTTGACAGATTGTAGCATAGGAATGTCATTTCCTATCAAGAGAATGTCATCCACGTATAAAACGAGGAATACTACAGTTCTTGCTACAAATCTACTATAGATGCATGGTTCATCTGGATTTTTTATAAAGCCAAATTCTTTGACCGTCTCATCAAAACAGATGTTCCAACTCCGCGATGCCTGCTTTAGTCCATAGATGGACTTAAGCAACTTGCACACCTTTCCGCTGCTCCCACTCTGAATGAAACCCTCTGGCTGGTCCATATAGACACACTCCTCTAAATTTCCATTCAGAAAAGTGGTCTTTACGTCTATCTGCCAAATCTCATAATCGTGGAAGGCAGCAATGGCAAGAAGGATCCGAATGGATTTCAGCATAGCCACTGGAGAAAAGGTTTCGTCATAGTCCAAGCCAGGTCTTTGACGGAAACCCTTTGCTACAAGTCTAGCTTTATAGGTCTCAACCTGTCCATCTACACCAATCTTCCTTTTGAAGATCCACTTGCTTCCTACGGGTTTTACCCCATCTGGAGCAACGTCCAACGTCCATACTTTGTTGGTGTACATGGACTCCATTTCGGTCCGCATTGCATCCAGCCATTTTACCGAGTCAACGCTCTGAATGGCCTGCTGGAAGCTAGTCGGCTCATCACTATCAATGATGCAATCCTCTCTATCCCCGTCTATGAGAAAACCGTAGTATCTCTCGGGCGGATGAGACTGCCTACTACTTCTGCGGAGCGGCACAGGAATGTCCTGATCTTTCGAACCCTCTAGTTCTACTAAGCTTTCAGTAAAAGCTCGTGGTTCTGGAATTTCTTCCAGTTCTATTGCGCTCCCACTTAACTATTTTTCCAAAAACTGAGTTTCCAAGAAGTGGGCATGACGAGAAACAAAAACCTTTTGTTCCTTTTCGCAATAGAAGAAATATCCCTTGGAGTTCTTTGGATATCCCACAAACTTGCACTGTACTGAGCGTGCCTCGAGTTTGTCCGTATGCTGCTTTTTGACAAAAGCTGGACATCCCCATGTCTTAATATGATTAAGATAGGGTCTCTTCCCACACCACATCTGATATAGTGTAGTAGGCACAGTCTTAGTTGGAACTCGGTTCAAAAGGTATGCAGCTGATTCTAGTGCATATCCCCAGAATGATCAGAGTAACTCAGCGTTACTCATCATGGACCGTACCATATCCAATAGGGTTCGGTTCCGTCTCTCCGATACACCTTTATGTTGCGGAGTGTACGGAGGAGTAAGCTGAGAGAGAATTCCATTCTCTTTTAAGTAATCCAGGAACTCGGCACTCAAGTATTCACCACCTCGATCAGATCTCAGTGTCTTGATACTTTTGCCTGTTTGTTTTTCCACTTCATTCTTATATTCCTGGAATTTTCCAAAGTCTTCGGATTTATGTTTCATTAAGAAGACATATCCGTACCTTGAAAAGTCATCCGTAAAAGTAATGAAGTAAGAATAACCGCTTCGTGCATGCGTAGACATTGGACCGCACACGTCGCTGTGTACGAATCCCAAGAGCTCGCTCGCTCTTACTCCATGTCCAGTGAACGAAGTCTTTGTCATCTTTCCTTTGAGACAGGATTGACAAGTTACATATGATTGATATTCGAACGGATCTAAATATCCTTCTGTATGTAACTTGGTCAACCTTCTCTCATTGATGTGGCCCAGTCTACAATGCCATAAGAAAGTCTGATTTGTTTCCGGAGACTTTCTTTTGTGTGTATTCTGGACATTGAAAATCTGTGGTTGGTTTAATATGTATATACCATTGCTTAATGTACCTGACCCAATCAGAACTTTATTAAGGTGAATGTTTACAACATTACTTACAAACGCAAATTCATAACCTTCTTTAGAAATCAAAGATACAGAAATGATATTACAAGTTGCATTGGGTACAAAAAAGCAATTACGTAAAACCAAAACATGTCCATCTGACATTCCCAGGTGATAGTCCCCCACGGCCTCAGCATCCATGCTAGCTCCGTTTGTAACTTTGAGGGTCATGTCACCTGCCTTCAAAAACCTACGCTTTCTCAACGCCTGCAAAGAATTACAGATATGAGATCCTGATATGAGATCCTGATCCGGTATCCAATACCCAGGACGTAGAGTTTATTGATAGACAGTTTTCAATAACATACACACCTGAAGCTGAAGCCACAACTTGCTTCAGATCCTGTGTTCTGGCCTTCCAAGCCCTGCAATCTTTCTTCCAATGTCCACTCTTGTGACAGTAAAAGCATTCTTCCTTATCTACAAGCTTTCCCGCTACCTTTGTTACCTTTGCCTTTCCCTTCGTATCCACTTTACTAACACCGCCCCTTGGTTTGGCGGGGGTTTTCTTCTTCTTTCCTTTGGCTTTCGCCTTGGACCTAGAAGAGGAAGATCCTCCTACAAACAAAGTGGATGTTTTCCTACCTTTCTGTAGGGTGCCCTCTGCACTCCTCAGCATGTTGAGGAGCTCTAAAAGTTCAACTTCCTTTTCCTGCAAGTTGAAGTTCAGGATAAACTGGGCGTAAGTGGAAGGAAGGGACTGGAGAATCAAGTCCGTATAGAGCTCATTTTCCAACGTGGTCCCAAGGTCCGCGAGCTCCTCTATGTAGCCAATCATCTTAAGCACGTATTCCGCTACCGATGATCCGACGGCCAATCTCGCCGAAAACAGCTTCTTCGACACTTCGTATCTGGCGATACGGGATTGCTCTCTATACAGCTCTTTTGTATGGAGAAATATGGATTCGAGGTCCATATTCTCGTGCCTCCTCTGATGTTCATTGTCCATAGAGGCAAGTACGAGGCACTTGGCCTTCGCGCAGTCGATTTCCCAGGTCTTACGGATTTCCCTATCCGCGACGCTGGTTTTGGGACCTGGGACAGGGGGAGCTTTGGTGGTAAGAAGATACCCCAACTTGTCATAAGTGATTGCCATTTTGACATTCCTGAGCCAATCTTTGTAGTTTGGCCCTGTCAGTATGTTTTTATCTAGAAGTAACTTAAGTCCAGTCATGATAAATGGTCGCTGCAATTAGGAGAGAGAGAAGAAACGCTTTAGCATGATGCTCTTGCAAGTTTAGAGTGGTTTTTAATTTGTCTAAACAGGATGGCTCCCACTGTCTCTCGAATCCCTCCTCAAACCATAAAGGAGGAATTAGTCGGGATCAATCTCACCGTACAATACTTGCTTAACCGTTCAGCCAGGCCAGTGCCGGTACTTCGAGGGAGGTTTTCCAACGCTTTCGCGAAGTTCCTTAATTAAATAACCTCTTTTCCCTGTGGGCGTAGCCCCGCTAACATCTTTCTAGACACCTACTTGGTTTATAGCATTGATCGCTAAGTGAGAAAGTTCCGGAGGAGTAGCATATACTCACAGTAGGATCGGGATCCAAATATCATCGCGTGACAAAACTGAAGGAATCCTACCAGAATCATCACACTCCAAATGGTATGCAGCGCTAGCAAGTTTCAGTTCTTTTGAAACTCCCGATGTGGATTTTTGCCCCATGCTCTTATGACCTTGACTTTGGCCAAAATATCATAAGTCACATGTCAAGTTCTACCCGTCATTCTCCAGGTTAATTTGAGCCCACCCGCACATACCCTTGACTTTGGCCAACATGGTAGAACGACTGCCCCAAACCAACACATCTATCTATGCTACACATAAATACCCAATAGCTACCAATCACTATGCCTTGACTTTGGCCAACATACATAACTTGAATACTTATTGACCATTCATGTGAAACGACGGAGGGCTACGAATGGTTTTGGTGAAACCGTAAACGTAGTGAACTTGATATAATCGATGGAACGAGATAGCTTTCAAAAGGAGTGGTTCAAGCTCCGCATTTAAAAGTTGGTTTTGAAAAGAACCGAGTGGTTTTCAAAGTGTTCCAACGATTTTTACTTGGTTTATTTTTTCTTGCATTAATTCCAATGCGTCCCATCATTTAATCCAACCATTGCAGAAAACAACGAAAATATGACGTACGCTTATACCATCCGCATTCGCCACGGGGTCCCGTCATCACCCGTTAGGTTACTTAACTAACGACAGAGCGGGGGCTGGACTAGCACGGATGCAAAACATAAGCAACGCCTAAATAGATATCATATATAGATATATAGCAATGATAGCCATTCCAAATCATAGATGAATACATTGGATATACTAGGAATCCGCATTCCGTTCGAGCCTGTAACGAAAAATGGATTACACGGTCGCGGTGAATAGCCAAACCCCACCCTAGACCCCTACGAGTGCGGCAAACTACCCGCCAAGTACCCGAAGCGAAGCAACCTCCCTCAACTCGTGAGTAGGCCACTCGGCACTTCGAGATACCCGGTAGTTTGTGCACCCCACCTTGGGTCTATCCTAAGAGCAAAAACAGTAAAAAGAAATTATATAATGGCGGCTACAACCTCACCCCGGTTGTGCGGCCAAACAAATAATATTACATCAATTTACATATTACATGAATTGAAAGATAAAAAAACTCTCATCTCACAACCCCCCGGCTATTCATCCGCGACAATCCAACAAATTCATATACACAAACCATCAACATTACAGATCACAGATATGTATAACCCCCACTAATCGACGTATAGCGATTAGCAGACGTTCAATACATATATCACATCACAGATATAACCCATTAGCCAAAGTGTAAAGAAATTCGATCAAAATACGGATTTGTCACCACCCCAAAAACTAACTTGTTCTCTGGAAAATCTGGGTAGAAACAAACTATATTAAAAATCCCAAAACCTCAAACTATGTACACTGCACCAAACTCGGTCCACGGCTGAGTCAACTCGGCCGCGGATCCGCGGCAAGAAGCATGTTCTTGCCGCGGAACCGTGGCGCTTTGAACGGTTCAGTGGATCGTTTTTGGTGGTTGTCTTTAGAAAACCCTGAGCCGATTTTTGAAGTATGATTTATTATTTTTAGAGCAGAAATAAAAATCGACAGAAACTTAGGGTTTTAGAAAAATGTTTTGCGATTTTTTCCGATCGAAGTTCTATATACTTTGCTAACTAGTTAGTTTGTGTTTAGCTAGGCTCTGATACCACTGTAAGTCCACGTTGCCCACCCCGGTGCTTGCGGGGAGGCGGAAATGTTATGAAAAATCGGATTTTTACAACACTAGGCAACATGGACTATGCTAAAGAAGGGATCTTTACTAAACAAAACTAACTAACAAGCTAAAAGAGTTAGCTAATCGGAAAAGGGGTTATACCTAAGTCTTCAAGTCCTTCTCTTCTTGCTCCTTGGAGTGAAAGAACGGGTTCTCCTTGTCGCCTTCTCTTGCCGAAAAAAGATCCATCCGAGAGCCTCTACCTTTGGCTCTAACTTCAAACTAGAAGTAACTAGGGTGCTTGGTGTGCTAAACCTAGGACCTTAGAAAGAGTATAGAGTATTTTTGAGGGTTTTATCTCAAGCTCAAAGGGTTCTCAACTCATGAGAGGGGAGAGCTAGAGAGAGAGGAAGAGGAGGAGAGAGAATCAAAATGATAGAATGAGAATAGTTTTACAACCATAACCAAATATATGTGAATTAATCAATTAACAAAATTAATCAAAATGAAAAAGGTGATGGTATGTTGAAATGACCATTACCATTTCACATTAAATGAGTTTTGCAAAGATCAAAGAGCATCTTTACTTGAAATGATGATGGTCAACTTTTCAATCTTGGTCAACAAGTCAACAACCCTAACCATAACTCAATTTCATTTAATTAATACTATTAATTGATATTTCACATATTCATTAGGGTTTGGAAAAACAACTGTCAACTGTGCATACACACCCGTTCCAAAACCCTAATGAAAATCCTCTTCCTCTGCCTCAGTCAACTGTGCATACACACCCACATTCGTGTTCCGAGGAACATGAATACAATGAGATAAAACTAACCCCAAAGCATATACTAGGATCTGGCTCAAACCAGAGCCCGCTAGTAATGACTGCCCGGACACCAAACGTGCACAAGTGCGCGGATGTGAACGAACCCTGTCGCAAGACCATGCGACCTCTACTCGGTTTTGCCCAAAGGCGAATAACCCTCTGTGTGGGACTCTAAAGACTCGGCACTACGCTGGCAGTGGGTTTAACCACAGACCGCAAGCGGCACTAGCTGTACGTAACGTTCCCCAGGTAGATGCCGATAAGAAGACGGACGAGGTGAAACCCGTCTGAACTCCTACTGAGCCTGAATGTGACAGTCTCCGTACAGTCCGATCTGTTCGTCTAAGAACATCGCATGGCGGGTCTAGGGGGCGGTAAACGTCAGTCCCCTAATACCGGTACAAGTCGTGCCGGAGTGTAACCCAGAACACCCTGAGATAACACGGGAAACCTACCAGTCTATCTCGCTTGCCCTGGCCAGGGACTTTGTGTAATGACTCTCCTAGACACAGCACGATATCAACCCCCAATACCGGGAGAGACGAATCCTGTCTAACCGTCACTGCCTCCAAGTGCTTTGGGACTGCACTCAAAAACTACCTGTTTGCACGACTCCTTTGAGCCGTGGTAGGGTAGTAATCAAAGTACAGTGGGAACACACTCGAGGCGAAGTGATAGTGTCAAGTCAACGGACTAAGCTGTACTCATGTCACCTGGGAACTGATAACTGACGATAGGTATAATACCAACCAACAGTTCCCGACGAGTCCTGTCCAGTGTACTCGTAACCTAACGAGCACCCGCATACTATCCCAAGTACGACGTACTGACGGCTGTGGGATAGGCCGTCTCCCAAGCTGGGATGAGAAGCGCATACGCTAGTCTACTCCGGAGTATCGATGCCCTGTCTCGATAGTCCTACGACTAGGGACCTGCATAAGGATGTGCTTGTAGATTACCCAGCCCCCACGAGTGTGACTGCCATCACAACGCCGGTAATCAAGCAAAGATCCTAAGGGCTCCACTAATGTGTAAAGGCGATTTGCTAAAAGAAACACATGCACACATTAAAGCAGAAACAAACCAAGTAGCATACTACTATTTTGAGCAAGATTGTCAATACAAGGTGAATATCCCAAGCTTCCATCAAGTAATATACATACTAGTATGATACAGTAATGGCCTCTAGAGCATATACACTAACAATGGCCTCTAGGGCATACATATAACTAACAATCTCCCACTTGCACTAGGGCCAACTGTAGCAGTGGTTGCAGTATCTCATACTCAACCATCCCTTAAATGTCTCTCTCTGGGAAAAGGCTTTTGTGAGTGGATCCGCCTTGTCCTCTGAGTGTACTCTCCTAACCTCGATCACCCTGGAGATCAACTATCTCCATGATCAGGTGATGCTGCCTCAGAATATGTCTGGGTCACTGATGGGGCCCGGGTTCCTGGGCCAAAGCCACACTTCCATTGTCACACAATGGTAGGAACCTAGTTCATCTCATGAACTAATATACACCCAAACTTCCTCTTTGGTAGTATCTTTGATAGCGATGTCACCAGCCTTTATCGTCTAGTCAGCCACGGTATCTCAGCTTGGAACTCTTCCAACATACCGTCCCTCCACTGAGGGTAAAGACAATGCCTGCGACTGACATTCAGTCGTCCTTATCACCCTAGAACTTTTCCAGTGATTCTCCCCAAAATCGATTGATACCATCTCACTACAACTAGTGAGAATCCTAATATCCATTTAGATCTATCTCATAGATATAAAATCTAGGATTTAGGAGGTATCACATAGATCCTATATGGAGAATCCTTGTGATAAGCGGAGATTGACCGAGCGCAGCATAGGAAACTCTTTTCCTATCAAGAGTATGTTGTCCACGTACAATACGAGGATGACCACCTTACTCTCTACTACCTTTTTGTATGTACAAGGTTCATCTACCATTTTGATGAAGTCAAACTCTTTGACTATCGCATCAAAACAGACGTTCCAACTCCGCGATGCCTGCTTTAATCTGTAAAGCAACTTGCATACGTTTCCGCTGCTCCCACTGTTTACGAAGCCCTCTGGCTGTGTACTTATAGACGTTCTCTTCTAAATCAGTATTTAGAAAAGCAGTCATGACACCCAACCACCAGATATCGTAGTCATGGTATGTAGCAATGTTAAGTAGGATCCGGATGGACTTAAGCATAGCCACTGGAAAAAGGTTTCATCATTATCCACGCCTCGATGATGAAAACCATTAACAAGTCTAGCTTTGAAAGTCTCAACTTTTCCATCTACACCAAGTAATCTTCTCAAGATATACTTTCTCCTGATGTAACCCTTCAGATATAGCATCCAAAGTCCATACTTTGTTGGTGTACATGGATTCTATCTCAGATCACTAAGCATCCAACCATTCTTACAGAGTCTCCACTCTTGATGGCCTGTTCGAAACTAGTTGGGTCATCATCTCATGATGCAATCCTCGCTCCCACTGTCATCGAGAAACCGAAGTGTCTCTCAGGCGGATGAGGAACCCTACTAGATCGGCAGAGAGGCTGAGGTTCGTCGGAGACTATTGAATCCTTTGGTTCTATCAAATCATTGGCTGTAGTTTGTATGGCTGGAAATCTTTCCAGTTCTACAGAACTGACCTTGCCTCGATCTTGTCCGGATTTTGCTTTTGACATAGGCCAGACAATCCCAAATCTTAACAAACTTAAGATATGGGCTCTTCCCTTTCCATATCATATATGAAGTGGTAGGCAACAAATTTGATCGGAACCCTATTCAATAGGTATGCAACTTCATAAGTGCATAACTCTCAAAAGGAAATAGGTAACTCAGTAGTACTCATCATAGAGCACACCTTATCATATAGGGTGTGATTGCTCCGCCCCGATACACCGACGCGCTGTGGTGTATGCGGAGGAATAATGCTGAGAGAGAATCTCATTCTCTTTTAGAATAATCCAGGAATTCCGTGCTCAAGTATTCTCCTCCTTGATCACATCAAAGGACATAATACTTATACCCGTTTTGGTTCTCTACTTCTAACTTATATTCTGTGAATATCTCAAAAGGTTCGGACTTGTGTTTCAACAGGAATATATGTCTGAATCTTGAGAGATTATCAGAGAATGTAATGAAGTACAAAGGACCGGTCTTGGTATGTATAGACAGGGGACCTTCATACATCAGTATGTATCATCCCAAGAGTTCACTAACTCTTTCTCTGTTTCCAGTAAACGGAGCTATGGTCATCTTATCTTTGTGACATGACTGGCATGTTTCATAAGATGTAAATTTAAACTGATTTAAATATGCATCTAAATGTAACTTAGCTAGTCGGGTCGCATTGATATGACCTAGTCTATAATGCCTTAAGAAGAATTCGTTCATTTCTGAACTCTTCCTCTTTTGTGTGTTCTATATACTAAGAACTGTAGTTTGATTTAGAACGTCAATGCTTTTAGATAAGAGTTCACTAACTCTTTCTCCGTTTCCAGTAAACGGAGATATGGTCATCTTATCTTTGTGACATGACTGGCAAGTTTCATAAGATGTAAATTTAAACTGATTTAAATATGCATCTAAATGTAACTTAGCTAGTCGGGTCGCATTGATATGACCTAGTCTATAATGCCTTAAGAAGAATTCGTTCATTTCTGAACTCTTCCTCTTTTGTGTGTTCTATATACTAAGAACTGTAGTTTGATTTAGAACGTCAATGCTTTTAGATAAGAGTTCACTAACTCTTTCTCCGTTTCCAGTAAACGGAGATATGGTCATCTTATCTTTGTGACATGACTGGCAAGTTTCATAAGATGTAAATTTAAACTGATTTAAATATGCATCTAAATGTAACTTAGCTAGTCGGGTCGCATTGATATGACCTAGTCTATAATGCCTTAAGAAGAATTCGTTCATTTCTGAACTCTTCCTCTTTTGTGTGTTCTATATACTAAGAACTGTAGTTTGATTTAGAACGTCAATGCTTTTAGATAACGTACCTGAACCGATCAACTCTTGATATAGGAAATGTACAAAACATTATCCAACAATACAAAATTATATCCTTTCTTTAGTAAATAAAGAGACTGATATGATGTTGTATATCAGGTTCGGTATCTAATAACATTCGTTCAGAATCAATGTATTTGGAAATACAGGGTGATAGTGACCAACAGACTTGGCTGCAACACTTCCACCGTTTTCTGTCTCATGAAACTTATCACCCGCTCTCAGTTCTCTACTTTTCTGTAGTCCATGTAACAGATTACATTTGTGGGATCCTGATCCGGTATCCAATACCCAGGGCATAGAGGATACAGAGAAACAGTTCTTTGTAATGAACATGCCCGAAGAAGATGCATCATCATGCACTTTCTTCGTTTGGGCGGCACGAGAAATCTGGTATTCCCCTAATTCCTTCTCTGTCTTATAACAATTATAAGTTGGAGCGGGGCCAACGTTCCCCAGCTCAGTATAACAAGCGGGTTCGGTCAATACATCCGTATTATTATCTTGATTAAGGCGTGACATGGTCGCTACTTGGAGAGAGAGAAGAAAACACTCTGCGTGCGCTCTTGCAAGATTAGATTGGTTATATATTTTATCTAATGAGGATGGCTCCCACTGTTTCTATCAAATCTTCCTTTAAACCCTAAAAGGAAAGACTAGCCGGGATTAATTGCACTCTACAAGTTCGCCAATCTTTCAGCCAGGCCAGTGCCGGTACTTTAAGGGAGGTTCCCCGTGCTTTCGCACGGACCTAATTAAAGTAAACATCGTTTTCCCAGGGGCGTAACCCCGTTGACACCTTTCTAGACACCTACTTGATCGGCTAATTGCAAAGTGCAAAACTCTTCCAGGAGTAACAATTACTCGCAGTGGGTATCGGGATCCAACTGTCATATAGAAGGTATGCAATCTCATTGCAAATTTCAACACTTGAAACTCCCGATAAAGGTTTTTACCCCTAGCACTTATGACCTTAACTATGGTCAACAAATCATAAGCACTAGTCAAGTTCTACCCGTCATTTCATGATTAATTAGACCCACCGACATGACCCTTAACTAAGGTCAACAAAGTCACGCGACTGTCCTAACTAATCGCATCATATGCGGTGTAGGAAGACATCACTTAGCTACCGTACACTGTGCCTTGACTATGGTCAACAAACACAGCACGAATACTAAGTACTCTACTTTCTAAAATGACGGAGGGTGGCGGATGGTTTTTAAGAAAACCTTTAACGCTTTGAACTTGATCTCGTTGCAGAATCAAATGGTTTTTAAATGGAGTGTTTTTGAGGCTTTTGCTAGTTTCGCTAAAGAGGTCACTCCCGGTGAAGGGATCTCGGCTCTTTCCTCGTCGAATGAGGTGCAGGATATTCACAATACCACTATGCAAAGTAAGAACTAGAAAAGCAGTCAAAAGACAAACTGAAGGTTGTAGCATCTACTAATTATTGCTAAAGAGGCCACTCCCGGTGAAGGGATCGTCGGCTCTTTCCTTATCGAATAAGGTGCCGGATGTTCTACAAGGAACACCGCTATGCAAAGCAATAACTAGAGCTACCTAATTTTATTTTTGAAATTCGATTCCACAACATCTTTTAGGTTTATTTTCTTTCATTAATCACATTAATGAATGTCCCATCAATTAAGCCCACCTAAACATCACAGATAAATACAACGTACACTTATGTCATCCGCATTCGCCTCAATGTCCCGTCTGCACCGTTAGGTTAGGTAACTAACGGCAGAGCGGGGTAGGGCTAACGCGGGTGTAAAACATAAGCAACGTTTATATAATATATCATATATACTATATACAATATCAATCTGAACATATCACATGATCACATCACAGATAACGCAGCAGAAAATATCATATGAAATATTGGATATATTAGGACGTCCTTGTTTTATTTTGAGCCTGTATAAAATACGGATTCCACGGTCGTGATGAATAGCCAAACCCACACCCCTAGACCCCTACGAGAGCGGCAAGTAACCTACCAATTCTAGAGTTAGGAGACCCGGACTCGACTCCTCGAGATGGTTTCCCACTGGACCCTAGAACCCGGTTGCTTGTGCTCCCCTCTTTGGGTTTATCCTAATGCGGAAAAGTAAATAATATACAACACTGGTGATATCAACCTCAACCCAGAAGTACCCCAAATAAAAGAATATTACATACAAGTTTTTTACATGAATGAAAAAGAAAAACACTCATCTCACATAAAAAAAACCCGGCTATTCAAACACGACGATCCAATATAACATATCCAGCAACACATAACATCACATGTCATCAACGTAAGTAAATATGCCCATCCCAATTGTCGTTGACATATAGCAATGAAACCGGCGATATCACATATTACACTTACGGTCACAGAAAAGAAAGTGTAAAACTACAAAAGTTGAAATCCGCAACCTCCTTAGACATCGCATGCCTAACAATTACAAACCCCGCATTTTAGTCTCATTATCGAAAACACTTTTCAATATCAAGTCGGGCAATTCAACAAGATTCCCGGCATCCTAAACGAATGCTCGTCGCAAACTTTAGTAGACGGCCGCACCCCCGATACCGTCGACGAAGTGCACTAAGGCGGAACACCGCTGCCGCGAGCACCCGAACGGATGCTTTCGGCGACGGGGTTCTCCTACAGTCACTTGGTCGGGGCTATGGGGCGTGGCTATCTATTAAGTTTACCGGCGAGTATCCGCGTACGCAACGTGATTGCGACGGACTTTTGATCACATCAAAATCCCGTGGCAACCGATCAAGTGAGACTAAACTGCTAGATTTATAACATTCAAAATAGTTATCTCATAACTACTTGTGGATTCCAAATATTGTATCACATTCCAGATAAATAGACAATGTTAAACTTTCCGATCGAATAATCAAACACCCAAGTTTTCCCGAAAAGCTCAACACTTGAAATAAGTTTAAAAACATCCACTTCATGCCACAGTACCAATGGTCCAGCCGTAGAAGGGTCAAGCCAACGCCTCACATGTGGCACGCCGTACTGCCCTAAACCCTAAGGTTCAAAGGGCAGTTCAAGATGGACACATAATCGAGTTAAGGTTTGTTGTCTTCTAGAGGGTCCATCGCGTTACTTGCACTACTTAGACGTTCTTAAACTACGGAAAAATCCAACACTTGGAAATTTTCCGGCAGGGGAAAAGGTGAGATATTGATATCCGGTCAAACATTTTAACACATTCTAAAATACCCGGAAAAACAAAATAAACAAAGTTAAATAATCTGATCGAATCATCGAGTCCCCAATACAACCCATAAAACTCAACTCTTGAGTATAAATTAAAAATACCCAGAAACCACAGGAATTACATACGGGCATTACTGTGCAAACCGTGACTAATGATTCATCTTTATGGCCGCGGAACCGCCACACAAGCCAGGGTGGGGCCGCGGTTCCGCGGCGCATTGGTCGACTTAGGGTCACGTGCTCCACAGTAATTCCTAGAAAACCCTGCTGAATTTTTTGGATATTTTTAATTTGGAAAAATCCACAGTTTCAGAAAAAGTACAGAGAAGGGTATCGATTAGGGTTTCGGGGTTCGATCGGATTTCTAACTTCGTCTACACTTCGCCTAAAGCTCTAGCTAGGCTCTGATACCACTGTAGAGTTCCTAGGCACACTCATGAGGTTCCACAAGGCATCTACCATGCCAAAATAAAAATTTTATGTGCCGAACAACCCTACGCAAGATCGTTACTAGAGATTAGGAGAAACTAAAAGCAAGTTAACTACTTTAACTACAAGTGATAGGGATTACAACCTTTGTAGATCCGGTCCTTCACTTCTAAAGCTCCGTGTTGACGTCCCTTCGCTGCGATCATCGGGATCCCGGACCCTAGCGTTGGTTTCATCGGAAAAATGAGCAGGCTGGGTCGTTGACTTCGAGGCCGAAGATGATCTACGTCGGGGAGACTCAAACTCAAGCTATTCCTTCACTTGGTCAAAAACTTTGCGAAGAGAACACCCTATACTACATGGCAAGTAGTAGAGGATGAAGAAATAGGAAGTAGGCTCACTTTAGAATTGTTTTTCTCACACTTTTTCTCATGGCACCATTGGAGCTAGCAAGCTTTTTGATGGAGCTTGATGAAGAAGAAGAAGAAGAAAGAATGATGAATTATCTCATCCAAAAGAAAGCTTATCCATTTAATTATGGCACCATGGTTGAGTTAAGCCCTCATGCTTAACTCATGTAGAGAATTAACCAAAGTATTAGGTTAAGGGTTAGGTTAAAGAATTTTAAGAGAAATGACAAAAGAGTAGACTTTGTCAAAGTTTCTCCAAGCTTCTTCAAGCTTGATAACTTTGACCAAGTTTAATTCTTTTGTTAATTCTTAAGATAAAACAATAACCCTAATCTTAAACCTAATCTTGGTATAAGTCTCATACACACATCTTGTATGTATCATCAAACATGATACAAACATATGTACACAAATATATATCATATATACACTTATGCACAAACCAGTGAGAAAACAAATCTTAAGTGAGCTAATACTAGTTAATGTAAAGTAATATATCAAATATATAATTATACATTAAATCATTAAATCAACACTTGATTTAACGATCCGGTCATATTGCATATAACCGACTAATATCTAGTGTATCAATGTATCGAATTAACACCCGGCTATATCTCATATAACCGCCCGATGATGCAAATCGCGAGAATACAGTATCTCATACTGGTATTATTCTCGGTCCCGCACATATCTCATATGCGCTTCTATTTCGTTTCGCTCGAGCCAGGAAACCCCTGTGTAGGACTCTAAAGACTCGTCAATACGCCGGCAGTAGGTGATGATTATATCAAACACCCAAAAGCCGCAAGCGGTCTGCTAAACGTAACGGCCGCCCGGATATTGAGCGATCAGAAGATCAACGAGCAAGCCTGCTCACACTCCTGCGAATCCAAACAGTAACACTTACCGCACAGTCCGGTCTGATTGTCTGATATGTCGCATATCTCGCCTAGGGGTGGTAAACGTCAGACCCCAGTAGCTTGATAAGTCATGCCGATGTAAGGTCCATAACAAGCACGAAACTACTGATAACACTTACCAGTAAATCAGTGCAACCCTGGCCAGGGATTTCCAGTTATGGCCAGTCGAGCATAGCGCAACATCAACCCCCAATACCGGGAAAGACGAATCCCCTCCTATCGCTCATTGCCTCCATGTGAATCGGGACTATACCCAAAAACCACATGTTTGCACGACTCAGTAGAGCTGTGGTAGGGTGGAAATCAAAGCACAGTGGGAGACACACAAGACTCTATGACGATCTCGGGTCAACAGACTAAGCTGTACCAGTGTCACTAGAGAATTGCCATCTGATGTGAGGTACAATACCATCTGGGAGTTCTCGGCGAGTCCATTCAGTGTACCCAGTCACCACTGAGCACCCGCATACCATCTCTGATGTCAAACACCAATGGATATGGGATCATCCATCGCCCATCACATGGATCGAGAAGATATACGCTAGTCTACTCTGGAATATCGATGCCCCGTCTCGATATTCCCACGACTAGGAACATTGAAGGATGTACTCATGGACTACCCAGGCCCCACTAGTATGATATGCATCATAGTCCTACAAGTCGAGTACACATCCTAAGGGCTTTATCAACATGTAACAGAGAGACAGAAAGTATACATGTTAAGATAAAGAGCAACCAGATAGCGTACTATCATGTCGAGCAAGAAAGTCCTACCTATATATGTCCCAGCATCCACTACAATATACATCTCATGTACAATAATGGCCTCTAGGGCATACATATAACTAACAATTATGACCTAGGAGAGCATCGTGCATGCGATTTCTACTCGCAGATGTCTTCTACTCACGAGTTGGCAACTCAACCCCGTTGTGCCAAATTTTCTAACAGGTTTCGATGTACAGGTTTCCTTGGCAGCTTGCTGGCACATCATTTCATTCAAGGTGATTTGCTTGGTAGGTTGGTTCACTTGTATCAGGACCGCCGTTGTACTTTTATTATTTCATTTATATCTAGTATGCTCCATCAACCAGACTTGTATTTGTTAGTTGTATGTATGCCCTAGAGGCCAGTATTGTACAGATGATGTATATTATATTGGATTCTTGGACATATATAGAGAGGACTTTCTTGCTCGATATAATAGTATGTTATCTGGTTGCTCTTTATCTTAATATGTATACTTGTCTCTTGATACTGTCTTGAAGTTACATGTTCGTAAAGCCCTTAGGATGTGTACTTGACTACCAGGACTATGATGCAGATCATACTAGTGGGGCCATGGTAGTCCTAAGTTCATCCTTTAATGTTCCTAGTCATAGGTGTATCGAGACAGGGCATCGATATACCAGAGTAGACTAGCGTATACGCTTCTCGACCCATGAGATGGGCGATGGATGATCCCATATCTATTGGTGTTTGACATCAGAGATGGTATACGGGTGCTCAGTGGAGACTGGGTACAATGGACGGACTCACCGAGAACTCCCAAATGGTATTATACCTCACGTTAGATGGCAGTTCTCTGGTGACACTTGTGCAGGTTAGTCTGTAGACCCGAGATCGTCATAGAGTCTTGTGTGATTCTCACTGTATTTTGATTTCCACCTTACCACGTCCAAGAGGGCGTGCAAAACGGTGGTTTTTGGGTACATTCCCGAGTCACATGGAGGCAATGAGCGATAGGAGGGGTTTCGTCTCTCCCGGTATTGGGGGTTGATGTTGCGCTGTGCGCGATTAGCCATGACAGGGAAGTCCCTGGCCAGGGCTGATTTAGAGATTTACTGGTAAGTGTTACCAGTAGTTTCTCGACCCGTTATGAGCCTCACATCGGCACGACTTATCGGTTATTGGGGTCTGACGTTTACCACCCCTAGACTTGATATGCGACATATCAGACGAGAAGACCGGACTGTACGGGAAGTGTTACCATCAGGCTTTTACAGGAGTTGGAGCGGGCTTGCTTGCTGATCTTCTGATCGCTCAATACCCGGATAGTCGTTACGTCCAGCTAGTACCGCTGACGGCTTGTGGGTGCTTGATATGATCATCACCTACTGCCGGCGTATTGACGAGTCTTTAGAGTCCTACAAAAAGGTTTTACTGGCTCAGGCAAAACGAAATAGGAGCGCATATGTGATATGTGCGGGACCGAGAATAATGCGTGTATGTGATACCGTATTCTATTCTCGCGACTTTATGTATCGGTCAGTTATATGTGATATAGCCGGGTTATCGAATCAAGTGTTGATTCGATAAGTCGATACATTGGATGTTAGTCGGTTATATGAGATATAACCGGATTATTAAGTCAAGTGTTGATTTAATAATTTAGTGTATAATTGTATATTTGATATATTAATTTACATTAACTAACATTTGTTCACTTAAGGATTTTTCTCACATGTGCACAACTTTAGTATATATGTGATATATATTAAAATGTGTTTTCATTTTGTATCATGGTTGTTGATACATCATGCATGGGTGTGCAAGACATACACCATTCTATTTTAAATGGTGGTTTATAATTATTTAAGGTAATTACAAATTAGTGGAGTTTTTGTCACAAGCATGAAGCTTGTAGAAGCTTGTGGATGCTTTGACAAAGTCCACTAACTTTGTTTTACTTTAGATTTTTATTAACCTAACCATTTTGGATTAGCCATGGTTATGTCTCTACATGAGTTAGTATATGATACTCACTCACCCATGGTTAGCTCTCTTGACTTAATCATTATCCTCATCTTTTCTTTTGTTCATCTTCTTCTTCTTTGAGCAAAAAAAGAAAAGCTTGCTAGGGTTTTCAAAAGAGAGTGAAACATTGTGAGAAAATAAATTCTATAGTGAACCCACTTCCTATTTCTCCATCCTCTACTAGACTAGCACTTTAGTTTAGGGTGTTTGCTTCACTAATTCTCTAGTTAGTGAAGTAGTAGCTTGAGTTGGTATTCCCTCGGCATAGATCATCTTCGGCCTCGAAGACTTCAAGTTAGTACGCTTCTTTCGCCTCGTGAAGCCATGCAAGAGCCCGGGAGAACCATGATCGAAGCGAAGGGACTACAACAAGAAGCTTTTGAAGTGAAGGACCGATCTACAAAGGTTGTATTTTCTTCTTCACTTAGATAGTAAATGGTTTACTTGCATGTGTAACCCTAATAATCTAGCAAAGATCTTGTTTAGGATTGTTCGGCACGGCTAAAATTTTAATCGGGCATGGTTGATGCCTTGTAGAACCTTGTTAGAGTGCTTAGTAACCCTACAGTGGTATCAGAGCCTAGCTAGAGCATTAGGCGACGTGTATACAAAGTTAAAACTCCGATCGAACCCCGAAACACCGACTTTGAACCCCTCTCTGGACAATTATTGTGATTTTTTCTGCATTAAAAATACTTAAAAAATCAGCAGGAAATTCTAAGAGTTACTGTGCAAAACAACACCACAATTCCACTAAAGCGCCGCGGAACCGCGGCCTTACCATGCCTTTTGCAGCGGTTCCGCGGCAGCATAGTAGAATTAGGTTTAGATTTTTGGCACAGTACATTCGTTGGTATTTGTTGTTGCTTCTGGGTATTTTTAATCTAACTCAAGTGTTGAGTGTTCTGTGGATTATTTTGTATTCGTTGATTCGATTGGAAAATTTAATTTCATTCTTTTTCCGGATAATTTAGAAAGTATTAAAATGTTCGAACGGATATCATTAACTTGCTTTTTCCCGACACGAAAAACTTTCATGTGTTGAATTTTTCTTGAGTATAAATCTTTCGGAAAAACGTGCAAGTAATGCGATGGACCCTCTAGAAGAACACAAACATTAACTCGATTATTTGACCGTCTGAACCGCCTCTAAACCTTAGGGTTTGGGGCAGTACGGCATGCCACATGTGAGGCGTTGGCTTGACCCTTCTACGGCTGGACCATTGCTACTGTGACGTATTCTGGAATTTTTGAACTCCGCTCAAGTGTTGAGCTATTTAGGAAATCTTGAGTATTTGATTATTCGATCGGAAAGTTTAATACTGTCTATTTATCTGGAATGTGATACAATATGTGGAATTCATATAGTTAGACATGAAATGCGAAGTATGTGATATTTCGGATTTATGATGTCTAAAGTAATTGTGGATTCCAAATGTTGTAGTTTTACACTTTCTTTTCTGTGACCGTAAGTGTAATATGTGATATCGCCGGTTTCGTTGCTATATGTCAACGACAATTGGGATGCGCATATTTACTTACGTTGATGACATGTGATGTTATGTGTTGCTGGATATGTTATATTGGATCGTCGCGTTCTGAATAGCCGGGGGTTTTATATGAGATGAGGGTTTTTATTTTCATTCATGTAAAATCCATTGTATGTAATATTCTTTTATTGGGGCACTTCCGGGATGAGGATGATGTCACCTTTGTATATTATTTACTTTTCCGCTTTAGGTAGACCCAAGGAGGGGAGCACAAGTAACCGGGTTCTAGGGTACAGCGGGAGACCAACTCGAGGAGTCGAGTCCGGGTCTCCTAACTCTAGAATTGGTAGGGTTGCTTGCCGCTCTCGTAGGGGTCTAGGGGTGTGGGTTTGACTATTCATCGCGACCGTGGAATCCGTGTTTTACAGAGGCTCAAAATATAACACGGACCTCCTAGTATATCCATTATTTCATATGATTCTTCTGCTGCGATATCTGTGATGTGATCATTTGATATGTTGAGATGGATACTGTATATAGTATATATGATATATTATATAGACATTACTTATGTTTTACACCCGCGCTAGCCCTGCCCCACTCTGTCGTTAGTTACCTAACCTAACGGTGCATGAGGGGACATCGAGGCGAATGCGGATGGCATAAGTGTACGTCGTATTTATCTGTGATGTTTAGGTGACTTAAATGATGGGACTTCATTAATGTGATTAATGAAAGAAAAGAAACCTAAAAGATGTTGTAGAATCAAATTTTCAAAAAGGGTAGCTACAGTTTTTGCTTTGCATAGCGATATATATGATATATCCTGCACCTTATTCGATGAGGAAAGAGCCGAGATCTCTTCACCGGGAGTGACCTCTTTAGCAAAACTGGCAGATGCTACAATACTCGGTTTGTCTTTTGATTGCTTTTGGAGTTTTTGCTTTGCATAGCGATATATATGATATATCCTGCACCTTATTCCATAAGGAAAAAGCCGAGATCCCTTCACTGGGAGTGACCTCTTTAGCAAAACTAGTGAAAACCTCAAAATCACTCCATTTCAAAATTCACTCGATTCTACAATGATATCAAGTTCATTACGCAATAGGTTTTCAGAAAAACCTGTCGTAGCCCTCCGTCATTTCAGATAAGTAGTATATAGTATTCGTGCTGCATTTGTTGGCTTTCGTCAAGGTGTAGTGTGCAGTAGCTATATGCTGCTTATCTGCTGCATGTGATGCGATTGGATTAGGATAGTCGTATGGCTTTGTTGGCTTTCGTCAAGGGTCGTGCGGGTGGGTTTAATTCAGTCAAGAAATGTACGGGTTGAACTTGAATAGCGGGCTATGGTTTGTTGGCTTTCATCAAGGTCATAGCACGTTAGGGGCAAAATATTATCGGGAATTTCAAGTGTTGAAATTTGCAATGAGATTGCATACCTTCTATGAGATAGTTGGATCCCGATACCCACTGCGAGTAATTGTTACTCCTGGGAGAGTTTTACACAGGACAATTAGCCGATCAAGTAGGTGTCTAGAAAGGTGTCAACGGGGTTACGCCTCTGGGAAAATGAGGTTTACTTTAATTAGGTCCGTGTGAAAGCACGGGGAACCTCCCTCAAAGTACCGACACTGGTCTGGCTGAAAGATTGGCGAAATTGTAGGGTGTAATTAATCCCAGCTAGTCTTTCCTTTTAGGGTTTGAAGGGAGATTTGATAAAAACAGTGGGAGCCATCCTGATTAGATAAAATAATAACCAATCTGATCTTGCAAGAGCATACGCTAAAGTGTTTTCTTCTCTCTCTCTTCAGGTAGCGACCATATCATGCCTTAATCAAGATAATAATATGGATGTATTGACCGAACCCGCATGTTATACTGTGCTGGGGAACGTTGGTTCCGTTCTTTCTTATAAGAGTTATAGGACTGAACATGATATAGGGGAATACCAGGATTCCCATGCCACCCGTATGAAGAAAGTACATGTTGATGCATTTTCTTCGAGTATGTTCATTACAGAGAACTGTTTCTCCATTTGCTCTACGTCCTGGGTATTAGATACCAGGTCAGGATCCCATATATGTAATCAGTTACATGGGCTGAGGAAAGGTAGAGAACTTGGAGAAGGTGATAAAGACATAAGGGTTGGAAATGGTGCAATTGTTGCAGCTAGTGTAGGGTTCCTAGGCACACTAATGAGGTCTCACAAGTGATCAAACATGGCTAATTCTAAATTTTCCATGTGCCTACAAACCCTAATACGGATCGTTAACTAGATGTATAGACGATGCAATGCAAATAAACAACTTTATCTAAAAGGAAAGAGGCTACAACCTTTGTAGATCCGGTCCTCCACCTCCTAGGCTCCGTGATGACGTCCCTCCGCTGTCCAAATCGGATCCCGGACTCTAGCATCGGTTTCATCGGAGAAATGGGCGGGCTAGGTCGTCGACTTCGATACCGGAGATGATCTACGTCGAGGCATCACAAGATCAAGCTCCCACTTCACCAAGTCATGAAACTTGTGAAGAAAACACCCTATACTACTTGGCAAGAGGTAGAGAATGAAGAAATAGGAAGTGGGTTCACTTTAGAATTGGATTTCTCACTCTTTTTCACTAGTTGCCATTGATGGAGGCAAGCTTTCCTTTTGTTGAAGAAGGAGAAGAAGAAGAAGATAATATGATAATTGTCCTTTTAAAAGAAAATAAAATGAATACTTATCATATATCAACCATGGTCAAGTGTAGAGAATGAACTATGGTTAGTTTGAATGGTTAGGGTTAAGCATGAAGACAAAATGGTCACTTAGTCAAAACTTCATGAAGCTTCAACAACAAACAAAGAAAGCCACCATTTTCTCTTTATCTTTTGCCAAAATAAATAAATAAATAAATAGATAAGAAAATGAAAACCCTAACCATTACATAACTATGGTTTAATCCTTTACACAAACCCAAGTTAGCATGTATCATCAAACATGATACAATCTTGTGCACAAAAATATATCACATATACAATGTGCATTTCAAGTGAGAAAATCCTTTTAAAGTGAACCAATACTAGTTAATGCAAAGTAATATATCAAATATATAATTATACATTAAATCATTAAATCAATACTTGATTTAACGATCCGGTCATATCGCATATAACCGACTAGTATCCAATGTATCGGCTTATCGAATCAATCCTCATTTCGATAACTAGGTTATATCGCATACAACCATTCGATACATTCATCGCGAGAATAGAATACGGTATCACATACACGCATTATTTTCGGTCCCGCACATATCTCATATGCGCTCCTATTTCGTTTCTCTTGAGCCAGGAAACCTCTGTGTAGGACTCTAAAGACTCGTCAATACGCCGGCAGCAGATGATGATCATATCAAACACCCACAAGCCGCAAGCGGTCTGCTAAACGTAACGGCCACCCGGGTATTGAGCGATCAGAAGATCGACGAGCAAGCCCGCTCACACTCCTGTGAATCCAACCAGTAACACTTGCTGTACAGTCTGGTCTGTTCGTCTGATATGTCGCATATCTCGCCTAGGGGTGGTAAACGTCAAACCCCAATAGCTCGATAAGTCATGCCGACGTGTGGTCCATAACAATCGTGAAACTACTGATAACTCTTACCAGTATATCACTGCAACCCTGGCCAGGGATTTCCTGTTATGGCCAGTCGAGCATAGCACAACATCAACCCCCAATACCGGGAGAGACGAATCCCCTCCTATCGCTCATTGCCTCCATGTGAATCGGGACTGTACCCAAAAACCACCTGTTTGCATGACTCAGTAGAGCCGTGGTAGGGTGGAAATCAAAACACAGTGGGAGACACACAAGACTCTATGACGATCTCGGGTCAACAGACTAAGCTGTACCAGTGTCACCAGAGAACTGCCATCTGACGTGAGGTATAATACCATCTGGGAGTTCTCGGCGAGTCCGTTCAGTGTACCCAGTCTTCACTGAGCACCCGCATACCATCTCTGATGTCAAACACCAATGGATATGGGATCATCCATCGCCCATCACATGGGTCGAGAAGATATACGCAAGTCTACTCTGGAATATCAATGCCCCGTCTCGATATTCCCACGACTAGGAACAATGAAGGATGTACTCATGGACTACCCAGGCCCCACTAGTATGATCTGCATCATAGTCCTGTAAGTCGAGTACACATCCTAAGGGCTTTATCAACATGTAATCAGAGAGACAGAGAGTATACATGTTAAGATAAAGAGCAACCAGATAGCATACTATCATGTCGAGCAAGAAAGTCCAACCTATATATGTCCCAGCATCCACTACAATATACATCCAATGTACAGTAATGGCCTTTAGGGCATACATATAACTAACAGCTAGAACCGTCGGGGAATATCACCTTGTATTACCAACTTGTAATACATTGATTCTGAACGAATGCTATTACATGCCGAACCTGATATGCAACATTATATCGGTTTCTTTATTGAGTAAAGAGAGATATAATTTTGTATTACAGGATAATGTTATGAACATTTTCCTGAACCAAAAGTTGGTTGGATCAGGCACGTTGTGCAATAGCATTTATATCTAAATCAATCAACAGTTTTGAGCATAACAAACACACAAAAGAGGAAGAGTTCAGAAATGAACGAATCCTTCTTGTGGCATTGTAGACTTGGTCATATAAATGCGACATGACTAGCTAAGTTGCATAAGGGTGGTTATTTGAAACCATTCGAATTTTCATCTTATGACACTTGCCAATCATGTCTCAAAGGCAAGATGACCAAAACTCTGTTTACGGGACACGGAGAAAGAGTTACTGAACTCTTAGGACTGGTACATAGTGATGTATGTGGTCCCATGTCTACACATGCCAGGGATGCTTCTTCGTACTTCATTACATTCACTGACGATCTCTCAAGATACGGACATGTGTTCTTGATAAAACACAAGTCTGAAGCTTTTGAGAAATTTAGAGAATATAAACAAGAAGTCGAGAACCAAACCGGGAAAAGTATTAAAATCCTTCGATCTGATCGAGGAGGTGAATACTTGAGCAATGAATTCCTGGACTTCCTAAAAGAGAATGGGATTCTCTCTCAGCTGACTCCTCCATATACACCACAGCACAACGGTGTATCAGAATGGAGGAACCGCACCCTATTAGATATGGTGCGCTCTATGATGAGCACATCTGAGTTACCTATTTCCTTCTGGGGGTATGCGCTAGAGACAGCCATACATCTATTGAATATGGTCCCCACCAAATTTGTGCCTACCACTCCATATGAGATATGGAAAGGGAAGAGACCATGGCTTAATTATGTTAAAATATAAGGTTGTCCAGCCTATGTCAAACGACAAAATCCGGACAAACTCGAGGCACGGTCTGTTCTATGCAAATTTGTAGGATATCCCAAGAATTCACAAGGGTATATCTTCTACCACACTGAGGAACAAAGGGTGTTTGTTTCTCGGCATGCCACCTTTTTAGAAAATGAATTTCTTGCAAAAGAGATTAGTGGTCATGAGGTAGAACTGGAAGAGGTTCCAGCTACAAAAGCTGCAACAGAAGATCTGGTGGAACCAGAGAATCCGGTAGTACCCGATGATCCCCAGCCACTCCGCCGATCTAGTAGGGTTCCTCACCCACCTGAGAGATACTACGGTTTTCTCATGGATGGTGGGAGCAAGGATTGCATCATGGAAGATGATGACCCAACTAGTTTCGAGCAGGCCATCACGGGTGGGGACTCAGTGAAATGGCTGGATGCAATGCGGTCCAAGATGGAATCCATGTACACCAACAAAGTATGGACTTTGGAAGATACTCCTGAAAGGGTAAAACCCATTGGGAGCAAGTGGATCTTCAAGAAAAAACTTGGTGTAGATGGGAAAGTGGAGACTTTCAAAGGTAGACTTGTTGCAAAGGGCTTTCGTCAAAGACCAGGTGTGGACTATGACGAAACCTTTTCTCCAGTGGTTATGCTTAAATCCATCCGGATCATGCTTGCCATCGCTGCATATCATGACTACGAAATCTGGCAAATTGATGTTAAGACCGCCTTTCTAAACAGTGATTTAGAAAAGAGCGTGTACATGACTCAGCCAGAGGGCTTCGTAGCTAGTGGGAGTAGCGGGAAGGTGTGCAAGCTGCTTAAATCCATTTATGGATTAAAGCAAGCATCGCGGAGTTGGAACATATGCTTTGACGTCGTTATCAAAGAGTTTGATTTCGTCAAAAAAGTAGATGAACCTTGTATCTGTAAGAAGGTGGCAGAGAGTAAGGTTGTCTTCCTCGTATTGTACGTGGACGACATACTCTTGATAGGAAATGGCATTCCTATGCTGCAATCGGTCAAGCTCTTCTTATCACAAAGATTCTCAATGAAAGATCTAGGTGATGTCTCCTGCATACTGGGAATTATGATCTATAGAGATAAATCTAAAAGGATATTGGGATTGTCCCAATACAGATACATTGACACCATACTAAAGAGGTTTAGTATGGAAGAATCCAAGAGTGGGAACTTACCCACGATCTCTGGACTCACTCTCTCCAAAGAAATGTCTCCCAAGACTGATTTGGAGAGAGCTCGCATGCAAGGGATACCCTATGCTTCGGCTGTAGGCTCTATCATGTACGCGATGCTATATACCAGACCCGATGTAGCACACTCACTAAGTGTAGTGAGTAGGTATCAAGCTGATCCTGGAGAGAGTCACTGAACAGCTGTGAAGAGCATTCTCAAGTACTTACGAAGGACTAAAGAGATGCTCTTGGTGTATGGTAACGGAGAACTCCAAGTGGAGTCCTTTACCGATTCGAGCTTCCAGAGTGATAAGGATGACTCTAAGTCACACTCGGGATTTGTCTTTACCCTTTACGGAGGGGCGGTTAGCTGGAAGAGTTCCAAGCAGGAAACCGTGGCAGACTCGACGATGGAGGCTGAATACATCGCTGCCAACGATACTGCTAAAGAGGCTGTCTGGATCAAGAAGTTCATTACTGAACTTGGAGTGGTTCCATCTATTGAGCATCCAATACCTTTGTATTGTGATAACAATGGAGCGGTGGCTTTGGCCAAGGAACCCAGGTCCCATCAGTGATCCAGGCATATTCTGAGGCGGTATCACCTTATCCGGGAGATAGTAGATCGCCGGGAGATCGAGGTCAGGAGGGTTGACACGAAGAACAACACTGCGGATCCACTCACGAAGGCCATTCCCCAGATACAGTTTGAGAGACTCTTCGGGATGCTTGGTATGAGATACTACAGCAGCTGGCCCTAGTGCAAGTGGGAGATTGTTAGTTGTATGTATGCCCTAGAGGCCAGTATTGTACAGATGATGTATATTATATTGGATGCTTGGACATATATATAGAGGACTTTCATGCTCGATATAATAGTATGCTATCTGGTTGATCTTTATCTTAACATGTATACTTGTCTCTTGATACTGTCTTGAAGTTACATGTTGGTAAAGCCCTTAGGATGTGTACTTGACTACCAGGACTATGATGCAGATCATACTAGTGGGGCCATGGTAGTCCTTAAGTTCATCCTTTAATGTTCCTAGTCGTAGGTGTATCGAGACAGGGCATCGATATACCAGAGTAGACTAGCGTATACGCTTCTCGACCCATGAGATGGGCGATGGATGATCCCATATCCATTGGTGTTTGACATCAGAGATGGTATACGGGTGCTCATTGGAGACTGGGTACACTGGACGGACTCGCCAAGAACTCCCAGATGGTATTATACCTCACGTCAGATGGCGGTTCTCTGGTGACACTTGTGCAGGTTAGTCTGTAGACCGGAGATCGTCATAGAGTCTTGTGTGATTCCCACTGTGCTTTGTTAGTTATATGTATGCCCTAGAGGCCATTACTGTACATGAGATGTATATTGTAGTGGATGCTAGGACATATAGAGGTAGGACTTTCTTGCTCGACATGATAGTACGCTATCTGGTTGCTCTTTATCTTAACATGTATACTTACTGTCTCTCTATTACATGTTGATAAAGCCCTTAGGATGTATAATCGACTTGCAGGACTATGATGCAGATCATACTAGTGGAGCCTGGGTAGTCCATGGGTACATCCTTCAATGTTCCTAGTCGTGGGAATATCGAGACGGGGCATCGATATTCCAGAGTAGACTAGCGTATATCTTCTCGACCCATGTGATGGGCGATGGATGATCCCATATCCATTGGTGTTTGACATCAGAGATGGTATGCGGGTGCTCAGTGGAGACTGGGTACACTGAACGGACTCGCTGAGAACTCCCAGATGGTATTATACCTCACGTCAGATGGCAGTTCTCTGGTGACACTCGTACAGCTTAGTCTGTTGACCCGAGATCGTCATAGAGTCTTGTGTGTCTCCCACTGTGCTTTGATTTCCACCCTACCACGGCTCTACTGAGTCATGCAAACAGGTGGTTTTTGGGTACAGTCCCGATTCACATGGAGGCAATGAGCGATAGGAAGGGATTCGTCTCTCCCGGTATTGGGGGTTGATGTTGCGCAATACTCGACTGGCCATAACTGGAAATCCCTGGCCAGGTTTGCACTGATTTACTGGTAAGAGTTATCAGTAGTTTCATGCTTGTTATGGACCTTACATCGGCATGACTTATCAAGCTGCTAGGGTCTGACGTTTACCACCCCTAGACGAGATATGCGACATATCAGACGAACAGACCGGACTTTGCGGTAAGTGTTACTGATTGGATTCGCAGGAGTGTGAGCAGGCTTGCTCATTGATCTTCTGATCGCTCAATACCCGGATGGCCGTTACGTTTAGCAGACCGCTTGCGGCTTGTGGGTGATTGATATGATCACCACCTACTGCCGGCGTATTAACGAGTCTTTAGAGTCCTACACAGAGGTTTCCTGGCTCAAGCGAAACGAAATAGGAGCACATATGAGATATATGCGGGACCGAGAATAATACCAGTATGTGATACTGTGTTCTATTCTCGCGATTTGTATCATCGGTCGGTTATATGTGATATAGCCGGGTTACCGAATCAAGTGTTGATTCGATATATTGATACACTAGATATTAGTCGGTTATATGCGATATGACCGGATCATTAAATCAAGTATTGATTTAATGATTTAATGTATAATTATATATTTGATATATTACTTTACATTAACTAGTATTGGTTCACTTAAAGTTAATTTTCTCACTTGATGTGCACAAGTTGTATATATGATATATGTTTGTGCACTAGTTTGTATCATGATTGATGATACATGCAAACTTGGGTGTGTGTATGACTTACACCATGTTTAGGTTAATGGTTTAGGTTTTTATTTGTTTTGGTAAAACAAAATGGTGGTTTTCTTTGTCTTATGCTTGAAGCTTCATGAAGCTTTCAAGCATTTTTGACAAAGTCTAACCATTTTGTTTTGCATGATATTTTCACTAACCTAACCATTAACTTAAACTCTAGTTTAGTCTCTACAAAGTTTAACTCACCCATGGTTGCATTATGATATACTTCACTTGATTATTCATTTTAATTAATTGATAATTTCATTCTTTTCTTTCTTCTTCTTCTTCTTCAAGAAGAAGAAAGCTTTCTTGAAAATTTTCAAGTGAAGATTTAGAGTGAGAAATCCAAATCCAAAGTGAACCCACTTTCATTTCTTCATCCTCTACTACTTGCCATTTAGTTTAGGGTGTTCTCTTCACAAAGTTCTTGACCTAGTGAAGATGGAGCTTGAGTTTGAGTCTCCTTGACGTAGATCATCTTCGGCCTCGAAGTCAACGACCTAGCCCGTTCATTTCTCCGAGGAAACCGTCACTAGAGTCCGGGATCGCGATGATCGCAGCGAAGGGACGTCAACACGGAGCTTTAGAAATGAAGTACCAGATCTACAAAGGTTGTAATCCCTTTCACTTAGTAGTAAAGTTGTTTGCTTGCTTTTAGTTTCGCCTTATCTCTAGTAAACGATCTTGTATAGGGTTGTTCGGCACATAAAATTTTTTGAATCGGGCATGATTGATGCCTTATAGAACCTTGTTAGAGTGCCAAGGAACCCTACAGGGCGACGGGGTTCTCCTACAGTCACTTGGTCGGGGCTATAGGGCGTGGCTGTCTATTAAGTTTACCCGGCGAGTATCCGCGTACGCTACGCGATTGCCACGGAATTTTGATGTGATCAAAATTCCGTGGCAATCGCGTAGCGTACGCGGATACTCGCCGGGTAAACTTAATAGACAGCCACGCCCTATAGCCCCGACCAAGTGACTGTAGGAGAACCCCGTCGCCCTGTAGGGTTCCTTGGCACTCTAACAAGGTTCTAAAAGGCATCAACCATGCTCGATTCAAAATGAGAATGAAACTTTATCAAGAGAGAGAATGAGCTAACCATGGTGAGTGAGTATCATATACTAACTCATGTAGAGACATTACCATGGCGTATGTCTCATACACCCATGATAGTGGACTAAGTCAATGCAACTATAAGCTTCATGAAGCTTCATGCATGTGAGCTCATTATCCACTAATTTTAGAATTACTTTAGATATTAAAACCCTACCAATATAATTAGTATGGTGTATGTCTCATACACCCATGATAGTTGTATCAACAACCATGATACAATTTGTACACTAATAAATTTCCATCTTACCACGTCCAAGAGGGCGTGCAAAACGGTGGTTTTTGGGTACAGTCCCGAGTCACATGGAGGCAATGAGCGATAGGAGGGGTTTCGTCTCTCCCGGTATTGGGGGTTGATGTTGCGCTGTGCGCGATTGGCCATGACAGGGAAGTCCCTGGCCAGAGCTGATTTAGAGATTTACTGGTAAGTGTTACCAATAGTTTCTCGACCCGTTATGAGCCTCACATCGGCACGACTTATCGGTTATTGGGGTCTGACGTTTACCACCCCTAGACTTGATATGCGACATATCAGACGAGGAGACCGGACTGTACGGGAAGTGTTACTATCAGGCTTTTACAGGAGTTGGAGCGGTCTTGCTTGCTGATCTTCTGATCGCTCAATACCCGGGTAGCCGTTACGCCCAGCTAGTACCGCTGACGGCTTGTGGGTGCTTGATATGATCATCACCTACTGCCGGAGTATCGACGAGTCTTTAGAGTCTTGCATAGAGGTTTTACTGGCTCAGGCAAAACGAAATAGGAGCGCATATGTGATATGTGCGGGACCGAGAATAATGCGTGTATGTGATACCGTATTCTATTCTCGTGAGTTTATGTATCGGTCGGTTATATGTGATATAACCGGGTTATCGAATCAAGTGTTGATTTGATAAGTCGATACATTGGATATTAGTCGGTTATATGAGATATAACCGGATTATTAAGTCAAGTGTTGATTTAATAATTTAGTGTATAATTGTATATTTGATATATTAATTTACATTAACTAACATTTGTTCACTTAAGGATTTTTCTCACATGTGCACAACTTTAGTATATATGTGATATATATTAAAATGTGTTTTCATTTTGTATCATGGTTGTTGATACATCATGCATGGGTGTGCAAGACATACACCATTCTATTTTAAATGGTGGTTTATAATTATTTAAGGCAATTACAAATTAGTGGAGCTTTTGTCACAAGCATGAAGCTTGAAGAAGCTTGTGGATGCTTTGACAAAGTCCACTAACTTTGTTTTACTTTAGATTTTTATTAACCTAACCATTTTGGATTAGCCATGGTTATGTCTCTACATGAGTTAGTATATGATACTCACTCACCCATGGTTAGCTCTCTTGACTTGATCATTATCCTCATCTTTTCCTTTGTTCATCTTCTTCTTCTTTGAGCAAAAAAAGAAAAGCTTGTTAGGGTTTTCAAAAGAGAGTGAAACATTGTGAGAAAATAAATTCTATAGTGAACCCACTTCCTATTTCTCCATCCTCTACTAGACTAGCACTTTAGTTTAAGGTGTTTGCTTCACTAATTCTCTAGTTAGTGAAGTAGTAGCTTGAGTTGGTATTCCCTCAGCGTAGATCATCTTCGGCCTCGAAGACTTCAACCAAGGACGTTTCTTTCGCCTTATGAAGCCATGCAAGAGCCCGGGAGAACCATGATCGAAGCGAAGGGACTACAACAAGGAGCTTTTGAAGTGAAGGACCGATCTACAAAGGTTGTATTTTCTTCTTCACTTAGATAGTAAATGGTTTACTTGCATGTGTAACCCTAATAATCTAGCAAAGATCTTGTTTAGGGTTGTTCGGCACGGCTAAAATTCTAATCGGGCATGGTTGATGCCCTGTAGAACCTTGTTAGAGTGCCTAGTAACCCTACAGTATTACTGATAGATTTAGAAGACCAGTTGTTTTATTTCGATCTTAGAGTCGTGCTTGTATTATTATGGTTTCTGGTGAATTTGGTTTTCTTTTGAGTTTTGAGCCTCGCCCTTCGGCGTTGTATATTATAGTGCATTGTGTGGTTGTTTCCGCCTTTTTGGCGTAGAGCTAGCTCCCGCTTGGGGATGTCTTTTTATTGCTTGCATATATTATTCTTGTTTGTATCCGTTTGGGGCCAGTTTTTACAAAGGAGACTCTGCCGAAATTTTTGAGAAAATTTGATGTTGCTTTTAAACATGTTTTCCTTTACTTCTTCTTTTAAATGGTTTAGATTTCTGGGCTTCGGCTTACTTAGATTACGTTACGCCTTTAGACGTTTCGTAATTTAAGTGCCGGTCACGTTCTGTACCTTCGGGTCGTGACAGAACATACATGGCATGCATTCTAAGCACATTCAATGATATGATAATCAATATGTTTCACGGGGGTGCTATACGCCATCCACCCATTCCCCACTCGTAGATATAATCTACTCACGGTTTACGATCACGCTTGTAGGGTGTTTTTCGTCACCCTATTGAGATGGGAATACGCGCGCGCTTGTCAGGCGTATACTACAGATTCCCCCTGCCTAGGGTAGGCGGGGGTTTAATGATTATGGGGATCCGAATCTCCGGCAGCCGCGGACTAAGCTGCCGTTAATTACCCCTCGCCTTTGGGGCGGGGGAACCTCCGATTAACGGGTTAAACTGGTCATGCGAACTCAATGTGCAGTGTACGTGTGTTTTGTTTAGAAAGGGGGGTTTTGGATATATCGGGAGCCACGCAGAGTTTTTACGGGGGTCCTGCTACCCGGATAGCGAGCTGGGGGTCAAGGGGGCTAGCAGCCCCCTTGCGGGGTTCGGGGCAGCGCCCCGGCCCGAAAATTTTTTGGAGGGGGAGAATGTTGCGGAGTATGTGTATGTATACATTTGTATACAAATGTATATATATACATATATATATAAAGAAAGGGGAAAAGGCATCCAAAGGATGCGTGGGGCAGCACCTTGGGCGCTGTGCGCGTAGGTGCTATGCGCTCAGGCGCAAGCGCGCCACGTGTCGGCACGTGGGCGCTTTGCGCAAGAGCGCTGCGCGCAGGTGCGCAAGCGCGCGCGCGCCACGTGTCGGCACGCGGGCGCTTTGCGCACCTGCGCAAGCGCGCGCGCCACGTGTCGTCACGCGGGCGCTTTGCGCACCTGCGCAAGCGCGCAGGTGCGCAAGCGCGCGCGCCACGTGTCGTCACGCGGGCGCTTTGCGCACCTGCGTTGCGCGCTGGAGAGGACAAGAGGCTTTTAGCCTGAAAAAAAGATTTCTCAAAGAGAAATCAGAGAGGAGTCGGGCTCCTGAATGTGTTCTGGGTTTAATGGAAGTGGTTCTTCTTCTTCCTCCTGTTGCTTGCTGGATCTTGAAGATCAAGAGATGTGAAATCTCAAAATCTCTCCTTTTTAAGATCTGATGACAGATCCAAGTTCCCCTTTGTGGGTTTTGTGGTGAAAAACTAATTTGTTTTATAAAAAGAAGAGTAAAACTCTTGATTTAATTCAAGAGAAAGAAGAAGGTTTTGGAACCTTGAAGAAGAAGAATAGATCTCAGATCTGGAAACTTTTTTTTTAGAGAGAGAAAAAGTTGTTTAGATATTTCATTATCTTTGCCTTTATAGGCCATACATTTTACACATAGCCCCTTGGGCTTCACAAAATGGCATTTTGCTTATCCCATGGCTCATGTGCCATTTCCTTTTGCACATAAGCCATGGGCTTCACAAAAATTTGGTTTTATGCCTATTTTTTCTTACATTTATCCAAAAATAAAATAAAAGAAATACAACAAATTATTTATTACAAAATTTTTATCTTGGCATGGGGGGAGGCCGACCGCTTCATGTTCAGGCTCGACCCGGGCATGGGCCTACTGGATCTGGGCTTGGGCCCACTTGGCTTGGGGTTGACTTTGATTTTGACTTGGTCAACCGGGGTGTAAATTTTTACCCCAACAACGCTGGTCGTATCCTACGACCGTCTCGTACTTCGTCGCTGTCTCGGAGGTCTCCGTAATCAAACCTAGCATAAAAATAATCACGCAAACACACATAAGAATCCGTATCGGCATCGATGTACTGAATGAACGTCCATAAGTTAGAACCCGGAACCGATGTGAGCCATCCATGTGCTAACTACCAAGAATTAACCCCGGACTCGCTGTTCTAAAACAAAAGACCGCATCAAGACTTCAAAATACGGATTATCAAGTTTAAAAACCTTAAAATATCATCAAAATCCAACTAAAGTACTCCCAGATTTTGCCTTGAGGCATCTGGGAAAAACAAAGTATCACAGGGGCTCAATATAAAGTGTATACAAGTTTCAGTAAAAATCCCAGACCAAAACTCCATGGTTTGGCCGACGTTTGGCCGACCAAAAGTGCTACAGTAACCGACCTAGGCGGCCCAATTTTGGAATTAGGGTCTCGTGCTTCTTGTGTGGTTTTCTGGTGGTCTAAGTAGGTCAATATAATTGTTTATTTATTTTGTAAAGACCCCAAATTACTCCAGAATTCATTTGAACACTAAAACTTCATCAAAATTCTAGTTTTGAATACTTGAAAATAACTTGGTGAAGTTATGAAATTGTGGTGCTTATAAAGTAAAGAATACTTGCATTAAAATACTCTCATCTATCCCAAAATGAGTCTTAATCATTTCTAATAGCTACATAAAACACACCAAGACTACAAAATCCTAAGACTTCTTTTGTGCAAGAATTAAATCATGAAAACATGATCTTTTATGCAAGTTATAGTTTTAAAACAACTAGTAGAGATGTGATTTACCACTATAATGAAATGAAATAAGAGATCAAGCTTTGATGAAGTCTCTTGGAGACTTGATGATGATGATGTTCTCTACCATGAAGACTTGGTGGCTTCTACATGATCTTGTATGGCTTCTAGTTGAAAAAGTGAAGAAATTGATGTTTTGTTTGGAGTTGGGATCATTGAGAGGGTGTGAGGGTGCTAGCCATGGAGTTGTGAGATGAGAATGAGAGAGTTACAGATGAGAGAAAGTGATGAGAGATAAGAGGGTGAGGAGAATGAGTGAGGGAAAGAGAGTGGTGAATGGTATGGACACAAGGCCAAACCTCATTTTTAAATTCCCCTCCCATGCGCTCTCTCTCTCTCTCTCTCTCATTTCCAATTATATAAAAAACAATGGAGGAAGTCATGACATAATATTTAAAACCCTAATAAAAATTTTAAGTGAAGATATTAACATAACCACATACTTGTCATGCCAAAAATTAAGTGTTAACATTAACATGAAAACATTGGTTTTGCTATTTTAATTATACCAAATCTTGATAACCCAATTTAATAATTAGTATTATCTTAATAAAATATATTATATTATTATTTAAATTCCAAAAATAATCTTTACCATTTTCTAAAATGTTACAAACCAGTATTTTAGAAGCATATGCATTTCAAGAGTATTTTGAGATGGAAAGAATTATACCAAAATAATTTTCATTTGATTTTGAAATTCTTACTTAATATTAACAACCCCTGCAGGACCCCTCTAACACTTTCTATCCATCTTATTTATTTTCCTTAATTTTTAATCTTTTAAAAAAATGAGTCAGCACATACTTAATTTGACACCCAAATATCCATCCACTTCATCCTCCATTTTCATCATTCTCTGAACCTAACCCTAACCACTTCTTCTCTGCAGACGCCGACACCGTTATCCTAGTCGGCTAACACAGTCACCCTCTTCTTCCTTCTTAGCAACCTAACAAAATTTAACCGTAACCAAAACCTCCATCTTCATCTTTTACTTAGTCTCCGCACTATCTTCCCAAGTCCAGTACGCACCACCCACCTCCATCCATTCATCGTCATCTTCCCATACTTAATTGTAAGCTAGAAGGTGAGGAAAAGAAGTTGAAGAAGTATAATGAATTTTCTTTATTTTTAACATCCTAATTATGAAATAATCTTACAATCGCCGTTACCGTTAAATCAAAACAGAGTCGGAGGAACATTCCAAAGAAGTTGGTCAGTGGGGTCCTTCAAAAGAAACTGAAAAATTGAGGATAAGTAAAAAATTGGATCGAGAGTCCTCGTATTGTTTAGCCGCTGCCATTGCATGTTATCAAATCCAACGGTGGATATATAGCTACAATAAAAGGGCCATAAGATTGGTGCTTTCGATTTTGTTATGATCCTACAATAGCATTGAAATAGCAAGAGTCTTCCAGACCAATGTAAATATCAAAGTTTTGGGATGGTGTTTCTCGAGGTGTCAAGTATAACACCGGTCATAGGTCAAGCATTTACAACCCGTTTAAAAATTACACGTATCTGATCCGTCCATTTAAAAGTCTCACCGGTTCGACCTGATCCCCGGGTTTATGGGTTTACCTGTCGGGTGATCCTACCTGCGGATTTGTTGGTTTTACTTGCCCCATGTTGAAATTAAAAAACAAAGCAACTTTCTTAGTCATTTCAATAATTTTTTCATGTTAAAAGTTATATGGCTACTTAGAGCTAATGTATATTCATATAAAATCATCATTCTTATGGTATATGTATTTAAACCCCAAAATGTTTGAATTTTTTTTCTACACTACTTTGCAAACCATAAAAAAAGAAAGCAAGTTACCATTAACCCGTTACCCTGTTCATGGATAACATATGTATCCATACACCGGTATCCACACACCCGCTTGCGGTATGAGGGTCGGTAATAGACACAAAAATTAGCACTCGTTTAAATCCGGACATTTTTATCCATATCCATTTTTCTGATATCTGTAATGATTCATCCACGGATAAGCCGCTCCATCCGTTTGACACCTCCGGAAGTTTCTCCAAAGATACCAAAAAAATAAATAAATAAAAAAATAGAAAAGGGGAAAACCACCGATTAAAAGTGGATCCAATATTCTTCGTCTTCCAGCTCACTCCCAACCAGGTCCATCGCTCCGCAATTCTTCACCAAAAAACCCTAATCACCAGTGGGTCCCACCGTCAAAAAACAACACAAACACAAGCAGAAAAAGAAGCAGCAAGTGATGAACAGCCAGTGATGAGCCGTACCGCTACTGTACTCCACGTGTGACAACCTGTCTCTTCCTCTTCTTCTTGATTCTCCTCCTCTCTCTCTCTCTCCTCCATTACTCTCTCTCTCTCTCTCTCGGTGGAGTTAAAGCCTTCAAAATTTACGCTCTTCAGTTGCCCCATCGCTTTCTTTAGCTTTTATTTGACCTCATTGCCTCTGTCGGCGGAGCTGCTGATTAAACCCCCCCTAAAACAAAATAAAGGGCATCTGCAATTATAGCTCCAAAGAGGGGGGAAAAAAGATTGGGTTCTTTTGGGTATACTTGCCCATTTCATTTTTCATCGTCAATTCGATTTGGGGGATTTGCCATTGGCCTCAAAATTGGATTTTTCGAAGTGGGTTTCGATTGGTTTGCTTAGATCTGAAGCGATTTAATGGAGGCCAGTGCTGGGCTTGTCGCTGGTTCTCACAATAGAAACGAGCTCGTTGTTATTCGCCGCGAAGGAGAATTGGGGGTGAGGGATTTCTTGAAATTGTTTCTGTATTGGATTTGATTTGTTGATGAATAATGTTTTGTTTTTTGTTTGGCAGCCAAAGCCTTTGCAGCAAGTGAGTGGGCGAATCTGCCACATTTGTGGAGATGATGTCGGGCTTACACCTGATGGAGAGCTCTTTGTGGCTTGCAATGAGTGCGCTTTCCCTATTTGTAGAGATTGCTATGATTATGAGCGCCGAGAGGGGACCCAAGTTTGCCCTCACTGCAAAACTAGGTTCAAGAGGCTCAAGGGTAATGAGATTTTGCTCCCTTTTCAGATGATTTTGTTCATATTGGCCAAAAATTATTGATCATTGCATAAAACTCGATTACGACATTGTATGAGCCTATAGTTCCTTGTATTATTCGAGTTAATGAAAGAAAAAGATTTTAGATTTGGGAGAGTTGAGAGAAAGTAAGGGTTTTTTTTTTTTGACCAACTCAACCAAAGTAAAATTTATAATAAACAAGAATGGAATGTTTGTTATGGTTAATATCTTTAGTTTAATATGTATCTGTCTTAGTTCTACCCTTTATTTGAGTAAATTGCCAGAGGCTTAGATTTAGGAAATTTTGGATTTTGTAGGGTGCACACGAGTTGCTGGTGACGAGGATGAGGATGGCATTGATGATCTTGAAAATGAGTTTAGTTTTGCTGGGAAAAATCAAGAGGATGTTCAGTATGGCGCTGAGGCTATGTTGCAGGGCCACATGAGATTTGGGCGAGGGGGTGATGTTGAGATGCCTCACGGGGTTAATTCTTTGTCTCAAATGCTTTTGCTTACCAATGGTGAAACGGTATGGCACCATTATATCTTATATTGTTATTAAATTTTTCTAGTTCAGCATTCTGAATGCAAACATGGAGAATATCCCGCATGTGTTTTAGAACTTATTGATTATTCTAGCTCTCAAGATCCTTTTTGCCCACTAGTTGTTGAAGTGATAATTTAATGGTTCTAACTTTCATCATAAGTAATAGTCAAATTCGTTCAAAATATATTATCGATTGGGATAATCCTTGCATTTCAGAATATGATTATGACATCTCTTAGAAATTATTGATTTCTCTTCTTATTCTTCAAGTCCAATTGTTAAATTATTGGTTACTCATCTGATGCCTCAAGCCCATTTGTTCATCATTGGATGAGAGCGTGTAGATGGTTGAAGTTGAAATGCTCTAGGTTTTACCATAGGCAATCGGTCAAAGTATTGCAAACGTTATTAGATCCCCAGGACCCGAACTTATTTTAGTATATATTAATGAGCCATGAGCATAATAACTACTGACAATATTTCAGGTCATGCAGTAGAGAGTGCTGAGTATTGCATACACGACATAAGGATCTTCGTCGTAGCAGAATGTAGACTTTGAGGTTGTAAATAGATATACTAATGATTGCTAATGAAATTGAGGAGCTAACCGTTAACAAGATTTAATGGAGAAAAGGATTCATGTAGCCAACCGCTGATGTCTGTCGATATCCGATATTTAATACCTTACTTGAAGTCTTGGCAGACTGATTTGTAACAGTGAAATGGAACTTTTCTCCTCCTACTTTAGTAGTCCTTTATAAGTATTCCTTAAAATTTATGACTGGCCAAAGAAAGTTGCTCATATTTTATCATATAAGCGCCTTTTTCACTCCCGTTCCCCTCTTTTCCTCCTCCCCTTGTTTATCTGCTTGCCCTTCAAATCTAGAGGTGGTGGGTTAATTTCTTGATATGTAGGAATCTGGACTTTTCTTTGTTAAATCAATATAATAATTGATTGTATTCCGTAACAGGTCGATGATATTCCTCCTGAGCAGCATGCTCTGGTTCCTTCTTACACGGGCGGAGGAGGAAAAAGGATTCATCCTCTTCCCTTTTCTGATCCCAGTGTTCCAGGTATAAGACTAAAAAACCTTAGCTGTCAGGCTAGGCAACTTCAATTTTAATATCCTATATTTACACATATAAAGTGCTGTATGCTTGTACTTATGAGTCTTAATGAACCCTTGCAGTGCAACCTAGATCCATGGATCCATCCAAAGATCTTACTGCATATGGCTATGGAAGTGTTGCATGGAAGGAGAGGATGGAGATTTGGAGACATAAGCAGGAGAAGCTGCAAGCAACTCGAAATGAAAATGTTGGAAAGGGGGCCAATGATGGTGGTGATCTTGATCTGCCACTGTAAGCTTCTTGATCGTTAAATTTTCACTATATAACGTATGCAACCATGGTTCTGGGTAAAGTGGTTTTGATCTTTCGGTTAAATTGCATCTCATCATCATTGTATAAGAAGTTTAGTATGCAACAGGTTTCAAGATGTCGGTTCAAACCAAATCCTGTCAATTTAGAATTATATATATCTGCACTAATTTATTCTTTCTTACAAACAAGTGTTTCTGCTTGAGCCCTTTCCACCTGGACCAAAAGGCCTATGTGAGTGGAAGTGCTAATTGTTATGCTGGCTTCATAAGCATTCTTAACCCACAACCGAACAGCTTAAGCCTTTAGATAAAGTAGTTCTTGACACTCATAGGAACATGTTCTTTCTCTCTTCGCTTTATTAGTGCCCAACCGGTAAAATATAATTCTTTAGAGCAAATATTTCATTGTTTTCCCGTCTTTTAGACTTCTCCCATGCTATGAGAATTTGAGGATGCTAGCTGGTCATTTAGGATTATGACAAGCCCTCATAGTTTTCTGAACCAGGGATTTGACACTTATTTAGAGAGGGTTGACCGTTGACGTCAGGTCGACATCCGGTCATAACTATGCCAACTTTTTGATGGAGCTTTGCTTCCAACTAACCCCATTTTGATAGGAAAAAGGCTTGGATGATGATTGTGATGATGAGTTCTTGACACTTGCTACTAGTGTTGGTGTCTGAAATTGGCGCACATGGTTTCCAATAGATGATGCCAAAATATGCTCTGGTAGACCATTTACTGCACACTCTCATTAGGAATGTGACTCGGTCTCAGCCAAACTGTAGCAACTTTTGAATCAAACATTATTTTGCCTTTAGGTCTAATGGTCTATTATATAATCATAGCATGTGACACTGGTTCTATTACTTTTTTGTTTAATACCAAATCTATGAACTATGGAGTTAACATTGATGATTCAATAATTATTAGGCTTGCTGAGACATTATAATTAAATAGGTCAACTAGTACCTCTCATGGGTCTTTTTCAGGCCTTGAAAAAAGGAAGCATGCACCAAAAAAAAAGCAGCTTAATGGTTATAATCGTGCGAGCAACACATTTTTTGTAATTCTAATGAGCTAGTTTACGATGTCAGAAATGTACTGCTAGAGCTTCGCGAATTCATTTTAAAAATTTTTAATCCATGATGGAATGTCTCCAGCAATTGTTCGTGGTGACAACCATATTAACTGTTTTGTCTCTCTTCTATTGATCACAACATTGTATGCCATCTTATAATATTTCATTTTTTGCCCAGAATGGATGAAGCTAGACAACCATTATCAAGAAAACTACCCATTTCGTCTAGCTTGATCAATCCATACAGGATAATTATCGTAATTCGTCTTGTGGTCCTTGGATTCTTTTTCCATTACCGAATCACACATCCGGTGGACGACGCATTCGCACTGTGGCTTGTCTCTGTGATATGTGAAATATGGTTTGCCGTTTCATGGATACTCGATCAATTTCCAAAGTGGTTCCCAATCGAAAGAGAAACTTATCTAGACAGGTTATCACTAAGGTTAGTTGAAGCTTCAACCTTTATATTTATAATCTACTAGTATTTTTGCATGTGTAATGCTACATGTGCATATTGTTGACATAATTGGCAAAGATTTGCAAAGATTTTGAAAGTTTTAAAGTTAATATATTAGAGTTTTTTAGTAAATTATTTTATAATTTTGAAAAGCTATTTTAGTTAAAATAATAGAGATTTTAATATTTTCAGTAAAGAATTTTAAAGATTTTATAAGCTTTGAACAGCTAGAAATGAATTATTTAATTTTTAAATTTTTTCTAAAATCATGAGGATCTTCCTGCCAAGTGTCATGCTAACATTCAAATTTGAATTTCATTCTGAAAACCCCTTCCCTTTTTTTAAAAGATTGTCTAATTGACATGTATCACTCATCTCTAAAGGTATGAAAAGGAAGGCCAACTTTCTAAATTATCCTCGGTTGACATATTTGTGAGTACAGTCGATCCAATGAAAGAGCCTCCTCTTGTCACAGCGAACACAGTTCTCTCAATTCTTGCAGTCGATTACCCTGTTGACAAAGTTTCGTGCTATGTTTCTGATGATGGTGCCGCAATGCTAACATTTGAAGCATTATCGGAAACTTCTGAATTTGCAAAGAAATGGGTTCCATTCTGCAAAAAGTTCAGCATCGAACCACGAGCGCCAGAATGGTATTTCCAGCAGAAGATGGATTATTTGAAGGATAGGGTTGTGACTTCTTTTGTAAAGGAGCGGAGAGCAATGAAGGTATACAGTGGTAAAATGATATATATATATATATATATATATATATATATAGAGAGAGAGAGAGAGAGAGAGAGAGAGAGAGGCCCTAGGAGGATTTTTCCTCAGGCGGCGTAAAAAAAACTACACCCTCCATTTTATTCGACGATCGGCACCCATCATCATCATCTTTATCATTTAATATGTCGATACACAAAATTTCATGTTATTCCACCACTTTTTCATCGTTGAATTAGCAATGTAAAAAGTTCTATTGTCGGTAAACCGTTAATTTTGCACCCACTAAATCAACGGTGATAAAGTGATTGAATCACATGAAATTTGGTGTATCCACATCTTACATGATAAAGATGATGATGGGTGCCGACCGTCGAAAAAAATCGTGGAGGGTGCTTTTTCGACGCCATAGGAGGAAATTCCCTCCTATGGCATCTTTCCTCCATTACACACACACACACACTGTATTTGACTTGGCTCAATGAATATTAATGTTTATTACAGAGAGAGTATGAAGAGTTTAAGGTACGGATCAATGGTTTGGTTGCAAAAGCGCAAAAAGTCCCAGAAGAAGGGTGGACGATGCAAGATGGAACTCTATGGCCAGGAAATAATGTTCGGGATCATCCTGGAATGATTCAGGTATGCAGTTGCTAGTATTTTGTTCTCACGATGCAGATATGTATATGTTATATTCATCAAAAAATATGTAAGAACATTTTAAATTATAATAATAAAGATATTAAAAGAATCTTAGTAAAGGTTAAAAAAATAATGAAGATTTCAACAGATGGAAAAGTTTTTATTATAATTATCCGCCCCACCCCCGCGCAAATTATGATAAATTCTCCTCACATGTGATGCTAATATTCAAATTAGAATTTCAATTTGAGGCCCCCCTCTCCATTCATGTTAAAATAATAGAGATACTCCTAAGTTCAATTGTTTGCTTCTGCAGTACACGAGCATCTAGCATCTGGCCATGTGCAATGTAAGTCTAAGGTTGCTAATTTGAAAACATAAATAGTTTTGGGCAAGGTTGCACAGACACGGATACGAGGACACAGACACGATACGACACGGTGACATGACAAAGCCAAAAATATATGATATGTGGACACACAAATAAGACCACCACAAACAAACAAAAAAAATTATTAGGTCCAATATCAAATTGATACTAACATACATATTAAGTTATTTCAGCACAGCTCCATATACTTCAACAGCCTCAGCAAAAACTAAACGATTTCATCATTTGCCCAACCGTAAATATTAACAAACATAAATTCAACGAAAACATATAACTTCAGCGTTTTCCTTACCAATTTCAGCATTTTCCTAGCGAAAACCCGCTAAAACGTGTTCAACACGTGTCCAAGATGTGTCCTGGTCGTGTCCGAGTCTAGATACGCCCCAATTTGAAGCGGGACACGGAATTTTGTGTTGAACACGTGTCGGGCACGAATCCGTGTCAGACACGGCTCCAGGAAAACTGTGTTGGTGCAACCTTGATTTTGGGTTACATGAAATTGAAATCTTATAAGACGGGCCATTAGCCCAGCTCATTTTCTCGAAGAAAAGCACGTGGGAAAAACATTTAGGTTGCCTATTTTTAGAAAAATAAAATTTAAATTTTATAATATTTTAAAATTATTTTTATGAGTTTATTAGTGAAAAAAGAATACATCATAGAAATAATTTTCACAAAAATTTCATGATTGCATTTTGTTGGCTTTATATGGGAAGATAAATAGACTGAGTCTTTTGACTTTTTGTATAAGAAGTGCCATATGGCATCCAAAGGATGGGCACATGGCATTTAATGATATCCATGTTAGAAAATTTTGAATTACCATGTATACATACTTTCACTTTGCATTATGTTATTTGAGAAATATAATGATTAATCATTACCTTTTCCTTCCTCTTCTGAAATTAACCTCTCACTAAATTCTTGAAACGAAGGTTTTTCTTGGCCAAAGTGGAGGGCATGATATGGACGGGAATGAACTCCCTCGCCTGGTTTATGTCTCCAGAGAAAAAAGACCAGGATTTAATCATCATAAGAAAGCCGGTGCTATGAATGCTTTGGTAAATTATGTATTTGGTTTTATAGTTTAAGCTCTTTATTTCTTTCCTGCATGTGCAAACAAGCCCTAAATTCATTTGTTGTGTGTTGGTAGGTTAGAGTCTCGGCTGTACTCACAAATGCACCTTATATGTTGAACCTTGATTGCGATCATTACATCAACAATAGCAAGGCATTGAGGGAGGCTATGTGTTTCATGATGGATCCTCTCTTGGGGAGGAAAGTTTGTTATGTGCAATTTCCACAGAGGTTCGATGGTATTGATCGGCACGATCGATATGCCAATAGGAATGTTGTGTTCTTTGATGTAAGCATAAGTATCCAACACTTTTTGTTGATATTTGTAATTAGAGCAAACTACATAACAGATTAGATGCCATCAACTATTCCCAGTTTCTTACAAAACACCATTGAACTATACAAAATGCATACACCATCATTGGTGAGGTGTTTAATGCAACTTTTGATGGTGTGGAATGTGATATTTAATACATTTAGTCTTCACTGGCGCTTAATGTAACCTTGAAGCTTTAATGGTGTTCTATTAAAAGTGCGAAGATTTCAATTGCATTTTAACAGGCATACAATGACAATGTAGGGGGCCTGATGTGGCATCACCTTATTGGTTCTCAGATGTTTCATCTATTCTTCAATTGAGACCACTTTATTTCATAACAATTCAATTAATAGGCAGTAGTCCGTATGATAATGCCACATCAACTTCATTGTAGCTTACTCCTAATAGTGTCACTGTAGTCCCCGTATGTCTGCTGCACTTGTCGATGATGAAATAATTCAAGCCTTTTTTAACAGATCAACATGAAGGGTCTAGATGGAATTCAAGGACCAATTTATGTAGGTACCGGATGTGTGTTCCGAAGACGAGCTCTCTATGGATATGATGCTCCAAAGACGAAGAAACCGCCAACAAGGACTTGCAACTGTTTGCCAAAGTGGTGCTGCTGTTGCTGTTCTGGAAGTAGGAAGAAGGCTAAAAAGAATAAGCAGGGAAAGAAAAAGAAATTCTTTAGGAGACGCGATAATGGAGCACCTGTTTTTGCCTTGGAGGGAATTGAAGAGGGCTTTGAAGGTATACCTATGTTTCAGTTTTAATTGATTAATGGCTGATACTTAAATTTTTAAGGACTCTTTTTTTGCTATTGTGTTCTTTTGTGAACTGTGGTTGGCACACATTGGCAATTCCTTAAATGTCAGTTTAGTTAACAAAATACGCTGCTTCAGTTAAGATTTTAGGCTTATTAACTAATTACTCAATATCTCATTCCTGTTGTTTCTCAAACACAGTATCCTTAGTTTTGATTCTTGTCACTTCAAAAATCAATTCATGTTATTAACTTATATTAAATATTGATTAGGTATTGAGAGCGACAAGTCCTTTATGTCTGAACAAAAGCTAGAAAAGAAGTTTGGTCAGTCTCCAGTTTTTGTTGCATCTACTTTGCTTGAAGATGGCGGGACTTTGAAAAGTGCTACACCAGCGTCATTACTAAAAGAAGCTATTCATGTCATTAGCTGCGGCTATGAAGACAAAACTGACTGGGGAAAAGAGGTTAATTGCTCAAACAACTCAAATTCCTTTCACAACTACTCGTATACTAAACCTTTTCGATCTCCTTAGGTTGGTTGGATCTATGGCTCAGTTACAGAAGATATTTTAACGGGTTTTAAAATGCACTGCCATGGATGGCGATCGATCTACTGTATCCCTAATAGGCCTGCTTTCAAAGGTTCGGCGCCCCTCAATCTTTCGGATCGTCTTCATCAGGTTCTTCGATGGGCTCTGGGTTCAGTTGAAATTATGTTGTCTAGCCATTGCCCTTTGTGGTATGGTTACGGTGGTGGATTAAAATGGCTGGAGCGGTTTTCATATATAAATTCGGTTGTTTATCCTTTGACATCCATTCCGCTTCTGGCTTATTGTACTTTGCCAGCTGTTTGCTTGCTGACTGGAAAGTTCATCACTCCAGAGGTATCTAATATTTGTAAGACGGCCATTTTTAGGTCCTGTTTGACTTTGAAATTTTGATAACCAGAGTTATTTTTTAGGGTTGATTGCTTACGACCCCTTCTATAATTCGTCTAACACTAATCCAGAGTTATTTTTTAGGGTTGATTGCATACAACGCCCCCCTTCTATAATTCATCTATCCCTAATTACCTCTTAAGGCCTTTAACTGGTTTACAGGCACTTGCCACCCCTTGTCAAATTTCCCCTCATACTCATGTAAACAGAGGCCTTAGGGTAGTTACGTGCTAATAAACCATATGATGTTATAAGTAGTAATCGAGGTATAATGAAGGTCACATGAAATTATTCTTATTTTTAAGTGGAGGCATAAGTTATTTCAAGGCTCTAATCATACATATAATATAATTTCGATTCAAAAACTCTAGTTATCTCAACCTATGGGTTTACATAACTGCTGCTATCACATCTCCAAAATCAAAGCACGCGGGGGGGGGGGGGGGGTTAGATAATCAGTGAAACCCTAGTTATCTTAATTTAACTTCATATCCAAATAGTCCTTAATAAAATGACAATCTCACTTTTTGCAAAGTTCAGTTAATTTTTTTTGTTTGTGCAATGCAGTTGAGCAATGTGGCCGGTTTGTGGTTTATATCGCTCTTCATTTGCATCTTCATGACGGGTATCCTTGAAATGAGATGGGGTGGTGTGGGCATCGATGATTGGTGGAGAAATGAACAGTTTTGGGTTATCGGTGGAGTTTCAGCTCACTTGTTCGCAGTATTTCAAGGTCTTCTAAAGGTCCTTGCCGGTGTTGACACAAATTTCACTGTGACATCAAAAGCTAGCGATGACGAAGATTTCTCCGAACTTTACACATTCAAATGGACAACATTACTCATTCCACCCACTACTCTATTAATTGTAAACATAATCGGCGTAGTTGCTGGAATTTCCAACGCGATTAACAACGGTTATGAATCATGGGGACCTTTGTTTGGTAAATTGTTCTTTGCCTTTTGGGTGATTGTTCATCTCTATCCTTTCCTCAAAGGTTTAGTTGGCCGACAAAATAGAACACCCACGATTATCATTGTTTGGTCGATTCTTCTTGCTTCGATCTTTTCGCTTTTGTGGGTTCGTATCGATCCTTTTCTGGCAAAATCGGATGGGCCGGTTTTGGAGGAATGCGGATTGGATTGTAACTAGCGAAAACTTTTTGACACTACGAATGTCTCTTCATTCTATGTGTAGATAATACAAGAGTTAGTGGTTGCATTCGTTCTTTATTTGTTAGTCAAGCTCATGGCTCTCGAAGAGAAAAGATCCAAACATCGAGTCAGAGAGCTAGACTTTTTCGATTCTTTATTACATTGGATGCTTGAGTACAGACCTACATTGTTTCATGTATCGATCAGTTGCTTGTATTCTTCACAATAAAGGTGTTAAAAGGTGCATCAGTTGTGTTGGATTCAGAAACAAAGTGGGAGAAATGATATGCATCTGTAAAATACCAAACCCAGATCCACAAAGAGCAAAGTTTCTGATTATTTTTGACAGGTGGTTCAGGGTTTTTGTAATGATATGCTGTAATCTCATGTTAATTTTTTGGGTGAAACTTAGTTACTAGCAAGCTGCTCATTCTTTCATTCAATAAAGTCTCTATTCTGTTTGATGTTTCCAGCTCTTTTTATATATTCTGCGTCTGCTACCAAACTAGTGTGAATTGCAATACAGTTGGTGTATTGTTTTGTTGGACTGTTGATTGCTGACATCTTGCAATGGATTGCTAGTCCTTTTCTATTGAGAGCTGTACGTTGATTCACTTTGCTTGATTTAATAGCATCAAGCGAATAGCCAATTTATCAACTAATGTTATGGTTTTGTTCCCTTGGAAAAGCAGAGCAGTGTGGATCGTTATGTTGAGATAAAAGTAACTAAAAGATGATGAAGACATGCCAAAAATGTTGGCTTATCATCATTTTGGCATGAATTCCATGAATCCAATAGCAACGATAAATTTATGGGTAGGTATGCTACCCGCATGATATATTTTCACTGCACCAATCAGTTCCATGAAAGAACACTGCCGTGTAGCTCAAAATACAATCTTTTTCCCTAGCAAACAAAAGCTCAAAATACAATCTTTTTCCCTAGCAAACCAAAAAACAATCCAGAGGCTTATTAATCAAAGTCTTATGCCCCTTCCAAGATTTGTACCATGGATTCTCTTTAAAAATCATTCCATAATCACATCCAACTCATTCCATCAGCATAATGTCTCATGTATAGATAGAAATAACTTTTGATGTCCCTTAAGTTAGATCCAGGAAACCATATGATAAATCATTTGATTCACAACACATAATAACATATTAGATGAAACCAAAGGTGGAAAATGAGACGGCGATTAATAGGTTTCTCATTTAGCTGATCCACTAGCATGTTGCCGCCACAGTCTCGGCCGTTGCATCTGCTTCAGAACTCTAGTTCTAACTCCAATGGTGCTTCTTCTAAAGATTTGCTTAGTTATGGAGATAGATTGATAAGTTTGTTTCATTTTACAACCCTATTACGGCTTCTAATCAATTTGGTTCCTTTGAAAAAATATGCTTCTTATGACATTTGGGAGGCACAAAGGAACCCTAATGAGCTTCTACATCTCTAGAGAATTAAATAATAAATCTCAAGCACTAATCTTGTCCACTAAACAAGCATAACATAATCAATAAAATATATTTGTAAAGAGTTCAATATAGAAGAATCAATTAGAAGGTTATCAATTTTCACATGGAAATCCTAATAATCCTGGTGCACATCAATTTCTTCCATTAAATGCTCATGGGGTAAACAAATTCCTCGTCATCAATTTTTATGATGAACTGTAAAGACTAAATACTTCAATGCCTCTTGTCCGGACATTTATTATAATGATTATATAGCACAATATCGAATGTAAAACACAATATGAAATTCCCTATAGTTCATGTTACAGTCTAAAAGTGTTGCTTACAAAAAATATTTGGAAGATATGAAAAAAGCAATTCAGACTAGTAGATGATATTTGTATGGGCTTTCTCGTGTGATAATGCTTGTGTGATGGATTAGAACAATTGCAAAAGTGGGCTTCTCCGGTTACTAATTGACGATATATTACCAGTAAGTACAAAAATGATCTAAAATTGATAAAGATTCGAGTTTGAACTTTGATCATTCTCCATTCACTTGATCAAAGACCAATTTTACTGAGAACTAGAACACAGTGTCACAAAGGAAAAAGAAAACAGAGTCCATTTCATCGAACATAAGCGACGATGGATGAACCCATGCATCCCTTCTGATAATGTTAGTTCCTATAATTAATCTCAGGATGAAGATGTGACTTCGAAGCCTGCCATCTATATATCTTGCAAAATGGCACAACCTCCTCCTGATTCATGATTGAGGATATTTAGAGTTTTTGTCACGCATGACTTAAATCATCATATTCAACTCACCGGCGGCCGGCTATTAAAGTGAAAACTAGCTAGTTGTGATAGAGGATCTTCCTACCGTAGACCTTAATTATGACAGGTTTTGCTATATATCCCTCAGCAGGCCATTAACTACGTACAACTTTTGTGTACCCTACCCTCCTGATCTAAATGCTAAACCTAGTACGTACCTAAGCCTTAATTTTCTAGTCGTGATTTACGATATGGCATCCCAATGTCCGAGTCGTAAGCCTTCTCAAGATCTAGGTTTAGCTAAGCCCACATAAAAACAGACAACAACAAATTTCAAGTCGTTAGGCTCAACAAATCTAAGTCAAATGAAGATTGTTGGAGCTGTGTTTCAATTCTGGTTGAACATCTTAGTGTGGTTCGTGGACTGCGAAATTATCCTCATAAACTTGGACCAGTTGGCCGAATTAATCTGTTAGTATGGATTACTAATGGATAAAGAATATGAGAGCATATTCAATGAACACTACAAATTTAAACTAAGGTGATGATTGTTGAAAACTTGAAACTATAATTTAAATTTATATTAGCAGTTACTATTGATAGAATTGAATGGGTTGAACCTTATTTAAATTATGGTAGAGATTTAGATTTAAATTGGGAGAAATGTTCTAAAAGTCAAGGGTTGGAGACTTGCGGATCTTACTGTTTCATTTGTCGAACTATTTGCAGCTATAAAGGCTGTGCATGTAGCGGTATTTGAGCCGCATGCAACTAGGTTTTGGTTAGAAGATGATTTGACCTTGGTTATACATTGGATTAATCATGAAGGTTCTCCTTTTGGTATTCCAAAACCGATACTTGATGATATATGTAATTGAATTGGATTGCTCGATAATTTTCGACCCCTCACATTTTCCGTGAAGAAAATACTGATGCCGATTATTTGGTAAATACTGGAGTATTGGATGGTATGGTCAGGTTTGTTGAGAGCTGGTCTGGAATGACCGCCGGGGTTGTTTATTTGTCAGATTTTAAGAAGCGTTTTGCAACCAGAAAAATAGGCGTTACAGATTTTCAAGAAGAAAAACATTCATAGGAAATTTTAAGAAAAGACCAAAAAGTTTTAGTATAAGTGTACAACTAGCCTACTATTTCGGGGGGGGGGGAGGGCAGAGGAGGGGGGCAGGGGCCTCTCTTTGGCAATCAAACTAGTGAGCTCTCATTTTGGAGGGGAAATTTTTACCACGAGCTATGTTCAATTGGTATAACTAGCATACTTTCCATGACCGGGAGGAGCATAGGAATCCATGGAGTGGTCCTCCGAGAGAGATTATGTCATGGGGATTGGTTATTTTTCTCAGTAATTTGCTGTATATGATGGTGTTATGATATAGGGGTTTGTTCCCCGGTACATTGTGCATAGTCTTGGTGTTTGTTTCTTTATTTCTTTTGTATCCTTGAAGTTTCATTAAAGTATCTTTTAATGAAAATGGGGAGCGATTTCCTTCTTTTAAAAAACAAAGTTGGCATACTTGCCAAAGATATTTGGAAAAATGCCACATTTTTGAACCACAATCTGTAAATATATTGAATATATATGGTAAATTACACTTAAATATCCTATATTCTAATATTTTCACTAAACTACCTTAAAGTTTTCAGAACACCTCAACTTCTACTTCTAGGGTATTTTACTGAAAAGATCCCATGAAAACCATGGTTTATGGTATTTTACTGTAATAGAAAAAGCTTAAGGTATTTTAGAAAAGACTTGATAGTTAAGGGTATTTTAGTGTAATTTATCCGAATACTTATAAAGATTGGACGTTTTATGGCCTCATGTAAACATCTTTTATAATTTTTATACTTGTCATTCCATGCTATGCAAAACACAAAATGTCTGAAACAATAAACTGATAACTCTTATTCTAAAGGCATATAATTCGCTATACTAAGTAAATAAAATGGCATTTGAAACAATATCCACTTAATTTCATTGGACTAACATTTTGACATTTCTTACTGTTTCCATCAATGAACACATAACAGACCACTGACAGGCTGAAGAATGATGCCTATCAATATACAACATCAAAATCATTGAGAATACATGTATAAATTTTATCCTTTGAGTAATGTAAAATAAATTGGGAGTATTAGATCGCCGTCTCTAGCCAGCGAGGAAGTGTTAAAGATTTCTTCATTCCGAGCTTGCCAAGTAATATTGCGTAGAGAATGTGCAGCAAGAACACAAAGAACCCACAATTAAGCAGCAGCTGTTACAAAAACAAATAAGAATTTAACATAATTAACAACCAATTTGCAAACCTTTCCATGCAAATAATAATAATAAGAAGAAGAAGACGACGACGACGAAGAAGAAGAAATTATTTTACTTAAGTATTATTATTTTTGGTTTGCGTTACCAGGCTTCCAAAAATAGTGTAGATGGCATCCATTGAAAGGATATTATTTACACCAATGGCCATGAAGATATAGGTGAGAGAAGCATGAATGTTAATGGTGATCTGCATAAGATCGATAATTAGTGGAAAATTCAATTTAATACAATGAAAGGGAGTCCAGCGGCAGGCACATCAAACTTACAAGATTAAGTATATTTTCTCTTATCAAGAATGACGATATTAATACATATCCGATGGCTCCCAATGCACGAACCTGCACATAAAAGCACTTCAGTAAATGATATGATAACAGAAGTACCAGAAGGCTTTAGGGGCAAAATTAGGATTAGAGAGTTACAATTGTGCATAGAGCTACTGAAAGGCCCCAATTTACACCCAACCTGAAAACAAAGTATGCTCATAATTAAGTATACCATTAATATAAGCCAAAAAAAAAAGATGCCATGGAAGGAGTTAAGACTGTAAAAGGTTAAAGTAGTATACTTGCAAAGTGAAGGACCTCAAACAAAACCATTATATTTCTCACCTCCATAATGAACCCATTGTCACGCCAACTAATCCATGCATAAGCTGCACAATTGAAAGAAAGGGCATGTGGTTGATTGATTCATCTTGTTGAGTGTTGGTATCAAGGTTAGAAATATCGTTAAATGTCGGATATTAGAAACGTATCGGAGATGCTTCATATAGCGGATATCGTCGATATACCAGGAGATATCGTCATATCGGACAATGTATCGGGCAATATTATATCAATTTTATTGTGTCGCTAGGGGTCCCAAAACGATATATCGGCCGATATGACCGATATTTTATACCTTGGTTGGTATAAATTGAAGAATTAAATTTGAAGCTCAACACTAAACCATAAATTATATATGCTAGCAAGTGCGATGGAGCAGATAATTGTTAGTATAGATGTATAAGAAATTCACCAATTTCCAAAATTTAGATGGTGTTCACACCTATCTCTCACAGGAGCAGAAGCTTTTAAAACTACTGTTCAAATAATATTCGATACTATTCTAGTTACCTGATAGACCCATTAATTAGTATCTTCAACAACAAAACAATGAGCCTTTTATCTTTGGCAAAAAAAAAAATGAGCTTTTTATCCTGAATACATGAGCCTTTTTTCTTCTATGTAGCTCTCCTAAAATAGATCGCAATTAAATTAGCATCTGAATCTTTTTTAACTCTCTCAATCAATGTAGGCCAACCCCTAGCCGTTGTTCATCATTAACTGCTATTTAGTCACTTTTCTAGATTGGAGCATTGATTACTTCACAGGCCAAACCATCTCCATTGGTTCTCCCTAAAATTATCATCCAAGGAAGTCGCCAGTAATTTCTCGTGATGGTCTTATCCTGTTTGATTATGGCATTATTCATCTCAGCATTATTGTTCTCAATTACATACATTTGTTCAGTATGTTTTTTTATTCTAATTGGTCAAGACATTAAGATCTATAAAGAAATAATGATCTTATTGTTTCTGTACAACTTTGCCTTCAATCTAATAGCAGCTATCCTACGATCACATTAATACTTCAAAAGCACTTCTTCATTTTAACCATCCCGGTTCAATTTTATGAACCACATCCTCCATGCTCTCGCCATCATGATGATAGACCAACAAATATCTCTAGGACCTATATCAGCAATATATCTAAAACTAAATTGTGTGGCCATGATAGTGTACAAAAACGGCAATTTTCGTCTCGCAGCCAACAAGGTCAATTATTGGTTTTGCTTCCATGGAGTATAACAGATTTTATTATCGTTTCACAAAGAAGTATGCAAATTTAGATGAATTGCCAGAAAAGCAAGTATTTGAATGTCAGAAATTGGCACTGATGAATCGCCGCTCTGTATATGGAGCAAAGTGAATCATCTATACACCTATATAGTACGTGTGAGAAGTTTTTGCTATTTGGTCAATTAAAGGGTCAACAGATTTCCTGAAATTCATAGAATAATCTCTGAAACTCATCCTACTCTGCAGCAGCGATCAGTCCAGTGTGACTTAAAACCATCAATTTTCTTCCTATTTTAAGAGAGAGAGAGAAATTGAACGATTCAAATTTCATGTTTTAACGTTCAATGAATGCTTACCAGATATGTAGATGCTTTTACTGGACCAGACAAGGTGAGCAATAGCATAGCAGTAGCCACCTAAAACGAAGGAAAGAATATCAGACTATAATCCTGCATTAATTAAGTACGGAAATTTTCAAATCAGAAGTTTGGCTAAAAACAAACCATGGTTTTTCTACCAGCTGATATCCCCCATCTCATTGAAGAGATCACTATTGGCAATGAGAAAAAGCAGCTAAAATAGTTCTGGAACATAAAACATTCAGATTAAATACTCATAAAGCATGCAAAAGATAAGATCACTTATTACATAATCAAATATAACTCATCCAAGCAGAATGCATATGTTAAGGTGAGCTTCCAAAAGTTTGTTTCTTATCTTCTCATGTTGCCAAGAAATGAAAAGCACTGGTACAAACAGCAAAAGTACGAGAATTAGAACTGGGTTGCCCTAAAGTAAGGAATATATAATGAAGATATATCTGATTACGTCAAATGTCAAGATATATATCAATGGAGCAGCACAAGACTCGGATTCACGAGACAACATGAACAAAAATTGGAGTTAAATAACATCGATATAGTGAACTTATAAGCTTGACAAGGCCAAGGAATTGTGATTTGAAATTCCACATCAGTATATCCATATAGATACCATGTCGCCATATACAAGCATATACGATCCCTTATCTTTTATTCCCCTATTATAAGAAATTTGAACAGACTATGCAATTTGCATGCATTCGGACAGAAAGATCACCATTCATAAAACGTAGATGATTTGGACTTTTTTACAATTGTATTTCCAAAAACTATGTATTGAGATGTCAAGGATCTAGTACATCTATTGATATGTTTTATTTCCCTTTTAATATAAAAAAAAGATGGATAGAACATTGAAATTCTGCAGCCTCAGATGAGAGATCTCTACAGTGAACAGCAGCTACTCAAATTACGGCAGAAGGCAGCAAATGTGAATTATGAGGTCTTCGATTTAGCTTTTTAAGCAAGTATGTTTAGAAATTCAAAAATTTCCTAGAGTCTGAGATCAGACTGAATAAAAAATAAGTAGCTGAAATGAGAATGATGAGTAGATGAACGGTAATACTCTAAAAGATTGGATAAGAAATGTGTGTATTAGTAGAAAGTTGGAGATTGCTCCTATATAAAGGATAAAATGAAGGAGAGCCGTTTGGACATGTGCAACTAAGACCAATCAATGCTCCAATAACGAGAAATGATAATATTGTAGTTAATGGCGCAACAACAGTCGGGCGTGATGGAGGCAGTAATACAATATACTAAGTATCAATTTAACCGAGACGGCCCTTAACAGAGCAAAATGGAAGAAGCGGGTTCATACAGTCGGCCCCAAAAATTCAGGATAAAGATTGTTGTCTTTGTTGTACAGTTGTGCTATTGGAAATTCAAAGATCTGTTTTAGCTTCACCACTGCAGCTGCTGGACATGTGCTATTTGCTGCATAAGCATCTCTCTACAGGCCTACAAAGGAGAACTGACGAATAGTGAAGAAATCATTTCAATGGCTTCAATCTGATGCAATATTACTTAGTTCATGAAAAAGGCATCGATCTATTCCAATGCTTATATCAATGAAGCTTTGGTAGAGGAGTGCATCAATCGAGTGATTTGACAATGAGTGGTTTAAGCTCCGCTTTTTAAAATCAAATAGTTTTCAAAACAAGCCGAGTGGGTTGTAGCATTTGCTAGCTTTTGCTAAAAAGGTCATTTCCGGTGAAGGAACCTCGGCTCTTTCCTCATCGAATGAAGTGCTGGATATTCAAAAAGAATACCGCTATGCAAAGCAATAACTAAAGCTACCTTTTTGAAAATTTGATTTTACAACATCTTTAGCTTTCTTTCATTTTCATTAATCTCATTAATGAAGTCCCATCATTTATGTTTCCTAAACATCACAGATAAAGAAACGAAAATACAACATACGTTTATACCATCCGTATTCGCCATAGGGTTCCGTCACGCACCGTTAGGTTACTTAACTATCGGCAAAGCGGGGATATGACTAGCGCGGATGCAAAACATAAGCAACGTTTATTATATATCATATATATAATATAAATCATTCATCTCACGCAGTTATATGATCACATCACAGAACATTACAGCATAAGTCAACATATGAAATATTGGATATACCAGGAGGTCCGTGTTTTAAATCAAGCCAGTAAAAAACATGGATTCCACGGTCATGATGAATAGCCAAACCCACATCTCTAGACCACTACGAGAGCGGAAAGCAACCCTGCCAATTCGAAAGTTAGGAGACCCGGTCTCGACTCCTCGAGATGGTCTCCTACTGGACTCTAGAACCTGGTTACTTGGGCTCCCTTTCTTGGGTCATCCTAATGCGGAAAAGTAAATAATATACATCAATGGTGACATCATCCTCAACCCAGAAGTGTCCCAATAAAAGAATATTACATACAATTTTTTTTACATGAATAGAAATGAAAAACTCTCATCTCATGCAAAAAACCCCGGCTATTCAATCACGACGTTCCAATATAACATATCACAGTAACACATAACATCTCATGTCATCAACGTAAGTAAATATGCGTATCCCAATTGTCGTTGATGTATAGCAACGAAATCGGCGATACACCACATATTACACTTACGATCACAGAAAAGAAATGAAAACTACAATAATTAGAATTCGCAACAGCTCAGACATCATAAACCCGGAATATCTCATACTTCGGATTTCATGCCTAACACTATAAACCCGGCATTTTAGTATCAAATTGAAAACACTTTTCAATAACCAGTCGGGCAATTCAACAAGATTCCCAACAAATGATCGAATGCTCGTCGGAAACATTAGTAGACGGCTGCACCCCCGATGCCATCAACGAAGTGCACTTAGGCGGAACACCACAACCGCGAGCACCCGAGCGGATGCTTTTGGTAACGGGGTTCTCCTACAGTCACTTGGTCGGGGCTATGGGGCGTGGTTATCTAGTAGTGTTACGCGGTGAGTGTTCGCATACAATACGAGATTGCGACGGAATTTTGATCCGAATCGAAACTCCGTGGCAATCTATCGAATGAGACTAAATTGCTAGATTTATAAAACACTAATTAGTTTTTACAAAATTAATTATTGTGGATTCTAAATATTATACCACATATCACAGATATCTAGATGATGTTAAAATTTTCGATCAATTTATCAAACACCCACAATTCTTAGAGACCTCAACACTTGAGACTCACTAAAAATACCCAAAAAATGCAAAATCCCAAAATGGAGCAGCACAAGAAAACTCATCCCACAACTCTATGAAAGTGCGGTGGAACCGCGGCCAAACAGGGATTTGGGCCGCGGTTCCGCGGCGGTTCAATAGAGTCACGGCTAAGAATTTCTTGGGGCTCCACTATTTTACCTGCACGAATTTCTGAATATTTTTAATCTTAAAAATTCCAACTTTTGGAAAAAATTACAAAAACTAGGTAATTTACGGGTTTTAAAGTTCGATCGAACACTTTAACTTCGTTTAGACGTCGCCTAATGCTCTAACCTGGATCTGATACCATGAAACTAGGTCTTAGCACCACTACTAGGTTTAAACATGCATCGAGTATATAATTTTAAAAATCTAGTGTGCTAAAACATGCTAACCTAGAATTGAACTAGAGAATTAGGGGTTTTAAACAAGTAAACAAGTTTTATACTAAGTGAATAAGGAATACAACCTTTGTAGACCGGTCCTTCACTTCTCAAGCTCCAAGTAGTAGTCCCTTAGCTCCAAGTATTGGTCCCCCGAACTCTTCTTAGGCTCCACTAGGCGAAAGGAACAAATTTGCTTAAGGATCTTCGAGGCCGAAGATGATCTATCTTAAGAAATCTCTAACTTAAGCTACCTCTTCACTAATTGAGGATTTAGTGAAGTAAACAATCTATACTAAATGGATAGTTTGGTATAGATTAATGAAGTAGGTATTTTGCTCACTTTAGAATTATTTTTCTCTTTTTCTTTCTTTACCTCATCAAAAACTAGAGAAGAAAAATGAGATGAAGAAGATGATCAAGTAATGAACCATAGTGGAAAAATATCTCAAATGATATTTATAGAGACTTAATCATGGCTAAAGATAATGGTTGGATTAATAAATATCTAGAGTAAAACAAAATTAGTGGACTAAGTCAAGACTTCTACATGCTTCCACAAGCATCTTTACCCATGTTAATTTCCACCTAATTTTGATTTTTCCCTTAATAATTAATCACCCAAATTATCTTTAGTTTGGTGTGAGTCTCATACACCCATTTTCAATGTATCATCTAGCATGACACAATAGTAAACACATTAATATATATCTCATATATATTTATATGTATTTGTAGAAAAGAAATTCTTAAGTGAGCTAATATTAGTTAATATATATTAATATATCAAATATATAAATATATATTAAATCAACACATGATTTAATAATCCGGCTATATCATATAGAACCGACTAATATCATTTATATGTATATTAAATATACATATAACAAATTATTGAATCAACACTTGATTCAATAATCCGGTTATATCACATATAACCTATATCGCGAGATTAGAATACTGTATCACATACACGTATTAATCTCGGTCTCGCACATATCACATATGTGTCCTACTTCGTTTCGCTTGAGCTAGGAAACCTCTGTATAGGACTCTAAAGACTCGTGTTCCCCTCCGAAGGACGGCGCACAAGACTGTGATGTCTTGGCACTGAGATTCGGGGCAGATGCTAATTGGTGCTATCCGTTCACCTCTCCGAAGATGCCAAGTTGATTTATGGCACCATGTATCGAAGGTTTAAACGGATGCGGCCGATGTAGCAGACTTCGTCAGATTCCCCCTCGTTTGAGGGGTTTTTGATTGTGGGGACGCTCTTCCCTGCAGGCGCAAGCCCCTGCAGTTAATTACGCTACCGCATCGCGGTAACAACTTTCTCCTTCTCCAGCTGGTCACTTCGTGTCGTGGGTGTTTGTTTTGTGTTTTGTTGACCGTGGATTGTTTACGGAGACTGAGTTATGTCGTCGCCCGTAGGGCGTGGACTAGTCCAAATCCGTATTATCTTAGATTTGGGTTTGGGGGTTTGGTTTGAGGATACGTTAGCCATATTTGAGGCTAAGATCAACTCAAACGTTTGTTAAGGATACATTAGTCTAATTTGAGACTAAGATCAACTTAACGGGATCGTTTAGATCCGACAAAAGAGCATTTGGGCTCCATTGTTCCAGTTTAGGGACATAGTGGTCCATTGAATGTATGGTTGTCGGGACCCGTTACCTCTCTGACGACGTTGAAGGATTACAACGACAGGTGTCAAAGGAGTTCCGAGATGTACCCTTGAACCAAAGTTGATTGGAGGGATTCATAGTCCAGTCTGTTTGAAGGTTTAAGGATGCGTTAGCCATATTTGAGGCTAAGATCAACTTAAACGGTTGTTAAGGATACTTTAGTCCAGTTTGGGACTAAGATCGACTTAACAGGATCGTTTAGATCCGACAAAAGAGCATTTGGAGGCTCTATTGTCCCAGTTTAGGGACATAGTGGTCCATTGCCAGTTTAGGGACGTGGTGGTCCATTTTCCAGTTTAGGGACGTGGTGGTCCATCGCCAGTTTAGGGACGTGGTGGTCCATCATTAGTTTAGGGACGTTTCGGTCCGATGTTAGTTTAGGGACGTTTCGGTCCGTGTTCGGTGTGTGGTCGTTGGGACTCGTCATCTCTTTGACGTCGTTGAGGAATTACAACGATGGATGTCAAAGGAATTCGGAGATGTACCCTCGAACCGGATGCAGATTGATTTAAGAGAGCCATTTTGCTCAGTCAATTTGATTTAAGGACTTACGGCCACGATTGGGCTAAGTCCATTGCTTTTGCATTTCTTTTGCTTTTATTTGGGCTTTGCCCAAAAAGGATGCAGAGCATCAATTTTATTTTGGGCTCTGTTCTTTATAAATGATGCAGAGCATCAATTTTATTTGGGTCCAGCCCTTTTATTGCTTTGCAATTTATTTTGGCCTGCTAGGTCTTTTTGATTTGGGCCTGGCCCTTCAAGTAATGCATTGCATTTGTGCAGAGCACCAAGAATCTTTTAGATTCAAGAAAAGAAGTGCAGAGCACTTTTTAATTTCTTGATCTAAATTTAGATCAAAGAAAAGAAAGAAATCTTTTCTTTCTTTCTGTTTCAGAGAACCAAAGGTTCATAGCAAGTGCAAGGTACTATTTTTATTTATTTATTTATTTATTTATCTATTTATTGAAGAGCAAGTGCAAGGCACTATTTTTATTTATTTATTTATTTATTTATCTATTTATTGAAGATCACTGATCTTGTTTTCTAGATCAATGATCTATTCTTTGAGAGGATTTTCTCTTATCTCAAAGGTTTTTACCTTTTTTTTTTTTTGTTCTCCAGAAATTCTCAAGAGTTCTCTTCTCGACATCGCTTCCCAGAGTACGCAAGATTGGGCACGTGACATAGCCAACCATGCTACCTGTGGGTAGGAAGTATCCATCCACAGTCACATTACGGTTGTAAGGATATCAAGAACAAGATAAAGTACTAATCTAACACATGTCCAAATCCATAATAACAAGAAATCAATGAACAATAAGTGCGGAAGCAAATGATCCAATATAATAATAGAAAGGTACGTCCCATAATGCGGGATCGCACCTGGAAATAAAATGCAATAAACAAACTAACCACTATAGAACTCAAATCAGCCTGCTGGCTGAAGTACTCCTGCACGGTCGGCGACAGTGGTAAAGAATCTGGGCCATGCAAAACCCAGACGTCAGCGCGTCATGACATCAAGCATATAATGTAAACATGGTGATAAGCAATGCAAATATGAACATGAATAAAGCAGTACTAAGAAATAACAGAGCAGGGTAATGTACAATGGTGACTAAACTGTCCTATCAGGTTTTCTACTCTATAGTCTTTGAAACCAATTAATGAATCGTCGATGTAACTCAATAGTATCCCGTGCGTGCCCGGGACCACGGTCAAAACCCTCGGGGCTGAATCCGAGACGTGCCGCTAAGCAGTAAAAGGTAGTAGGATGGACGAGTGATGTCAGCATCAACACTCCGGAGCTGGCCAAGCCCGTAAGACTGATCAGATCAATGTATAGAACTGTTGAGTTACGAGTCGGTTTCACCTTTGATTTCCCCATACCCCCAAGCTATGTATGTCAGGTCAGGTATTCAGTAGTCAAGGACTAATGCCAACACAAAATCCGGTAAGAGTAGGTCTGTCTGGATAGACAGCAGGGATGGTCGGGTTTGTCGGCATTAGGCATGAGATCATGAAACAAGTAATGTCATGGTACAACAGGATGAGTCGGTATGTATGTATATGTCATGTGTAGCAGGGTCAGGCCAATATGTAGTGCAATCGGTTATGTGCTCACAACAGGTGTACAATCAAATAATGAACAGCAGCAGGAAACAGTAAATAACCATATTATTCCATGCAAACACAATGATGTTTTGTATTCTCTTATTAACAGGTTCAAGCACCTTTAGGGTGCAATAGCCACAAGGTGAAGCAATATCCACAATCATGAAGTAATGAAGCTACAGAAATTTACACTAGGTATAATAATTGTCTCGTGAATGATTTAACAGTTAAAGCAGATATGATCCAGTCGTTTTATTTAGTTGAAATATGGATTGATGTTGGGTTGATTAATTACGAGAACTATTATAACGATTCCATGTTAAAGATAACTGCAACTATCGATTCTAACTTACGATATAATATCAATTACCATCATTAAGTTGTTGTTTTATATAGTATGAATTCAATTGCGTGGCAAGACTAGATCTCGCACGTTAGCATGTTAAAGCAAGTATTCAGATACTTGCCTCGGGAACCGAACGGTAATGCACCCATGAAGCACAAACTGCAGATGCACGATCACGGCTAGGCCTTCGCTCGACACAACGATCACGACCATGATGGATGCGACACGGCGGAGATGTGAATACGACCCAAGCAAGGTCGTGGCTTGGATGTCGGCTCTGGTGAGGTGCTCTGGGGACAGAGACGAGGGGTGACGACGATGATGGTCGTCAAAGGCGAAGTCCCCGGCAAGGCATGCAGCGGGTTTTCTGGCAATGGCAGCGAGGGATTCTTGAAGATCAGTAGATGGTGGTGATGAAGGATAGTGGTGGTGGTGGTGTCAGGAGTTGCGTGGTGACGAGAAAAGCGAAGTCGGGGATCGGTGACGGCGACGGAGGGGCGCAGGAGAGGGTTTGCGGTTTTTAGGAGGAACTGTAGGCGAAGTGGTTGGCCTGTAGGGTGCGTGGTTGTAGGTAGTAAGCGCCGGCGAGGTCTGCGAGGTGGGATCTCGGTTGGAGGGGGGTAGGATGTGGGTGATGGAGGCGCGCCGGAGAGGTGCTGGCTGGAGGTCGGAGATGGTGCGTTGGAGGGGTCGAGGGAAGGCTGCGGCAATGGTGGTGGTTCTCGCCGGTTGTGAGGAGTTGAAGGAGATGGTGAAGGTGGCTGTGGGTGCAGGGACGAAGAGGGAGAAGGAGGTGGCTGCGGAGGGCAGAGGAGTTGAAGCGCAGGTGATGAGGTTGCTGGGCCGAGGGTTAGGGTCACGGTGCTTGGGAGTTGAGAGAGAATGAAGAAAAAGAAGTTATGGGTTTTCTCGTGGTGGGGAAGAGAAGGGGGCGGCTGCATGCGAAGATTATATAAGAAGAGAGAGAGAGAGATGAGAGAGAGAGAGAGATTGAGGGAAGAGAGAGAGAGAGATAGGGAAAGGGAAGGCGGGGCCCACGCGGTTACACTCCCCGCTGTGATTGGCTGATCATGAGATAGGGAAAAGATTTGAGGGATTTAAAACAGTTAAAGAATTTTATTCGTATGGTTTTTAGTTTTAGATATTAAATTGAAATGGGCCCTTTTTGGCGCGAAATGAAACATTTCCAAATCGCGTCCGGGTTGCGCCCAAATGTTCCAAATTCAAATTTAGGATTTTAAGCGGGTTCCAAATTTTGAAAAGAGGTGTTTAATGATTAAAATGCATGCCCCCAAGTCGGACACTTGCACGCGCGCGTAGTCGTCCAAACTTGCCCGTTTAGCCGAACGGGACGGAATCTCGACACGCGGACGCTACCACGCGACTAGTGGCGACGAGTAGGCCAACATGGACACTTTTAATTTCATTTTAGGAGTTAAAATTTGTTATGTGCCAGAGTGACTTAACCGGTTAAAATTTAGCAATAAACCCCAGAAAAACAGAATAATTGGAAATGAGCAATATATACCCCTCAACTGGTAATATAAATAGTATTACTGGGCTCGGGTGTTACATCATACCCAACTACAAAAGAATTTCGTCCTCGAAATTCCAAGAATACAAGATAGCTAACTACTGGAAAAGGTGAGGGAATTTCTGCCGGATCCCGTCTTCTCGCTCCCAAGTGGATTCTCCATGCGATCGATTACTCCAAGAAACTAGCACAAGCGGGATAACCTTGTTCTTAAGAACCTTTTCTCTTCGATCCTTGATTTCAACTGGTCGCTCCTCAAAGGTTAGGTCCTCCCGTACAGTCAACTCCGAATGATCCAAGACATGAGTCTCATCACGAACATACCTCCGTAGTCGAGACACATGAAACACATCGTGCACTCCTGCCAATGACTGTGGTAACGCCAACCGGTGCGATACCTCTCCAACACGCTCCAATATCTCGAAGGGTCTAACGAATCGAGGACTAAGCTTTCCCCGACTTCCAAAGCGAATCACCCCTCTAGTCGGTGATATCTTCAGGAACACCAAATCACCCACGGCGAACTCTAGAGGTCTTCTTGACGTGTCGGCCCAACTTTCCTGTCTGTCTTGAGCTGCCTTCATATGCTTCCTGATTGTATTCACCTTCTCGACTGTCTGTACCACCAGATCTGGTCCTAGTAACCTTCGTTCACCAACATCATCCCAACAAACCGGTGAACGGCACTTACGACCATACAACGCTTCAAACGGAGCCATCTGAATAGTTGCTTGGAAGCTATTGTTGTACGAAAACTCCACCAGGTGTAGATGATCCTCCCAAGAACCTTTGAAGTCTAACATGCAAGCCCTCAACATATCTTCAAGGGTCTGGATCGTTCTCTCCGATTGTCCATCAGTCTGAGGATGATAAGCTGTGCTAAACTTCAATCGAGTCCCCAAACTTTCTTGTAAACTCCTCCAAAAGTGCGACAAGAACCGAGTGTCCCGATCGGACACGATGCTTACCGGTACTCCATGCAGTCTGACAATCTCCTGCATGTACCGCTCTGCCAAGGTCTCCGTCGATTGACCAACCCGAAAAGGAATAAAGTGAGCTGCCTTGGTCAACCGATCGACAATCACCCATACTGCATTGTTGCCCTTTGGACTCCGCGGTAAAGCCGTTACGAAATCCATGGTTATATGTTCCCACTTCCACTGAGGAATCGGAAGTGGTTGCAACAAACCAGCAACCCTTTGGTGTTCAGCCTTGACTTGCTGACACACCAAGCACTTAGCCACGAAGCGAGCAATTTCCCGTTTCATACCTTCCCACCAAAAGTGCTGTCGAATATCTCGGTACATCTTTGTCCCTCCTGGATGTACAGAGTAAGCTGAACTGTGTGCCTCCTTCATGAGCTCTTCACGCACATCTCCTTTTGGCACACACACGGCTACCATATCTCAACGAACCGTCTTCGTGGATCAGTAAATCGGTTTGTAGTCCGGCTTCAACCTGCTCTCGAAACTTTTGCAGTCTAGGATCCTGCGATTGTGTCGCTTTAATCTTCTCAACTAAGGACGATTGTACTTGCAACTGCATTAACTGTCCTGTAGCATGTGGTAGCACAACCTCCAAGTCAAATCTCTAAAAATCCGCAATGATCTCCCTTTGTGCGGTCAACACCTAAACTGCTGGTAACCGACTCAGCGCATCCGGCACGACGTTGACCTTTCCCGGATGGTACTTAAGATCGAGGTCATAGTCGGCCATCAGCTCCAACCATCTGCATTGCTTCATGTTCAACTCCTTCTGAGTGAACACATATTTCAAACTCTTGTGATCAGTAAAGACTTCGACTCTCTCGCCCAATAGGTAGTGTCTCCAAATCTTCAGGGCGAAGATCACGGCTGCAAGCTCTAAGTCATGAGTCGGATAGTTCTTCTCATGAGTCTTCAGTTGTCTCGATGCGTAAGCGAAGACTTTCCCATTCTGCATTAAAACACATCCCAATCCTTTTCCAGATGCGTCGCTGTGAATCACCAGTCCTCCTGAATTATCCGGTACGGTCAGGATCGGGGCGGTTATCAACTTCTGCTTCAACGTCTCGAAGGCCAATGCACATCCATCCGTCCAAACAAGCGGTACCCCCTTACGCGTAAGCTTGGTTAACGGCTCAGCTAACCGAGCGAAGTTCTCCACAAATCTTCTGTAGTAACCGGCGAGTCCAAGAAAACTTCTTATCTCCGCAACATTCTTTGGAACAGGCCAATCCCGAACTGCTGTAATCTTTTCGGGATCGACGGCGATTCCACCGCCCGACACGACATGCCCCAGAAACTTCACTTCTTCCAGCCAGAATTCACACTTACTCATCTTCGCAAATAACTTCTCTTGTCTCAGCGTCTGCAGTGCGATCCTTAAGTGCTCAGCATGCTCCTCCGGACTCTTCGAGTATACCAGAATATCGTCAATGAACACCACAATAAACTGGTCCAAGAAAGGTGAAAAGATCCTGTTCATCAAATCCATAAATATTGCCGGCGCATTAGTCACTCCGAAGGGCATCACTAAATACTCGAAATGCCCATACCGAGTTCGAAACGCCGTCTTGCAAATGTCTTCTGCCTTCACTCGGACCTGATGATATCCTGATCGCAAGTCCAGTTTCGAGAATACCCTCGCGCCACTAAGCTGCTCAAAAGTTCTCCAATGCGAGGGATCGGGTATTTGTTCTTAATAGTCACCCGGTTCAATTCTCGATAATCAATGCACATCCTTCTTGTGCCATCCTTCCTCTTTACTAAAAGAACTGGAGCTCCCCAAGGCGAGTTGCTGCTTCGAATCCATCCCTTCTCGAGTAATTCACCAACTTGTTTCTTAACTTCTTCCAATTCCACCGGTGCCATCGGATAATAAGATTTTGATACTGGCGCTGTACCAGGAATAAGGTCAATCGCAAACTCCACATCTCGCTTCGGCGGTAAGCCCGAAATATCTTCAAACACATCCATAAAGTTGCGGACAACTGCCGGCTCTTCATTACTATCCACAACCATAGCCGCAAGAACATTGTTCGTCGGCCTAGCCCTAAACTCGACTGGCCCGACAGAACTGCTTCCTTACCGCAACTGCTGTCTACATCGTTGGCCGCGAAAGGTCCAGCGAGACTACTGAGTCTCGTCCACTCTGCTGCATGCACGTCCACGGCTGCTCCATTCTGCCTTAGTCCGATGAACTTCTCTTCCATTTCCTCCCGTGCGGTCCGCGGGAAGAGGTTCTCTAGGAAACTTTTGGAGAAATCCGCCCAACTGATTGGCTTGGACAAGCGGGTCTCCTCCACAAGCCACACTCTCGGGCGTAATCCACCAGCTGAATGCGTACCACATCAACTCTCTTGTCTTCGGGGATCTGTGTCGCAATCAGCAAATTCTCCGTGTTACTAGCCACTGCTCGGCTGGCAACAGCTCCTCCAGACCAGTGAAAGTGGTAGGACCCAACCGTCTGAAATCTGCTACGGTCCTTATCCGGTCGACTGGTCTAGTTCCAACTTCGTTTACAGACTGCTGAACGATCTGCAAACCTTCCTAAAACAAGTCCGCGTGCTGCTGGATCAGCTCGGTCTGTTTCTTTGATTTCCAGTATTCCTCTTATCTCTCCAAGCATGGCGGCTTCGTTCACACGCCTCCGGTACGTCTTCAACTTCTTACCTGTCATAATCCTGAACTCAAAACACCCAACATTAGCATGATGATAGATTCTGAATGTGGATCAAGGCTAGAACTCCAAGATACTTAAATAGAGTGCTGCATTGTAGCTATGCCGCGGTATCATAGCCGCAATTACTTAACTCCATCCAAGTCGCCCAAGTCTTAGGGATAACAAGAAATCAGGTTTCCGAGTCGACATGCAAAGTAAGTCTGCACGTCGTAAAAGATATAATCAGGAAGAATGTGATTCAAGAATGGTAAAACGGTCAATGTGGCTGGACATGTTTCCTAATCACGGGTATTCTGATTCGTGTATCGGGTGCAATACCCAACTACAAAGGATCAACCCAATTAACCTATGGCTCTGATACCAAAAGAACCATGTCACGCCCCGCTTCCCAGAGTACGCAAGATTGGGCATGTGACATAGCCAACCATGCTACCTGTGGGTAGGAAGTATCCATCCACAGTCACATTACGGTTGTAAGGATATCAAGAACAAGATAAAGTACTAATCTAACACATGTCCAAATCCATAATAACAAGAAATCAATGAACAATAAGTGCGGAAGCAAATGATCCAATATAATAATAGAAAGGTACGTCCCATAATGCGGGATCGCACCTGGAAATAAAATGCAATAAACAAACTAACCACTATAGAACTCAAATCAGCCTGCTGGCTGAAGTACTCCTGCACGGTCGGCGACAGTGGTAAAGAATCTGGGCCATGCAAAACCCAGACGTCAGCGCGTCATGACATCAAGCATATAATGTAAACATGGTGATAAGCAATGCAAATATGAACATGAATAAAGCAGTACTAAGAAATAACAGAGCAGGGTAATGTACAATGGTGACTAAACTGTCCTATCAGGTTTTCTACTCTATAGTCTTTGAAACCAATTGATGAATCGTCGATGTAACTCAATAGTATCCCGTGCGTGCCCGGGACCACGGTCAAAACCCTCGGGGCTGAATCCGAGACGTGCCGCTAAGCAGTAAAAGGTAGTAGGATGGACGAGTGATGTCAGCATCAACACTCCGGAGCTAGCCAAGCCCGTAAGACTGATCAGATCAATGTATCGAACTGTTGAGTTACGAGTCGGTTTCACCTTTGATTTCCCCATACCCCCAAGCTATGTATGTCAGGTCAGGTATTCAGTAGTCAAGGACTAATGCCAACACAAAATCCGGTAAGAGTAGGTCTGTCTGGATAGACAGCAGGGATGGTCGGGTTTGTCGGCATTAGGCATGAGATCATGAAACAAGTAATGTCATGGTACAACAGGATGAGTCGGTATGTATGTATATGTCATGTGTAGCAGGGTCAGGCCAATATGTAGTGCAATCGGTTATGTGCTCACAACAGGTGTACAATCAAATAATGAACAGCAGCAGGAAACAGTAAATAACCATATTATTCCATACAAACACAATGATGTTTTGTATTCTCTTATTAACAGGTTCAAGCACCTTTAGGGTGCAATAGCCACAAGGTGAAGCAATATCCACAATCATGAAGTAATGAAGCTACAGAAATTTACACTAGGTATAATAATTGTCTCGTGAATGATTTAACAGTTAAAGCAGATATGATCCAGTCGTTTTATTTAGTTGAAATATGGATTGATGTTGGGTTGATTAATTACGAGAACTATTATAACGATTCCATGTTAAAGATAACTGCAACTATCGATTCTAACTTACGATATAATATCAATTACCATCATTAAGTTGTTGTTTTATATAGTATGAATTCAATTGCGTGGCAAGACTAGATCTCGCACGCTAGCATGTTAAAGCAAGTATTCAGATACTTGCCTCGGGAACCGAACGGTAATACACCCATGAAGCACAAACTGCAGATGCACGATCACGGCTAGGCCTTCGCTCGACACAACGATCACGACCACGATGGATGCGACACGACGGAGATGTGAATACGACCCAAGCAAGGTCGTGGCTTGGATGTCGGCTCTGGTGAGGTGCTCTGGGGACAGAGACGAGGGGTGACGACGATGATGGTCGTCAAAGGCGAGGTCCCCGGCAAGGCATGCAGCGGGTTTTCTGGCAATGGCAGCGAGGGATTCTTGAAGATCAGTAGATGGTGGTGATGAAGGATAGTGGTGGTGGTGGTGTCAGGAGTTGGGTGGTGACGAGAAAAGCGAAGTCGGGGATCGGTGACGGCGACGGAGGGGCGCAGGAGAGGGTTTGCGGTTTTTAGGAGGAACTGTAGGCGAAGTGGTTGGCCTGTAGGGTGCGTGGTTGCAGGTAGTAAGCGCCGGCGAGGTCTGCGAGGTGGGATCTCGGTTGGAGGGGGGTAGGATGTGGGTGATGGAGGCGCGCCGGAGAAGTGCTGGCTGGAGGTCGGAGATGGTGCGTTGGAGGGGTCGAGGGAAGGCTGCGGCAATGGTGGTGGTGCTCGCCGGTTGTGAGGAGTTGAAGGAGATGGTGAAGGTGGCTGTGGGTGCAGGGACGAAGAGGGAGAAGGAGGTGGCTGCGGAGGGCAGAGGAGTTGAAGCGCAGGTGATGAGGTTGCTGGGCCGAGGGTTAGGGTCACGGTGCTTGGGAGTTGAGAGAGAATGAAGAAAAAGAAGTTATGGGTTTTCTCGTGGTGGGGAAGAGAAGGGGGCGACTGCATGCGAAGATTATATAAGAAGAGAGAGAGAGAGATTGGAGAGAGAGAGAGAGAGAGATAGGGAAAGGGAAGGCGGGGCCCACGCGGTTACACTCCCCGCTGTGATTGGATGATCACGAGATAGGGAAAAGATTTGAGGGATTTAAAACAGTTAAAGAATTTTATTCGTATGGTTTTTAGTTTTAGATATTAAATTGAAATGGGCCCTTTTTGGCGCGAAATGAAACATTTCCAAATCGCGTCCGGGTTGCGCCCAAATGTTCCAAATTCAAATTTTAGGATTTTAAGCGGGTTCCAAATTTTGAAAAGAGGTGTTTAATGATTAAAATGCATGCCCCCCAAGTCGGACACTTGCACGCGCGCGTAGTCGTCCAAACTTGCCCGTTTAGCCGAACGGGACGGAATCTCGACACGCGGACGCTACCACGCGACTAGTGGCGACGAGTAGGCCAACATGGACACTTTTAATTTCATTTTAGGAGTTAAAATTTGTTATGTGCCAGAGTGACTTAACCGGTTAAAATTTAGCAATAAACCCCAGAAAAACAGAATAATTGGAAATGAGCAATATATACCCCTCAACTGGTAATATAAATAGTATTACTGGGCTCGGGTGTTACAGTTCTCCAGAAATTCTCAAGAGTTCTCTTCTCTTCTTTCTTTTATCCAATTGTCCATATCTTTGAAATGGGGTTTGGGGTCCTTTTTATAGTGCTCAAAGATCAGTTAAATTTGTTAAAAAGATCTTTTCTGAGTGATTCGGGGAATTTTCCCCACCATTGGATCTTTGATCCAAAGGCCCCTGTTTTACAGAAGAAATCTTCTTGTTTTAACAAGAACAGAAAAGATTTTCTTAAATCTTCATTCTGTTGTTGCGCAACTCACCTGCGCGTGACACGTGTCGCGCAGTAAGGCGCTTGCGCAGCTGTGCTTGCGCAACTGCGCAGACACGTGTCGCGCAGCGGTGCGCTTGCGCAGCAGTGCTTGCGCAACTGCGCAGACACGTGGCGCGCTGCGGTGCCCAGACACGTGTCACGCAGCGCAGCGCTTGCGCAACTGAGCGTTGCTTTTGCTTTTTAAAGAGCCTTGCTCTGATTGGACGCACTGCCTTGGGCGTTGTGCTGCCGTGTCAACTTCTGACACGTGGCGCGTTGCGCGCAGCGCACAGGATCTGAAGCGTTGTTTCGAAATTAAAGTTTAAATTTTCAAAGCAAAGCTTTATTTCTGATTGGGGGAAGATGAAGCGTTGCTTCTTCTCCCGCCTTGGAATTTGAATATGGCTTTGCTCTGATTGGGGTAAACAAATGCCCCCCCCACCGCTGCGCTTACGTGGCCTCCAAACGCAAGCGCAACGGTGGCAGAATCCAAACCGTCGCGGCACCTTTTGGCAGTTGAAGAGGCAATTGATGCCTATAAATAGGACCTTTGGTACTTTAGATGATTTTCATCTTCACGATTTTATTTTCAAAACTCAGAGCCCTGCTCTTTATTTTCAAGAACTGCAAGAGTTGAACTCTTTAAAACTTTTTAGGTGAAAATTTAAATTAAGATTAAATTAAATTAGATTAATTTTCATCAACAGAGCCTTACTCTCCATAGATCCCTGATCTAAAGAAAACCCATTTAGGGTTTCATTTAGCAGAGCTTTGCTCTAAAGGGGTCCAAAGAGAACTCAGGAGGATCCTGTTAGGGTTCCATTAATAGAGCTTCGCTCTATAAAAGATTTTTGTTATATCTTCTTAATTAATGGAGCTTTGCTCCTCCCAAATTATATGGCACTTGATAATATTATTATTATTATATCATTTTTTTCCAGAGCGGAGCTCTCAATGTTCTCAAGGAATTTTCCTCAAATTCTCCTCTTAACTGATTTTGACTGGTGTCGCTCCTGTCTGCAGAGCATTGCTCTCGAGGAGTTTAACTTTTAACTTTCTGTATTTTCTTGTTTGTTAATCTCCCTGTATTGTTTTCTTCAGGTATTATGGCGGTGCGTCTATACAGCTTGCACGAGTTCATCACTTATGAGGATAATCGTGTACAGGGCCGCCAACAGAACCAGGAGTTTACGGACACCCAGTGTGCGGAGGTCATGGGTCGCCTCAACGCGAGTTGTGGTTGGCTGCTTCCTCGTCGTTCAGCTCTCTTAAAGGTTGTGCTGGGAGCAATATGGAGAGCACTTCCGGGTCTTCATGAGGCCCTACCGCTCAATGCGTTGGATGATGCCGAAGACAAGGTGCATTCAGTGTACCTGACGGGGCTGATCTCGAAGAAACGGCGGGACGGTCTCATCGACATCCTACATCAAATCTTTCAGCAGACGACGATAGTTGCTGCTTATCGAAGGCCGGAAGGGCTTGCCGATGATATCGACACAGAGGAGCACGAGAGGCTGCGCATAAGAATAATTAGAAAGGCCAGAAGAACTCTGGATGGCCTTACTTTTGAATTCCTCAATCCGTGCCCCGGATCTGAGGTTATTCCATTGTAATAATACTTTTCTTTCATTGCTTTTTATGATTGTAAGAATTTTGGGCAATATTAATGAAATTTTTTTTTATCCCAGCTTGTCTTTATTATATATCTTTTGTCCTGAGTCTTTTTGCCCATGCATGAATGAATACGTCCTGAACGCTTGATCAAATGTAAATCGGGTGCTCTTTCTGTTGCTTTTCCTCTTTCTCAGCATGTCGTCACAATTAGCAGGTAATAGAGTAAGCTTCTTGATTTCTTCATGAGATAGCGAGGGCTTAGGCCGCAGGTTCAGATCTGCTGCCTAAGACTTTTCAACTCTATGAGCCGTGAGGGTCTCATAGAGACTTTTCTCCCTATGGATCGAGAGGATCTCGTAGGTGGGTTTTTCTCCTTAGGAATCGTGAGGATTCCTAAGTGTGGTTTTCTCTTGTAAGTCTTAAGGATCTTACAAGAGAATTTTTCCCTCTTACAAGTCGAGAGGACTTGTAAGCGGTTGTTTCCCTCCTTGTCGAAGTTCGATGTTGGAGAGTGAGACCCGTGGATGGTATGCAAGAGACCGTTTTGGGCCAACTTGCAGGGTCCCAATGCTTAGGAAACAGGCTTCTTTTATGCCCACTGCCCAAGGCTTTATCTCACGAGTCGAGCCGCCTCGACAATTTTTCACAAGTCGAGACGAATCGAACGTTTCTCGCAAGAACATCTTAACGTCGCATTTAACCTCTGCTCTTTACGACAGAAGCCCGTTAAGGTTGGTGGTACTTAGGGTTTTGGCCATCGTACCGTCGCATAAGCTGATATAGTCCTCGATAGGCAATCGTGCTGCTCGAGTAGCCCTGCGACTGCCGTGTCTCTGATCCCTTCGGGGGCTGGACAAGACGTCTTTAAGCAATCCTCCTTGGCAGTTTGACCGTCGGAAGAGCAAGCGCTAGGAATTTGCCATGTCGCTTTTTACTTAAGGTTAGGCTCATTTTGGAGAGCCCCGATGAGTCATAACCACTCCGCGCTGGTGTGGGGATGATCTCCGATAGTCTTTCGGGCTTTATATGAGTTGCCGTCAAGACCCTGAAGCTAGGAATTTGGCCTTTGCTTCGTTTGTTGGCATTGCGTCCTCTGTATCGAGACGAATGCCGTGGTTGTCTCTAAGTTGCTGATGAACCGTCGAGGTTTGGAACTATGGATTTTGCCGTGACTCCTTTTGGTGATGTTGCGTCTGCTGTATCGAGACGAACGTCGAGGTGGTGACCACTCCATGTGGGATGATCTCTGGTGGTCTTTCAGGCTTTATATGACTTGCCGTTAAGACCCTGAAGCTAGGAATTTGGCCTTCGCTTCGTTTGCTGTCATCGCGTCCTCTGTATCGAGACGAATGTCATGGTTGTCTCTAGGTTGCTGGTGAACCGTCGAGGTTTGGAACTAGGGATTTTGCCGTGGCTCCTTTTGGTGATGTTGCGTCTGCTGTATCGAGACGAACGTTAAGGTGACATCTCGTCTGCTGTATCGAGACGGACGTCGAGGCTGTCTCTAGGTTGCTGGTGCGAGATGATCTCCGGTTGTCTTTCCGGTTTTATATGAGTTACCGTCAAGACGTCGAAGCTAGGAATGTGGCCTTCGCTTCGTTTGCTTTGGTGTGTCCAAATCCTGTTGGAGAACGAACGCAAGGGTTAACATTTCGTCTGCTGTATCGAGACGAACGTCAAGGTGGTGACCACTCTGTGCTGGTGCGAGATGATCTCCGGTTGTCTTTCCGGTTTTATGTGAGTTACCGTAAAGACGTTGAAGCTAGGAATGTGGCCTTCGCTTCGCTTGCTTTGTCACGTCCGAATCCCTGCTGGAGGAAGAACGCTGGGGTGACAACTCGTCTGCTGTATCGAGACGAACGTCGAGGTGGTGCTAACTCTATGCTGGTGTGAGATGATCTTCGATTGTCTTTCAGGCTTTATATGACTTGCCGTCAAGACTTTGAAGCTAGAAATTTGACCTTTTGCTTCATTTACTTGTACTGCGTCTGGTGTATTGAGACGAATGCTGAGGTGGAGCTGGGATTTTGCCATCACTCCGCTTTGTTTCGACCATGGGGTCTTTTGTTAACTTTGCATGTACACCCCGCTGGGCTGCCAAGGAACGCCGTTGTTGACATTGCGTCTGTTGTAACGAGACGAATGCTAAGGTGGAGCTGGGATTTTGCCATCGCTCCGCTTGATGGTGTAACATCTGTGTCCTGTTGGAATGAGGAGGCACACCGTTGTTGGTCTCCAGGCTGTAAACGTGGCCATTGAGATTTGGAACTAGGGACTTTGTCATGGTTCCGTTTCATTGCGATTCTGAGGTCAGTTGTTGACGTCATGTCTGCATCTAGTTGGAGTGAGGAGAAACGCCGTTGGTGATCTCTAAGTTGTCGATATTGACGTCGAGACCCTGAAGCTAGGGACCTTCCTTTGCTCCGTTTGTTGACATCGTATTTGCAATATGGCGACAAATGTCGAAGTTGTCTCTAGGTCATCTATGAACCGTCGAGATTTGGCTTCGCTTTCTGGTGGAGCCTGTTGGGAAGGTATTGTTCTCTTTTTATCTGTGCCCCTGGATTGTATACAGGGATCGATGTGATTTTACCTGTAGGGCAAAAAAATTTCATTCTTTCATTTTTTTTTTATTCTTTCATTTTTTTTATTCTTTCCGCGATGCTCTATCATTTCAGCTTTTATATCGCGAAAGTCGCGATTGCCCAATCATTTCGGCTATTTTTCGCGGTGCTCAATCATTTCGGCTGTTTACTTTATTTTTACTCGCTGCTTTTTATTGCGAGTTGCCCAATCATTTCGGCTTTTTGCATGCATACATTTTTACTTGCTAATTTTGTTTGCAAGTTGCCCCATCATTTCGGCTATTTCGTATGCATTTTTTTCTTGGGGCTCGCTGAATTTTTTTTTTTTTTTTTTGCGAGTAGGGGATTTGGGATCTGATACCAATCTTGGCATCAGCATCGCTGCGACTGGAATATTGCCAGGAGCGAATCATCATTTGCCGTAAAAGGACTTGGAATTTGATACCGGCCTAGGCATCAGCATCGCTGCAACTGGGATATTGCCAGGAGCGAATCATCATCTGCCATGAAAGGACTTGGAATTTGATACCGATTTAGGCATCCGCATCGCTACAACTAGAATATTGGCAGGAGCGAATCATCATTTGCCTCTAAAAGGACTTGGAATTTGATACCGGTCTAGGCATCAGCATCGCTGCAACTGGGATATTGCCAGGAGCGAATCATCATCTGCCATGAAAGGACTTGGAATTTGATACCGATTTAGGCATCAGCATTGCTACAACTGGAATATTGCCAGGAGCGAATCATCATTTGCCTCTGTCGATCACGAACAAAGGTGGCTTAGTAAACAGGATTAAGGGTCCTGTCGGCTAAGGCTTTTGACTTCATGAGCCGTAAGGGTCTCACAAAGGTATTTCTCCCTACAAATCGTGAGGATCTTGTAGGTGTGTTTTCTCCTTGGGAATCGTGAGGATTCCTAAGTGCATGTTCTCTTGTAAGTCGTAAGGATCTTACAAAAGGGTTTTCTCCTTATAAGTCGAGAGGACTTACAAGTGTTGTTCGCTGTACAAGCATATCCCTAGTCACGGATAGGACTTTGTTAGGGAAATATTTATTCGCACCCGTGGATTGTATACAAGGGTCAATACTGAGCCATTTGTAGGGCAATATCGAAGGTTGTGGGGGTTGCTTAAGAACAGGTTAAGGTTTTTGCAACTTAAGACTTTCAAATCTTATGAGCCGTATTGGTCCCACAAGAGGGTTCTCCTTACGAGTCATGAGGATCTCGCAAGTGTATCTTCTCCTTCGGAATCGTGGGGATCCCTAAGTGTGTTGTTCCTTTGTGAGTCGTAAGGATCTCACGCAGGTGGTTTCTCCTTACAGGGTCGAGAGGACCCTATAAGTGTTTCTTAACGAGGTTGCGCCCTTTCAGGTTTTCACAAACACTCGCCGGTAGCCCTGCTGTTTTTACTCACGGAGCCCTTTCGGGTTTTCATCCGTGCCCATTTTGCTTGTGGACATACCGTTATTTTTTTTTCTTTTCTTTTCTCTTTCTCTTTTTTTTTTAAACGAGGTCGCGCCCTTTCGGGTTTTCACGAACACTCGCCGGTAGCCCTGCTGTTTTTACTCACGGAGCCCCTTCGGGTTTTCATCCGTGCCCATTTTGCTTGTGGACATACCGTTATTTTTTTTCTTTTCTTTTCTCTTTCTCTTTTTTTTTAAACGAGGTCGCGCCCTTTCGGGTTTTCACGAACACTCGCCGGTAGCCCTGCTGTTTTTACTCACGGAGCCCCTTCGGGTTTTCATCCGTGCCCATTTTGCTTGTGGACATACCGTTATTTTTTTTTTTTTGGCACGTCAGCCTGAAGATGCTACGGGTTGGGAGTAGTTTAACGACGTTTCGGTCATTTGCAAGTTTTATGACATTGCGGTCCACCGTTAGTTTAAGCACGTTTCGGTCCATTGTTAGTTTAAGGACGTTTCGGTCCGTTTGTAGTTTAAGGACATTGCGGTCCGTTATCCAGTTTTAGGACGTAGTGGTCTGTTAGGCTTTCTCTATGAATGAGCATGATGCCCCCGGCGTGTCCATATTTTTCGGAGCATGCGGTTGTGGCGGGTTCACCTTCCAAATTTCGGACAACGCGAACTTGCCCTGTTGGTATTGGTCTTCAACCCAGTTTTTGAAGACGTAGCAGTCCTCGATCAGGTGACCTACTGTTTGGTGGTAAGGGCAATAATTAGGATTATTAACGTCGCCTGGCTGCAACGGACGTTTTGGATTCGGCAGATTAATGAGTCTGTTGCGCACTGCCAGCTCGAACAGTCCCCTTGTTTTATCTTGCGGAAACGAGTAAGGGCGTTTCAACTTTTCCTGGAGGGATTGCCGCTTGTTGCTTTGGCAAGTGTTCATACCATAATATTGTATTTTATATTCCCCATTCTTATGTATTTTACAATGAAAACAGGTGCTTTTGACGCATGTCTGCTACATGTTACAGGTTACAGGTTCTTGGACAGGAAACAGTAAAAACGATGAAAAGATAATGCAAAAGTGGATTTTAACCAACAAACAGAGAATCTTGATCAAGCCTACATAAAGATCAGTTCACAAAGCAAGATTCAAGACATCGAATCAAAGCGAACGGTTAAAAATCCATTGCGAATTGTTCACTGGAAATCTGGAACTAACCTAGAAGCCCAAATGGAAAAGAACATATATAAACAGGAATAAAAAGTCACCAGAAGCCAGATTCAAAAAGCCCAGAGCCCAACCCCATCTTTTGGCCGCGGAAGCGCGGCCAAACCAGGCCCCGCGCCGCCCTTCCGCGGCCGTCTAGGGCACGGAGTTCGAGAAAATTTACCATAATGCAGAGGCGGCGCGGATCTTTGACTTGGTGTTTTCTTAGAGGGCATTTTTGTAAATACAGATGTGCGAATCAAAATGTAACCTAGGGTTTCCTATTATCTATAAATAGGACTCTAATCATTGTAAATTCTCATGCCTCTTTTCAATAAATAAAATTCAGAAATTCTGGAAGTGACATTCAGATCTGTTCTTTATCGTTTGGAGGGAGCCATCACCATTAGTAAGTTTTTCTTTTTTATTCTTTTAATGTCTTCTCTTCCTCTAATGAGCGAGTAGTCTCCTCGCTTGTTAGGGTTAGCCTTAGGGAAAGGGTTGAGAGATGAAATCTCTCGCCCCTTTCAATGCCATCTTCATCTAATGAATTAGAACTTCACGCATACGAGCACAACCGCTCCCTGCGGCATCCTACCCTTCGAGGTAACGATGAACCGTAGTATAAAGGGCCGGTTCCGCGCGTTTTCCGTGAGGGTTAGGATAATTATCAACAAAGGTAGGGTACAAATCTAGAGGAAGAAACATCTTCCCAAAAGATTTGTATCCACTTTATTGATAATTAACTTAACACCTAATAGATCTAAAAAAGGAAGGTATTGAAAGCGGTGAGGAAAAATATTAATTTCCAAAACTTCCCCTAATCCTAACCCTAGCAAGATTCTTAATTAGATTAATTAGATCCAGTCTTTAGATTTTTATAAACCTACCAAAACTACAAATAGAATCAACTCGTTAAAACACTTTAAAGAAATTTACCCGTCTCTGTGGATCGACCCGTACTCACCGGCTAGCTGCGAAGCGACACCGTTTCTGATTGCGGTAAATACAGTTTTTGACACTAATCAGCAAGCAACCGGTCTAGGGTCACCTGATTGTTGGTGAGTGCTGGCGACGAGGGCCTTTTTTCCTTTTCTTTTATCCTTTTTGTTCGATCCTTTGTTTACGGGGCCGAGATTTTTTCTGAGTAGCATGCGATTGCACGGCTGAACGTTCTCGCAGCTTCTCAATTCCTTTATTTTTGAAATAGATTCCCCGAGGGAAGAGTTAGGGGTAGCTTCTTCGTCAGAGTCGCTTCCAAAGGTGATAATTTGTGATCCCTTGAAGTCGGCTATATGACAGTCGGCGGTGGCTCTTTTGCGCTCATCTATCGCATTTTTCCGATGTCCACAAGCTTCACACTTTGTCCTGTCGAAGTCTCGCTTTTGAGCGACATACCCTTGCCACCAACAGTTAAAGGATTCGCAGTCTTCGGTAGGATGTATGATCTTCTGATGATATAAACAGAAGTTAGGGTGCATCTCTATCTCAGAGAAAGGATTTTCTTCGGAGGGCGGTAGCTTCATTCCTACTGATAGAGCTTTGGCGAACCGTTTCCTCGTCTTGAATTTGTTTTTACCCGCAGTGTATGGCTTTTGACTTGACGGGAATACCTTGGTTCTTTCCAGTATGGCCATTTCATGCTCTTGATTGGCTTTTGCTTTCAGACGAATTTCATTTAGGAAGGCATCGATCAATTTGTCTGACGGCCGCGGAATTTCTGTTTCAGGGTCCGCCGTTGATTTCTCAGCGCAAGGATCCTCCTCATCATCCGTCAGTGAATGAGAAATCATATGACAAGTCACTACGTAGTCTTCGGATTCATCCGATAAGTTTTCTCCATCGTTTTCATCCTCGACGAAAGAACAAGTTGCCCCCGGCGTGTCCGTCTTCTTTGGAGAGTGCGGCTGTGGGGGGTTTACCTTCCAGCTTTCAGACAGCGTGAACTTGCCTTGCAGGTATTGATCCTCGATCCATCCCTTAAAGACGAAACAATCCTCAATCGGGTGACTTACCGTTTGGTGGTAAGGGCAATAATTGGGATTATTAAGATCGCCTGACTGCGACAGACACTTTGGACTCGGCAGATTGATGAGTCTGTTACGCACTGCCAGCTCAAACAGTCTTCTCGTTTTATTCTGAGGAAACGAGTAAGGACGTCCTAGCCTCTCTTCGAGGGATGGGCGTGGACGCACGTTGTTTTGGCCAGCGACCGGCTTTGAGTTGCTCGACTGTTGCTGAGCGTTGGCGACGATGATCGCTTTTCCTTTCTCATTTCGGGGATCGGGTCTTGGAGGAGACGGTCTATGGCCCATCTGGTCCATTTGGGCTAATTTGTCGATCAAGGCCTGGAAGGTGGTCGGCCTGAAGAACATCATGAATTGCGAGATGGTCGCTTGCGGATCGAGAGTGCCCACAAACATGCCTACCGCAGGTGCCTCTTCTATGCGTTGTTCGCATTTCGACCATAGGTTCCGCCATCGTGTTGCGTATTGGACCCACGTTTCGCTCGGCCTTATCCTGGCATTTATCAGTGCTGTTATCGGAGTGTGTTCACTAGCACTCGCGAATCTTTGTGTAAACAGCAGCTCCATCTCTGCAAATGTTTTGATTGAGTCGTTAGGCAGCTCCGAATACCATTCAAAGGCTGTTTCTGCTAAGCTGCCGACGAATTGACGTAGCAACAATTTGTCATCGCCTCCAGTATTGCCGCATAAGGCCCTGAATTGAGCGACATGCTGATGCGGATTCCCTGTCCTTTTATATACGTGGAATTTAGGGATCGTAAATCCTGGCGGGTAACTGATTTGGTCATACCAGCTCGGATACGGTCGTCCGGTTCTAGCAATTTGCCCAGCCGCTTCATTCACCTGATGAACCCGGATCTGCTGAACTATATATTCGTCCAAGTCAGCATTGGAGATTGCCTCCTCCTTGGCTATTGACAGAGCCGGTGGAGGATTTGACGTTTCTCCCCTGTCGTCTTCAAGGACGATCGGAGGATCTTCAGCAGGAGGGTCCGGCTGTAACATCATCTCTACCATATCTTGGAAGAGGAGCGCCATCTGTTTTATGTTAGCCGCTTGCTCTGCAGCTTCTTTGTCCCTCTTTTCGAGGACTCTGCGTAAAAAGTCAGCATCGGTTTCTTGTTCTTGACGCTCATCCGAAGACGTTTCAGAGCTTTCTTTTGGCTCAGTGAGTGCAACCATTGTAGTCATCATTTTCTGAAGCTTTTGTTGTTGCTCCTGGGCTTTCGTCACGGATCGGGTGAGCGGTCGGTGGCCCGTAGAAGTGCGGCTTTCCTCCTTTCCAGAAGCCATATAAACAGTGTGCACCACCATGCCCCCAGACTTGGGGCGTTTGTGTTCGGTGTCTTTGCGATTCGCCGAAGACACAGGGGCTTTTTGCAGACTCCTTTTTTGAGTGATTGGAGTTAAGGGAGCCATTGTAGTGGGCACCCAAGTAGCTTTTGCTTTTTGTGGTTTGACAGAGTAATCCTTCCCCCGCCGAACCTTCATCTTTTTCTGTCGTCGGAGGCAGTCTTGATCGATCATCGACTCTTGGACCTTGTTGAGAAGTTCAAAGCTGTTCTTGGTTGGAACAGCAGCATCGATCCTCACCATCGAAGCTGACGGAGTTATCCCAGAGGGGGAGTTGCCCCCAGCCTTCCTTACTCGACGCCAGTGGCGACGTCGAGCATGTCGTGCTGATGGAATTGTTTCAGATATAGGGGTGACCTCCTCATGCCCCCTGTGTTGGTCAGAATATGCTGGTACCAGCCTTTTAAAGATCGACGTCCGTTGAACGGGGACGGCCAACCTGTTAGAAGCGGGCTTCCGAACATGGGAAGCAACCTTGGTGACTTCGCCAAGAACGGGAGCTGGGATAGCTATCCGCTTCGGGATAACGCCTTCTGGTATGGCAGGCTTCTTCATGGGCCCGATGGAGCTCTGGCCTAATCCATTAAAACCTGAAGCAGTGGAGTTGGGCGACCTATTGAGAGGGGTCGCGGCGGTGGTAAGTCGATCGAAAACCGACTTCTTTGGAGCTTCTTGCAATGTCATTGGGGCGTTGAAGCTCATTGGTGGGAGCATAGTCCCAAAAAATAGTCCAGTGGTGGTTTGAGCCACCTGCTCCACCGGCATTTTGAAAAGGGAGGCCGCTCGAGGCCCATAAGTCACTCCTCTAGCAATGACGGAGCCGGAGTTGTCGCTGCGGGCGGAGCAGTTCGAAGCCATTGATTTTCTATTTTCTGCATAAAGCAAGACACCAAATCTTAGTACCTTGAATCCACAGGCAATCACAGCAAACCGCGATTTGTTCGCGAACACGACACACGAAGTGTGGAGTGGAAAGAGGAAGATGTCCCACCGGGCGTGCCAGAATCTGTTCCCCTCCGAACGACGGCGCACAAGACTGCGATGTCTTGGCACAGAGATTCGGGGCAGATGCTAATTGGTGCTATCCGTTCACCTCTCCGAAGATGCCAAGTTGATTTATGGCACCATGTATCGAAGGTTTAAACGGATGCGGCCGATGTAGCAGACTTTGTCAGATTCCCCCTCGTTTGAGGGGTTTTTGATTGTGGAGACGCTCTTCCCTGCAGGCGCAAGCCCCTGCAGTTAATTACGCTACCGCATCGCGGTAACAACTTTCTCCTTCTCCAGCTGGTCACTTCGTGTCGTGGGTGTTTGTTTTGTGTTTTGTTGCCCGTGGATTGTTTACGGAGACTGAGTTATGTCGTCGCCCGTAGGGCGTGGACTAGTCCAAATCCGTATTATCTTAGATTTGGGTTTGGGGGTTTGGTTTGAGGATACGTTAGCCATATTTGAGGCTAAGATCAACTCAAACGTTTGTTAAGGATACATTAGTCTAATTTGAGACTAAGATCAACTTAACGGGATCGTTTAGATTCGACAAAAGAGCATTTGGGCTCCATTGTTCCAGTTTAGGGACATAGTGGTCCATTGAATGTATGGTTGTCGGGACCCGTTACCTCTCTGACGACGCTGAAGGATTACAACGACATGTGTCAAAGGAGTTCCGAGATGTACCCTTGAACCAAAGTTGATTGGAGGGATTCATAGTCCAGTCTGTTTGAAGGTTTAAGGATGCGTTAGCCATATTTGAGGCTAAGATCAACTTAAACGGTTGTTAAGGATACTTTAGTCCAGTTTGGGACTAAGATCGACTTAACAGGATTGTTTAGATCCGACAAAAGAGCATTTAGAGGCTCTATTGTCCTAGTTTAGGGACATAGTGGTCCATTGCCAGTTTAGGGACGTGGTGGTCCATTTTCCAGTTTAGGGACGTGGTGGTCCATCGCCAGTTTAGGGACGTTTCGGTCCGATGTTAGTTTAGGAACGTTTCGGTCCGTGTTCGGTGTGTGGTCGTTGGGACTCGTCACCTCTTTGACGTCGTTGAGGAATTACAACGATGGATGTCAAAGGAATTCGGAGATGTACCCTCGAACCGGATGCAGATTGATTTAAGAGAGCCATTTTGCTCAGTCAATTTGATTTAAGGACTTACGGCCACGATTGGGCTAAGTCCATTGCTTTTGCATTTCTTTTGCTTTTATTTGGGCTTTGCCCAAAAAGGATGCAGAGCATCAATTTTATTTTGGGCTCTGTTCTTTATAAATGATGCAGAGCATCAATTTTATTTGGGTCCAGCCCTTTTATTGCTTTGCAATTTATTTTGGCCTGCTAGGTCTTTTTGATTTGGGCCTGGCCCTTCAAGTAATGCATTGCATTTGTGCAGAGCACCAAGAATCTTTTAGATTCAAGAAAAGAAGTGCAGAGCACTTTTTAATTTCTTGATCTAAATTTAGATCAAAGAAAAGAAAGAAATCTTTTCTTTCTTTCTGTTTCAGAGAACCAAAGGTTCATAGCAAGTGCAAGGCACTATTTTTATTTATTTATTTATCTATTTATTGAAGAGCAAGTGCAAGGCACTATTTTTATTTATTTATTTATTTATTTATCTATTTATTGAAGATCACTGATCTTGTTTTCTAGATCAATGATCTATTCTTTGAGAGGATTTTCTCTTATCTCAAAGGTTTTTACCTTCTTTTATTTTGTTCTCCAGAAATTCTCAAGAGTTCTCTTCTCTTCTTTCTTTTATCCAATTGTCCATATCTTTGAAATGGGGTTTGGGGTCCTTTTTATAGTGCTCAAAGATCAGTTAAATTTGTTAAAAAGATCTTTTCTGAGTGATTCGGGGAATTTTCCCCACCGTTGGATCTTTGATCCAAAGGCCCCTGTTTTACAGAAGAAATCTTCTTGTTTTAACAAGAACAGAAAAGATTTTCTTAAATCTTCATTCTGTTGTTGCGCAACTCACCAGCGCGTGACACGTGTCGCGCAGTAAGGCGCTTGCGCAGCTGTGCTTGCGCAACTGCGTAGACACGTGTCGCGCAGTGAAGCGCTTGCGCAACAGTGCTTGCGCAACTGCGCAGACACGTGTCGCGCAGCGGTGCGCTTGCGCAGTTGTGCTTGCGTAACTGCGCAGACACGTGTCGCGCAGCGGTGCGCTTGCGCAGTTGTGTTTGCGCAACTGCGCAGACACGTGTCGCGCAGCGCAGCGCTTGCGCAGCTGAGCGTTGCTTTTGCTTTTTAAAGAGCCTTGCTCTGATTGGACGCACTGCCTTGGGCGTTGTGCTGCCGTGTCAACTTCTGACACGTGGCGCGTTGCGCGCAGCGCACGGGATCTGAAGCGTTGCTTCGAAATTAAAGTTTAAATTTTCAAAGCAAAACTTTATTTCTGATTGGGGGAAGATGAAGCGTTGCTTCTTCTCCCGCCTTGGAATTTGAACATAGCTTTGCTCTGATTGGGGTAAACAACTCGTCAATTCGCCAGCAGTAGGTAATGATCATATCAGTCATCCACAAGCCGTCAGCGGTACTAGCTAGACGTAACGGCTACCCAGGTATTGAGCGATCAAAGGATCAACAAGCAAGCTTGTCCAAACATCCGTGAATCTAGTAAGTAACACTACCGCACAGTCCGGTCTATTCGTCTGATATGTCGCATATCGAGTCTGGGGTGGTAAACGTCAGACCCCAATAACTTGATAAGTCATGCCGATGTGAGGCTCATAATGGGTCGAGAAACTACTGATAACACTTACCAGTAAATATCATCATCAGCCCTGGCCAGGGACTTCCTGTTATAGCCAATAGATCATAGCGCAACGTCAACTCCCAATACCGGGAGAGATGAAACTCCTCCTATCGCTCATTGCTTCCATGTGACTCGGGACTGTACCCAAAATCCACCTGTTTGCACGACTCTCTTGAGCGTGGTAGGGGGGAAATCAAAGCACAGTGGGAATCACACAAGACTCCATGATGATCTTGGGTCTACAGACTAATCTGTACCAGTGTCACCAGAGAACTGCTATCTGACGATATGTATAATACCATCTAGGAGTTCTCGGCGAGTCCTGTTCGGTATACCCATTCTCCAATGAGCACCTGTGCACAATTTTTGATGTCAAACACCAATGGTTATGGGATCAACCATCGCCCCATACAGGGTCAAGAAACGTACACGCTGGTCTACTCTAAAATATCGATATCCTGTCTCGATACTCCCTCGACTAGGAACAATTAAAGGATGTATTTACGGACTACCCAAGCCCCACTAGTATGATCTGCATCATAGTCCTAGTAGTCAAGCTAACATCCTAAGGGCTTTATAAATTTATATCAGTGAGAGACAGTATAATTGTTGGGTTATGCAAGCGCCCCGACCATCAATCCGTGACCAAATGCGGAACAAAAATTTATAAAACTTGGCGCTACCACAACCAATTATCCGGATCTACCCATAAGCCCTAGATAACAAAATATGCAAAGGTGTTAGAATGGTTATACCGAATAGATCCGTGTTCTTCGGTCTTCAACCATCATCCCAAGCTCATAGGGGCTTCCTTGATCAAGCTTGATCTCCGGTCTCCCTCCATCGAAGATGATCACCCGAGAGTCTATGCAACGAGCTCCAACCTCATATCCGAGGCAACTAGGGCACCTAGATCGCTACTCTAGATACCGTAGATGAAGTAGAGAGTGATGAAGGATTAATTTGTCTCAAGAAACCCAAGAATTCTCAACTCATGAGAGGGTTTGGGTGGAGCTAGAGGAAGAAGAAGATGCCATGAGAATGAGGTGTTGAGAGCAACTCAAGAAAGAGAAAAAATGAATAATGGCTTGTGTTTTTGTTTATTGTGTGAGTGTGATAAGAAATAATGGAGCCATCACATAAATGTCCATGTCTCCAAAATATCTTAGTCAATAAAAAATATCTCAAGTCAACATAATCTCACAACAAACGAAAACCCTAAGTATGCTAGAATAGTAACCATGGTTCATTAATTAGTCATGCTACAAAAATGCAATAAACACCTCATTCTACATCTCAATAATCTTTTAATCCAAAAAGGTCTAAACCATGATGAGGTGTAATCTTCTAAAAGTAATCTTGTAATAAATTACAAGAATACCCCTCAACCGTATATACATACCCGCATCCGTATTCCGAAGAATACGAATACAAAGAGACGAAGATAATCCAACAAATATAATACTAGGATCCGGCTTAAATCAAAGCTCACTAGTATTATCCATCCGAACATCATGCGTACACAAGTACATGCATGCGATCGAACCATGCCGTAAAACCATACGGCCTCTACATTGTTTCTCCTGAAGCAGGGAAACCCTCTGTGTGGGACTCTAAAGACTCGTCAATACACCGGCAGTGGGTTTAACCATAAGCACATCAGTGGCACTAGCTGTACATAACGGCTACCCAGGTATTGAGCGAAAGGGAGGCCGACGAGCAAACTCATTCTGAAACCCCTACTGAACCTGACAGTGACGATATCCGTACAGTCCGGTCCGTTCATCTATGAGTATCGCATATCGAGTCTAGGGGGTGGATAAAGTTAGACCCCTAATAACATGACATTTAGTATCGGTATTGTAGGGTTACTAGGCACTCTAACAAGGGTCTACAAGACATCAACCATGCCCGATTCAAAAATTAGACGTGCCGAACAACCCTTAACAAGATCTTTAAACTAGAGATTATGCGAAAACTAGCATGTTAAACACTTTAACACTAAGTGAAAGGGATTACAACATTTGTAGATCCGGTCCTTCACTTCTAAAGCTCCGTGTTGACGTCCCTTCGCTGCGATCATCGAGATCCCGGACTCTAGTGATGGTTTCCTCGGAGAAATGAACGGGCTAGGTCGTTTACTTCGAAGCCGAAGATGATCTACGTCGAGGAGACTCAAACTCAAGCTCCATCTTCACTAGGTCAAGAACTTTGTGAAGAGAACACCCTAAACTAATTGGCAAGTAGTAGAGGATGATGAAATAGGAAGTGGGTTCACTTTGGATTTTGATTTCTCACTTTGTTTCTTCACTTGATAAAAATCTAGTAAGCTTTTCTTCTTCTTGAAGAAGAAGAAGAAGAAGAAAGAAAAGAATAAGAATAAAAATGAATTATCACCAAAAGAATAATCAAGTGAAGTCTATCAGAATGCAACCATGGGTGAGTTAACCTTTGTAGAGACTAAACCATAGTTTGAGTTAATGGTTTGGTTAATAAAAATCTTATGCAAAACAAAATGAGTGGACTTTGTCAAAGATGCTTAAAAGCTTCATGAAGCTTCAAGCTAAGACAAAGAAAACCACCATTTTGTTTTACCAAAATAAATAAAAACCCAAACCATTATCTTAAATATGGTGTAAGTCACACACACACCCAAGTTTGCATGTATCATCAATCATGATACAAACTAGTGCACAAACATATATCATATATACAACTTGTGCACATAAAGTGAGAAAGTCAATCTTAAGTGAACAAATACTAGTTAATGTAAAGTAATATATCAAATATATAATTATACATTAAATCATTAAATCAACACTTGATTTAATGATCCGGTCATTATCACACATAACCGACTAATATCTAGTGTATCAATACATCGAATCAACACTTGATTCGGTAACCCGATTATATCTCATATAACCGACTGATGATACAAATCGCGAGAATAGAATACAGTATCACATACTGGTATTATTCTCGGTCCCGCACATATCTCATATGTGCTCCTATTTCGTTTCGCTTGAGCTAGGAAACCTCTGTGTAGGACTCTAAAGACTCGTCAATACGTCGGCAGTAGGTGGTGATCATATCAATCACCCACAAGCCGCAAGCGGTCTGCTAAACGTAACGGCCACCCGGGTATTGAGCGATCATAAGATCAACGAGCAAGCCTGCTCACACTCCTGCGAATCCAATCAGTAACACTTACCGCACAGTCCGGTCTGTTCGTCTGATATGTCGCATATCTCGCCTAGGGGTGGAAACGTCAGACCCCAGTAGATTGATAAGTCATTCCGATGTAAGGTCTATAACAAGCGTGGAACTACTGATAACTCTTACCAGTAAATGACTGCAACCCTGGCTAGGGATTTCCAGTTATGGCCAGTCGAGCATAGCGCAACATCAACCCCCAATACCGGGAGAGACGAATCCCCTCCTATCGCTCATTGCCTCCATGTGAATCGGGACTGTACCCAAAAACCACCTGTTTGCACGACTCAGTAGAGCCGTGGTAGGGTGGAAATCAAAGCACAGTGGAAGACACACAAGACTCTATGACGATCTCGGGTCAACAGACTAAGCTGTACCAGTGTCACCAGAGAACTGCCATCTGACGTGAGGTATAATACCATCTGGGAGTTCTCGGCGAGTCCGTTCAGTGTACCCAGTCTCCACTGAGCACCCGCATACCATCTCTGATGTCTAACACCAATGGATATAGGATCATCCATCGCCCATCATATGGATCGAGAAGATATACGCTAGTCTACTCTGGAATATCGATGCCCCGTGTCGATATTCCCACGACTAGGAACATTGAAGGATGTACTCATGGACTACCCAGGCCCTACTAGTATGATCTGCATCATAGTCCTGCAAGTCGAGTACACATCATAAGGGCTTTATCAACATGTAATAGAGAGACAGTAAGTATACATGTTAAGATAAAGAGCAACCAGATAGCGTACTATCATGTCGAGCAAGAAAGTCCTACCTATATATGTCCCAGCATCCACTACAATATACATCTTATGTACAGTAATGGACTCTAGGGCATACATATAACTAACAATCTCCCACTTGCACTAGGGCCCTCTGTAGCAGTGGTTGTAGTATCTCATACTCAACCATCCCATAAAAGTCTCTCTCTGGGAAAAGGCCTTATGAGTGGATCCGCCGTGTTGTCCTCTGAGTCTACTCTCCTAACCTCGATCTCCCTGGAGATCAACTATCTGCATGATCAGGTGATACTGCCTTGGAATATGTCTGGGTCACTGATGGGACCGGGGTTCCTGGGCCAAAGCCTCACCTCCATTGCCATACAATGGTAGGAACCTAGTTCATCATATGAACTAATATACACCCAAACTGCCTCTTTGGTAGTATCGTTGATAGCGATGTCACCAGCCTTTATCATCTAGTTTGCCATGGTATCTTAGCTTGGAACTCTTCCAACATACCGTCCCTCCACTGAGGGTAAAGACAATGCCTATGACTGACATTCAGTCAACCTTAGCACCCTGGAAGCTGTCCAGTGATTCTCCCCAGGATCGATTGATACCATCTCACTACACCTAGTGAGAATCCTAATATCCATTTAGATCTATCTCATAGATCCAAAACCCAGGATTTAGGAGGTATCACCTTTATCCTATTTGGAGAATCCTTGTGATAAGAGGAGATTGACCGTGCGTAGCATAGGAAACTCTTTTTCTATTAAGAGTATGTTGTCCACGTACGATACGAGGATGACCACCTTACTCTCTACTACCTTTTTGTATGTCCAAGGTTCATCTACTATTTTGATGAAGTCAAACTCTTTGACTACCCCATCAAAACAGATGTTCCAACTCCGCGATTCCTGCTTTATCATACAAAGCATCTTGCACACGTTTCCGTTGCTCCCACTGTCTATGAAACCCTCTGGCTGTGTACTTATAGACACTCTCTTCTAAATCATTATTTAGAAAAGTAGTCATGACACCCAACCACCAGATATCGTAGTCATGATATGTAGCAATGGCAAGTAGGATCCGGATGGACTAAAGCACAGCCACTGGAAAAGGTTCCATCATTATCCATGCCTGGTCGATGACGAGAACCTTTAACAAGTCTAGCTTTGAAAGTCTCAACCTTTCCATCTACACTAAGTAATCTTCTCAAGATATACTTGCTCCTGATGGGGATTTAACCCTTTAGATTTAGCATCCAAAGTCCATACTTTGTTGGTGTACATGTATTCCATCTCAGATCGCTAAGCATCCAGCCATTCTTACAGAGTCCTCACTCTCGATGGCCTGCTCGAAAATAGTTGGGTCATCATCTCATGATGCAATCCTCGCTCCCACTGTCATCGAGAAACCGAAGTATCTCTCAGGCGGATGAGGAACCCTGCTAGATTGGCGGAGAGACTGAGGTTCGTCGGGGACTATTGAATCCTTTGGTTCTGTCAAATCATCAGCTGTAGTTTGTATAGCTGGAAATCCTTCCAGTTCTACAGAACTGACCTTGCCTCGATCTTGTCCGGATTTTGCTTTTGACATAGGCCAGACAACCCCAAATCTTAACTTGCTTAAGAGATGGGCTCTTCCCATACCATATCTTATATGGAGTGGTAGGCACTGATTTGATTCGAATCCAATTCAATAGGTATGCAGCTTCTCAAGTGCATAACCCCCAAAAGGAAATAGGTAACTCAGTAATACTCATCATAGAGCACACCATATATAATATGGTGTGATTGCTCCTCCCCGATACACCTATGTGCTGTGGTGTATACGGAGGAGTAATGCTGAGAGAGAATCTCATTCTCATTTGGAACAATCCAGGAATTCCATGCACAAGTATTCTCCTCCCTGATCTCATCATAGGACATAATACTTCTACCCGTTTTGGTTCTCTACTTCTTACTTATATTCTTTGAATTTCTCAAAAGTTTCAGACATGTGTTTAAATAGGAACATGTGTCCGAATCTTGAGAGATCATCAGTGAATGTAAGGAAGTACAAAGAACTAGTCCTGGCATATGTAGACTGGGGACCTTCATACATCACTATGTATCAATCCCAAGAGTTTACTAACTCTTTCTCTGTTTCCAGTAAACGGAGCTATGGTCATCTTATCTTTGTGACATGACTGGCAAGTTTCACAAGATGTAAATTCAAACTGATTTAAATATGCATCTAAATGTAACTTAGCTAGTCGGGTCGCATAGATATGACCTAGTCTACAATGCCTCAAGAAGGATTCATTTATTTCTGAATTCTTCCTCTTGTGTGTGTTTTGTACGTTAGGAACTGTGGTTTGATTTAGAATGTATATGCTTTTAGATATTGTGCCTGAACCGATCAACTCTTGATATAGGAAATGTTCAAAACATTATCCAACAATACAAAATTATATCCTTTTTTAATAAAAAGAGGCCGATATGATGTTGTATATCAGGTTCGGTATCTAATAACATTCGTTCAGAATCAATGTATTCTGGTAATACAGGGTGATAACTACCAACATACTTGGCTGCAACACTTGCACCGTTTCTATCTCATGAAATTTATCACCCGTTCTCAGTTCTCTACCTATCTGTAGCCCATGTAACAGATTACATTTGCGGGATCCTGATCCGGTATCTAATACCCAGGACGTAGAGGATACAGAGAAACAGCTCTTTGTAATGAACACACCCGAAGAAGATGCATCATCATGTACTTTCTTCGTTTGGGTGGCATGGGAATCCTGGTATTCCTCTATTTCCTGCTCGGTCTTATAACAATTATAATTTGGAGCGGGACCAACGTTTCCCAGCTCAGTATAACAAGCGGGTTCGGTCAATACATCCATATTATTATCTTGATTAAAGCATAACATGGTCGCTATCTGGAGAGAGAGAAGAAAACACTCTGCGTGCGCTCTTGCAAGATTAGATTGGTTATATATTTTATCTAATCAGGATGGCTCCCACTGTTTTTATCAAATCTTCCTTCAAACCTTTAAAGGAAAGACTAGCCGGGATTAATTACACTCTACAAGTTCGCCAATCTTTCAGCCAGGCCAGTGCCGGTACTTTGAGGGAGGTTCCTCGTGCTTTCGTACGGACCTAATTAAAATAAACCTCGTTTTCCCAGGGGCGTAACCCCGTTGACACCTTTCTAGACACCTACTTGATCGGCTAATTGTAAAGTGCAAAACTCTCCCAGGAGTAACAATTACTCATAGCGGGTATCGGGATCCAACTATCTCATAGAAGGTATGCAATCTCATTGCAAATTTCAACACTTGAAACTCCTGATAATGGTTTTTACCCTTAGTACTTATGACCTTAACTATGGTCAACAAATCATAAGTACTAGTCAAGTTCAACCCGTCATTTCGTGATCAATTAGACCCACCCACATGACCCTTAACTAAGGTCAACAAAGTCACATGACTGTCCTAACTAATCGCATCATATGCAGTGTAGGAAGACATCACTTAGCTACCGTACACTGTGCCTTAACTAAGGTCAACAAACACAGCACGAATACTGTAAGTCCATGTCACGCACCCCACGAACTTGCGGGAGGCGGAATATATGAAAAAAGATTATCAAAGCTTCGTAACACGGACTTGAACGCATGAATCGTGTCTAAACCATTACTAGCAAACTACGAAAAGTTTAACTACTCTGATTCGAAGTTATACCTCACGTTACTTGTCCTTCGGGTCTTCATTGCTGTCCTCCACTCCTTATAGGCTCTTTGGAACGTTGGCACCTCAACGGCCTCCTCGAGTCAAAGACGATCCACCCGAGAGCTCCTACTCCAAGCTTGACCTCTCACTTGAGGTAACTAGGTTTCTCAAAATGCTAATCTAAGCAACCTAGGTGATACAGAGTTGGATTATGGATGTATTAGTCTAGCTAACCCTTGATCTCAACACATGAGAGGTTAGGGTTAGGATTTGAAGAGAGAGAGCTTGAGGAGGGAGAATGTGAGAATGAGAATCCTTTTAGATGAATGAAATCATTTGTGTGTATATGAAACATATCATATAATTAAATGAATAACAAATAATGATATATCATCATGTTTTATTAATACACTAAGTGATTCATCACATGAGTCATATAAATCATAAATGATTCATTAACTCCATGTATGAATCACACCATGACTCATTTATCCAATTAATGCAAAGGCCACCTTAACCCCCAAGTCACCATGCTTCTAGAAGCTTCCCAACAAATTACGAGAACGCCCCTCCTATCCGTGAAAACACGGAAAAACTTTAGACTGTATAAATCCAATAATCCGATACTAGAATCTGGCTTAAACCAAAGCCGACTAGTAAAAACTGTCCGAACGTCGTACGTGCGTAAACACACGTATGCGTCCGAACCCATGTCGTAAAACCATACGACCTCTATATCGTTTCGCCCGAAGCAGGGAAACTCTCTGTGTGGGACTCTAAAGACTCGACACTACGCTGGCAGTGAGTTTAACCACAGACCGCAAGCGGCACTAGCTGTACGTAACGGTCCCCAGGTAGATGTCGATAAGAAGGCCGATGAGGAAACCCATCCGAACTCCTACTGAGCCTGCTGTGACAATCTCCGTACAGTCCGGTCTGTTCGTCTAGGACTATCGCATATCGGGCCAAGGGGGCGGCAAGCGTCAGTCCCCTAAAAGCGGTATAAGTCGTGTCGGAGCGTAGCCCATTACACCTTGAGAAACTACTGGAAAACCTACCAGTAAATCTCGCTTGCCCTGACCAGGGACTTTGCGTAATGGCTCTCTGACACGGCGCGATATCAACTCCCAATACCGGGAGAGACGAATCATGTCTAACCGCCACTACCTCCAAGTGCTCGGGACTGCACCCAACTGCTACCTGTTTGCACGACTCCTTTGAGCCATGGTAGGGTAGCAATCTAAGAACAGTGGGACACACTCGAGGCGAAGTAGCAGTGTCAAGTCTGCGGACTATGCTGTACTCATGTCATCTGGGAACTGTTAACTGACGACGGGTATAATACCAACCAACAGTCCCCCGCGAGTCCTGTCCGGTATACCCGTAACCTAACGAGTACCTGTATACTATCTCCAGTACGACGTACTGATGGCTGTGGGATAGACCATCTCCCCAACTGGGATGAAAAGCGTACACACTAGTCTACTCCGGAGTATCGATGCCCTGTCTCGATAATCCTACGACTAGGGACCTATATAGGATGTTACTTATAGACTACCCAGCCCCCACTAGTGTGACTGCCATCACAACGCTGGTAATCAAGCAAAGATCCTAAGGGCTCTACTAATATGTATAAGCGATACGTTACAAGAAACATATGCACATATTAAAGTAGACACAAATCAAGTAGCATACTACCATTTTTAGCAAGACTGTCAATACAACTGTGAATATCCCAAGCTTCCATTAAGTAATATACAAACTAGTATGATACAGTAATGGCCTTCTAGGGCATAAACACTAGCAATCTCCCACTTGCACTAGGGCCATGTACTGGCATATTGCAGACCTATCATCTCGAATAGCCTCTCGAACTGCGTCTGAGGAATGGCCTTTGTGAATAGATCAACAGTGTTATTCTCTGTATCTACTCTCTTTACCTCGATCTCCCGGCGATCTACGATCTCCCTGATCAGGTGATACCGCCTTAAGATGTGTCTGGACTTCTGATGGGACCTGGGTTCCTTCGCTAAAGCTATAGCCCGTTGTTGTCGCAATACAGAGGTATTGGACCAACACTGGTAGGAACCACCTGAAGTTCTGTGAGGAACTTCTTCATCCAGACAGCTTCTTTTGCGGCATCGCAAGCAGCTATGTACTCCGCTTCCATCGTTGAGTCAACAACGGTCTCCTGCTTGGAACTCTTCCAACAGACCGCCCCTCCATTGAGGGTAAAGACATAACCCGACATGGACTTGGAGTCATCCTTGTCACTCTGGAAGCTGGAGTCAGCAAAGGCCTCGATCTGGAGGTCTTTTCCGCCATACACCAAGAACATCTCCTTAGTCCTTCTCAGGTACTTGAGAATGTTCTTTACTGCTATCCAGTGCTTCTCCCCTGGGTTTGCCTGATACCGGCTTACAACGCTCAATGCGTATGCTACATCTGGTCTGGTACATAACATCGCATACATTATAGAGCCTACCGCAGAAGCACAGGGTATAATCGACATGCGATCCCTTTCCAAATCAGTCTTGGGAGACATCTTTTTGGAGAGGGTGATTCCGTGACAAGCCGGTAGGTTACCACGCTTAGAATCATCCATACCGAATCTTTTCAATATGGTGTCTATGTATCTGGACTGCGAAAGTCCCAACATCCTCTTTGATCTATCACGATAGATCTGGATCCCCAGAATGTAGGTGGCATCACCCAGGTCTTTCATGGAGAACTTATGTGACAAGAATCTTTTGACTGACTGTAGCATAGGAATATCATTTCCTATTAGTAGAATGTCATCCACGTACAAGACGAGGAATACAACAACTCTCCCTACAATCTTACTGTATATGCATGGTTCATCTGGATTTTTGATAAAGTCGAATTCTTTGACAGTATCATCAAAACAGATGTTCCAACTCCGCGATGCCTGCTTTAGTCCATAAATGGACTTAAGCAGCTTGCATACTTTACCGCTGCTCCCACTCTGAATGAATCCCTCTGGCTGATCCATATAGACGCACTCTTCCAAATTACCATTTATAAAAGCCGTCTTTACGTCCATCTGCCAGATCTCATAATCGTGGAAGGCAGCAATAGCAAGAAGGATCCGAATGGATTTGAGCATAGCCACTGGAGAAAAGGTTTCGTCATAGTCCAAACTAGGTCTTTGACGGAAACCATTTGCAACAAGTCTAGCCTTATAGGTTTCAACCTGTCCATCTACACCAATCTTCTTTCTGAAGATCCATTTGCATCCTACGGGTTTTACCCCACCCGGAGCAATGTCCAAAGTCCATACTTTGTTAGTGTACATGGACTCCATTTCGGTCCGCATTGCATCCAGCCATTTTACCGAGTCGCTGCTCTGAATGGCTTGCTGGAAGCTAGTAGGGTCATCATTATCAATGACGCAATCTTCTCGATCCCCGTCTATGAGAAAACCGTAGTATCTCTCGGGCGAATGAGACTGCCTACTACTTCTACGGATAGGCGCTGGTATGTCCCTTTCTTCTGAAACCTCTTGTTCAACCATACTTTCAGTAACAACTTGTGGTTCTGGAATTTCTTCCAGTTCTACTGCGCTCCCACTCTTCTGATTTTCTAAAAATTCAGTTTCTAAGAAGCGGGCATGACGAGAAACAAAAACCTTTTGTTCCTCTGCGTAATAGAAGCAATATCCCATGGAGTTCTTTGGATATCCCACAAACTTACACTCTACTGAGCATGCCTCGAGCTTGTCCGGATGCTGCTTTTTTACAAAAACTGGACATCCCCATGTCTTCAGGTACTGAAGATAGGGTTTCTTCCCACTCCACATCTGATATGGTGTGGTAGGCACAATTTTGGTTGGAACCTTGTTCAAAAGAAATGCAGCTGATTCTAGTGCATAACCCCAGAAAGATCGCGGTAACTCAGCCTTACTCATCATGGAACGAACCATATCCAATAGGGTTCGATTCCTCCTTTCCGATACACCGTTGTGTTGTGGTGTGTATGGAGGAGTAAGCTGAGAGAGAATTCCATTCTCTTTTAAGTAACCCGGGAACTCGGCACTTAAGTATTCACCACCTCGATCAGATCTCGGTGTCTTGATACTTTTTCCTGTTTGGTTTTCCACTTCATTCTTGTATTCCTGGAATTTCTCAAAAGCCTCGGATTTATGCTTCATCAAGAAGATATGTCCATACCTAGAGAAATCATCCGTAAAAGTAATGAAGTAGGAATAAGCACCCCGCGCATGTGTAGACATTGGACCGCACACGTCACTGTGTACGAGTCCCAAGAGCTCGCTCGCTCTTACTCCGTGTCCAGTAAACGGAGTCTTTGTCATCTTTCCCATGAGACAAGATTCACAAGTAGCATAAGATTGATATTCGAACGGATTCAAATATCCTTCTCTATATAACTTAGTTAATCGTGTTTCATTGATGTGACCTAGTCTACAATGCCATAAGAAAGCCTGATTTATTTCTGGAGACTTTCTTTTAAGTGTGTTCTGGACATTGAAAACCTGAGCTTGACTCAATACGTATATACCGTCATCTAATGTACCGGACCCAATCAGAACTTGATTTAGGTGGATGTGAACTACATCGCTTACGAATGTAAAATCATATCCTTCTCTCGAAAGTGAGGACACTGATATGATATTACAAGTTAAACTAGGTACATACATTCAATTACGTAGAATCAATATCTGCCTACTTGTCAAACCTAGGTGATATTCTTCCACGGATTCAGCGTTCACACTCATTCCGTTTGCAACTCTGAGAGACAAATCACCTACCTTTATAACTCTACGGTTTCTCAAAGTATGTAATGAATTACAGATATGAGATCCTGCTCCGGTATCTAGTACCCAGGAAGTAGAGTTAATTGACAAACAGTTCTCAATTACAAACACACTTGAGGCTGAAGCCACAACATGTTTCGTATCCTAGCTACAGGCTTCCAAAGCCCTGCAATCCTTCTGCCAATGCTCGTTCCCATAACAATAGGAACATCCCTCCTTATCTACACCAAGTCCCGAAACTTTTGCTCTTCCCTTTCCTCCTACTTTATTGACACCGTATATCAGCTTTGTAGAGGTCTTCTTCTTTTCACCCTTTGCTTTCGCCCTGGATGTAGAAGAAGAAGGTCCCCCATTAAGCAGAGCTTGTGTCTCCCTGGTTTCTTTCAGGGTGGAAGTAGAGGGTAGGGATTGTGGAAATAAGTCAGCGTATGACCTGTTTCCCAACGTGGTCTCCAGGTCCTTGAGCTCATCAATATAGCTAGTCATTGTAAGGACGTCGTCCCCTACAGATGACCCGACAGCCAACCTCGCTTGAATTAATTCGTTCGAGGTCTCATATCTTGCGATATGAGATTGCTCTCCATATAAATCTTTGTTATGGAGAAAGATGGAAACTAAGTCCATCTTCTCGTGCTGCTTCTAGTATATACCATCAACTGAAGTCAACACGAGGCATTTATCTTTCGTTTTATCCTTTTGCCTTGTCTGAAGGATATCCATATCCGCGACTGTGGAAACTGGACCTGGGACGGCGGGATCTTGAGTAGTAATAGGGTGGTCCAGCTTGTCATAGGCAATGAACATCTGGACAGACCTTTGCCAGTCATATAAGTTAGATTCAGTCAACTTGTTATCTAGATGTAACTTACTCATGGTCATAAGGTCGCTGCAATGAGAGAGAGAGAAGAAAACACTTTAGCATGATGCTCTTGCAAGTTTAGATTGGTTTTTAATCTATCTAAACTGGATGGCTCCCACTGTTTCTCGAATCCTTCCTCAAACCATAAAAGAAGAATTAGCCAGGACTATTCTCGCTGTACAATACTTGCTTAACCGTTTAGCCAGGCTAGTGTCGGTACTTAGAGGGAGGTTTTCCAACGCTTTCGCGAAGTTCCTTAATTAAATAACCTCTTTTCTCTGGGGGCGTAGCCCCGCTGACACCTTTCTCGACACCTACTTGGTTTATAGCATTGATCGTTAAGTGATGAATCTCCTGATAAGTAGCATATACTCACAGTAGGATCGGGATCCAAATATCATCGTATGATAATGTTGAAGGAATCCTACCAACATTCATCAAACTCCAAATGGTATGCAACACTAGCAAGTTTCAGTTTCTTTAGAAACTACCGATGTGGATTTTTGCCCCATGTTCTTATGACCTTGACGAAAGCCAACAAATCATAAGTCACATGTCAAGTTCTGCCCATCATTATCTTGTTAATTTGAACCCACCCGTACATACCCTTGACGAAAGCCAACAAGATAATACGACTGTCCCAAACCAACTCATCTATCTATGCAACAAATGAATACCCCAGCAGCTACCAAACACTATGCCTTGACGAAAGCCAACAAACATAGCTTGAATACTAATGACCATCCATAAGAAATGACGGAGGGCTACGACTGGTTTTGGCGAAACCGTGAACGTAGTGAACTTGATATAATCGAAGGAACCTGATAGCTTTTTAAAAGGAGTGGTTAAAGCTCCGCAATTAAAAATTCTTCTCTTTTAAAATAACCGAGTGGTTTCTTTTAAATTTGTTCCAACGATTCAACTTTGGTTTATTTTCTTTGCATTAAAATAACGCGTCCCATCATTTAACCTATCATTGCAGAAAACAACGAAAATACAACGTCCTCTTATCCCATCCGCATTCGCCACTGGGTCCCGTCATTACCCGTTAGGTTACTTAACTAACGATAGAGCGAGGGCTGGGCTAGCGCGGGTGTAAAACATAAGTGACGTCTAAATAGCTATCATATATAGATATTGTGCATTCGTCAGACGCAATAATAGGCATTCCAGATTACTGATGAACATTATTGGATATACAAGAAATCCGTGTTTGCTTTGAGCCTGCAACAAAAGACGGATTACATAGTTGTGATGAATAGTCATTACCCCACCCTAGACCCCTACGGGTATGGCAAACTACCCGCCAAGTACCCGAAGTGAAGCGGTCTCCCTCAACAACGTGAGTATGCCACTAAACACTTCAACGTACCCGGTAGTCTGTGTACCCCACCTTGGGTCTATCATAGGAGCAAAAAACAGTAAATGAAATAATACAACGTGGCTACAACCGCAACCTGGATGTGCCCCGCAAAAGAATATTACATCATATTACAATTTACATCGAATGAATGAATATAAAACTCATCTCAAACCCCGACTCACCATCACAACGATCCAATCACGTTCATATACACAAACAGTAAACATTTCAGAAATGTGCACCCCTTGCCAACCGACATACTAGCAGTTAGGGGAGGTTTACGAACACATTAAACATTACAGATAGAAACCCGATTAGCAAATAACTTAGAATATCGATCGACAACCTTTTTCTGTGTCTACCCCAAATGCAAGCCAACACAGAAGTAACCTGGGCAGAAACAGAATATACAGGAAAACAAAACACCATAAAATATGAATTTCTGTGAAACTCCGAGTCAACTCGGGGTTGACTCGGCGGCGGATCTGCGGCCAAAAGCACCATTTGGCCGCGGTTCCGCGGCCGTCTTGCCAAGTGTGTCCTCGTATTTTCCCAGAATTCTTATAATACCCTGCTGTGAATTTTAAGGTATATCAAATATTTTTTTCGACACTTTTAAAATTAACAGAAACTGATAGGGTTCCGGGGTATTGTTTTTGCGTTTTTCCGACGATCGAAGTTCTAATTAGTTGCTAACAAGCTAGTAAAGGTTTAGTTGTCTCTGATACCACTGTAAGTCCATGTCACGCACCCCACGAACTTGCGGGGAGGCGGAATATATGAAAAACGATTATCAAAGTTTCGTAACACGGACTTGAGCGCATGAATCGTGTCTAAACCATTACTAGCAAACTACGAAAGGTTTAACTACTCTGATTCGAAGTTATACCTCACGTTACTTGTCCTTCGGGTCTTCATTGCTGTCCTCCACTCCTTGTAGGCTCTTTGGAACGTCGGCACCTCAACAGCCTCCTCGAGTCAAAGACGATCCACCCGAGTGCTCCTACTCCAAGCTTGACCTCTAACTTGAGGTAACTAGGTTTCTCAAAGTGCTAATCTAAGCAACCTAGGTGATACAGAGTTGGATTATGGATGTATTAGTCTAGCTAACCCTTGATCTCAACACATGAGAGGTTAGGGTTAGGGTTTGAAGAGAGAGAGCTTGAGGAGAGAGAATGTGAGAATGAGAATCCTTTTGGATGAATGAAATCATTTGTGTATATATGAAACATATCATATAATTAAATGAATAACAAATAATGATATATCATCATGTTTCATTAATACACTAAGTGATTCATCACATGAGTCATATAAATCATAAATGATTCATTAACTCCATGTATGAATCACACCATGACTCATTTATCCAATTAATGCAAATGCCACCTTAACCCCCAAGTCACCATGCTTCTAGAAGCTTCCCGACAAATTACGAGAACGCCCCTCCTATCCGTGAAAACATGGAAAAACTTTAGACTGTATAAATCCAATAATCCGATACTAGAATCTGGCTTAAACCAAAGCCGACTAGTAAAAACTGTCCGAACGTCGTACGTGCGTAAACACACGTATGCGTCCGAACCCATGTCGTAAAACCATACGACCTCTATATCGTTTCGCCCGAAGCAGGGAAACTCTCTGTGTGGGACTCTAAAGACTCGATACTACGCTGGCAGTGGGTTTAACCACAGACCGCAAGCGACACTAGCTATACATAACGGTCCCTAAGTAAATGTCGATAAGAAGGCCGATGAGGAAACCCATCCGAACTCCTACTAAGCCTGCTGTGACAATCTCCGTACAGTCCGGTCTGTTCGTCTAGGACTATCGCATATCGGGCCTAGGGGCGGCAAGCGTCAGTCCCCTAAAAGCGGTATAAGTCGTGTCGGAACGTAACCCATTACACCTTGAGAAACTACTGGAAAACCTACCAGTAAATCTCGCTTGCCCTGGCCAGGGACTTTGCGTAATAGCTCTCTGACACAGCGCGATATCAACTCCCAATACTGGGAGAGACGAATCCAGTCTAACCGCCACTGCCTCCAAGTGCTCGGGACTGCACCCAACTGCTACCTGTTTGCACGACTCCTTTGAGCCGTGGTAGGGTAGCAATCTAAGAACAGTGGGACACACTCGAAGCGAAGTAGCAGTGTCAAGTCTGCGGACTATGCTGTACTCATGTCACCTGGGAACTGTTAACTGACGACGGGTATAATACCAACCAACAGTCCCCCGCGAGTCCTGTCCGGTGTACCCGTAACCTAACGAGCACATGTATACTATCTCCAGTACGACGTACTGATGGTTGTGGGACAGACCATCTCCCCAACTGGGATGAGAAGCGTACATACTAGTCTACTCCGGAGTATCGATGCCCTGTCTCTATAATCCTACGACTAGGGACCTGTATAGGATGTTGCTTATAGACTACCCAGCCCACACTAGTGTGACTGCCATCACAACGCTGGTAATCAAGCAAAGATCCTAAGGGCTCTACTAATATGTATAAGCGAAACGTTACAGAAACATATGCACATATTAAAGTAGACACAAACCAAGTAGCATACTACCATTTTTAGCAAGACTGTCAATACAACTGTGAATATCCCAAGCTTCCATTAAGTAATATACAAAATAGTATGATACAGTAATGGCCTTCTAGGGCATAAAAACTAACAAATACTAAGTACTCTACTTTCTAAAATGACGGAGGGTTGTGGATGGTTTTTAAGAAAACCTTCAACGCTTTGAACTTGATCTCGTTGCGGAATCAAATGGTTTTAAATGGAGTGTTTTTTAGGCTTTTGCTAGTTTCGCTAAAGAGGTCACTCCCAGTGAAGGGATCTCGGCTCTTTCCTCGTCGAATGAGGTGCAGGATATTTACAATACCACTATGCAAAGTAAGAACTAGAAAAGCAGTCAAAAGACAAACCGAAGGTTATAGCATCTGCTAATTATTGCTAAAGAGGTCACTCCCGGTGAAGGGATCTCGGCTATTTCCTTATCGAATAAGGTGCTGGATGTTCTACAAGGAACATCGCTATGCAAAGCAACAACTAGAGCTACCTAATTTTTTGAAATTCGATTCCACAACATCTTTTAGGTTTATTTTCTTTCATTAATCTCATTAATGAACGTCCCATCATTTAAGTCCACCTAAACATCACAGATAAATACAACGTACACTTATGTCATCCGCATTCGCCTCGGTGTCTCGTCTGCACCGTTAGGTTAGGTAACTAACGGCAGAGCGGGACAGGGCTAGCGCGGGTGTAAAACATAAGCAACGTTTATATAATATATCATATATACTATATACAATATCTATATGAACATATCACATGATCACATCACAGATAACGCAGCAGAAAAAATCATATGAAATATTGGATATACTAGGACGTCCGTGTTTTATTTTGAGCTTGTATAAAACACGGATTCCACGGTCATGATGAATAGCCAATCCCACACCCCTAGACCCCTACGAGAGCGGCAAGCAACCCTACCAATTCTAGAGTTAGGAGACCCGGACTCGACTCCTCGAGATGATCTCCCACTGGACCCTAGAACCCGGTTACTTGTGCTCCCCGCCTTGGGTCTATCCTAATGCGGAAAAGTAAATAATATACAATAGTGACATCATCCTCATCCCGGAAGTGCCCCAATAAAAGAATATTACATACAATGAATTTTACATGAATGAAAAAGAAAAACTCTCATCTCACATAAAACCCCCGGCTATTCAAACACGACGATCCAATATAACATATCCAGCAACACATAACATCACATATCATCAACGTAAGTAAATATGCGTATCCCAATTGTCGTTGATGTATAGCAACGAAACCGGCGATACACCACATATTACACTTACGGTCGCAGAAAAGAAAGTATAAAACTACAACAGTTGGAATCCGCAAGCTCTTTAGACATCGCATGCCTAATCAAATGAATTCCTTAGACATCAAATGCCTAACTATTATAAACCCCGCATTTTAGTCTCAATATCGAAAACTCTTTTCAATATCAAGTCGGGAAATTCAACAAGATTTCCGACATCCTGATCGAATGCTCGTCGCAAACTTTAGTAGACGGACGCACCCCCGGATGCCGTCGACGAAGTGCACTAAGGCGGAACACCGCTGCCGTGAGCACCCGAACGGATGCTTTTGACGACGGGGTTCTCGTACAGTCACTTGGTTGGGGCTATGGGGCGTGGCTGTCTATTAAGTTTACCCGGCGAGTATCCGCGTACGCTACGTAATTGCGACGGACTTTTGATCACATCAAAATTTCCGTGGCAACCGATCAATTGAGACTGAACTGCTAGATTTATAACATTCAAATTAGTTATCTCATAACTACATGTGGATTCCAAATATTGTATCACATTCCAGATAAACAGACAATGTTAAACTTTCTGATCGAATAATCAAACACCCAAGATTTCCCAAATACTTCTCAACACTTGAAATTAGTTTAAAAACATCCATCACATGCCACAGTACCAATGGTCCAGCCGTAGAAGGGTCAAGCCAACGCCTCACATGTGGCACGTCGTACTGCCCCAAACCCTAAGGTTTTAGAGGCAGTTCAAGACGGTCACATAATCGAGTTAAGGTTTGTTGTCTTCTAGAGGGTCCACCGCGTTACTTGCACGACTTAGAACGTTCTTAAACTCGAGAAGAAAAAAACAACTTTTGAAAAAATTTCCGACAGGGGAAAATGTGAGTTATTGATATCCGTTCGAACTTTTTAACAGTTTCAAAAATTATCCGGAAAAAATAAACGAAGTTAAATTATCCGATCGAATCAACGAGTCCCCAATACAACCCAGAAAACTCAACTCTTGAGTAGAATTAAAATTTCCCAGAAAAATCAGGAAACAGCTACGGTGTATCTGTAGAAAAAGGAGTCCCTAATCTCCACATACGGCCGCGGAACCGCAGCCAAAACCAGGGTACGGCCGCGGTTCCGCGGCGCTACAGTAGAGTTAGGAAGTCGTATTCTGCAGTTATTCTTAGATTTCCCTGCTCAATTTTCTGAGCATTTTTAATACTAAAAAATCAACATTTTAAAAAAAAATCCAGAGAAGGGTATTCATCGGGGTTTCCGGGTTCGATCGGACTTTAAACTTCGTCTAGATTTCGCCTAAAGCTCTAGCTTGGCTCTGATACCACTGTAGGATTACTAGGCACTCTAACAAGGGTCTACAAGGAATCAACCATACCCGATTCAAAAATTAGATGTGCCGAACAACCCTTAACAAGATCTTTAAACTAGAGATTATGCGAAAACTAGCATGATAAACACTTTAACACTAAGTGAAAGAGATTACAACCTTTGTAGATCCGGTCCTTCACTTCTAAAGCTCCGTGTTGACGTCCCTTCGCTGCGATCATCGAGATCCTGGACTCTAGTGATGGTTTCCTCGGAGAAATGAACGGGCTAGGTCGTTGACTTCGAGGCCGAAGATGATCTAAGTCGAGGAGACTCAAACTCAAACTCCATCTTCACTAGGTCAAGAACTTTGTGAAGAGAACGCCCTAAACTAAATGGCAAGTAGTAGAGGATGATAAAATAGGAAGTGGGTTCACTTTGGATTTTGATTTCTCACTTTGTTTCTTCACTTGATAAAAATCTAGTAAGCTTTTTTTCTTCTTGAAGAAGAAGAAGAAGAAAGAAAAGAATAAGAATAAAAATGAATTATCACCAAAGAATAATCAAGTGAAGTCTATCATAATGCAACCATGGGTGAGTTAACCTTTGTAGAGACTAAACCATAGTTTGAGTTAATGGTTTGGTTAATAAAAATCTTATGCAAAACAAAATGAGTGGACTTTGTCAAAGATGCTTAAAAGCTTCATGAAGCTTCAAGCCAAGAAAAAGAAAACCACCATTTTGTTTTACCAAAATAAATAAAAACCCAAACCATTATCTTAAATATGGTGTAAGTCATACACATACCCAAGTTTGCATGCATCATCAATCATGATACAAACTAGTGCACAAACATATATCACATATACAACTTGTGCACATAAAGTGAGAAAGCCAATCTTAAGTGAACAAATACTAGTTAATGTAAAGTAATATATCAAATATATAATTATACATTAAATCATTAAATCAACACTTTATTTAATGATCCGGTCATTATCACACATAACCGACTAATATCTAGTGTATCAATATATCGAATCAACACTTGATTCGGTAACCCGGTTATATCTCATATAACCGACTGATGATACAAATCGCAAGAATAGAATACAGTATCACATACTGGTATTATTCTCGGTCCCGCACATATCTCATATGCGCTCCTATTTCGTTTCCCTTGAACTAGGAAACCTCTATGTAGGACTCTAAAGACTCGTCAATACGCCGGCAGTAGGTGGTGATCATATCAATCACCCATAAGCCGCAAGCGGTCTGCTAAACGTAACGGCCACCCGGGTATTGAGCGATCAGAAGATCAACGAGCAAGCCTGCTCACACTCCTGCGAATCCAATCAATAACACTTACCGCACAGTCCGGTCTGTTCGTCTGATATGTCGCATATCTCGCCTAGGGGTGGTAAATGTCAGACCCCAGCAGCTTGATAAGTCATGCCGATGTAAGGTCCATAACAAGCGTGAAACTACTGTAACTCTTACCAGTAAATCACTGCAACCCTGGCCAGGGATTTCCAGTTATGGCCAGTCGAGTATAGCGCAACATCAACCCCCAATACCGGGAGAGATGAATCCCCTCTTATCGCTCATTGCCTCCATGTGAATCGGGACTGTACCCAAAAACCACCTGTTTGCACGACTCAGTAGAGCCGTGGTAGGGTGGAAATCAAAGCACAGTGGGAGACACACAAGACTCTATGACGATCTCGGGTCAACAGACTAATCTGTACCAGTGTCACCAGAGAACCGCCATCTGACGTGAGGTATAATACCATCTGAGAGTTCTCGGTGAGTCCGTTCAGTGTACCCAGTCTCCACTGAGCACCCGCATACCATCTCTGATGTCAAACATCAATGGATATGGGATCATCCATCGCCCGTCACATGGGTCGAGAAGATATACGCTAGTCTACTCTGGAATATCGATGCCCCGTCTCGATATTCCCACGACTAGGAACATTGAAGGATGTACTCATGGACTACCCAGGCCCCACTAGTATGATCTGCATCATAGTCCTGCAAGTCGAGTACACATCTTAAGGGCTTTATCAACATGTAATAGAGAGAAAGTAAGTATACATGTTAAGATAAAGAGCAACCAGATAGCGTACTATCATGTCGAGGAAGAAAGTCCTACCTATATATGTCCCAGCATCCAATACAATATACATCTCATGTACAGTAATGGCCTCTAGGGCATACATATAACTAACAGGTATGAAGCCCATCACCACCTAAGAAACTACTGATCCTAGATCAATAATTCTCGACTACCTTAGCCAAGGATTTCTGGTGATTTCCACCCGTGCACAACCCAACATCAATCCCCAATACCGGGGGAGACGAGTTCCCTGACGATGCGCTCACTGCCTCCATGTGGCTCGGTACTGTACCCAACTAAAACCTGTTTGCACGACTTTTTTGAGCCGTGGTAGGGTAGTAATCAAAGCACAGTGAGAACTCACACGAGATAAATGACAATCTTAGGTCGATAGACTAACCTATGTCACCAGGAAACTGCTATCTGACAATAGGTATAATACCAACTAGCAGGTTCCTTGTGAGTCTGTCCGGTGTACTTATAACCCAATGAGCACCTGTATAAATCTTAGGTGAACCAACTAACACCAATGGCTTGTGAGACCGGCCACCGCCCCTCGTCGGGGTCTCGATTAGTATACACTAGTCTACTCTTGGAGTATCGATGCCCAGTCTCGAAACTCCCACGACTAGGGACATTTTAAGGATGTGCTTATAGTCCACCCAACTCTCATGTATATGATCGCCATCATACTGCTGGTAGTCAAGCATGAATCCTATGGGCTCTATCAACATGTAATAGTGATCTATAGTGTCACCTGAAGCATGTACACGATGATAAAGACAAACCAGATAGCATACTATTATCTCGAGTAAGACTGTTCTACCGGTATAGAACCTCCCTCAATCATTGCAATCACGTGCCTGCGATCCAATAATTGACTTGAGGGCACTATAGCCAACAATCTCCCACTTGCACTTAAGGCTAATTATTGCGGTGTCGCTGTAGGGTTACTTAGCGTGGCAGCAAGGTTTCGGGAGGCATTGTCCATGCCGTTTTCAAATTTTTGCCATTCTAAAGAACCCTAACCCTAGAATCTTAACTAGAGATTTAGACGAAACGATATGTAAACAACTTTACATCTAAGTGAATGCAGAATACAACCTTTGTAGACCGGTCCTTCACTTCAAAAGCTCTGTGTAGAAGCCCCTTCGCTGTGAGTAAGAATCTCCCGAACTCTTGATAGGCTCCATAAGGTTAAAGATGCAAACTTGCTCGAAGTCTTCGAGGCCGAAGATGATCTACGTCGAGGAGACTCTAGCTCATTCTACCTCTTCACTAAATTAGGGTTTAGTGAAGCAAACACCCTAAACTAAATGGCTAATAGTAGAGGATGATGAAGAAGGAAATGAGCTCTCTTTAGATTTTTTTTTCTCACAATATTTCATCACTTAGAAAAAGCTAGCAATCTTTTTCTCATGAGGAAGAAGATGAAGTGATGAGATGAAGAATGAACTCATGAGGTGAGAATATCAACCATGGGTGAGTTAGTGTCATACACTAACTCATGTAGAGACTTGACCATAGGTTAGGATAATGGTTGGGTTAATAAATATCTTAAGCAAAACAAAACTTGTGGACTTAGTCAATGGTTATCCAAGCTTCTCCAAGTTTCTAGCCATGACCAATATTCAACCGATTTTGAATTACTTAATTAATTAATAACCCTACATTATAGCAAGCATGGTGTAAGTCATACACACACCCATGAAGCATGTATCATTAAGCATGACACAAAAACATGTATATTAATATATATCACATATATACTAATGCACACAAGTGAGAATAATAAATCATAAGTGAGAAAATATTAGTCGATGTAACTTAATATATCAAATATATAATTATAAATTAAATTATCAAATCAACACTTGATTTAATAATCCGGCTATATCGCATACAACCAACTAATATAAAATGTAACAATCTATCGAATCAACACTTGATCCGATAACCCGGCTATATCACATATAACCGACCGATATCACATATTGCGAGAATAGAATACGGTATCACATACACGTATTAATCTCGGTCCCGCACATATAACATATGTTCTCCTGCTCCGTTTCGCATGAACCAGGAAACCTCTGTGTAGGACTATAAAGACTCGTCAATACGCTGGCAGTAGGTGATGATCATATTAAACACCCACAAGCCGCAAGTGGTCTGCTAAACGTAATGGCTACCCGGGTATTGAGCGAAGATCAACAAGCAAGCCTGCTCATACTCCTGCGAATCCAATCAGTAACACTACCGTACAGTCCGGTCTCTTCATCAGATATGTCGCAAATCACAGCCTGGGGGTGGTATAACGTCAGACCCCAATAGCCTGATAAGTCATGCCGATGCAAGGTCTATAACGGTTCGAGAAACTACTGGTAATACTTACCAGTAAATCTCAGTAACCCTGCCCAGGGATTTCATGTTATGGCCAATCGAGCATAGCGCACCATCAACTCCCAATACCGGGAGAGAAGAATCCCCTCCTATCGCTCATTGCCTCCATGTGACTCAGGACTATACCCAAAAACCATCTTTTTGCACGATCTCTTGACCGTGGTATGGTGGAAATCAAAGCACAGTGGGAATCACACAAGACTCTATGACGATCTCGGGTCGACAGACTAAGCCGTACCAGTGTCACCAGAGAACTGCTATCTGACGATAGGTATAATACCATCCAGGAGTTCTCGACGAGTCCGTCCAGTATACCCATTCTCCACTGAGCACCCGTATACCTTCTCTGATGTCAAACACCAATGGATATAGGATCATCCATCGCCCATTATATGGGTCGAGAAGCGTATACGATGGTCTACTCTGGAATATCGATGCCCTGTCTCGATACTCCCACGACTAGGAACAATCTAAGGATGTACTTACCGACTACCTCTGCCCCACTAGTATGATCTGCATCATAGTCCTGGTAGTCAAGTACTTATCCTAAGGGCTTTATCAGCATGTAATAGAGAGACAATAAGTGTATATGTTAAGATAAAGAGAAACTGGATAGCATACTATCATGTCGAGCAAGAAAGTCCTCCCTATATATGTCCAAGCATCCACTACAATATACATCACATGTACAGTAATGGCCTCTAGGGCATACATATAACTAACAATCTCCCACTTGTACTAAGGTCAGTTGTTGCAGTATCTCATACTCAACGTCCTATAGAAGTCTCTCTAGGGAAGGCCTTTGTGAGTGGATCCGCCGTGTTATCCTTCATGTCAACTCTCTTGACCTCGATCCCTTGGAGATCAACCATCTCCCTGACCAGGTGATACTTGCCTCAGAATATGTCTGGAACGCTGATAGGACCTACGTTCCTAGACCAAAGCCACAACTCCATTGTTTTCACAATAACAGTTATTGGACGCTCAATGATAGGAACCTTGTTCATCTCATGAATAAGAAATATCCAGACAACCTCTTTGGTAGCATCGTTGGTAGCGATGTATCTAGCCTTTATCGTCTAGTATGTCACGGTCTCTAGCTTGGAACTCTTCCAACATACCTTCCCTCCACTGAGGGTAAAGACAATACCTGTGACTGACTTTCAGTCGAACATATCACTCTGGAAGCTGGAACCAAGAATTTTCTTTTGGTGCTTCTCAAGTACTTAAGAATGTCCTCCACAGCTGTCCAGTGATTCTCCCAAGATCCGATTGATTCCTGATCACTACACCTAGTGAGTCATCTACATCTGGTCTGGTACATAACATCACATGCATGATAGAGCCTACTGCCGAAGTATAGGGTATCCCCGCACGCGAACTCTCTCCAAAACAGTCTTTGGAGAGAGTGATCTATAAATAAGTGGGCGAACCACCACGCTTAGAATCATCCATACTAAACCCCTTTAGTATGGTGTTAATGTACCTGGATTTGGGACACTCCCAATATCCACTTAGATCTATCATCATAGATTATATTTCACAAGATGTAGTAGGCATCATGCAGATCTTCCATGGAGAATCCTCATGATAAGAGGAGCTTGACTGAGTGTAGCATAGGAAATCATTTCCTATCAAGAGTATATCATCTACGCACAATACGTAGAGGACAACCTTACTCTCTACAACCTTCTTGTATATACAAGGTTCATCTACCTTTTTGATGAAGTTAAACTCTTTGATTACCACATCAAAACAGATGTTCCAACTCCGCGATACTTGCATTGATCCTGATGGACTTAAGCATAGCTTTGAAAGTCTCAACTTTTCCATTCACACCAAGAATCTTCTCAAGATCCATTTGTTCCCGATGGGTTTTACCCCTTTAGGTACAACATTCAAAGTCATACTTTGTTGGTGTACATGGATTCCATCTTTGATCGCATAGCATCCAGCCTTTACACAGAGTCCCCACTCGTGATGGCCTGCCTGAACCTAGTTGGGCCATCATCAACCATGATGCAATCCTCGCTCCCACTGTCACCTAGAAGACCGTAGTATCTCTTAAGTGGATGAGGAACCCTACCAGATTCGCAGAGAGGCTGAGATTCGTTGGAGACTGTTGAATCCTTTAGTTTCACCAAATCATCAGCTGTTAGTTTGTCAATCTGGAACAACTTCCAGTTCTACCTCATGACCACTAATTTCTTCACAAGAAATTCCTTTTCTAAAAAGGTGGCATGCTGAGAAAACAAAACACTTTTTGCTCCTCGGTGTGGTAGAAGATTTTCCCTCATGAATGTTCAGGATATCCAACAAACTTATACAAAACTGACCTTTCCTCGAGCTTGTCCGGATTCTGCTTTTCAACATAGGCCGGACAACCCCATATCTTAACACGTTTAAGACATGGTCTCTTCCCATTCCATATCTCATATGTAGTGGTAGGCCCTGATTTGGACGGAACCCTATTCAATAGGTATGCAGCTTCTCAAGTGCATAACACCAAAAGGAAACAGGCAACTCAGCAATATTCATCATAGAGTGCACCATATCTCATAGGGCGCGATACCTCCGCCCCGATACACCGTTGTGCTGTGGTGTATACGAAGAAGTAAGCTGAGAGAGAATCACATTCTCCTTTAAATAATCCAGAAACTCCATGCCTAAGTATTCGCTTCCCGATCTCATCGAAGGACTTTAATACTTCTACCCGTCTGGTTCTTTAACTTCAAGCTTATATTCCTTGAATTTCTTAAAAAGTTTCAGACTTGTGTTTCAAAAGAAACACATGTCCGAATCTTGAGAGATAGTCGATGAATCTAATGAAGTAGCAAGAACCATCCCTGGCATTTGTAGACAAAGGACCGTATACATCATCATGTATCTGTCCTAAGAGTTCAGTAACTCTTTCTCTGTTTCCATTAAACGGAGTATAGGTCATTTTATCTTTGAGACAAGACTGGCAAGTAGCATAAGATGAAAATTCGAACAGATTCGTATATTCATCCTTATGTAACTTAGCTGATCGTGTCGTATTGATATGACCTAGTCTACAATACCACAAGAAGGATTCGTTCATTTCTGAACTATTTCTCTTGTGTGTGTTCCATATACTTTGAACCGTGGTTTGATTTAGAACGTATATGCTATTATATAACGTGCCTGATACAATCAACTCTTGATTCAGGAAAATGTTCACAACATTATCCTCCAATACAGAACTATATCCTTCTTTAACTCATTCTTCTCTCCTTTGAATCGCATCACTTGCCATGTCACCGAATTAAACTACGAAAACAAATTCTATGAAAACTCTTTCATCTATGCTATCATACCCGTTTCACTAAATTATACTTGCTGATTGAAGAAAGGAAATTTCTAAGAAAAAATGACTGTCTCTAATATCAATATTTTTATAACACAACCATATTTTAATTTCTTCATGACCAACATTTAACAATACAATATCAAGTTTCATGTAACTTCTTCCCTACGAGTTTTAATATGAATTTTAGTATTGGTATGCATACTTTAGATAATATACATGGGATAACGACCCATCCCACTCACATACACGATGGTTTCATAGCACGATAATATGTTTATCACCATAGAATTGAATTTCATTAAAATACCCTCAAGTTAAATACGGTTTTATCGATATTCTTTTCCCTTCCAAATACGCATCTGCAACCCTCTTTAGGAGACCCGTTTATGGTTGGTGTGGATTATCACGCATCCTGGCTTAGTGAAGTGAGATGCAGAACTCCTCACGGAGAATACGATCTCGAAAGGAAAAATACGGTTTTAAAAAAAAAGAAACAATTTCTATAAAATTTAAAATAAAAGAATATATAGCAAGTTATGCTAAATTGAGTGATCACTATTTTCTAAATAATTAAAGCAAATTTTTAGAGAATACCTCAAGTTTTCCAAAAAGATAGTTTTTTCATGAAAATACCATAAACTTTTAAAAACTAGATTTTAACACTAAAATACCATAAAATCTAAAGTATATTTTTATTAAAACTCTCGATATTCTAATTAACATATTTTACCAAAAAAACTCTCGAGGTTTATTTTTAAAAGTAAAGCATTTTACATAAAACCCTCTCGAGTTTTCAAATGAATTATTCTATATAAATGACCTAAGTTCACTAAAATACCTAGAGTATATAAACTAATCTCATTTCGGTAACAATGGGTTTAAGCGGTATCTTTGCTTCAAACCTCAAGGAGTCAAAGAAAGTGAGTGCTTCCTAGTTTAGATAAACTAGTAATCGTCCTTAAAAGGGCACAAATACTGCCGGCCATGTGCAGTGCTTGCCATCTTAAATCACATGAATATCGAATCATATATAATCAAACACATGACATCCTACAAGACTTGATTTGAACACCTGAAACCTGACTTAAATCTGAATTTGACTTGAACTCGAATTTGACTTGAACCTGAACATGGATTCTTGAACTTGATATGAATTCTTGAACTTGAACTTGAACACTTGACTTGACCTGACCCGAATCATGAATACGACTCGGCTTGAACTTGATATGAATACTTGAACACAATTTGAACTTGAATTTGTACACTCTCTATATTCATGGATTCAGGCAAGACTTGAAAACTTAATCAATACATTAAAATACACTGGGATAAGGGGTAGATTGGTAAGTAGTGTATGACGTGGCACGAGAGTCTACTAAAATGCACCTCTTGAATATGCTTTTGTCGTTGTTCCGTAGGGTTTGACGGAATCTTGTACTCTCTTGTACCTTTGGTTCGCGGGGTACGACGGACCGCTCTCGTATACATGCATACCTTTTTTAAATCAAATTACAAACAACCACGTTAGAAGAGGATAACCATATTCATATGCATGTCATGCTTAAGATAGCTTAACTTACTCATATCTAATTAACACTCTTGCTCGTCCTCTTTTGCATTAGATTCATGTTTTTCTTACATACATGACTTTTATCACACTTTATATGCATATCTTTTTTGGGGGCTTACCGAGTAAGTTCGTTGACGGGCATTCCACCATGTTTTCTTTCAATCCTTGGAATATTCGTCAGGTGACATAGGAACAGAGGAATCGAGCTGAGTCAGGAGGATTTCGATCAGCTTACCGTTCAGCCAGACTGCTAGTTTTTTCTTTCTGCAGTTATTTCCAATATACCATTGTTTAGGCACTTTCCGGTAATTATATCTTTTGTTTCAGATATCGTATTTGTACTTGAATTTATGAATGTAAATAAAATTGTTGTTGAAGTTTAATTCATTTGTCATTTTCTTATTATGATATATTGCTTATAAACGCTTGACGTATTTATTATGGAAAACGACCATATCAAAATAAATACGTCGCGGGCTTGTCACGTGTCTGCTTCCGTCTTTTAGAAAGCGGAGCATGACAACTACAAATAAACACATTAGAATAGAATTGCCAGACTCATGATACTTTGCCATGACACATATGTGATACTGCCCATATGTTCGTATTATTTCATATCTTCGTGTTACTGCTTTATAATCTGTAGTTCATGCTTATTGTTCTGGAACATAAAATATATTGTTACATTATTACATTGTGTCGCCCTCATGACCTGAGTATGCATGATCAGAGTGAGAAGTGAATTTAACCCGGATCGGGATCTACCCTACTTGGAGGATATTATGGAGATCTAGACCAACGACTTCAGCGCTATCATCATTTCCTTTGTCACTATCTGGTTAGTTATATTCTTGATATTACAGATTTGTATCCGTTTCACTCTGATTCATTTAAATATGATAGATTTAGTGACTATATTTCTCTTTATCTGTGTTATGATTACTGCTTACCATGTAACTGCGAGAATCCGAAATGTGATTACGGCAGGGTTATTTCTTGACCGTTGGAGCATGGATGGCCTAGTCACCATCGTATTCCGTATTTTGGGAAGCAGGACGTGACACCGACAATTGGTTGGTAAGCTGAATTACCTCATCGTCACTTGACCCGATATTGCATATCCTGTTAGTGTTGTGAGCCAACTCATAGCCGATTATTGAGTTGCTCATTGGGATGTGATGATTCGGATACTTTGATATTTGAAGAATGCTCCAGGAAAGGATTTATTGTATTTAGATCATGGACATTCTCGGGTAGCAGGATTCACTGATGCAGATTGGGCTGGACCTCCATCTGATTGCAGATCTACCATAGTATATTGTGTATTTGTAGGAGGTAACTTGGTCTTCTGAAAGAGTAAGAAGTAAAGCGTGGCAACTCGTTCCAGTGCCGAGTCAGAGTACCGAGCCATAGCATTTACTGCTTATGAGCTTGTATAGATCCGCTTTCTGCTTTGAGAGCTTGGCTTTGAGCCCACTTCCTCTATGCGAATATGTTGTGATAATAAGGTTGCAATCTATATCGTCTCTAATCCTGTATTACATGAGCAAACGAAATACATCGATATTGATTACCACTTTGTGAGGGAGCAGGTTGAAGACGGGATCATCGACACTTATTATATTCAACTTGCTCATCAATTAGCAGATTTATTCACAAAACCTTTGGGAATGAATATAGTGCAATTTATTTATAACAAGCTGGACATGTATAATATATGTATGCTCCAGCTTGAGGGGAGATGTTAGAATACCCGTATTGTACACGGATTTTTTATATGAAATTAGATGCTAAGTAAGGATGTAATAGCAAAATAACATTGCAAAGAGGAGAATTGGGATTAGTTCAATTCATCCATTATATTTCCCTAAAATCGTTCTCTCTCCCTCTCACCCTCACTCTCAACAATCTTCACAAAAATGTTGCAAAAGCAAAATGGGAGAAGAAAAGGCACCAAATTAGAGACTGGAAATCTATCTGTTGAGAAGGGCAACTTCCTCTCAGTCGACAAACTTCGACTCCATTAAGGGTTTCATTGTGGATGCATTGCTGACTATAAAAATTAAATGTCACAAAAAAATTAAAATATGAAATAGACTCATCATCATCATCAAAGCTTTTTCTCATAAAATGGGTTTGCTATGGAGCAAAGGTTCCATGAAAATTTTGATACTGTTTCACAACTTTTCAACAGAGGCCACTTTCTTAATTAAGAATCTTTCAGAAGAAGAAAACCGATGTTGTTACAAAACAAAATTATACCGGACAAAATATACATAACACACAACACATAATATAGATGATCAATCAAATTTCCAAGTCTCCCGCATTTTTGGATTTAGAGATCTTGGCAATTCAAAATCCCAAAAAGCAGCCAAAACTTATTCATTACAACCATGGAAAAACTCTGTAGCATAACAAGCTTCATTAAGAAAATCTGACATGTGAAATCTTTTCTTTCTGTATTTAGTTAATACATATATTATAATGTTCTTATATCAAATATTTCATGCATCACAGCATAAACAATATAATCAAATTTGGGTCCTATGAAGCAAGGCTCCACATCAAAGAGAAAGGATAAATTTGTCATTATACCTCGTGCTCGACTCTAAGACAAGCAGGTAACAGAACAATCACACCTCCATTTGATATTAAGCACAATAGAACTTCCGCCTTGGCCAATTGATAAAAGAAAGACGATAATTGTTAAATTTATCAAGAAAATGTTTGTTAGTATGGCTAATGGAAGAAAAAACGAAATCATGTAACCAATTGGCATAAAGGCTTCACTGTAGCCGACTGCTACTCCAAAATTCTCGCCAATGTAATAAAACAAAGTTAAAAGGCCGTTTAATGTGTGTAATAGTTTCTGGCTAGCAACCGCATAGAATATAACAAAAAAATTTCAAATAATCGCAAAATTAGCCATATGCATAATCATGTCGATATTGAAAAATAATCATGCATATATACGACGAAACCAATGCCCAAACAACTTCAACTTAGGAATGTCTCGGATATATATTTTCCTTCCTACCGACAAATCTTCCTGCCATCTCTTCTGATTTTTCTTTTTTGGGATGTTTCTACGTAAGTATGCAAGTATATATATTCTTTTACAAAATTTCATATAAATCGATTATGCAACATATCATCCATACGTGCCAGCCCATCAAATAGAGAAAGACGACGAGTTTTTTCGGTATATACTAGATCGACAAGACAGTAGATTAACAAATGTGAAATGCCACTATTTATTCACCATTGCTGATGCCAATTGCTAACAAACACTAGAAACTCACACAACAGAATCTGAACCACAAAGGAGAAGGGAAAACTCTAATTAGTCTGCGAAACGACTCTTGTGGAACTTAGCAATGAAATCTGTAGCCTTGCTGTCTACATCGCGCTCGCCAACCCACCACCCTCTGTCCTCATCGCTCAGCCGGAGCTTTCTGTTGTACCTCGGAGACCAATCGATGTCGTCGTCGATGTATCGAGACCCAGAGAAGCAGCAGAAGAAAGAAGACTTTCCCATTGTTCCTAGACTCTTGTAATAGTTGGTAGTACTCTTACTGCTTGTGTTAGTTTGTGGGGAGAGAAGTGTAATGGCCTGGTATTTATAGACACCCTGGAGTCGGAGGGTGTGGGTATCTTAGAAGATTATATTTCTCTAAAATCTAAAAGGAGAGTGGGTGAAGGATTTGTGGGTAATGGGTGGGGAAGATAATCTGGGTGGCTATAATAGCATCTTAAAGTCCCAACCGAGGATATGTTCAGAAAGTCGAGGAAAAATATGTTAATCTCATACAGTCCTCAATGCTTCATTAACATGTTTGTTTGACACGAATAACCATGGAAGTAATGGAAGTAAGATGTTTGGAAGTTACTTCCGATACCTCTAGTGTTTGTTTTGACGGAAGAAGTGTTTGGAAGTTACTTCCAAATAATAACATGGATCCTATGTGGCATAACCACTTCAAAAAATTTCTTCCTATCATTTTTGGCTAGGAAGTGAGCATGGAGCATAAGGAACAAGAGAATAAATAATTTTTTAATACTGCATCATTATTACTTTCCAAAAGAACAAACATAATGCTTATATGAATCAACTTTTTTTGTTTGTTTTGCTTATGCAAGAAATACAAGAAGTTATTTCATAACTATTTCTTTCTTCCAAAAACGCAACCAAACACTATAAGTAAACTTTTTGGACATCTTATATGACACTTTTTTTGGAAGTTACTTCAAGGATACTTTTGGTTCTTCCGGTCATCCAAACGGGCCCTAACTACAAGTTTTATCATTCCTCAACTTATCGATCACTATTAAATATGTTCAAGACATCTCAGATGATTCTTCCTTACAAAATTCTCTAGAAAATTCTATCTCAGACTATTTACACTTTCATATTTGGCATATATCTTTTAGGGATAATAGCACAAAACATCCCTTTAATTTACCTTTAATTTACCATGTGTGGCACTTATACCCCTCAAGTAATTTATGGGCACAAACGCCCTCGTTCTCATGATCGGCACCTAAAAAAATGCTCAAATTCAATTCAAAACAAATCAAATGATTGTCTAACTTTTGATTTAGAACTTGTTTTTGTTGTCTAAAGTTGAATTTGAGCATTCTTTTAGGGTTTCCGATCAATGAGTAGAGAGGATGTTTGTGCCAGCTAATTATTTAAGGGATTAAATAATACGCACAGGGTAAACTACATGAGTTTGTGTAATTAACCCTATCAAATATTATCACTTGTCATTAATCAGTAACTACATCCGCTACACATTTTTTGTAGAGATGTCAAACAAGCCAGTTGGGCTACTTGCGGATAAGCCGTTGCTGATGGCAGGGCAAATGGGTACATGCATAAATACCCTAGTTTCATGAATGCCAAATCATGTGCCCATCGTCCAACTCATACGAGGCAGGAGGCTGGGCTCGTAATCCGTATGAGTGAATGGAACCACGTTTGTGGGTCAACGGATGAGTTGTATAGGTTATTCCATTCGGTAACCAATAACATGTTAATCAAAATTCACCATTCTAATCATAGACTAATAATCACTACAAAAAGTTGAAAATATGGACATGGTCACAAATAAATAATGGATCAGTTAACAATTTTACACTAGTCTCCAAAATATAGGGAAGAAAAAGACTTTAGTAGTTTTCATTACAGAGCGGGTAAAACCAGGGAATGCAGCGAGCTGGGCCAACCTAGCAACACAGGTTAACAGGCGGCTTGGGTGAGTAATTTTTTGATCCACGGATTGTTAAGGCAACCACTGTGCGGGTAATTGTTCTTGACACCTCTAATATTTGGAGCATGTGTATCAATTACATATTTATGGATTAATCCATCCCATTATCGTTTGCATTTCGTTAATTATGGTCACAAAGTAAGGCACAACCACTGCAGCCATAATGTGTTCCAGGCTGAAAAAAGTTTTGAAGAAGGCAATGTGAACATGTTGAGATGGTTGCTGAATGTAGCTGTCAAAGCTCCAACATCTAAAACTAGTCTTAAGCAATGTTTATCTCAATAACAAATTACTATGACCAGTCAAAAGTGGTTCCTTCTCTCTTTAGAGTTTCCCTTTAAAATGGTGCCTTCGTTGCAGATCATGGCTGGTTTATGACTTTTCTGAAACTAACCACCTTCATTTTGAGCACATAGTGCAAGCTGTCTCCCTTTCAGTTGTATTATAGCCATAGTTTGGCAATAACCAATTGTGCAGATGAGATCACAGCAAGATATTTTCCCTTTGAGCCTTTAGCCTTTAAGTCTTTAGCCATTTGTTTAATCACTATATGATTCTTAAGTGTTTGCTTCCTGTAGTTGTATTGCTTTTTAAATGTTGAATTGTGCTGGCTTGCTTCCGTCCTCTAGTTCCATTGCTAATTATATCGCATCCAAACATAGAATAGAAAGACTTGGTCACTAGTAGCTGGGTCCCATTCATTTGGGCTCAAGTGTCAGTTGATGGTAATATATTGGTATACACAAAATAGGCTATATTACAGTAAACCTCCCTCACTTTTGCCCATGCAGCATGATATTTCATAAAGCTGTTGCCTTTTCTGACAGAAGCTAACCTTTTACTTTCGTATGCTATTTATTCTCAAAATACCCTTCAACATTAAATAAAAAAGGCTAGTGAAAAATAGCAGTAAGACTGGCAAATATCAAGAGTAATTCGAGAGTAACAAAATGCAGAAAATGGAAAAAGATAGCGTCAGTTAAATAACGGGGTAAACTGGGGCTTTTCAAAACTACGAGATACCCTTCTATACGAGCAAAAGCAAGCTGAGGTTTCTTGAAATTTGGCATATAAAAAAGAAAGGTTCTATCACTTCTATTATAGCAGTTTGGTGAGGACTATGGAATATGGGCTGTCATGTGAGATTCTTTTCAGGTACACAGTACATGGACATGACACCTTTCATTAAAAGAATGAAAGAGCTGTTAGGGATATGTTAATTCAAAAAGGGAGAAAGAGAATATTAACAAGCAAGGTATTCCTCTAATGAGAGGTTTGTCATGTGATTATATTGTAAAGATGAAGGTCAGCTAAAGTATGGTTAACTTGAACTTACCCCATAATACATCGCATCTCCGGCAACATGTCAAGGAGTTGATGAGATCGGAAACCAAACTGAAGCGCAAGAATCAAATCCTGACAATGTCAAGTAAGATTAGAAAAGAGATTTAAAAATCAAATGTAAGGAGTAAGATAAGGTATTATCCATTGATTACCTTCAGGAATTCGAATGCACCTCACATATGCATTTTGATTACCAATTCTATACAGTTTCACTTCCAGGCATTGCTTCATAAAAATACAGGCCATCTAAAGAGTCTTGGATATAAAATGTATATGACACTAATACTTGAAAGAAAAGATAGAGTGATATGACAAAACCAGGAAAATTTCAATTAAAATAAATAGAAATATTGTCACAATTTCTCTACTTTTGTCTGAGAAGGTACAAAGATCCGTTTTAGGGTCACAAACAGCAGCAAACACTATCATCTGTTTTCCATTAATGAAACTGAATTACTGATACATAGATATTGCATCTCATAAGTTATCAGCAACAAAGTTACATAGCTTAACTTGCCGAAACTTATCGGATTTTACAAAATCTTCCGCGCCAGTTGCTTGACCCGGATAACTTCTTAACTGTATAATGGATATGGCTTATCGCCTTATTTCCCATAAGAATGCAAACTTTGTGTATAAATCTTTCTAGGGAGATCTGAATGCTTCTCCAGCATAGCGAACATTTCCAAGTTCCTCTTCAATACGCAGTAGCTAAACACAAAAAGACAAGAAACCAAAATAGAATAAACCGTTGAGCTGGAAAAAGCAATGCAAAACAGTAAACTTGAGCATGCTGCTGATTAACCAGCAGTTATAAACCTTGAGAATTTAGAGCCAATGCTCTAAAGCATCAGCTTCTTGAGCAGACAAATTTAGGTTGCTGTTGCATTTTCAAATATTTATCTATCTTTGCAAGGTAAGAAGAGAAAAGAGTTTTACAAAAATGTTTTACTATATGATCAATTATGTTGAGTTTAGTGTCATATGAATACAATCCTGTCAAGAACCACTTCACCCAAAGGCTTAAGCTGTTGGGTTGTTGGCTAATTACGTACATCAAGCTAACATAACAACAACTTACATGGGCCTTTAGGTCATCTGAAAAGACCTCTCAGTAGTATGGGTTGGGGGGGGGGGGGTTAGATAAATACAGATTAAATTGACAAAGATGAGGCTTGAACCCATGGCCTCTTGAAACTTAAAAGCTATTGGGTTACGAGATAACAATGTATATCAAGCGAACATAGCATTTAGCAAATTGCATAAGGAATTAATGATACAAATTGCAGTTATTTTAAGGGATATACCAATATCTAAAAGAGCAAAATAGAACTAGTTGTGTTTTTATGAGCCTCGTTTCTGTTTGAATGGAAAAAGCCAGGAAAGAAAGGGTAGACATAACAGACTTGTGTAGAGTTTTCATGCGCATGATAATAGGGTGGACAAGGGATCTTTATTATTTGGGATTTAGCCCCGAACAGTAGGCAACAAAAAAGGTATTGCATAAGCTACACATTGTCAGTTACTTTATGGCTTGTCCAAAATTAAGGATTACAATTAGGGTTTACAATACAAGCACCACGAGGCAATGTAACCTGATGTAATCTTGAACAGGAAATGGCAATAATACCTGATTGTACTTGGCCAATCGCTCACTTCGACAGGGTGCTCCCGTTTTAATCTGTCGAGTCATAAGGAAGAAGTTTGAAACTACAGAACGGGGCGGCGGCGGCTTAGAGGTCTCAGATACAGAAATAACTAGGAATGTTGAGTGTTAGAAGTCTTGCCTGTCCGCTTGCTAGTCCAACAGCTAAATCTGCAATGAAATTGTCTTCTGTCTCACCACTACGGTGGCTGACCATCACTCCCCAGCCTGCGGCTTTTGAGTCGAGAGCAGCTCTAATTGATTCAGTAACTGTGCCAATTTGATTAACCTGCAGAAGGACACACATGTTAGGAATGAGTTGTGTCAATGAGATTTGTTTTGCATACTAAAGGATCAAATTGGGTGATATCAACAAACATCAAAAATAGCCTAGTTAATATCGATTGGCACAAAAATAGGATAACACAAGGTTGGTTTGCAGATGCAGATCATGGATATTATCAAAAATAGGGTCAGGTAAGTATCTACTGTTATGTTTGACGTAAAACAATTTGAAATGTAGCTTCTATATGAAATGTCTGCATGCCTTTTAGGAACAGCCATTCGTAAGAAACATGTAGGAACATAAGCTTAAGTCATGTATATTTCTTCACCTCCGTACCACATTTCATGCCTTCATCTAGAATGTATGTGTTTGAACCCAATAAAGTATCCATTTCCTTGTGGAACATTTATGTCTTCATCTAGGGACTCGGGAACAGCCTCTAAGAAATATTGTATTAGGTTTACTGTTACTCCAAGTGAAAGATCCAGAATAATGAAAATGCAATGCAATAAAATAAAAAAAAAATCCGCTTAACCATTTCAGATTGGTGATTAAGTGGTGTCTGCAGATCCATAAGATGTAGTAAGATATTATATAGGCCATGAAAAGTCAAGGGAGTTCAATAGGAAATGTCCCATATCATTTTATATAATAAGTAATATTAGATGCAGGTGGTAGATCCAAACTTAGCTGGCTGTTAGATATGTCAAGGGTACATTATTAGGAAAGTAATTCTAGTTGAGTAAGGTCGTAGAATCGTCGGTCTAATCATATTAACATTCACCATAATACACATTTCATGATTATAGTAATAACAGACAGAGGGTTCTTACTTTTAGAAGCAAGCCATTGCAAGCCTTCTTTTGAATTGCCTCGGATATTCTCTTTGGATTTGTAACCAACAAATCATCCCCTACTATTTGGATATCGACAGAGGACTGCAGTGATGCCCAAGAGCTCCAGTCATCTTGATCAAACGGATCTTCAATTGATACAATTGGGAAGTCTCTCACAAATTCTTTATAGAGCTCGCCCAGGCTTTGAGCTGAGAGAACATGAGCTCCGTCATTTGGCTGCTTCTTGAAATTTAAATCATAGCTACCATCCTTTGTTAAAAACTCTGAAGCCGCAACATCCATTCCTATTTTAATCTGCACCCAGAAGATGTTAAAATCATAGAAATGAAGAGAAACTTTACTTAAGGAGAAAAAAAGGGGGAGAGAACAGCCATCAAATAGGGCTACAGGGAACTAAATTTCCTCTACCTTTCCAGTGTAACCAGACTTTTCAATTGCATCAATGAGCAAGACCAGTCCCTCCCTGTTATCCTGAACATTCGGAGCAAAGCCTCCTTCATCTCCAACATTGCATGCATCTTGCCCGTATTTAGCCTTGATAATGCCCTTTAGAGTATGATACACTGTCTCATTGCAACAGTTATAAACATTAAACATAAGCATCAGATGAAGTGACCATGGATGGATAATCAGCAAGTAACTCAAACAAGAAGACTTAAGAACGCTCTATTTGATATGTTATCTCTTCTTTATTGAGCACTACTTAGTTCTAGGACATAATTCTACCAGCAGCACATCGTTGTTTCTTTATAACAAATATTATACTAATAACAAGCAATATAAATAATATTTTTAACGAAAGTATAATGACACCTTCACTGCCCATACGAAGAGCCTCAGCAAATGAACTTGCACCAACTGGCAATATCATAAACTCTTGCATTGCCAGATTGTTACCGGCATGGCTGCCACCATTTATCACATTGAACGCTGGAACTGGCATAACAAGCTCCTTTGTTCCAGAAATTTCCTGAATATGCTTATACAAAGGAATTCCTTTAGCACCTGCCCCAGCCCTGCATACACTCAGTGATACTCCAAGAATGGCATTTGCACCAAGTTTTGATTTATTTGGAGTCCCATCAATCTCAAGCATGACTGCATCAACCTCAACTTGGTTCCTGAGGATAATAAGAAAGCACACTAGTAAGAATTTTATGTGCTGCAGCCCCAAAGCTCGATAGTATCTTTACCAGTGTTTTCGACAAACTGAAACAAGAATTTGACTAGTTGTTGCGTCCATATTCTCATAGTCTGGGAAAGAGAAGTCTAGAAGAAAGGAAAGATAACACATTTAGGATATTATGCTCAACTATTAGGCGTAGATAAAGCCAAGAGCAGAATATATTACATACAAAAATCCAAAAAATTAATTTAGAAAAATCAGGGATGTAAACAAATGTGAAATTTATTTAAGAAATGATGATATCTCAGGAATGCAGAAATACAAGCTATAATGTATTTGAGCTATTAGCACAACAACTAAAAACTACTAAGGAATGATATATTTCAAAAATATATGAATGCCCTTAATTTTTAAAGACTCTTTTCAAGAACCTTTTATTAGTTTTAATTTATAAGGTTCGACACATGCGGGATCCACCATCTCCCAAAATAAATAAGGTTCTCCACTCCACTTGTGTTGGTTGCATGCATTGAACTTGTGACCTCCTAGTCACAACTTTTGTGCCCCGCCAACTTTCCCAACCTTTTAGGAGCTAATTCAAGTACTTAATTTCAGTACGCATTCTTTGATACAAGATGTAATTTGGAGGCCAGTACTAAAGGTGGCGCAACAAGCAATCAGAATATTTTTTATGGCTGAAAAATTAATGAGTTCCTCTTGAACCATTGGGTATCCCCAGGATTGGCAAGCATTAATTAAGTGCACTCTTCATGAATATACTTCTTTTAGCTACCTTGGATTATTTTATTTTATGCCTTGTGAAGATCCTACAGCAACAAATTATATCAACTTATAGTGTACTCTTGTGTTTCCAATGCTCTTGGGAATTTGGAGGTTTGTTCTTTGGTTGCATAATCTTAAACTACAGGGTCATTTTACCTCTCTCTCTCTCTCTCTCTCTCCCCCCCCCCCCCCATTGTGTTTGTGTTCGTGTGTGTTAAACATGAGAGAAAGAAACAAAATGAGAGGTAAGCTAGCTTAACATTTGCACAAGGCCATCCAAATTCATAACTCATGCCGTTTTCCATTAATTAATACAAAGTAAAAGTATACCGCAATCCAAGGGAAAATGGCTTGGATATTCTTTTCCTATCAACCTATCAATTGACCCAAAAGTAAACGGACACACATCATCTTAGAGACTGATCATCTCAGCATCACTCCATAGACTCTTAGGGAAGAAGTATCCAAAACCATCTGAGTTCGGTCTATATATGTTTACCATGTGCATCAACTGGGTTGGCCCATCAGGTCATCTCATGATAAAGATTCCAATTCACAAAAAGTTTTCTATCAAATCTTCCTAAATTCCACAACTTCACTATAAATGCAGAAAAAATTCAATCAAAAACAGTAAATTCATCTGGAAACAACAAGATCAAAGTAACTCAAAAATTCTTTAGAAACAAATCAGTTGTCATTAACACCAACAAGCTTAATGTTCTTTGTTAAGATAAGTGGATAACATAGTTCCACATTGGAAAAACTATGAGAGGTACATGGGTATAAAATATAAGTTGGGACAAATCTCAACGAGGCTTGACTCTTATTGATGGAACCCACTTATATCAAAAGCCCGTGTACACTCATAAATAAAATATATAATCGCCCATTCATTCGTGTATAATTAAAATTTAATATGGTATCAAAGCGTATCAAAGCTAGGTTGATAAGATTCGTGAATTTGTACTTTAACACACACCTCTTCGAGCCTTGTGCTCTCTTAGCCTTGTGTTATCTCTGGAACCTTCGTGCTCTCTTGTGAGTGATCCAAACCTTCGTGCGTGTATAAATTGAGATAGTTTATTTCTTAATAAAATTGATTGAGTTCATTTATTGCTTTCTTATCATGATATCAGAGCTAATGGCGCGATCCAAAATTTATCTTCATTTATATTTTAGTTGCGTCAATAATATATAATTCAGAAATGAGTTCTCTCTGTTTTATCATAAGCATTTGTCTCCATCAATATCAAGTCCAAACAGCTATTCTTTTTTTATGATGTCTTCTAGCAGCATGATTTTCTTCCGTCCAAACAGCTATTCTTTTCTTATGACGCCTTCTAGCAGCGTGATCTTCCTTTAGTATTTTCAGCGAAAGAGACTACAGATTATTCGGTCAATCTTGTAATCCGCGATAGAGACCAAAGGGTATTAGTTCACTATGCTCGATACTTTAGATCTATTGTTCTTCGTCGTTTCTACAAGTTGCATATTTTGGTTCAAGATATCATTCAAACTCTCGGTTATCCACTGTGAGTTTGAGGGAGGTTGTTACATTATGAGATGTTTGAATATAACTGTATTAGATATTATGGTTATCATAAATCAGATAAGTTCTGATTTATGTTGCTGAGATTACGATTAGTATTTTAGATTGTTAGGAATTAGGATTATTAGTTATCAGTTAGTTATGGTACAAGGTGTAAAAATTGAGATGATTTATCTCTTAATAAAATTGATCGAGTTCATTTATTGCTTTCTTATCATTCTTCACAGCCTGCAACACCCTTTTCCCTCCATAAACTGCCTTATCTCCATCCTTCAACTCCACGGACTTATTAAATTTCAGTCGAACCTCCATTAGGCACGGCCGATCGAAACAAATTATCAGTCAAGATCAACCTCCACCGTTGGATCCCCTTGTTATCCGCCTTACCTTCACAAACTTCACCATAACAAAATTGCCCTTTAAAAGCGCCGCCTGCGACTACGAAACAGAGACCAAGGAGGTGTGGATCGCAGGATGGCAGGAAAAGTGCGGGGAAGCGAAGAGGGATTTGGAGGCAAAGAAGGATGAGGATTGAACGACGGCCATTGTTTTTTATTTTGGAGTGAGGATTAGGGGGTTGAGTTTTTTATTTATAAAGGGGGAGTTTTGATTAAAAAGTCCATCAATGGACGATGGTATTGAAAAGGAAGAGTTAGGGGGAAGTCGAAAGAGAAAAAGGCAAGAACAAAAGCATGTGCGAAAATTGAGGAATATAAAAAAGATGAAGGGTTCTTGTTATATAAAAACCTCAAAAAGTTACCTATTTATATATTTCATTCATAAATCTTCATAATATCATTGTCTCCCCGAAATTATCTCTACAAAGAGATTCACATGTTAGTCGAATAATATCTTTAGGTTTCAACTAATTTTGGGTTGCGGAATGTGAATCAATGCAAGCCTAAGCAATTGCTGAGCAACAAGGAATAAAAGAGGGGTGTGATCGAGAGAGCGAGTCCCACCCATGTGAGTGGACTCAACACTTTTGTTCATTGTTAATTAAGAATTCCTTAGGGTATCTTCAAGTGTTTCAGATAAAAATCCTACATATTGATTTGGGATAATAATGTTCTGAAATGCATCTATGTCTCTTCAAGTCACAATCTTAAAGAATTTCATATCAAATACATTTTTGGAAAGTTTAGATTAGGATTTTCAATTTATAATTATGTTCAAAACAAGGGAAATTGAAAATTGGAAAAAACAAATTGTTTGTTTGTAATGATTAAACAAGACGAGAAAATTGCAGAAAAGGTTTTTAATATATCCCAAAAACTCTTATATAATTTGATATACTCTTATTTTTCTTCAATATTCTCCTCAACCCTGTCCTCTGAATTCTCTAAATATTTCATATCTCCTATATAACAATTAAATTAGTGTTAACTTAAACAGTTTACATGAAATAGACCAAAACTCCCTTCCTAATCTCTCATATCCCCATTTCCTCTATTACCGAACCTAACCCAAATTGATATCTCTCTTTCTTCTTCATCTCCTCTCAGGTATTTCATGAGTTGGGTTCCTCCATTAGATATCCATGAAGATAAACAAGATGAGTGCAAAATTCTTGCTATTTTTCCTTTATTTTGAGTTTTCTATATGAAACCAGAAAAGAAGAGGTGTAGAGAAGAGAAACTTTACTTAACTTCTTAAGAAAGGAGGCTTGGTGAATTAGGACCAGGACTAAGGTTTGCGGGGTTTGGGGAGATGGGGATTTTCTTTCTTCAAAAAGAAAGGAGTTCTGGTTGAAGAGTCCGTTAATGAATGAAGATTTTGATTAAAAGGGGGAATTAGAAAAAAAATTAGTTGAAAGAGACAAGTACAAGAACAAGTACCAGATTTGAGAAATAGAAACAAAGGTGGAAGGGTTCTTTTTATATATAGAAGCATCAAAAGATAATTATTTATATATTTCATCCATAAATCTTTATAATTTCATACTTATCATCCCAAATTATCTCTACTAAGAAATTCACGTGTTAGTCTTTTTAGTTTTCAACTAAATTTGTGTTTAGGAAAGTGTTCCAACACTTTTCCTAAGCAATTACTACGCAAAACAAAAATGTAGGGTAGAGACAGTGGGTCCCACCTGTTAGTGTATATGTCCTAGAGGCCATTACTGTATCATACTAGTTTGTATATTACTTAATGGAAGCTTGGGATATTCACGGTTGTATAAACAATCTTGCTCAAAATGGTAGTATGCTACTTGATTTGTTTCTACTTTAATGTGTACATGTGTTTATTTTATTATATCACCTATACGCATTAGTGGAGCCCTTAGGATCTTTGCTTGATTACCAGCGTTGTGATGGCAGTCACACTCGTGGGGGCTGGGTAATCCATAAGCACATCCTTATACAGGTCCCTAGTCGTAGGACTATCGAGACAGGGCATCGATACTCCGGAGTAGACTAGCGTATGCGCTTCTCATCCCAGCAGGGAAGACGGTCTGTCCCACAGCCGTCAGTACGTCGTACTTGAGATAGTATGCGGGTGCTCGTTAGGTTACGAGTACACTGGACAGGACTCGTAGGGAACTGATTGGTTGGTATTATACCTATCGTAAGTTGTCAGTTTCCAGGTGACATGAGTACAGCTTAGTCCGTTGACTTGACACTGTCACTTCGCCTCGAGTGTGTTCCCACTGTACTTTGATTACTACCCTACCACGGCTCAAAGGAGTCGTGCAAACAGGTAGTAGTTGGGTGCAGTCCCGAAACACTTGGAGGCAGTGACGGTTAGACAGGATTCGTCTCTCCCGGTATTGGGGGTTGACATCGCGCTGTGTCTAGGAGAGCCATTACACGAGTAGTCCCTGGCCAGGGCAAGCGAGATATACTGGTAGGTTTCCAGTGTTATCTCAGGGTGTTATGGGCTACACTCCGACACGACTTGTACCGCTATTAGGGGACTGACGTTTACCGCCCCCTAGGCCCGCCATGCGATGTATCAGACGAACAGACCGGACTGTACAGAGACTGTCACATTCAGGCTCAGTAGGAGTTCAGATGGGTTTCACATCGCCAGTCTTCTTGTCGGCATCTACCTGGGGACCGTTACGCACAGCTAGTGCCGCTTGCGGTCTGTGGTTAAACCCACTGCCAGCGTAGTGTCGAATCTTTAGAGTCCCACACAGAAAGCTATTCGCCTTTAGGCAAAAGAGTAAAGGTCGCATGGTTTTGCGACAGGTCGCATGGTTTTACGACAGGGTTCGGTCACATCCATACACTTGTGCACGTTTAGTGTCCGGACAGTTAACACTAGCGGGCTTTGGTTTAAACCAGATCCTAGTGTACGTTTTGGGATTGGTTTTATCTCGTATGTATTCGTGTTCCTCGGAACGCGGATGCGGGTGTGTATGCACAGTTGACAGAGAGACAGAGGCAGAGGATTCTCATTAGGGTTGTTGACTGTTGACTGTTGACTATTGACTTTTTGCTAAACCCTAATGAGAATATGAAACATAATTAACAATAATATTAATTAAGTATTATAGTGACATGGTGGTTGAGGGGTTGACTTTGTTGACTTGTTGACTTTGTTGACCGGTTGACTAGGTTGGACTAGTTGACCATCATCATGACAATGGCTATCATTTCATGGCAAAGACTTTTGCTTGCTTGTTTCTCTTGTGCAAAATAAGTGCATGAAATGATATGGCCATTTTGACTTAAACCATCACATAATACTTGATTGCTATTATTGGTTATGATGGCTTTGGATTATGAGAGCCAAGAGGGAAAAAGTCTTTCTCATTCTCTCATTTCCTTTCTCTGTCTTGCTTGAGCTCTCCCTCTTCCTCTTGCTCTCTCTCTTGTCTATGGTTCACTTGTCTCATGTGTTGAGAAGCAAGAACCATAGAGAAAAATCCCAACACACTCTCCTCTACTCACTCTAGTTCACAAGGTTTGGCAAACCAAGTGAACTAGTTACTTCAAAGTTCGAAGAAGAAGCCAAAAGTAGAAGCTTTTGGGTGGATCGATCTTCGGCGCAAGGAAACGACGGGGTGAAGCCGATCCGTACACCATCAAGAGTTGAAGACGAAGGAGTTCAAGAAAGAAAGGTATAACCCCCTAACCGAGTAGTTAACAACTCCTAGTTAGGTTGTTAAGTAGATAGTTTAACAAAGATCCGTTTTGAGTCCATGTTACCGCCTCTAGAAAATTGTTTTTCATCATTTCCGCAAGCTCGTAAGTACCGGGAGAGGTAGCATGGACTTACACCACCCATGTAAGTGGGCCCAAATCCTCTCTTTTGTTCATTGTTGGTTAGGAATTGCTTAGGGCATCTGTGGGTGTTTCGATTAAAATATAACAGATTGAATTTGTTATAAGAATGTCCCGAAATGCATCCATGTTTCTTTAATTTAAAACTCTTGGAGTATTTCATATCAAATACATGTTTGGATAGTTTAGGATAGGATTTATACTTTATAATTATGATAAAAACAATGGAAGTTGAAATTAAAAAATAGATTGTTTGGTTTTCATGATTAGAGAAGATGAAAAACTAAACAAAAAAGGGGTTTTTATCATATACCCCCAAAATTCTTACATAATTTGATATACGATAATATTCTTCAATATTCTTCTCAGCCCTCTAGAATTTTTTAAATATTCTTCGATTTCCCATAAAGTCGTCAAAAGGTTCACCAAATTCTTAGATTCTCCATATATACACCCTATTTTCTTCGCATCCATCTTAAAGGGTTCCACCAAATTTTTACCCTTGAACGTCGACTTACCTATGAGCTCCTCTCTTTCTCCTTCATCGTCTTTAGTTCTAGACATTGTGATGCCTAACTTGGACGCTGAAGAAATAGCGAGTTGTTTTAGAATATTATGCAATGTCCTTGTCATAAATCCAACCGTTGCTTTAAGATTGGCTCAATGATTCGTCGATTCGCTCGATGATTCGTCGATTCATCACGGTCGGCCATCACCGCCATGGTCTCAATCATCTCTTTGTGTATTGCTAAATGATTAGTCAAATTGCCATCGTCGACCATCTACAATACTTGCCGATAGACATTAACCTTGGTGTTGGTACGATTCCGAATTATTTATAGTCGTCGCAAGTTTTACCATGCAATGTACGGCTCTTTCCCAAGGTAAGGATCGAGAGTGCTCTGAAACCAATTTGATCGTGAATCTATGAAGACAATTTGTGAACCTTAATCCAATAAACGAGATGCAGAGTTGTAAAGGTTTTGATTTATGCGAGAGCTAAAAATAGAAGACAATAAATTTTGACGGAGAGAAAAACTTTTCCCAAAGACTTCTATTAACTCTCCTCCCGACTAGGTTGGAGCACTTAGAATTACAAAGTTCAAAACCTTGACTTACAATGAGACCATTAACCTTTGATTATACACTCAATATTTTCCTAATCCATATAGGACTAGGGTATAAATATTCATAGTTTAACTACTTTCTAATTCTCTTATTATCTAATTTAGAACAATCTAATCATATTTCTTATAAAAGTAGTGGTTTCAAATCAACTGCTACTTAAACTCAGAGTACATACCATGGTTTACTAAATCATGGTCTTAATAAAATTCCTAATGAAATCATGAGTACTATGCTAAGATCCACCAGATCATCAAGATCTTGGAGAAACAAATCATACCAACTTATCATATGCTCAAGTCTTTTATGCTCTAGGGGAATTCAAAAGGTTGTCATGTGGTTACATAGTCTTAAACTACATGGCTGGAGTCTAGAGAAGAAAGGCCTATGATTTGTCATAGCATAATCATATACCACTGCCTCCCTCCCTATTATCTATACATCATCAAGTATATCAAAATCAAACTGCATATGGCTTGGAGAGTCTTTGCCTATCAACCTATCAATTGAGGACCGCCATGTACTCTCAGTATCAACTCAAAAAATCCATAGGGAAGAAGTATCCAAACCATCCAAACTTTGGTCTACGTATGTTTATGTTGTGCATTTCTAAGGTCGGGCCATCATGTCATCTCATGATAATCACCCCGTTTCACCAAATCATTTTATCTCTTCCACATAAATTAATAATAGAGAATAATGGAGGAAAGAGGCCATAGGAGCGAATTTCCTCCTGTGGCATCAAAAAAATATACCGTCCCTCATTTTTACCGACGATCAGCACCATCATCTTCATCGTTATCATCTAAGATGTGGGTACACCAAATTTCATGTGATTCTACAACTTTTTCACCCTTGAATTAGTGGGTTCAAAATTAACGGTTTACCGACAATGGATTCAAAATTAACGGTTTACCGACAATAGAACTTTTTACATTGCTAATTCAATGGTGAAAAAGTTGTAGAATCACATGAAATTTGGTGTACACACGTCTTAGATGATAACGATGAAGATGATAATGCCGATCGTCGGAAAAAAAACGAGGGAGGGAATATTTTTTCAACGCCGAAGGAGAAAATTCCCTGCCTCTTTCCTCCATTATTCTCTTGATAATAACACTCTAAACCAAAAATCAAATAAAAGATATATCCAAATGAATCAACACTATGTTCTACCAAATCTTCCTAAATTTCACATTTTTACAATAAATCCAGCAAAATTCCAACCAAATAAAGTGAATTTCATCCAAATAACAACAAGATCAAAATAACTCAATTTTAAGTTTTTATAAGAGAATCACCTGACATCAACGCCAACAAGCTTCGGCGCCAAGATCTCGTTAATGTTCTTCACAGCCTGCAGCACCCCTTTCCCTCCATAAACCGCCTTATCACCATCCCTCAACTCCAAAGCCTCATAGATCCCAGTCGAAGCTCCGCTAGGCACGGCCGATCGAAACAAATTATCAGTCACAAGATCGACCTCCACCGTCGGATTCCCTCTGCTATCAATGATCTGCCTCGCCTTCACGGACTTCACCAGCGCGGAATCTCCCTTCGAGATCGCCGCCGGCGAAGGCGAGACGGCGACGGAGGAGCGGATCGACAGGCGGCGGGTGGCGGCGCGGGAAAAGGAGGGGGCTTTGGGGGCGAAGAGGGATGAGGATTGAGCAAGGGCCATTGTTAGGGGAAGAATTAGAGTTAGGGTTAGGGTTTGGGGAGAGTTGGGGGATTTTTTTTGGTGAAAAAGGGGGAGTTTTGGTTGAAGCGTCCGTCAATGGGCGGAGATTGTGCGGAAACAAAAGGGAGTTGGAGGGAGCTGGAAGAGACAAGGACAAAAACAAAGCAAGTGCAGAAATATAGGAATATAAAAAGGAGAAGGTTTTTTTTTTTTAAATATATGGAAGCCTTAAAAAGTTTCTATATATATTATTTAATCCATTTATAATTTCATATTTTCGCTCGCCCAAATTATGTTTGGTTTTCAACTAATTTTTAGTAAATTTACCTAGAATTTAGTTTATTGTAGAGTAACACATCCAAAGCTAAATCTTGTCTTCCCTGTTAGATTTCAATGAATTCTTCAATTTTTAAGATTATTATTTTAAAGTGCTGTGTAATTTTTATCGACCTCAACTTGCTATTATGTGTTTGTTTCATAAGAAAATGGAATATTAGCTGACCTTTTTCCTGAAAAACATGATTTTTTATTTGGTTTGGAGGTAGACACTGTTAATTTTTATTTACAGTGCCTCATGTGATTTACATATCTTATGACCATTCATCACATCATGGAAAAATTAAAGTATTTTTTGTTTGGGATTGAACATTTCTCACTTATGTTTTAAGCTATAAAGATCAGCATGCACGGTGTCAATCATGGAATTAAAATATGTAAATTTGATCTTTTTTGAAAATTTATTTTTGTGACGAATGATATTCCGTTTTCTCACTGTCATTATTGATGCAATATGATTTTAGGAACCTTTCTCCCACACTTTTTATTGTTTGCATCTTATTTTACTTTAGTGATCATACATCTTATTTTTATTTTCCTGTTCATCATCAATGGCAATTGTCGAGAAAGAAGGTTTCCAAGGGTATTGGCTATAAGTTTTGATATCTAGTTTTCTTTCTTCTCAGTGCTTATATCATTATTAGGGGAAATTACTTTTCTTAAATAAAAAGTTTTAAAGCATATGCCTTAAATTAAGATGTACAAAGATTATTTTTTCTAAATATTTAAAGTTGACGATTAATGTTCCAAATTATTTACGGAAAAGAAAATCACATGCATGATCAGCGATACCAACAGCATTTCACCCAATATTGATACAAAAGCCACACAACATGAATACATGAGTCATATTAAACTATTTTCACACATGCAATGGCTTTTCATAAGATTCAATAGCTAACTTAATTTGCTTTCCTGAAATAAAAGTTGAATTTGGTGACTCCTTCACCAACCCTCTTCAACATTTAGACTGCAATAACTCCACATTTTGATATGCACAACAAAGAGAGAACATACACTGAAAGTGACACAAATTGCTAGCCAATCTCTATGATATCAGGAATTGAAACTCAACGGCAAACCTTACACGAGCGATACTATCACGAGAAATGCACATTTGCAGAAATATGCCTCATAGAATTTGAATAGAAAGATGGAATAATTCAAATAAAAGCGCTTGCAAATTATCTACATCCCATTGTCAAAGGCTACAGAGAGATGCAACTGTACGTGGAAGTTATAATATGAAGGCTAGAGTCTACATATGATGCCAGTGTCCAAAGAGGGGGAATCAGCTGCCAAAGGGTCCCAACCTTAAATTGGAATATACATTGAATCATTCCTCTCTTGAAGAAGGATCCACCCCAGTCAAGGGGCTGTCCGCAAAGTACTCCGGATGCTTCAAGTTCACTCCGTACTGCTCAATGATCAAGGAGAAAGACGAATGCATCAGTTTCAGTAACAATATATGAAATTTTAAGATAAACTAGTTAAACAAGATAATTCGGTCTATAAACTGAAATATTTGGCACTGTACAAGAACTTCAGCAATTCCGACGTCTGATCAGGATCTCATAGTCATAGTGAAGCGGGAAGGATCGTACCAGCAAGTAACACCATTAATGTAAGTAGCATTAATACTGTATAAAGTACTCGTTTTTCAAACTAAATACATTTTATTTTAGGGTTAATTACTCATAAACCCCCCACCCTACAAGCGATTGAGACTAATGCACCTGAAATATCAAAATAAGAACTTAAACCCCCTCTGTTTTTCAAACAAGAACTTATATCATTTCTTTCCTCCTCTTCATTTTTAACAATACCATGAAGGCCCATTAAAGCTATTTAAGCAAGTACATGAGAGTAAAGATTGGTGAAGATTTGCAATTTATCGTGTCTTGGTATGTTTTATGAGATTGAAGTTTGAAGGGTGGGTGCAGTTGGGACTTTGGGTTGTCGTAATTTGGGCTTAGTCAATAAAATACAGATTATGCCCTTGGGCATAAGTTACCATAAGTGCCATAAATATCAATTAAATGAAACCATGCCCAATAACACAAACACAGCAAAAAGAAATAAAATCACTGTTTAATCCCAAAGGAGGACGAAGACGCCAAATTGAACTCAATCATTAAAAATCATGCAAGATCAACACAACAGAACCCGATTATTGTTCTTTTTCCTCATTTCATAACAGTTCACTCCATGAAGTAAAACCAGAAAATTGTAGTATTCTCAAAAAGCAAATGCAGGCCATATGATCCATTTACCTCTTTTAGAGCTTTCGAAAGATCATCCATTGTCAAAACAAGGCGCTTCTCCTGCACAAGTATAGACTCAGTCTTCTACATATACGTATGGACAAAAATCACTACCGCGAATGAAGAAAAAGCGACTGCACCTTTGGCTGCTTGCTTTTGTCCTTGACCGGTGCTGCTGTCCTTGCCTTGCAATGCCTTAAAAGAAACAAAAATAAAGCGGAAAGCCATCAACAAAATTAGAAGATTTTGATATGTTACCGATTCAGAAGTTCAAAAGTTATCATAACAAAGAACGGTTATCATTAGGAGTAACGTAAATTGATATCGGTGGGAATTTTTCTTACCCTTAAGTAGCAATGTTTGCTACAAGAAACAAGCAAATAAACTGAACCACTCAAAACGTGAAGTTGAGTGAGATTGAATACATTTAAGAAAAAAAATTATTTTACTGACTGGTAAAGTGCTAGACAGATATGTTTATGGCACTATGTGGATTTGACACAATTTAGTTTAGAACATCATCACAATCATCTAAGCCTTTTCCTATTATATGGGGTCAGCTGCCCAATTCAGTTTAGGTAAAGAATAATAATTATAATCACTACTACCCTATATATATATATATATATATATATATATATAGAGAGAGAGAGAGAGAGAGGGGCCATAGGAGGGGATTTCCTCCTATGGCGCCGAAAAAATACAACCTCCACCATTTTTCCGAGATCGGCATCTATCATCATCATCATCGTTATCATCTTAAGATGTGCATATACCAAATTTCATGTGCTTCCACCACTTTTTCACCGTTGAATTAGCAGTGTAAAAAGTTTTATTGTCAGTAAACCATTAATTTTGCACCAACTAAATCAACGGTGAAAAAATGGTATAATCACATGAAATTTGTGTATCCACATCTTAGATGATAAAGATGGAGGTGATGTATGTCGATCGTGGAAAAAAATCATGGAGGATGCATTTTCCGACACCATAGCAGGAAATTCCCTCCTATGGCACCTTTCCTCCATTAACCTCATATATATATATATATATATATATATATATATATATATATATATATATATATCAACTACGTAATAAAAGTATCACCAAGGGTTATGAGGTCAAACATACTGGAGAGCATCACTTGCAACCTCGGAAACGAACTTCTGGGCAGCTACAGCAACAAGCCTTGTTCTGCCATAAGTCGGAAACAACAGATAATCATAAAGATCAATGATAAAGCGCAAAAAAGCTCTTGTCAAAGTTAAATATGCCCATACTCATAGGAAACAACAAAGGTACACCCACAGCTGATAGTATAATGACAAGGGAAATTTTGTAAAGAATGGGTTTTTGCATCCAGCACTGATAAGTATGAACCATCCCAAAATTTGGGAAATTGATAAGCACGAGAATTTGGAAAAATAAGAGGTCCTCTAAACTAATAATGTAGTGGATGTGTTTCAGTGATCCACAGCTAGTTGTTATAAAATTTAAATTTACGGGATTACAAAACATGATTGGTGATATCACTAATTTTAAGCATGTGGAAAGTATAATATTGAAAAGTGCCAAGTATGAATATTCCATGAAGTGGTGGATCAGCCTATAGAATACTTCGAACATGTTTTCTGCAGCTGTTGCATGCCATAACATATCCTACTAGCATATGGAATTTAACTATATGCTATATCAATTTCCCAGGAAGGAGCAAAAGCTGACAAAACTACAATCATTTTGCAATGCTGATTTTAACAGCAGTTTCCTGAGAAAGTGCTCATAAAAAACCAACAGTTCATTGTAAGCAGGCATAACATCTAAAAAAGGCATAAAAATGTTACAGTTTGGCAATAACTGGGAAGAAATACAAAAGAGAAGAGAAGTAATGTTCATCTCATCTCTCAACACATGTCAAGAGGGGAAACATCTTGGAAGCAAAAAAGATACCCAAAAAGGCACAAAAGACCGGATTAAAGTAATAAGGACGAGTCCCTAGGAGTTTGTGATACCCAAAAAGGCACAAAAAGGATAACCCAAGACAACATAAAACTGCATGAGGCATATGACTCTAGGGTAACAGGATCTGAATTAAATAATAAATAAATGGGTAAATTACCCACACAAAAAAAAAACGGTTTGTTTTCCCGCTGATAAATAACCCTGGCCCCGAAGCGGTTGTCAAAAACCCTTTGAAAATTTTTTCAGAGCGGTATCTAAGTTTCTTGCTATATCTAATTTTTATGCGATATGTATCTAGTTGCTTGCTATATGTGTGCAGTTGCTTGCAATGTCTATGCAGCTGCCTGCGATATCTATAAGCCAATTAGATATAGCAAGCAACTATACAAATACCACAGGAAAACTTTCCAAGGGGTTTTTTGACAACAGCTTTGGGACAGGGTTTTTTTGTCAACGATAAAACCTGCCAGGGTTTTTGACAATTTACCCAATATTAATTAATAAGCTAAAAGTTTATGGCTTCGGTCAAATGAAGCTTATTATGCATGATGACAGATGTACTCATAGTATCATGTATGCACTACAAACTTTTGGGGATCAACAATTGAATAAGATTAGGCACGCACAAAGCAGTGAGGATTCCACTTGTACAGCTAAAATAACTCAGATTTTTTTTAAAAAATTATTTAGGGTTAGGTTTATAAATATTTTTTCTATATCAGCAATATAGCACATCTCATCCATTAAATGATGGATTCCCTCAGAATACTCCAATCAAGTTCATGTCATAAAGATCTGTTATAGGCTGATCTTTCACTGCCAGACTCGTTCGTTCTTAACTATCTAGGCAGAGACTAGCAGGAAAAGAATGCAAGACACTAGGCACAATAATGCAGAGTTAGGCACATATGCATGTGAGTATGTGCAATGGATATTTAGTAGTTTTCATGGAGGACTAAAATTGTAGTTCTATAAGGCACTGGATTATATTCAAAAACAGAGTAAGCGAGAAAAAATTCATAGAATTCAAGATATTGAGAAAGTCGCTAAGATGTTGCATATCAATATTTCGGGAAGTGCATAGCTCATGCAGTAATAGTATCCTCTTCATAGTGAGAGGTCACCGGTTCGATTCCTGAAGGGATCGCATAAAAAAGATATTTTGGGAAGTGCGCCCATGAGAGAAGGAAAAAAAATTGTGCCAAGATGTTGCAATATAAGCATGGGCAAAATAAAGCTTCTCTATAAATCTGTTCTCCAACACAAGAGATACCCATTGTATGCTCAAACAAGATGCCATTCATGATAAATATGCTACACATCAGATTTTAGACGTTACACCATATAAGATCCACAACATCTTTGTGCAACATATATCGAAACCTGTCTTATGAGTTCAAGATAGAAAAAGTAACCTAAGGATTATCCCATTAAACAGGCTATAAATAATATTAGTCTAAAAAATGTATTCCCCTTGAGACAGTAGAACCCCACTGCTTGTAGAAGAAAAACAAAGATGATAAAGACATTTGTATACTAGAATTTTTTACATTAGAAAAATATTAGAATTAACAAGGACCACCACCGGGAGGGGGTGCATGTTTGCGTGTGTTGTGTTTATCTATGCGGAATGGTGTAGATTTTGTCCTTGTGGAAGTTCTAGGGTTTCAATTTCATGGTTAACAACCATCTTTATGAAACAATCACTCAAAAGTCAATCAAATACTGTGACAAATATAATATGTTATTTATGGATCATAGCAACAAATATATGGATGTTCGAATGCCACATATGATGCTACAGATGATTAACAATTTTTGGTACTATAAACAAGAAACGTTATTCAGTCATTAAGTTTGATTGTTCGCACCCTACACCATTAGAATTAATCTCAATTTTGAATTTCTTATTGCTTGAGTTAAGCGATATCATATATGTAACTCCTAATAATTCAATCAAATAAATAAAAAAGTAGCATACTTGCTTGTTGGGGTGTGGGGTTTTTGATTGATGATATTCACTTCATGGACCCCACTTAACATAAAAGGGTTATTTTGATATACTCCACTCAACACTTTTATACTAACACCCAAAACTTGGTTTAATAAATTACACCCAAAACTTTAGGTTAAACTAAATTGGCACCGCTAGTTGAGTTCTATCGTTATCCTGTTAGTTCTTTGTTAGTTATAGCCATTATGGGAGTTAAATGACTGAAATACCCCCCTAAGGGCTATATTATAGCCTTAAAATGCTTCTACACTTCTCTTTCATTTCTCCATGTTGCCTCTCCCTCCATTGCTACTCTCTCAATTTTCTCTGCTTCACTGCTTCTCTCATTTCTCTCCTCTTCACAGCCTTATAATTAGGGGTGAGCAAAAAAAACCGAAACGAACCGAAACCTGATCAGCTCGGTTTTATGTATGAGGTCGGTGGGTTCAGTTTAATTAAAAAAAGTTCGGTTCAAACAGAACCAAATCAAAAAATGAGGCCTTTAATTTGTAATTATTATTCAGAAAAAGTATAGCATGAGACCAATTCCCTAAGCAATTCACCAGGGAACTTTCTTTCTTTACTTCAAAGATTTCCTTTTTTGTTCACTCCTTGCTTGCCTTCCCAATACATTTCCTTACATTGAGGAGGTCTTTTGAATTGGATTTTTTTAATTCTTTCAATGCCGCAAATGACAGCTACCTACTTTAAAAAATTCTTTTTTAATTCTTCACTTAAAACCAAGAGTCTTTTAACTTCTTCAACCTATTTTCTTATTTCAAGTCTTTAACCCATCAAACTCTACTTAGAAATTCTTGTGAAACAAAATCCAGTAACTCCATGTGTCATTTATTTTGAGTGTGCAAGCCAAGATATCGGCCATGAAGCTTGCTGCTCGTCGATGGAGAAAACCGACTGAACCGGTCGGTTCGGTTTTATGGAGTTCTGCGATTTGGTTCGGTGTTGAGTTTTTGTCAAAAAACCGAACCGAACCAACCAATACTTGCCCCTACTTATAACGCAACTTGTTGGAAAATTACCCAAATTCGTTATAGGTGTTAAGAAAACCAATTTTTCATTCAATTATACCACTACGAATACCTCGTGCTAAGTTGGGTAAATACGATCCTAGGTTTCTTGCTTGCCTTTTCATTTTCTTTCTTCTTTAAATCGCATCGTGCTCTTCAGTTTGCAAATTGATGATCCCATTCTCTAACTTGTCCTTAATTTCATTGTCTATGATCTCTTTTTCACTTCTCTCCATCTTATCAAGCAAATTTCTTACCTTCTCTTGATCCCTCATCTCTTTATCTTAGCAAACTACAATCTTGCTCTTATCTAGCCTTAGTCTCTTTGAGATGCAAGCATTCTCTTCAGCATTATTCAATCTCGTGGATCAAAACCAACTTTGCGAGCTCAAACACCGGCAGAAGCAAATCAAATTTTTTTCTCCTCGATTAAATTGAGCTCATGCTATGCAATCTTCATCCTAAGTCTCTCCATGGCTATGAAGCACGGATATGGATATGGACACAGAAAAATTGTAAAAAGGAAGATATAAGGACATATCTATTTTATCTATTTATGTATTCAGTTATTTATATTAAAAAATAGAATAAACTATTGAGGAAATTAAATAGTGCTTATTTAACTTTAAGAGCATAATAACAACAAAATTAAGATTATAACTTTTTCCATCATAAGTTTTCTTGAGTATAAACAAGTACATATATAAAACTAAAAATAAAACACACAAGAATACAATCTATAAGCGTCAAAACAAAAAAAAATATTTACTCTGTTTAGTTAAAGTTGACTTTTATTAACCCGACAAAATTATTTGCATAGTTTTGACATTTCCTCCTAGTTCAAGTCCTTCATGAGAGATTTGAAATATCTAGTATTCTTTCATCCTTGAAGGTACCAAAGTTGTCCACACATCCAGCATTCTTATTTCCCAACTCTCTACACCATCTAAAAGAGTCAAACGCGTCCAATTTGGGTCGACATGGTCCAAGCATGTCGGTTACGATGTTGGGCAAAGTTTCTGAGTGTCAACAGATGTGTCCCTGCTTCCTGGATCCATAATTAGTTTGAGGAAGGTAATGAAGTTGACATAGAAAGAAAGACTCCCTCTCCCACCTCATTGTAATCCAGAATATGTTAAAATTCATACCTTTATTGATGCCAGATGCAAGTAACCAAGGCTAAATTTAGCTGCCCAAGTTGAGGGATTGGATTAATAACTGAGATGCCGAGAGATCGGAGAATGTCGGGCTTAATCTAGCAACCCAACATGAGGAAGTGTGATTATGGTGGCTGACGAGCTTGGGAGGAGATGGCGTAGGAGAGGAGGGGTACATGGAGTCATAAACCAGCTTAAATAACCCTATTAGTTCCACTCAACTATCTAAACTAACATGCATCTAACCAAATGAGGTATTTCGATAACCAAGAACTTTTGGATTCTAAAAAAATACCAAGTTTGGCTGTTGTTTTTTTGGAGCTTTTAGGCGGGGTATATCAAAATAACCCAGCAAAAGAATAATTAAATCTGACGTTAAATTCACAAAACCCCAACAATTACAATTCTAGATACAATCATAAAGAAGCAAGTCATTAACAATTTATTTGGGTCTAGCATGCTGAGTTAGTGATCAAACGAAAATGGCTCTAATTACAACTTTTCCAAGATCAAGGGGACTAATTCGTAAACAAAACCAAATCTCAAGCCCTAAACAAGGCCTTAATCCACAAGTCAAAGAAATGGGGTACCTACAGTCTTTGATCGGGGGATTGGAAACCGCTCTTCTCCAAGTAATGCTCCACGAGCTCGTCGGGTATCTGCGCCAAATCAAAAGACCCAGAATTCAAAGCCCTAACATCAAAAAAATCAATCAAAAATTTCATAGAGATAGTAGATGGAAATTGAGAGAGTACAGTAGGGGTGTAATCCATGAGTGAGGAGAGGAACTCGGTGAGAGCCGACTCATCCTCGTGCCTCGCTTCGCTTGATGATGATGAATTCATCGTCTCGCTCTAAAAATCGCAGCTTCGTTTAAGCCCTTGTAGTATAAAGATCTTTGCTGCGAATTGGGTCGGGTCAAAGGATCCGATACGAATCCGATAGAGCCTTGATAATTGACACTCCACCTGATGGATTAGATGGCCCGGCCAAATCCAAGTTGTTCTTTTAAAAACATTTTTAATTATAAACCTGTCCAATTTATTTCTTTTCTTCACATGTTCGTGCTATGAGGTATCATGTGTCGTCTTGAGAAATGTTGAGTGAAAAATACCATGCCTATAGATTAATAGTATATGTACCAAGATTTCAATACGAAGGCCTCTATCACCACTCAACACTTTTATACTAACACCCAAAACTTGTTTTAATAAATTACATCCAAAACTTAGCGTTAAACTAAATAGGCATCCCTAGTTAAGTTCCATCGTTATTCCGTTAGTTCTTTGTTAGTTATAGCAATTATAAGAGTTAAATGATTGAAATACCCCATCTAAAGGCTATATTATTGCATTAAAATGCTTCTACCCTTCTCTTTCATTTCTCCATGTTGCCTCTCCCCTCCATTGCTACTCTCTCAATTATCTGCTTCACTGCTTCTCTCTCATTTCTCTTCTCTCCACAACCTTATAATTAGGGGTGAGCAAAAAAACCCGAACCGAACCGACCTGACCGAATCGGCTTGGTTTTATGTATGAGGTCGGTGGGTTCGGTTCAAACCGAACCAAAAAATGAATCCTTTAATTTGTAATTATTATACATAAAGAAAGTATAGCATGAGACCAATTCCCTAAGCAATTTAACAGGGAACATTCTTTCTTTACTTAAAGGATTTCCTTTTTTTCACTGCTTGCTTGCCTTCACAATACATTTCCTTACATTGATGAGATCTTTTGAATTGGATTTTTTTTAATTCCTTCAATGTTGCAAATGACGGCTACCTACTTCAAAAAATTCTTTTTTAATTCTTCACTTAAAGCCAAGAGTCTTTTAACTTCTTCAACATATTTTCTTATTTCAAGTCTTTAACCCATCAAACTCTATTTACAAATTCTTGCGAAACAAAACCCAACAACTTCATGAGTCCTCCCTTTTGAGTGCACGAGTCAAAGATACCAGCCATGAAGCTTGTTGCCCGTTGATGGAGAAAATCGACCGAACCGAACCGAACCGGTTGGTTCGGTCTTATGGTGTTCTGCAATTCGATTCGATGTTGAGTTTTTGTCAAAAAAACGAACAGAACCGACCGATGCACATCCCTACTTATAATGCAACTTGTTGGAAAATCACCCAAATTCGTTATAGGTATTAAGAAAACCAATTTTTCATTCAGTTATACCACTACGAATACCTCGTGCTAAGTTGGGTAAATGCGGTCCTAGGCTTCTCGCTTCCCTTTTCATTTTCTTTCTTCTTTAAATCTCATAGTGCTCTTTAGTTAGCAAATTGATGATCCCATTCTCCAACTTGACCTTAATTTCATTGTCTATGATCTCTTTTTCACTTCTCTCCATCTTATCAAGCAAATTTCTTACCTTCTCTTGATCTCTCATCTCTTTAACTTAGCAAGCTACAATCTTTCTCCTATCTAGCCTTAAGTCTCTTTGAGATTCAAGCATTCTTTTCAACATTTTTCAACTCATGGATCAAAACCAACATTGCGAGCTCAAACTCTGGCAGCAGCAAATCAAATTTCTTTTTCTCCTCGATTAAATTGTGCTCAAGCTATGCAATCTTCATCCTCAGTCTTTCTATGGCTATGAAGCACGGATACGGATATGGACATAGAAAAATTGTAAAAAGGAAGATATAAGGACATATCTATATTATTTATTTATGTATTTAGTTATTTATATTAAAAAAAATAGAATAAACTATTGCGGAAATTAAATGTTACTTATTTAACTTTAAGAGCATAATAATAATAAAATTAAGATTGTAACTTTTGTCATCATAAGTTTTCCCGAGTATAAACAAATACGTATATAAAACTTAAAGTAAAACACACAAGAATACAATCTATAAGAGTCAAAAAAAAACAAAATATTTACTCTGTTTAGTTAGAGTTGACTTTCATTAACCCGACATCATTATTTGCATAGTTTTGACCTTTACTCCTAGTTCAAGTCTTTCATGAGAGAGATTTGAAATATCTAGTAATCTTTCATCCTTGAAGATACTAAAGTTGTCCACACATTCAGCATTCTTATTTCCCAACTCCCTACACCATCTAAAAGAGTCAAACACATCCAATTTGAGTCGACAAGGTCCAAGCATGTCGGTTACGATGTTGGGCAAAGTTTTTGAGTGTTAACGGATGTGTCCCTGCTTCCTAGAGCCATAATTAGTTTGAGGAAGGTGATGAAGTTGACATAGAAAGAAAGACTCCCTCTCCCACCTCATTGTAATTCAGAATATGTTCAAATTCATATCTTTATTGATGCCAGATGCAATAACTAAGGCTAAATTTAGCTGCCCAGGTTGAGGGATTGGATTGATAGCTGAGATGCCGAAAGATCGGAGAATGTCGTCCTAATCTAGCAGCCCAACATGAGGAAGTGTGATTATGGTGGCCGACAAGCTTGGGAGGAGACGGGGTAGGAAAGGAGGGGTACATGGAGTCATAAAGCAGCTTAACTAACCCTATTAGTTCCACTCAGCTATCTAAACTAACATGCATCTAACCAAATGGGGTATTTCGATAACCAATAACTTTTGGATCTTTTCTTTAAAAATACCAAGTTTTGGCTGTTGTTTTTTTGGAGCTTTTAGGCGGGGTATATCAAAATAACCCAGCAAAAGAATAATTAAATCTGACGTTAAATTCACAAAACCCCAACAATTACAGTTCTAGATACAATCATAAAGAAGCAAGTCATTAACAATTTATTTGGGTCTAGCATGCTGAGTTAGTGATCAAACAAAAATGGCTCTAATTACAACTTTTCCAAGATCAAAGGGACTGATTCGTAAACAAAACCAAATCTCAAGCCCTAAACAAGGCCTTAATCCACAAGTCAAAGAAATGGGGTACCTACAGTCTTAGATCAGGGGATTGGAACCCGCTCTTCGCCAAGTAATGCTCCACGAACTCGTTAAGTATCTGCGCGCCGAATCAAAAGACCAAGAATTCAAAGCCCTAACATCAAAAAAAATCAATCAAAAATTTCAAAAAGATAGTAGATGGAGAGAGTACAGTAGGGGTGTAATCCATGAGTGAGGAGAGGAACTCGGTGAGAGCCGACTCATCGTCGTGCCTCGCTTCGCTTGATGATGACAAATTCATCGTCTCTCACTCTAAAACTCGCAGATTCGTTTAAGCCCTTGTAGTATAAAGAAGATCTTCGCTGCGAATTGGGTCGGGTCAAAGGATCCGATATGAATCCGATAGAGCCTTGATAATTGACACTCCACCTGATGGATTAGATGGCCCGGCCCAATCGAAGTTGTTTTTTCAAAAACATTTTTAATTATAAACCTGTCCAATTTATTTCTTTTCTTCACATGTTCCTGCTATGAGGTATCATGTGTCGTCTTGAGAAATGTTGAGTGAAAAATACCGTGTCTATAGATTAGTAGTATATGTACCAAGGTTTCAATATGAAGGCCTCTATCACCACTCAACACTTTTATACTAACACCCAAAACTTGGTTTAATAAATTACACCCAAAACTTTAGGTTAAACTAAATAGGCACCCCTAGTTAAGTTCCATCGTTATTCCGTTAGTTCTTTGTTAGTTATAGCAATTATAAGAGTTAAATGATTGAAATACCCCCTCTAAGGGCTATATTATTGCATTAAAATGCTTCTACCCTTCTCTTTCATTTCTCCATGTTGCCTCTCCCCTCCATTGATATTCTCTCAATTATCTGCTTCTCTCTCATTTCTCTTCTCTCCACAGCCTTATAATTAGGGGTGAGCAAGAAAACCCGAACCGAACCGACCTTACCGAATCGGCTTGGTTTTATGTATGAGGTCGGTGGGTTCGGTTCAAACCGAACCAAAAATTGAGTCCTTTAATTTGTAATTATTATACATAGAGAAAGTATAGCATGAGACCAATTCCCTAAGCAATTCACCAGGGAACATTCTTTCTTCACTTCAAGAATTTCCTTTTTTTCACTGCTTGCTTGCCTTCCCAATATATTTCCTTACATTGATGACATCTTTTGAATTGGATTTTTTTAATTCCTTCAATGCTGCAAATGACGGCTACCTACTTCAAAAAATTCTTTTTTAATTCTTCACTTAAAACCAAGAGTCTTTTAACTTCTTCAACATATTTTCTTATTTCAAGTCTTTAACCCATCAAACTCTATTTACAAATTCTTGCGAAACAAAACCCAACAACTTCATGAGTCCTCCCTTTTGAGTGTACGAGTCAAGATACCGGCCATGAAGCTTGCTGCCCGTTGATGGAGAAAACCGACCGAACCGAACCGAACCGGTTGGTTCGGTCTTATGGTATTCTGCATTTCGATTCGATGTTGAGTTTTTGTCAAAAAACCGAACAGAACCGACCGATGCTCACCCCAACTTATAATGCAACTTGTTGGAAAATCACCCAAATTCGTTATAGGTATTAAGAAAACCAATTTTTCATTCAGTTATACCACTACGAATACCTTGTTCTAAGTTGGGTAAATGCGGTCCTAGGCTTCTCGCTTCCCTTTTCATTTTCTTTCTTCTTTAAATCGCATAGTGCTCTTTAGTTAGCAAATTGATGATCCCATTTTCCAACTTGACCTTAATTTCATTGTCTATGATCTCTTTTTTACTTCTCTCAATCTTATCAAGCAAATTTCTTACCTTCTCTTGATCTCTCATCTCTTTAACTTAGCAAGCTACAATCTTCCTCCTATCTAGCCTTAAGTCTCTTTGAGATTCAAGCATTCTTTTCAACATTTTTCAACTCATGGATCAAAACCAACATTGCGAGCTCAAACTCTGGCAGCAGCAAATCAAATTTCTTTTTCTCCTCGATTAAATTGTGCTCAAGCTATGCAATCTTCATCCTAAGTCTTTCTATGGCTATGAAGCACAAATACGGATATGGACATAGAAAAATTGTAAAAAGGAGGATATAAGGACATCTATATTATTTATTTATGTATTTAGTTATTTATATTAAAAAAATAGAATAAACTATTGAGGAAATTAAATGTTACTTATTTAACTTTAAGAGCATAATAATAATAAAATTAAGATTGTAACTTTTGTCATCATAAGTTTTCCCGAGTATAAACAAATACGTATATATAACTTAAAGTAAAACACACAAGAATACAATCTATAAGAGTCAAAATAAACAAAATATTTACTCTGTTTAGTTAGAGTTGACTTTCATTAACCCGACATCATTATTTGCATAGTTTTGACCTTTACTCCTAGTTCAAGTCTTTCATGAGAGAGATTTGAAATATCTAGTAATCTTTCATCCTTGAAGGTACCAAAGTTGTCCACACATTCAGCATTCTTATTTCCCAACTCCCTACACCATCTAAAAGAGTCAAACACGTCCAATTTGAGTCGACAAGATCCAAGCATGTCGGTTACGATGTTGGGCAAAGTTTTTGAGTGTTAACGGATGTGTCCCTGCTTCCTAGATCCATAATTAGTTTGAGGAAGGTGAAGAAGTTGATATAGAAAGAAAGACTCCCTCTCCCACCTCATTGTAATTCAGAATATGTTCAAATTCATACCTTTATTGATGCCAGATGCAATAACTAAGGCTAAATTTAGCTGCCCAGGTTGAGGGATTGGATTGATAGCTGAGATGCCGAGAGATCGGAGAATGTCGTCCTAATCTAGCAGCCCAACATGAGGAAGTGTGATTATGGTGGCCGACAAGCTTGGGAGGAGATGGGGTAGGAGAGGAGGGGTACAAGGAGTCATAAAGCAGCTTAACTAACCCTATTAGTTCCACTCAGCTATCTAAACTAACATGCATCTAACCAAATGGGGTATTTCGATAACCAATAACTTTTGGATCTTTTCTTAAAAATACCAAGTTTTGGCTGTTGTTTTTTTGGAGCTTTTAGGCGGGGTATATCAAAATAACCCAGCAAAAGAATAATTAAATCTGACGTTAAATTCACAAAACCCCAACAATTACAGTTCTAGATACAATCATAAAGAAGCAAGTCATTAACAATTTATTTGGGTCTAGCATGCTGAGTTAGTGATCAAACGAAAATGGCTCTAATTACAACTTTTCCAAGATCAAGAGGACTAATTCGTAAACAAAACCAAATCTCAAGCCCTAAACAAGGCCCTAATCCACATGTCAAAGAAATGGGGTACCTACAGTCTTAAATCGGGGGATTGGAACCCGCTCTTCGCCAAGTAATGCTCCACGAGCTCGTCAGGTATCTGCGCCGAATCAAAAGACCCAGAATTCAAAGCCCTTACATCAAAAAAATTCAATCAAAACTTTCAAAGAGATAGTAGATGGAAATTGATAGAGTACAGTAGGGGTGTAATCCATGAGTGAGGAGAGGAACTCGGTGAGAGCCGACTCATCGTCGTGCCTCGCTTCGCTTGAAGATGACGAATTCATCGTCTCTCACTCTAAAAATCGCAGCTTGTTTAAGCCCTTGCAGTCTTGCAGGATAAAGAAGATCTTCTGCGAATTGGGTCGGGTCAAAGGAAGCCTTCCATAATTGACACTCCACGTGATGCAGCTTAATCATAAGGCCCGGCCCAAGTTGATTTTTTAAAAACATTTTAAATTATATACCTGTTCAATTTATTTCTTTTCTTCACATGTTCCTGCTATGAAGTATCATGTGTCGATTTGAGAAATGTTGAGTGAAAAATACCATACCTATAGATTAGTAGTATATGTACCAAGGTTTCAATACGAAAGCCTCTATGTTTTGAAAGAACAACGGACCTGATGCAATTCCTACCAGGTTTCAAGTTGGCAGGAAAATTATTTTTCATATTAAATACGTGCGCCAAGGATTTGGGTTCATCACACTTTTCTTGAGGCATAACAGCACACTACACAATTGCCCTCAAAGAGAAAAAAAAGAGGAAAAGGAAAAGGAAATTGGAAAGAGGAGCGGAGGAAATAATGGTTGTAAAATCACATGTTCTTCTACTTATTTGATGAAAAAAGTGCGGCTATCTGTATTTTTCTTAAACCTTCTACAGGACAAGGGCACAAAGGCATTTTGTCTAAGGAAGGCTTGTATAATAAAACAAGATGAATATATTTAGCATACACAGAAATGTATATCAAAAAGCATTAACAATAGCTCAGTTAGTTGGTATGGCATTTCCCCTTGGGAGAGTGCGGGTTCACAATCCCCAAGAGAGGAAGTGGTCATAATTTAACTGTTTAGGGGAAAGTTTGTGGGGTCCCTTGTATGTGTGTTGTATGTTTGTGTTTACGATGTGTGTATGCTGTGTGCGTTGGGTTAGGCGGCTTGTGGGCTAGTTAAAAAAAAGAAAAATTAGCAGCATTTTTTACTATAATAATTAAAACCAAAGAAGTTTCATCCAAAAAAAATTAGAACTTCAGTGTCTACATGCGTCTCAAGTGGGCCACATAAGCAAAAGGCCCCTTCCCCAACTTTTACTCTTTCTCACCTATAAGCAGTAGCTCAGTTGGTACGGACACTTTCTTTCTTGGACAGAATGACTATAATAATTAAAACCAAAGAAATTTCATCCTAAAATAATTAGAACTTCAGTTTCTCCATGTGTCTCGAGTGGACCACATAAGCAAAAGCCCCCCCCCCTCCTCCTCCCACCCTCCGCCCCACAACTTTTATTCTTTCTTTTCTATGAGCAGTACCTGAGTTGGTACGGACGCTTCCCCTCTTGAGGAGAATGCGGGGTTCGAACCCCAAGAGAGAAAGCGGTCACAAATTAACGCTTTCGGGGCAAATTCGTGGATGCCCTGAGTGCTTGTATGTGGTGTGCATTGATGGGTGTGCTGTGTGTGTTGTGTATATATGTTAGGGCATACGAGCTATTGGCAAAAAAACCCTTTACACCTTCTCTCTTCTTCCCGTCTCTCTCTTCGATTTCTTTTTTTAGAAAAGGAAACATTACGACGAATCCCACTGTCTTAAATATTTATACTTTAGAATAGGGATGAACATAGGTGTAGGTTCAGTTTTTTGAGATAAAAAATCACCACTGAACTGAACCGGTTATCTAGAAAACCAAACCAAAATGGTTTCGTTGGTTTTCCACCGCCAACTGGACACCAACTTAGTTTGGAATGATTGAGGTTGAGTGGTGATTTTTTATGGTCAGAGCGTTAGATTTATTTATCATGTTACAGATTTGAAGATGTTGAAAAAACTTAAAAGAATGAAAGTCTAAAGGTTGAAGAAGCATAAAAGAATGAAAGTTGAAAGGTCGAAGAAGATGTGAGCATGCAATTCTTCTTCTATGTAAGAAAAAGTTGATGTAGAGTGGTTCTCATGGCAGCTCTATAAGAAAAAAAAAAAGGACAAAAAATATAAAATGGTTATTCTTGAAAAAATCTCTAACTTCTGCTCCAATAGCAAAAAATATTCCTAACTTTGTAAAAGCAACACTTTGTCTTCCCCCTCAAGCTTTAATTTATTTCCAAAACAAAGATTTTCATGTAAATATTTATTTAAAAAGCATCTCTTTTTCTTATTAAATTTGTCTATATCTTCTTCTACAATTTCACTTGCAGCCCGCTTTTGCGATTTTCCAATATTTCATATTGGGCAAGCTAACTTTGTTAGACCTTGCACTTTAACCTTTATTCTTTTGCGTCACAATGAAATTAGGACAAAGGAAATTGAGGGGAAAGACGATTTTTACGAAGAAAGATGGATATTTTTTAATAATTGCGATGAAACCATATCGAGAGTGTTTTTCTCGGATTCAAATCGATAAAAAGGTATTTTGGGAACACTATAAATGGACAATGTAATATTGAGTAATGAAAAAGATATTAATACTTAAATGGAGGGCATTTGGGAATAAATTACAGTTGACGAGGTAAAGTGCGGGTTTTAGAATGTTGAGGGTATTTTCTATTATCGGGACGAAAGTTAAGAATGTTTCATGCAATTTATCCAAATAAAATTTGAACTAAAGTAAGATTACTTTATATGAAAAATTCTTCAATTTACCGGATGCATGCATCCGACGATAAAAGAAAAACAGAAATGTGGACCATACAAAGCTGTATAGAGATGGTTGAAATATTTCATCTCCTTCTCTCTTAGCTGGAAGCATTACAGCTTGCCTGCCAAATAATTTCTCACTTGACACGCACATAGGAGGGATTAGGTGTATATATATTATCATGCTATCATTAAAAAGAACAGGTATATAACCAAAGGACTCGTCAAATTCAATTGGGTTCCAATTATCCATCCCCCAACAGCAAACCATGTCAACAGAAAAAGCTCTAGTGAACCGGTCAGTGTGGTTCAGTACGGTCGGTTTTGTTTTGATTCGGTCATTTCTTATTCATTATACTTTAGGCTTTATGTTTATTCTCTGTACATGATATATTTAACATATACACGTGTAAAAACCTTAGTTTCTTGTAAATAACGCCTTTCATATTCTTTTGGGCTAAATTTTACTAACTACCATGAGATTTTAAGTTTTTATCGATAGATATAAGAATAATTGATGGAGGTCGGAATCTTCCTCAGATGTTGTCCTCCATCAATTTTGCTGCTACGATGCTGAACAGTTAAGATTTGGGATGGGTGTTGAGCGTGTGGGTTGTTGGATATTGTTAACACTGGGCTACCTGTAAAGGAAGTCCCGGGATGGGAAATCACCGTAGGACGCTCCGACGATCAAGTACCGAGAAATATTGAGACAGAGTAGCGGCGTATTGGATTGAGTTCGAGTAATCTGAGTCTTCTGGAAGAGTGGGTTTATACAGCGGTCGCATGGAGCGAATCGGTGCAAGATTCTCGCCGTCCGTTACGCTCCCGCCTCACGTTCGCGTTGATGGCGGGGTACGTCCATTAATGGCGAGATACACCCATTAATGGAGAGACGCCAGCATGGGATGCAGGACGTGAAGCGGCGGAGATCTTGTTTTAGCGAGGTACACGGAGCCGTTATGGGGGAGCTTAGACTTCGTGCTCTCAGTTGAACAGGGAAGCCGAGAAAGTTTAGCTCGGTGGATAGTTCGGAGGCGAGCAAGGGGGCTGAGAATGCTCAGCTCTGTAACAGCTCGGAGACGAGCAAGGAGGCCGAGAATGCTCAGCTCTGTAACAGCTCGGAGACGAGTTGTTGGCTGGTTGCTAGGCGAATAGAAAAGGTACTCTGGGGAGGTCTCCAAAAGGTCGGATGCAACCTCGGAGACGAGATGTCGAGAAATGTGTAAGTGTATATATGCTCCTTACCGTGTCAACTACGGCTATTCGGAATCAAAAACTTTAAAATTTGAGCACATAACACTAAATCCTTAGTGTAGCACCCTAGTTCATTTATACCGGTTCTATTTTTGGGTATTTCTTTATTTATGGCTATTCTTGATTTATTGTGTTTTGAGTGCGAATAGTATAATTGGCATCTGTATTTGCATTCGACCGGACCCGCTTGCTGGAAATCCGTCTTGATTCCTGTTTATGATTTATCTCTGCTAGTTATGAAGACCCGTGCACTTTCATGTTATATATCCTGTTTACTCGTATCATATATCTGGCATCTGCATTATTTAATAATACAAATTATAACCTGGTAATATATTTTAAAAATATCTAGTATGGCCTGCATCATACCCCTGGCCCTGTGGTAGTATCCGTACATCGTGTTCTCGTCCAGTTCAGTGAAACGGACTCGTTTGGATAGCTACGTGCACGCTACGTGTATCCGTTCTTGGGGGTATGCATTTTCGTTATCCGGATATTCTATTTTGGTTTTGGTTGATACGCATATTATGCGTATTTTCAAACCGTAAATTTAGACCTGACCCGAGCTTGTTTTGGAGTATTTTTTTGTATTGGCCAAAATCTCAAAATATATAGTATAAAATCCTTATATATATATTAAACTGTAAAATTACGAATATATAAATAATTTTAACTAAAAATATATTTTAAACATTTTAAAATCCTTATCTTAACAATCCCAACCAATCAATCAGCCCCCCTCTCTCTTTTATATATATATATATATATATATATATATATATATATATATATATATATATTAATGTTTTCTTTAAAAAAAATCCACCCCACGTTCTTCTCTCTCTCTCATCTACGTCTTCTAGTATTCCTGCCGCTCGAACCCATGCCCCTGTCTTCGCTCACCGACGCCGCCTCCACCCTCGTCGGCATCCCATCTCCCCGACCTCCTCGACCTCCTCCCCACGTTCAACTCTCTCTCCTCTTTCCCCGACCACGAACCCACTGCAACCCCACGCACCCATCTCCGCTTTACCTCATCTCGCCTTCGCCGACCTCCTCAGCCCTCGTCTCACCCTCGACCTTATCCACTCCATCGCCTCAACCTTATCCACTCCATCGCCTCAACCTTCCTCTTTCCCCACGACTCCTCTCCTTTCCCGACGACGAACCTTGATGAACCCAACCTCGTCACCTCGCCTGCACTTCCGCTGTCGTCGTCACCCTCACCGCCGATCATCTTTTTCGGCCTCCCCTCGTCACCTGCACCGCCTCCCTAAACTCCTTCTCCCTGAAGCCAACTCACTCCCCGCAACAACCCATCCCTGAGCTTTAACCTTGAACCGCAACCCCACTGCCTCGCTGGAAAACCCCCGTCTGCATCCTCACCGTCGACGGCCCATCGTCGACGTCACCCCCCTCGCCTTCTCTGAACCCTCGAGCTAACCCCAGAGTACCAGCCTCTCTTCTTCTCCTTCTTCTTCTTTCTTCTTCTTCTTTCTTCTCTTTTCTTCTTCTTGGATTCTTGATTTCGCTCACCGCCAGAGTCGAGCCCGTCGCCGACGATCCGGATGATCCTGTGGACGTTCCCAGCCAGCGTGGTCGTGTTCTTGTTTTTCCCGGTCCTGTCCCGTGCACGCGTGTGGTTATTGCGACGTTTACCCGACGTCGGACGTGTCGTACGCACCCGTCGTGAGATCCGATCAGGCAAGTTACCTTGCTACATGCTATGATACATATTTTGCATCCATATGAATAAAAATATCACATGTTGAATGCATTGTACATCCATATTATTGTTTTACTGTTTTCGGATATCCGTACGTATCCATGTCATTAATTACATATCAGGTTGCATGCAAGTTAGCTTGATACATGCTATATTATTATACTTGCACCTATATTAATAAAAATATTGCATATTTATTGTATTATGCATCCATATTACAGTTTTACCGTTTCTCCAATATCCGTTCGCATCCGTATCGTTTATTATATATCTAGTTGCATGCCAGATCACATTATTTCATGTTACTGTTATATTAGCACCCCATGCTTGATAATATGCATCATGCGTAGTCATGGAGTTGTAGATGTAACCCCTGATAGATATTTGTGCATCCGTGTTTTACTGTGCATCCGTACTTTTATTGTGCATCCGTACTTGCTACAGTTGTATTATAAGCATCCGTTGGATACACTGTGCACTACCTAACATGACCTGTTATACCACTGCTTGACTTGATACCTGATCCTGTTCCTAATGCCGACAATCCTGACTTTTTGTCCTGAGGGACGTATCCTGTTGTCTACATAGACAAACCTGTACTCGCTTGATCCTGTGTTGGCATTAGCTCCATTTTATCAATACCTGACTTGAACACATAACCTAGGGGTATGGGGAAATCAAAGATGTAACCGAGTGTAACTTAAAAGGGTATTACTTGATCCGTGGTCCCGGGGGGTAACGGGACAGAATCATTCGTGACTCTTACAGCTTGATCCGTGGTCCCGGGGGGTAACGGGACTGAACCATTCTTGGTTCACATATCCTGATCCGTAGTCCCGGGGGGTAACGAGACATATTCTTTGAGTTACATGAGGAGTACATCAATTAGTTTCGAATAACTTTAGAATAGATAACCCAGTAGCACAGTTTAGATTATTTACCGCACTTCACCTGCACGTATACACTTCACTGTACCATACCGCGTTACTTGTTATATTCATGTTATCGTTTATATTCATGCCTGCATATCTTGTTACCTCATGATTATATTTTATTGTTTGATATTATGACGCACTGACGTCTGAGTTTTGCATGGCCCAGATCCTTTATCTCTTTCACAGGCCGACCAGGAGTACTTTAGTCGACAGGCCGAACAGTGAGGAGCAATTTGGTATTTAGTTTAGTGTAGTTTAGTTTAGTTTAGTTTTCTTTCAGCATTTTCATTTCCTGATGTGAGCCCGTATCAGATGTTATTGTTTACTGAATTTATTGCTTCCGCATATTATTTTTGGCATATGGACATGTACTAGATAGTTTATTTTTATTTTACTGTTCTTGATATCTTATAGACAGCCGTAATGTCACTGTGGAAGAATGTTTCCTAGCCACAGGTAGCATGGTTGGCTCTGTCACGTGCCGATCTTAGCGCACTCTGGGAAGCGGGGCGTGACAGGGTTTTTTTTGGTATCAGAGCATAGGATTTAGGTTAATCAGGTTTGATTCATTTGTAGTTGGGTATTGGACCCAATACACGAATCAGAAAACCCATAATTAGGAACATGTCCTACCATATTGGTATCGTGATTCTTGAATCATATCTTCTCGTAACCTTTGTCTTGACGATATGCAAACAACTTTGCATCTCGACTTGAAACCTTCTGGTTTCCTATTGTTTCTTTCTATTCTGATACTAGGATTTGGACGACTTGAACGGAGTTATGTGATTGTAACTATGAACTGCAGCATGGTTATAATGCGGTATTCTATTTAAGTAAATTGGAGTCCTAATCTTGATTCATTTCCTTGATTTATAGTCATGATATTATCTTTCTTCTCTCAGTTTCATTGCTTACCAGTTCATGTTTTATCGCCAGCTTGAATCATGTTTACCATGCTTAATCTTCTTCAGTATCTTGGTTTCGGATGAAGTCATTTCGATATCCTACTTGTTCATTGTTGGGGTCAAAATTTGCACCCCGGTTGACCGAGTCAAAGTCAAGGTCAACCCCAAGCCAGGTGGGCCCAAGCTTAGGTCAAGCGGGCCCATGTCTAAGTCGAGCCCGCGGCCAGCCTCCTCCATGCCAAAATACAGATCATGTAATAAATAATTTTTATGTAATTTTTTATGCATGAATGTATGCAAAATGGGTATAAAGCCAAATTTTTGTAAAGCCCGTGGCTTATGTGCAAAAATAAATGCCACATGAGCCATGAGATGGGCAAAATGCCATTTTGTAAAGCCCAAGGGGCTATATGTAAACATGTAAGCCTATATAAGGCAACATGATGATGAATAAAGCATATACTTTTTTTCTCTCTCCAAAATTTTTTTAGATCTGAGATCTTTTCTCCTTCCTCAAGGTTCCAAAACCTTCTTTTTTCTTTTGAATTAAATCAAGAGTTTTACTCTTCATTTTATAAAACTAAATAGTTTTTCACCATAAAACCCATAAAGGGGAACTCAGATCTTCCATTAGATCTCAAAAAGAAGAGATTTTTTAAAATCTCATATCCCTTGATCTTCAAGATCCAGCAACCAGAGGAGAAAGAAGAAGAACCCCTTTCATCAACCCCAAAACATCTTAGGAGTTTAACTCCACTCTGATTTCTCTTTCGAGAACTTTTGGGGCTAAAAGCCTCTTTTTCTCGCCGGCGCTCAAGCGCAAAACGCCCACGTGCCGATACGTGGCGCACTAGCGCTCGAGCGCCTAGCGCTCAAGTGCAAAGCGCCCACGTGCCGACACGTGGCACGTCTGTGCTCGAGCGCCCTGCGCTCAAGCGCAAAGCGCCCACGTGCCGACACGTGGTGCGCCCGCGTTCCAGCGCAAAGCGCCCACATGCCGACACGTGGCGCGCTAGCGCTTAGGCGCACAGCGCTCAAGGCGCTGGCCCCACGCATCCTTTGGATGCCTTTCCCCCTTTTATATATATATATATATATATATATATATATATATATACATATGTACACACACACATACTCCACGACATTGTCCCTGCTAGCCCCCTTGACCCCCAGCCCGCTATCCGGGTAGCGGGACCCCCGTAAAAACTCTGCGGGGCCTCCGATATATCCAAAACCCCTTTAAAAATACAACACTGCACATTGAGTTCGTATGACCAGTTTAACCCGTCAATCGAAAGTTGCCTCGCTCCAAAGGCGAGGGGTAATTAACGGCAGCTTAGTCCGCGGCTGCCGGAGATTCGGATTCCCATAATCATTAAACCCCGGCCTATCCTAGGCAAGGGGAATCTGTAATGCGCCTGACAAGCGCGCGCGTATTCCCATCTCAATGGGATGACGAAAAACACCCTACAGATTCTGGCACGCCCGGTGGGACAATCTCTCCTCCCATATTTTGGGTTAAGCATTCATGCGAACTCAATCAATATACATATCGATATTTATGCTAAAATAATGCCCTTTCATGCAGGTTTTCAAGCAATCACTTCTCAACGATGTCTCCAAAAACCTGCTCAGCTCTCAACACGGCTCCCATCTCATACACGATGAAGATGGACTCCAGGACGGTCCTTCCGGCCAGTCTCGGGCGACAATGGGAGGAGCCGCCGCTACCATTTGGCACTATTCTGTTCATGTCAGCTAACACCATCCCAGCTCCTCAAGCCTCGGTGACAGACAAACCGGTCTCGAAAGGCAAGAGGCCAAATGTGGTGGTCTCGAAGGCACCCCAACTCAAACACAAGTCGGTGTTTGAATGACTCTCCTTGGCCCCAGCTGGGGGCAAGGCCATCAACACCAACAAAGCAACAAGGCGTCTCGAGCAAGCTCTGGCGGTGCCCCTGACAACTGCTCGATCGGGTGTCTTCTCTAAGCTCCCCGCTAATCGACTCGCGGTGGCTTCCCAGGAAACAGATGCCCGCCAAGCCCTTAAAATTGAGAAGCTAAGGCAGAAAGGCTCAGATATAGAGTCAACAAAAGGGCTAGGGCTCCTGCTAGGCTGAACCTCATGAGGTTCGAGGAACAGGGTTACCCCACCAAGGACGAGGAAATGGCTGGATATGTGGTCCATACTGTCTACATGGTGGGCACACGCAGCAAGAGGAAGGACGGGGCCGCCACATCTTAAATCCAATCTGGCTTGAATGTGGTTGCCGCTTCCCAAGAACAGCCGCCTCCGCTGGATGATGAAAACCCTCTCGATGAGGATGATAGGCAGAAAGACCCTTTGGTCCATGAGGAGCCGGGCTCGGAAAGTGAAAAGGAGCCAATCTTCCGTCCCAAGAATGCAGAGCATCAACTTCTCCAAGAGCTCCGAAAACAGCTCAGAAGCAAAGACAAGGAGATGGCCAAACTTTACTCTAAAATTGACGACTTGACGAACATCGTCTTGCAGCTCACGGCCCGACTTGCCTCTCAGCCGCCCAATCAAGCGCAGGGCTCTGCTCATGAACCGGGAAACGGTGTCCCAACGCAGCCGACGCCTATTCCCTCAAATCCAAAAGTGGGCGAACCGCATGAAAATCAGTCGCATCCTATCTCGGGAAATGTCTTGGCTACCGATGACAGTAGCCCGCTAACTCAAGATCAAATCATGGATTTGGTTGCCAGCAAAGTCAAAACACTGGTAGCCGAAGCTGAAGCGCAAAAAGATGTTAGCAGTAGCGGGAGACCATATCCTGCTCAATATGATCTGGTAGAATTTCCTAGCGGCTATGTCATCCCTAAATTCGGAAGATTCGATGGGACGGAAAATGCGAATCAGCACATCGCCCACTTCAAAGCCTCATGCGGGAATACTGGGGGCAACGATGCGCTTCTCCTCCGCCAGTTCGTTAATAGCTTGACCGATGTTGCTTTCGACTGGTACGTGAGCATACCGGATGGCTCCATTACTACTTTCGTCCAAATAGAATCTTTGTTTCGACAAAGGTTCATGAGTGTCAACGATAAGATCACCATTGCCGAGCTCGTAAGGACCAAGCCCAAGAACAACGAAAGCAGCACGGATTTTATAACCCGATGGCGCAATCTTTCCGTTAAATGCGAACCGCCGATAGAGCAGGACCAATCTGTCAGTCTCCTCGTCGGAAATCTCAACAATTGGATGGCCCCGTTTCTATGCACCGCGGGTCTCAAAACATTCCAAGAGTTGACCAGGAAAGTCCAGATGTTGGAACGCTCAAAGCAGGAGTCCTCCTCTGACTCCCAAAATAACAATAGGTCCTGGAAAAACCGAAAGGACGATAATCGCAAAGGCGGAAATCCCGAAGATTCTGAGTCTTTCAACACTTCGGCTAACCGAAATAAGCGAGGGATAAGCGGGCCTAGTGCCAACCAGCCTCGGAAGCCAGTGTTCGGAGAGGAAGGAGAATCTCCACTGAAAGAGAAGCTGGACAAGATCTATTTCTTCAGAAGGGACAAAATCCGTAAAATATTCAAAGACGCCGTGAGGAACGGTCTACAACTGCCAGAGTCAAAAAGACCGCAGGAAGCGAATATGACCGACGACCCCGAATACTTCCCCTATCACAGAGTGATAGGTCATGCCATTGAGGACTGCTTCGTCTTCAAAGATTGGGTCGAAAAGCAATACAAGGCAGGAGAGATAGAACTGTCTAAAGGCGTGTTAACAAACAGTCCAGCTGCGACCACCAATTTCATACAAACGGAGACCGAAGTTCTTCGTGAAAATCATTCTCTTAGACATCTGCCTTTCTCTGAAAACAGTCGACCACCACGTCATTAAACTGGGAACAGTCGACCTCTAAGTCGTTAAACCGGGAATGTAAATATATATATATATATATATATATATATGTAAATAAACAAAATAATGTGTAAATAAAAGAAAAATAAAGAAAAGCCAAAATGATGGGGCAACTCGCAATAAAAATCAGCGAGTAAAATAAAGATGAAAATAAAGCCGAAATGATGGGGCAACCGCGAATAAAAGCCGAAATGATGGGGCAATTGCGATCTTCGCGACAAGAAAAGCTGAAATGATAGAGCAATCGCGGTAAAAAAAAAACAACGGCGAATGATGAGTCGCTCCTGGTAAAATATTCCAGTGCAGCGATGCAGATGCCGGCAAAGTCCCAAAATTTTTCCGGCCCTACGGTCTGGATCATACATCCTGCAAAACCGTATACAATCCACGGGCATAAAACAATCCCAATCTCTCCCGAGTCCTACTGGTGAGACCACATTCAAAGTCCAAAATTAAATAAAAAAATAATAATAATAAAAAAAATGGTATGTCCACAAGCAAAAGGGGCACGGATGAAAACCCGAAAGGGCTCCGTGAGTAAAAACAGCAGGACTGCCGGCGAGTTTGTGAAAACCCAAAAGGGCGCAAACTCATGAGAAAGAGATGAAATGCACTCACAAGGTCCTCTCGACTTTGTGAGGAGAAAATTCCCGCGTGAGATCCTTACGACTCACAAAGGAGCAATACACTTGGGAGTCCCCACGACTCCTAAGGAGAAAATACACTTACGGGATCCTTACGACCCGTAGGGAGAAAATGCTTTGTGAGACCCTTACGGCTCACAAAATTGGAAAGTCTTAGGTGATAGGGACCTAAAACCTGTCTCCTAAGCCATCGTTTCCTAATAAGCAAATGCAAATGATGATCCGCTCCTGGTACCATATTCCAGTGTAGCGATGCTGATGCCAAACAAAAACCAATTCCCAAATCCTCTCGGGGCTGAGTTGCTCCTGGCATTATTCCAGTGCAGCAATGCAGATGCCAAACCAAAGCCAAATCCTCAAATCCACTCATGGCAAATGATGATTCGCTCCTGGTACCATATTCCAGTGTAGCGATGCTGATGTCAACCCAAATCAAATCAAACCAACCACCTCTGCGGCGGAATCATGCTCCGTCCCAGAATTTACCCCGTGTCGAAATCATGCTTCGCCTCGGGATGTCTACCTTCCCTGCCGGAATTATGCTCCGCCTCGGAATCAAATCAACCAACCAGCTCTGCGCCGGAATCATGCTTCGTCTCAGAGTGTACCCCACGTCGAAATCATGTTTCACCTCAATGTACCTGCCTTCCCTGTCGAAATTATGCTTCGTCTCGGAACCAAGTCAACCAGCAAGCTCTGCGTCGGAATCATGCTTCATCTTAGAATGTGCACCCCGTGACGAAATCAAGCTTCGCCTCGGATTATCTGCTTTCCCCATCGGAATTATGCTTCGCCTGGGAATCAACCTCTGCATCGAAATTATGCTTCGGTCAAAATGTCTGCCGCCTTTCGGACTGATGCTCCGATCCCTGGAATCATGCTCCGCCCTTCGGAATGATACTCTGATCCCTGGAATTATGCTCCGCAAATCGGAATGATGCTCTGATCCTTCAGAATGATGCTCCGACCCTGGAATCATGCTCCGCCCTTCGGAATGATGCTCCGATCCCTGGAATCATGCTTCGCCCTTCGGAATGATGCTCCGATCCCTGGAATCATGCTCCGTGCTTCGGTATGATGCTCCGATCCTTGGAATTATGCTCCGCGCTTCGGAATGATGCTCCGATTCCTGGAATTATGCTCCGCTCTTCGGAATGATGCTCCGAATCCTGGAATCATGCTCCGCTCTTCGGAATGATGCTCCGAACCCTGGAATCATGCTCCGCGCTTCGGAATGATGCTCCAATTCTTGGAATGATGCTCCGCGCTTCGGAATGATGCTCTGAATCCTGGAATCATGCTCCGCCCATCAGAATGATGCTCCGATCCCCTGGAATCATGCTCCGCTCTTCGGAATGATGCTCCGATCCTTGGAATCATGCTCCGCTCATCGGAATGATGCTCCGAATCCTGGAATCATGCTCCGCTCTTCGGAATGATGCTCCGAATCCTGGAATCATGCTCCGCTCTTCGGAATGATGCTCCGAATCCTGGAATCATGCTCCGCTCTTCGGAATGATGCTCCGAACCCTGGAATCATGCTCCGCTCATTGGAATGATGCTCCGATTCCCTGGAATCATGCTCCGCTCATCGGAATGATGCTCTGATCCCTGGAATCATGCTCCGCTTATCGGAATGATGCTCCGATCCCCGGGAATCATGCTCCCCGAGGGATACTCCGACCCTGGAATTATGCTCCGCGAATCAGAATGATGCTCCGATCCCCGGGAATCATGCTTCCCGGGATGATGCTCCGCCCCCGGAATGATGTTCCACCTCGAAGTTCAGCTTCAAGATCCATCAATTTCATGCACACAACTCAAATGTGCGGTGTGCATTTATTGATGGGGGTCACTTTGTTGGGGTCAAAATTTGCACTCCGGTTGACCGAGTCAAAGTCAAGGTCAACCCCAAGCCAGGTGGGCCCAAGCCCAGGTCAAGCGGGCCCATGCCCAAGTCGAGCCCGCGGCCAGCCTCCTCCATGCCAAAATACAGATCATATAATAAATAATTTTTATGTAATTTTTTATGCATGAATGTATACAAAATGGGCATAAAGCCAAATTTTTGTAAAGCCCGTAGCTTATGTGCAAAAATAAATGCCACATGAGCCATGGGATGGGCAAAATGCCATTTTGTAAAGCCCAAGGGGCTATATGTAAACATGTAAGCCTATATAAGGCAACATGATGATGAATAAAGCATATACTTTTTTTCTCTCTCCAAAAATTTTTTTAGATCTGAGATCTTTTCTCTTTCCTCAAGGTTCCAAAACCTTCTTCTTTCTTTTGAATTAAATCAAGAGTTTTACTTTTCATTTTATAAAATTAAATAGTTTTTCACCACAAAACCCATAAAGGGGAACTCAGATCTTCCATTAGATCTCAAAAAGAAGAGATTTTTTAAAATCTCATATCCCTTGATCTTCAAGATCCAGCAACCAGAGGAGAAAGAAGAAGAACCCCTTTCATCAACCTCAAAACATCTTAGGAGTTTAACTCCACTCTGATTTCTCTTTCGAGAACTTTTGGGGCTAAAAGCCTCTTTTTCTCGCCGGCGCCCAAGCGCTCAAGCTCCCAGCGCTCAAGCGCAAAGCGCCCACGTGCCGACACGTAGCGCGCTAGCGCTCGAGCGCCCAGCGCTCAAGCGCTCAGCGCCCACGTGCCGACACATGGCGCGCCTGCGCTCCAGCGTCCAGCGCTCCAGCGCAAAGCGCCCACGTGCCGACACGTGGCGCGCCTGCGCTCAAGCTCAAAGCGCCCACGTGCCGACACGTGGCGCGCCTGCGCTCCAGCGCAAAGCGCCCACGTGCCGACATGTGGCGCGCCTGCGCTCCAGCGCCCAGCGCTCAAGCGCAAAGCGTACACATGCCGACACGTGGCGCGCTAGCGCTTAGGCGCACAGCACCTAAGCGCACAGCGCTCAAAGCGCTGGCCCCACGCATTCTTTGGATGCCTTTCCCCCCTTTTTTATATATATACATATATATATACATATGTACACACACACATACTCCATGACACTGTCCATGCTAGCCCCCTTGACCCCCAGCCCGCTATCCGGGTAGCGGGACCCCCATAAAAACTCTGCGGGGCCCCCGATATATCCAAAACCCCTTTAAAAACACAACACTGCACATTGAGTTCGCATGACCAGTTTAACCCGTCAATCGGAGGTTCCCTCGCTCCAAAGGCGAGGGGTAATTAACGGCATCTTAGTCTGCGGCTGCTGGAGATTCGGATCCCCACAATCATTAAACCCCAGCCTACCCTAGGCAGAGGGAATCTGTAATGCGCCTGACAAGCGCGCGCGTATTCCCATCTCAATGGGGTGACGAAAAGCACCCTACATTCATGTTTTTCCTGCATTAGCATTATTCAATTCTGGTGCATCCCATTGTTTGATGTTATCTTGGGAATGGATTTTCTCGGCACTTTCCACGCTCACAATGATTGTAGGGCAAATTAAGTGATTTTTCCAAATTCCCGAACATCCGGAGTTTGTTTTTGCTGGAGGCAGCAGTTCTGTCGGGCCAGTCGAGTTTAGGGTTAGGCCGACAAACACCGTTCTTGTGTCAATGGAAGTTGATAAAGAGAAAGTGCCGGCTGTAGTTCGAGAGTTTATGGACTTGTTCGAAGACATCTCGGGTTTACCACCAAAACGAGATGTGGAGTTTGCGATCGATCTTATTCCTGGTGCAGCGCCAAACGCAAAGGCGTACTATCCGATGGCACCAGTGGAGTTGGAAGAAGTCAAGAAGCAGATTACTGAATTGCTAGAGAAAGGTTGGATTCGAAACAGTAATTCACCTTGGGGAGCTCCAGTTCTTCTAGTCAAGAAGAAAGATGACACAATGAGGATGTGCATCGATTATCGAGAATTAAACCGGGTGACTATTAAGAACAAGTGCCCGATCCCTCGCATTGGCGAATTGTTCGAGCAACTCAGTGGCGCGAGGGTATTCTCGAAATTGGATTTGCGATTCGGATATCATCAAGTTCGAGTTAAGTTAGAGGATATCTGCAAGACTGCGTTCCGAACTCGATATGGACATTACGAGTATTTAGTGATGACATTCGGAGTCACGAACGCACCGGCGATATTTATAGACTTGATGAACCGAATCTTTTCACCGTTCTTGGACCAGTTTATAGTGGTATTTATCGATGATATTCTGGTCTATTCGAGAAGCCTAGAAGAGCATGCAGAATACTTGAAGATCGCATTGCAGACATTGAGGCATGAAAGATTGTATGCAAAGATGAGCAAGTGCGAGTTTTGGCTTGAAGAAGTGAAGTTTTTGGGGCACGTCGTATCCGGAGATGGAATCGTTGTTGATCCTGAAAAGTTTACAACAGTTCATGATTGGTCGATTCTGAAGAACATAGCGGAGATCCGAAGTTTTCTGGAACTTGCTGGATATTACAGATGGTTCGTAGAGAATTTTGCTCGATTGGCTGAGCCTCTGTCCAAGCTTACGCGGAAAGAGGTACTGTTCGTTTGGATGGATAGTTGTACTTCAGCTTTTGAGGCATTGAAGCAAGGGTTGATAACCACTCCTATTTTTGACTATACCAGACGGTTCCGGAGGATTGGTGATTCACAGCGACGCATCTGAGAAAGGTTTGGGATGTGTTTTGATGCAGCATGGGAAAGTTATAGCTTACGCATCACGGCAGTCGAAGACCCATGAGAAGAATTACCCAACTCATGATTTGGAGCTTGCAACAGTTATTTCTGCTTTGAAGATTTGGAGACACTACTTATTGGGCGAAAGGGTCGAAGTGTTCACCGATAAAAAAAGCCTAAAGTACGTGTTCACGCAGAAAGAGCTTAACATGAGGCAGCGTAGATGGTTGGAGCTGATGGCTGACTATGATCTTGATCTCAAGTACTATCCGGGGAAAGTTAATGTAGTGCCGGATGCGCTTAGTCGGTTGCCAGCAATTCGGATGTTGACAGCACAGAATGACCTTATCGAAGATTTTCGGAGATTCGAGTTGGAGATCGTGCTACCGCATTCTTCGGAACAGTTGATGCAGCTGCAAGTATAGTCATCGTTAATCGGTACTATTAAAGCAGCGCAGTCGCACGATCCAAGATTGCAGAAGTTTCGAGAACAGGTTGAAGCGGGACTTCGAACAAACTTGTTGATTCATAAAGATGGTTCGTTGCGATACGGTAGCCGTTTGTGTGTGCCGAAAGGAGACATTCGCGAAGAAGTTATGAAGGAGGCACATAGTTCCGTATATTCTTTAAATCCAGGAGGCATGAAGATGTACCGTGATCTACGACAGCATTTCTGGTGGGAAGGCATGAAAAGAGAGATCGCCCGTTTTGTAGCGAAGTACTTGGTGTGTCAGCAAGTTAAGCCTGAACATCAAAGGCTAGCTGGTTTATTACAACCACTTCCGATTCCTCAATAGAAGTGGGAACATATAACCATGGATTTCGTGACAGCTTTACCGCGGAGTCCAAAGGGCAACAATGCAGTTTGGGTGATTGTTGATCGATTGACCAAGACAGCTCATTTCATACCGTTTCGAGTTGGTCAGTGAACGGAAGCGTATGCAGAGCGGACATGCAGGAGATTGTGAGATTGCATGGTGTACCTGTAAGCATCATTTCCGATCGTGATACCCGATTCTTATCACACTTCTGGAGGACTTTACAGGAAAGTTTGGGAACGCGATTGAAGTTTAGCACTGCTTATCATCCTCAGACCGATGGCCAGTCGGAGAGAACGATCCAAACTCTTGAAGACATGTTGAGAGCTTGCATGTTAGACTTCAAGGGTTCATGGGAGGATCATCTACACTTGGTGGAGTTTTCATATAATAACAGCTTCCAGGCGACTATTCAGATGGCTCAATTCGAAGCGTTGTATGGTCGCAAGTGTCGCTCACCCGTTTGTTGGGATGATGTTGGAGAACGAAGATTGTTGGGACCGGATCTTGTCGTGCAAACAGTAGAGAAAGTTAATACTATCCGGAATCACATGAATGCATCACAAGATCGGTAGAAGAGTTGGGCCGATACATCGAGAAGATCTCTAGAGTTCGCTGTTAGTGATCTTGTATTCTTGAAGATATCACCGACTAGAGGAGTGATTCGTTTTGGGAGTCGAGGCATGCTTAGTCCTCGATTCGTGCGGCCTTTCGAGATTTTTGAGCGTGTTGGAGAAGTGGCGTATCGATTAGCTTTACCACCATCTTTGGCGAGTGTTCATAACATGTTTCATGTATCTCAACTCCGTAAGTATGTTCGAGATAAAACGCACGTGCTAGATCATTCGGAGCTGACTGTAAGGAAGGATTTGACCTATGAAGAACGACCGATGTCGATTGTCGATCGAACAGAAAAGGTCATCATGAACAAGGTTATCCCGCTCGTACTTGTTTCATGGGGGAATCGCTCGCACGGAGAATCGACTTGGGAACGAGAAGACGAGATTCGACAGAAGTTTCCACACTTATTCTCGTAGATTCATGCTTGTTTTTCTATTCTTGTTCCGGGTATTTCGAGGACAAATTTTTTTTTGTAGTTGGGTATAATGTAACACCCTAGTTTATTTATACCGGTTCTATTTTTGGGTATTTCTTTATTTATGGCTATTCTTGATTTATTGTGTTTTGGGTGCGAATAGTATAATTGGCATCTGTATTTGCATCCGACCTGACCTGCTTGCTGGAAATCCGTCTTGAATCCTGTTTATGATTTATCCCTGCTAGTTATGAAGACCCGTGCACTTTCATGTTATATATCCTGTTTACCCGTATCATATATCTGGCATCTGCATTCTTTAATAATACAAATTATAACCTGATAATATATTTTAAAAATATCTAGCATGGCCTGCATCATACCCCTGGCCCTGTGGTAGCATCCGTACATCGTGTTCTCGTCCCGTTCAGTGAAACGGACTCGTTTGGATAGCTACGTGCATGCTACGTATATCCGTTCTTGGGGGTATGCATTTTCGTTACCCGGATATCCTATTTTGGTTTTGGTTGATACGCATGTTATCCGTATTTTCAAACCGTAAATTTAGACCCGACCCGGGCGTGTTTTGGAGTACTTTTTTGTATTAGCCAAAATCTCAAAATATATAATATAAAATCCTTTTATATATATTAAACTGTAAAATTACGAATATATAAATAATTTTAACTAAAAATATATTTTAAACATTTTAAAATCCTTATCTTAACAATCCCAACTAATCAATCAGCCTCCTTCTCTCACTTTTATTATATATATATATATATATATATATATATATATATATATTAATGTTTTCTTTAACCCCCCACACGTTCTTCTCTCTCTCTCTCTCATTTACGTCTTCTCGTTTTCCCACCGCTCGAACCCATGCCCCCTGCCTTCGCTCGCCGACACCGCCTCCACCCTCGTCGGCATCCCATCTCCCCGACCTCCTCGACCTCCTCTCCACGTTCAACTCTCTCTCCTCTTTCCCCGACCACGAACCCACTGCAACCCCACGCACCCATCTCCGCCTTACTCACTTCGCCTTCGCCGACCTCCTCAGCTCTCGTCTCACCCTCGGCCTTCTCCACTCTATTGCCTCAACCTTCCTCTTTCCCCACGACTCATCTCCTTTCCCGACAACAAACCCTGCCGAACCCAACCTCGTCACCTCGCCTGCACCTCCGCTGTCGTCGTCACCCTCACCGCCGACCATGCTCATCGGCCTCCCCTCGTCACCTGCACCGCTTCCCTATCCTCCTTCTCCCTGAAGCCAACTCACTCCCCGCAACAACCCATCCCTGAGCTTTAACCTTGAACCGCAACCCCATTGCCTCGCTGGAAAACCCCCGCCTGCATCCTCGCCTTCGACGGCCCATCATCGACATCACCCTCCTCGCCTTCTCTGAACCCTCGAGCCAACCCCAGAGCACCAGCCTCTCTTCTTCTCCTTCTTCTTCTTTCTTCTTCTTCTTTCTTCTTGGATTCTTGATTTCATTCACCGCCAGAGTCGTGTCCGTCGCCGACAATCCGGGTGATCCTGTGGACGTTCCCAGCCAGCGTGGTCGTGTTCTTGTTTTGCCTGGTCCTGTCCCGTGCGCGCATATGGTTATTGCGACGTTTATCCAACGTCGGACGTGTCGTACGCACCCGTCGTGAGATCCGATCAGGCAAGTTACCTTGCTATATGCTATGATACATATTTTGCATCCATATGAATAAAAATATCACATGTTGAATGTATTGTACATCCATATTATTGTTTTACTGTTTTCGGATATCCGTACGCATCCATATCACTAATTACATATCTGGTTGCATGCAAGTTAGCTTGATACATGCTATATTATTATACTTGCATCTATATTAATAAAATTATTGCATATTTATTGTATTGTGCATCCATGTTACAGTTTTACCGTTTCTCCGATATCCGTTCGCATCCGTATCATTTATTATATATCTAGTTGCATGCCAGATCACATTATTTCATGTTACTGTTATATTAGCACCCCATGCTTGATAATATGCATCATGCGTAGTCATGGAGTTGTAGATGTAACCCCTGATAGATATTTGTGCATCCGTGTTTTACCGTGCATCCGTACTTTTATTGTGCATCCGTACTTGCTATAGTTGTATTATGAGCATCCGTTGGATACACTGTGCACTGCCTAACATGACCTGTTATACCATTGATTGACTTGATACCTGATCCTGTTCCTAATGCCGACAATCCTGACTTGTCGTCCTGAGTGACGTATCCTGTTGTCTACATAGACAAACCTGTACCTGCTTGATCCTGTGTTGGCATTAGCTCTAGATTTTCAATACCTGACTTGAACACATAACCTTGGGGGTATGGGGAAATCAAAGGTGTAACCGAGTATAACTTAAAAGGGTATTACTTGATCCGTGGTCCCGGGGGGTAACGGGACAGAGTCATTCGTGACTCTTACAGCTTGATCCGTGGTCCCGGGGGGTAACGGGACAGAACCATTCTTGGTTCACATATCCTGATCTGTGGTCCCGGGGGGGAGGGGGGTAATGGGACATATTCTTTGAGTTACATGAGGAGTATATGAATTGGTTTCGAATAACTTTAGAATAGATAACCCAGTAGCACAGTTTAGATTATTTACCGCACTTCATCTGCACGTGTACACTTCACTGTACCATACCGTGTTACTTGTTATATTCATGTTATCATTTATATTCATGCCTGCATATCTTGTTACCTCATGATTATATTTTATTGTTTGATATTATGACGCACTGACGTTTGGGTTTTGCATGGCCCAGATCCTTTATCTCTTTCACAGGCCGACCAGGAGTAGTTCAGTCGACAGGCCGAACAGTGAGGAGCAATTTGGTATTTAGTTTAGTTTAGTTTAGTTTTCTTTCAGCGTTTTCATTTCCTGATGTGAGCCCGTATTTGGGACGTACTCTCCAGATGTTATTGTTTATTGGATTTATTGCTTCCGCATATTATTTCTGGCATATGGACATGTACTAGATAGTTTATTTTTATTTTACTGTTCTTGATATCTTATAGACAGCCGTAATGTGACTGTGGAAGGATATTTCCTAGCCACAGGTAGCATGGTTGGCTCTGTCACGTGCTGATCTTAGCGCACTCTGGGAAGCGGGGCGTGAAAATCTCATAAAATATCTCTCTCTCACTCTCACTCTTATCTCTTCACTCTTAAAACAAAAGAGTGTATGGGCTTGGTGACTCACTAGGGTGAGTCAAAAGCCCACACACTTCCATGTTTAATGATGAAGAAAAGATAGAGTGTGTGTAGTCACCTCACCATGATATACATACACATACAAATACTAGTTTCTGTATAATCAAGTATACCAAAACCCGTATTTATAATAAATACGTATACTGTATTTCTACCAAAATACGAATACCGTATTTGTACCGAAAATACAAAATAGGCGTATTCATATTTAGAAAGAAATACATGTATTTGTATTAAAGCACAAATACATGTATTTATACAAATACACGTATTCGTATAAATATCGTATTCGTGTTAAAATATAAATACCCAAAAGAGAGCAATATGATACTACATCAAAACTGGTTGTCTTTCAAACCTGCTAGTACTATTAAACCGTCCGATTAAAGCACGTGCATAAATGCACATGTTCAATCGAACACCCCTACGTAAAACCATACGCAAACTACACAGTTTCGCCAGAACCGGGAAACCCTCTGTAACGTTTTAAAAATAATTAAATAAATAAAATCGTTTAAGTGAATTTTATGATTTTCGGTAAAATAAAACGTATTTTTTGTAAAACTAAACCGTAATTATTTTTCACTATAAATTTAAAAATACCTATTTTAATTATGTAATTACTAGTAAATAGTGTTTATTTAGCCACTTATAAATTTTTAGTTTAATTAAATATTTTTCCTAAATTAATTATTTTAAATATTAACATAAGCTTTATCTACACACTAAATTAGTGTAAATTACAAATTTCAATGGGTTAAATTTGCAAAAATGAACCATTGCATCTTAGAATCAAGTGTGTTTCATGCAAAATTTATTTTCAAAATTTTTCAATGGTTCTAGACCATTCTAGGTCAAATGGAGTGAAGAAAATAAAGAATTTTTAAATAAATTCATGAAAAGACTTAATTGTGTGATATTTTTGTGAAACCTTCTACACTTTTCTTTACCTTTTCTCACTCTCCTCTCTTTTCCTCACCTCATGGCCGGCCTCACCTCCATGGGCAGCCCCAAAATTTTCCCCCCATCATTTTTGCATTAAAAATCATCAAAATTCATCAAAAATCCACAAAATCCTAATAAATTCCTACCCTCTATTCTTTGCTCATCTTTACATGGATTTTGGAGATGGAAAGCATTCATTTTGGAGGCTTATTTTCATGTTTGGATTTCATGTTGTGGAGGTATAAATCTTCTTCTTTTGATTTATTGTTATTAGATATTTCATTTAAACATAATTAGATTTAATAAATTAATTCTATTTACAAGTTTTAAAATTCAAGTTAGGGTTTGTAAAATCAAGTTATGGTTTTATTAATTCATTAGGGTTATAATAACTAGTTTAACACTTTTAGAAATGGAAAATCATGCATGGTTGTTATATTGTAAATTGTTATCCAAAATTGTTTAAATTAAACCATTTTTGAATACTAGATTTCTATATATTATATATATTGGTGAGATAAATTCCAATTAATGTTTGTAACATTAGATTGTTGTTTTAATGAGGATATTGACATGTTTAAGGAATGAAAAAAAACTTAATTTAGTTACTAGTTTCTATTGATAATTGAAAAATAGTGATAAAACATGCTATTTTGTTAACTAGATTTTAGAAATTCTTAAATAAATGAGATTTAAAATATAATTTATGGTTTCATTATATCATTATCATCATGAATTGTAGTTTAGTAAGTTAATTCATTTAAAATCATGTTTAGTTGTGATATTGTGAAATTTTGCTTAAAAGTATCGAAATCGGGTAAGTTTGCAATCTAGAATTTTCAAACTAATATAAATTAGGGTGTTAAAAATATAGTAATGGTTCCTATAATCTAGTTAGGTTATTTAATGAATATTATGATCATTAGTTTCTTTTAAACATCGAGTTTTGAAGTAAAACGGTAAATTGGTGTTTTCGGGTTTTTCGAAATCGGACGATTTGATTGGTTTTTAGGGTTTTGATGGATTAAATCATGTTTTATGTTATAAGCAACGAGTTTTAAACTACAAGTTGTTTGTTGATGTTTATTTCGATCAATCGGCGTTTGTACGCCGATATCGAGCGATGTTTGGTCCTTTTGCATGAGCGGGACATATGTTTTAACCTATGCGCGTTTCGTGCGTCGTTTTGATTTTTGTCCGTGATTCAGTTTACGATATTATACATGTTTGTGTTGCTCCACGGCAGCGCCCCGGCCGTCTTACCGAGGCCAAAATGCGGAATCAAAAATTTTCCTTACTTGGAAACTGGCGCTACCGCGGACAATAAAACCCGGATCGTTAACCATTAACCTATACTAGCAAATAAGAGATGGGAAGAGAAGTATACCATGTGATCCGAGTCCTCCGGTCTTCTCGTCATCGTCCCGATCTCCCGCGGAAAGTCCTGTCTCCATATCATCGCCTCCTTGCCGAAAAGGGCACCACATCGCCTGTATCTTTTACGGGCTCCCACCTCAATACCGAGGCAACTCGGGCGCGAAGTTGGCTGGCCGACGCGTCCAAGATTTGCTGTAGAATGTGTAGTGTAGAGGCTATGTCTCATTTGGGATTTTGTTGCCTTTGAAGATGATGGAGGAATCAAGATGAGAAAAATGGTGCTTGCATTTTTCTAGCATGAAAATGAGATCAAGAATGCCACACCCTCAAGAATGAAAACCTCTTCTTCTCTTTTCTCAAAATAAAACCTTATATTATTAGAATGGTGGAGGAAAGAATACATAAGCAAGAGGGAGGTGAGTGTAGGAAAAAGAGAGAGGGTGACCATATCCAAACATCATCATAACTAACTCACATTAACTACTAATCACCTCAAATCAATAAAAAGCAAGTGATGATGATAGATAAGAATGGTATCAAAAGATGCTTTCATAATCAAACCATTTGCATGAAACCCCTCCACAATGAGTTATTTGCAAACTTGCAAATAACACCCTCCATCAGAAAAGTCCGGCCGGGAAAGAACAAAGGAAAACTGGCCGGAACGGAATGCAAACAGGCAACTCCAGAAAATTGGTCCCGTAATAAATTACAGGAAAACCCCGACACTGTGCATACACACCCGCATCTGTATTCCGACCGGATACAAATGCAATGAGACAAAATCTACACTGTACTAAACTAGGATCCGGCTTAAACCAAAGCCGGCTAGTAATATCCGTTCGATCCTGATCCGTGCAATACCGCACGTATCTGATCGAACCCTGCCATATATCCATACGGCCACTAGTACAAACCGTCCGATCCTGATCCGTGCAATACCGCACGTATCTGATTAGACCCTGCCATATCTCCATACGGCCTCTACAGCGTTTCGCCTGAAAGCTTGAGTAACTGAAAGTGTGGTGGACTCTAAAGACTTGTCAATACTATGGCTGTGGATTTAACCACTAGCACGTCAGAGGTATTAGCCAATACGTGACGGGCCACCAGCTATTGACCAAAAGGGACGTCGATGAGCGAACTCATCCTGACACCCTACTGAGCCTGTCAGTGACAATATCCGTACAGTCCGGTCCGTTCGTCTATGAGTATCGCATGGCGGGCCTAGGGGGTCGGTAAAAGTCAGACCCCCAAAAGCGGTACAAGTCGTGTCGGAGCGTAGCCCAGAACACCCTGAGATACTACTGGAATACCTACCAGTAAATCTCCTGCCTCGGCCGAGGGCTTTGTGTAATGGCTCTCCTAGACACAGCGTGACCTCACCCCCAATACCGGGAGAGACGAACCCCTGCAGATCCGCTCACTGCCTCCATGTGGCTCGGGACTGTACCCAACTAAAACCTGTTTGCACGACTCCTTTGAGCCGTGGTAGGGTAGTAATCAAAGCACAGTGGGAACTCACACGAGACAAATGACAATCTCAGGTCGATGAACTAACCTGTACACATGTCACCAGGGAACTGCTATCTGACGTCAGGTATAAGACCAACTAGCATGTTCCCGGCGAGTCCTGTCCGGTGTACTCATAACCCAATGAGCACCTGTATACATCTTAGGTGAACCAACTGACACCAGTGGCTTGTGAGACCGGCCACTGCCCCTCATCGGGGTCTCGACTGTATACACTAGTCTACTCTGGAGAATCGATGCCCTGTCTCGAAACTCCCACGACTAGGGACCTTTTAAGGATGTGCTTATAGACCACCAGCTCTCACGTATATGATCGCCATCATACTGCCGGCAGTCAAGCAAGAATCCTAGGGGCTCTATCAGCGTGTAATAGCGACCTGTAAGGTCACCTGAAGCAGTACACGATAATAAAGGTAAACCAGATAGCATACAATCATCTCGAGTAAGACTGTCTTACCGGGATAGGTCCTCCCTCAATCATTGCAATCACGTGCCTGTGATCCAATAATTGACTCTGAGGGCACTATCTCCAACAGTTTGCATATAGGTACCCCTCGCGTGGACTTCGGACGAGGAAGAAGAGGAAGGCGACATCGTCTTCGGCAGACAAGGACCAGGTGAGTAGATGTATATCTACGGGGGGAAGTCGGGTGGATGGCGTTTAGCACCCCCGCAAGCGTAGAATAGGAATAAGTACTTATTGACATTAGGAAGTCAGACGTGACCTTAGAATTTCGGTGAGTAGGACCCTAGTAGTGACCTTAGGTTGGACTAGATTGATTTAGAAAGACCTTACCCAAGGATGAATATCTTGGAGGAGATTCGTAGGTTTCAGGTAGATACATACACATGCACACACTGAAACTCGACGTGGTGTATACGTGCATGTACATATATATATATATATATAGGACTAGGTGTAGGTATATATATATATATATATATATATATATATATATATATATATATATATACACAATACGTATATGTGATACAAGGATGTGATATGATACACGGGGATGAAACAATATAACTGGGTTGATGCCGTGATTCTTGGCTACGGTCGTGTTATGATGTTAGCGGATCATTAGGAAATGAGTTAATGAAAAGGTAGACATAGATAATAAAGGGTGGTGATGATATTGAGGTACATGGGACTCTAAAATAGCACCCGGACCGTAACATGTGATTGAAATTCTGATATGATATATGTGTGACTTGATTACGATATCATACAGGTGTGACTTGATTTCGATATCATATATGCGTGACTTGATTATGATATCAAATAGGTGTGATTTGATTACGATATGATATAAGTGTGACTTAATCACAATATGACACATATGACATGATATTTCTGAGGATAAATTAACGATGTATATTTATGCTGGCAATGATATATGATTGATGTACGCGAGTACAGTATAGTACCTTGATCATGACATGTGTTGATGATGATATTATACGAATGATGAGACACGTAGGTGATACTTGACCCGTACCCCGATATTGAGATGCCGTACGATGGATTTTACCGTATGAGGCATAGATGTGATGATTGATCCGCACTCTTGTTTCGAGGAAATCGTACTACGTACGTGACGCTATTGAGGCTGGATCGCCGACTATTAGAGATATGGACTCAGACTTTAGGTGTACTCCTATTTCTTATCGACTAGTTTCTTAGGTTTAGTTCCTTAGGAGGTTAGATGGACATTAGTTTAGGTTCGAGTCATATAGTGGAAGTGGTACTTGTATATCGCAGATGAGTGGTTATTACACATCCGTCTTTACATCCATACCGTAATCATAATGTGCATGTTCATACATATGTTTCTATAATCAGAATAAAACTTTGCCTGTTAGGACACCGGCACCATTATCGATGATGCGCATATTCCACGCACACTTATTTGCCGGCTCACACACATCATCATCGGTAATTGCTATGTCACGTACACTTTAGATCATATTATCTTTTATTGATACAATCAGCTAACAGCTAGATCGATATAATATTGTGATTACTCTCTGGTGTTAGTATAGACATGGTATTTATTACTTAGACATTTCATGCATTCGCATTTTCATGTTATCATGCAGTATTATAGGGCATATGCCGACACTTATCATATACTTACTCATGATTTTGGGATTTTGGATTTCTATGAGATTTCTGGATTTTTGGGGAAAACTGCAAGAATATATAAAAACTTTTCTCTCTCTCTCCTCCTCTCTTTTTAAAAACATAAGATGCGGTTTTCTCGTGATGTATGTGTCGTCCACCATGAGATTTCATGTTTTCTGTTGGATTTCTAGACCCGATTCGAGGAGTGGATGAACCTTCTCGGGTACATGGTGGGCCCGGTATGGTACCCCGGGGCAAGAAGATCGAGTTGTAGACGATGAGCCTGGCAGGGGAAGGCTACCTACCGGTGATGTCTGGCGCGGCGGATATCCGGAGGATACCGACCGTTGTCGTGAGATTTGATGATATGGGCCGATCCGGACTGACGGAGCCCGAGATTTTGAGACTATGAGACATTGAGATTATGAGGTATTGAGACTTGAGATTTACATGTTTTGTGTCGATGCTTGACACGAATTTCTATGGATTTCATCGTTGATATTTCAGATTTCTATACACATTTTACTATGATAAAAGCTAAAGATTTCTTATACAGATATATCTAGATTTCAGGATTGGTTATTTTACATTCATGGTGCATGCATACTCATTCACATGGCTTAGTACTATATGAGGCACTGACACGGGCACGGAGCTTTTGCACTACACGTAGTTTATTACCCTGCCATTACTAGCTGATTAATATTATATTAGTATATTATTATGACCTAGGATAGCGTCGTGCATTCGATTTCTTTTCGCAGATATCTTCTACTCACGAGTTGGCAACTCACCCCCGTTGTGCCAAATTTTATTACAGGTTCGATGTACAGGTTTTCCTGGCAGCTTGCTGGCACATCTTTTCATTCAGGGTGATCTGCACGGTAGGTTGGTTCACTTGTATCTGGACCGCCATTGTACTTTTATTATTTCATTTGTATCTAGTAAGCTCCATCAACCAAATTTGTATTACTTGATAGTTTACCGGACCATTTATTTGTTTCGACCTTAGAGTCGCGCTGTATTATTATGATATCTGGTGGTTTTGTTTCCTTTTAAGTTTTGAGCCTCGCCCTTTGGCGTTGTATACTATTGTGCATTGGTGTGGTTGTTTCCACCTGTTGGCGTAGAGCTAGCTCCCGCTTGGGGATGCCTTTTTATTGTTTATATGTATTTATACTTGTTTGTACCCGTTTGGGGCCAGTTTTTACAAAGGAGACTCTGCCGAAATTTTTGAGAAAATTGGATGATGCTTTTAAACTTGTTTTCTTCATGTTTTCTTTTACTTCTTCTTTTTATGGTTTAGATTTCTGGGCTTCGGCTTACTTAGGTTATGTTGCGCCTCTAGACGCTTCGTAATCTAAGTGCCGGTCACGTTCCGTACTTTCGGGTCGTGACACCCTCTGTGTCGGACTCTAAAGACTCGATAATACGCTGGCACTGGGTTTAACCACAAGCACGTCAGTGGCACTAGCTGTACGTAATGGCTACCCAGATATCTGTTGAAGGGAAGATCGATACGATAACTCGTCCGAAAACCCTACCGAGCCTATAAATGACATTCTCCGTATAGTCCGGTCTATTCATCTAAGAATATCACATATCAGGCTTAGGGGGTGGTAAACGTCAGACCCCTAATAGCGCAATAAGTCGTGTCGGTGTAGAACCAAATACACCCTGAAAAACTACTGGTGTACCTACCAGTAAATCTCACTTGCCCTGGCCAGGGACTTTGTGTATTGGCTAACCGTACACAGTGCGATATCAACTCCCAATACCGGGAGAGACGAATCCCTTCTATCCCCTACTGCCTCCAAGTGCTTCGGGACTGCACCCAACTACAACATGTTTGCATGACTCATTTGAGCCATGGTAGGGTAGTAATCTAAATACAGTAGGAACACACTCGAGATGAATAATGATGTCAAGTCAACGGACTAATATATACTCATGTCAACAGGGAACTGCTAACTGACGATAGGTATAATACCAACCAGCAATTTCCAGCGAGTCCGTCCAGTGTAACTCATAATCCAATGAGCACCTTTATACTATCTTTGGTACTGTATACCAATGGCTGCAGGACACGCCACCTCCCCTGACGGGGATAAGAAGCGTATACACTAGTCTACTCTGGAGTGTCGATGCCCAGTCTCGATAATTCTATAACTAGGGACAAGTTTAAGGATGTGCTTATAGACTACTCAACTCCCACTGGTGTGACTGCCATCGCAATGCAGGTAGTCAAGCAAAGATCCTAAGGGCTCTATTAACATGTATTAGCGATACGTTAAAAGAAACATATACACATGTTAAGATAGAATCAAACCAGATAGCATACTATCATATTGAGCAAGACTGTTATTATATCCGTGTATATCCCAAGCTTCCAAAATGTAATATACAATACAGTACTATACAATAATGGCCTCTAGGGAATAAATCACTAACAATCTCCCACTTGCACTAAGGCCATGTATTGGCATATCGCAGACCTAACATCTCGAATAGCCTCTTGAACTGCGTCTGAGGGATTGCCTTTGTGAGTGGATCTGCAGTGTTGTTCTCTGTGTTTACTCTCCGCACCTCGATCTCCCGGCGATCCATGATCTCCCTGATCAGGTGATACCGCCTCAAGGTATGTCTGGACTTCTGATGGGATCTTGGTTTCTTCTCTAAAACTATAGCCCCGTTGTTGTCACAATACAAAGGTATTGGGTCAATAATGGACGGAACCACCTGAAGTTCTGTAATGAACTTTCTCATCCAGACTGCTTCTTTCGCGGTGTCATACACAGCGATATACTCTGCCTCCATCGTTGAGTCAGCAATGGTATCCTATTTAGAGCTCTTCCAACAGACCGCCCCTCCATTGAGGGTGAAGACATAACCCGACATGGATTTGGAGTCATCCTTGTCACTCTGGAAGTTGGAGTCAGCGAAAGTCTCGATCTGGAGGTCTTTACTGCCGTACACCAAGAATATATCCTTAGTCCTTCTCAGGTACTTGAGAATGTTTTTTACTGCTATCCAGTGCTTCTTCCTAGGGTTTGACTGACACCCGCTTACCACGCTCAGTGCATAAGCAACATCTAGTCTGGTACATAACATCGCATACATTATAAATCCTACCGCAGAAGCGTAGGTTATAATACTCATGCGATCCCTTTCCAAATCAGACTTGGGAGACATCTCTTTAGAGAGGGTGATCCTGTGACAAGCCGGTAGATTACCGCGCTTGGAATCTTCCATACTAAATCTTTTCAGTAGGGTGTCAATGTACCTGGACTATGAAAGTCCCAGCATCCTCTTAGATTTATCATGATAGATCTAAATCCCCAGAATGCAGGAGGCATCACTCAGGTCTTTCATGGAGAACTTCTGTGATAAGAATCCTTTGACTGATTGTAGTATAGAAATGTCATTTCCTATCAGGAGATTGTCATCCACGTACAAAACAAGAAATGCCACAGTTCTCGTTACAATCTTACTATAAATGCATGGTTCATCTGGATTTTTGATAAAGTCAAATTCTTTAACCGTCTTATCAAAGCAGATGTTCCAACTCCGCGATGCCTGCTTTAATTCATAAATGGATTTAAGTAACTTGCACACTCTTCCGTTGCTCCCACTCTTTATGAAACCCTCAGGCTGATCCATATAAACACACTTTTCCAAATTTCCATTCAGAAAAGCGGTCTTTACGTCCATCTGCCAAATTTCATAAACATAGAAGGAAACAATGGCAAGTAGGATCCGAATGGATTTAAGCATAGCCACTGGAGAAAATGTTTCATCATAGTCCAAGCCAGGTCTTTGATGAAAACCTTTTGTAACGACTCTAAAATCTCTGTACAGAAATTTTCCTGTTAATATACAGAAAATAGTATTACATCCTGTGTATGAGTTATAAGTTACTTTTGTTAAATAAAATCAAGAAGCAACTTGGAGCTCACTGGTAAAGCCTTTGCACTGCTGTGACGTAGCCTGTGTGTTCGATTCCTTTAAGACACAATTATTTTTCTTATTTTTTTCTTTTTCTTTTTGGAAGCCCAAAAGGTTGCATGTGCAATACACGGGAAAATAAAAAGTTCAGAAAAATCAAACATGCGCAAAATGATGTAAACACGGAAAAACCCACGAGGCACGAATCTCGAGACCAAACACTCAATCTCGACCGGCCATTCTAGGGTTTCGGCCGGCAGGGACGGTTGGATGAGCTCCAATGAGCTCCGTGCTTTGCACACTCGTCTCTTCTGCTCCTCTTAACTCCTTTGCACTGTTTGATTTCACTGCAATCAAACAGAGACATTTCATTTCACCAATTAACATCATTTTAATGCTTTTTAATCCAAAATTTTAATTCCCAAAGCCTAATTCTCCACTATAAATTCCACCCCATATTTTAGCTCAGCGCCATTCTGAAAATTCTAGCAAAAATTCTTTCAAAAAGTTCCTAAGTGCAAATGGAGTAAAGTGGAGTTAGTGAGCAAGTTTCTTCCGTCGAAAATCGAAGCCGATTCCGGAGCTCCCGCGACACCACGAAGTTCATCCTATCTTCCTTAACTATTTCTTGATATATTCAAACCGTAAGTCCCTCCCAACTCTCCTCGTTTTCATTGAAATTCATCTTTAAATCTTATATCGGTAAAGTAGAGTTATTACTGATATTTTTTTCTAAACCCTAAAAACTCCTTTTTCTTTTATATATTTGGTCAACTTAATTTTACCACATTATTTGTAATTTTAAATATCAATGTCTAGATTCAAGTTTAATCAAAATTCTCATGTGAAACAACTATAAAACTAATTTTTCATTAAAATACCTTAAAGTTTATTATCACATCTTTTCGACAAATTGTTTAAACAATACCTTTAGGAAAATTTCACGGGGTAACGATCTACGCCACGTGCACACTTTGGTCTCACAGCACGATGCCTCAATACATGTATATTCGGTTCAAAGAATAATCTTTACAATAAAATACCACATATTTTTAAAAACCGGGTATCTTTTAAGACGGTATTTGTATTCCTTTGCAATTATGTATTTACTACTCTTGTTAGCGGACCCACTAATGGATGGTGCGGATTATCGCACGTCCTGTGGATAGTAGAGCGAGATGCAGCACTCCTCACGGAGTATTCGATCTCGAAAGGATATAAAATACGGTTTTTAAGAAAAAACGAATTTTCTAAATAAAACTAATTTTTAAAAATTATAAAACCATATTTTCATTATATTATGAAACTATATTTTTCTAAAAATGAAATATTAAAAAAATGTTAATTAAATACTATCAAGTTACCAAAAAGACTAGTTTTCACTAAAATACCATAAACTTCTAAAAGCTAAGTATTTATCATTAAAATACCCCAATAGATTAAAACACATTCTCATGAAAACCCCAAATGTTAGAAATCACACTTGAGGTTATATTTTTAATTATATTAAAAATATTTTTCATAAAACCTCCTCCAGATATACAAAACAATATTTTTAAGGACTTTAGTAAATATAGGTTTAAGCGGGATCAATTCTCTTGAGCCCTAGAAAGCCGGAGAAAGTGAGTGCTTGCCTATTCAGGTTAGACAACTTAACGGAGTCATCAATGGCAATTGTCTTGGAAAAAGAAACAAAATCTGCCGTCCATGTGCAGCAGTTGCCGATTACTCCCGAACCTAAGAATTTAAGAGTTCAATCAGTTACAAGTGTCTGACTCAATCTGAGTCCAAATTCAACCCGAATCCAAAATTAAACACGAACTTGAATACTTTATCATGAACATGAATACTCGAATTCAAACATCAAATTCAAATATCAAATTCAAACATGTATACTTGACTTGACTTAACCGAAGCATGGTTATAACTTGACATGAACTCGACATGACTACTTACACACATGATTACATCCTGAACATGAATACTTGAACATTTTATATCCATGGATTCGGCCAAGACTTGTAAACCTAATCTATACAATACATTACGCGGGGATAAAGGGGTAGATTGGTACGGAACGTATATCGTGGCACGAGAGGTCGCTTTAAAAGACACCTACATGAATTCTGTAAGTGTACGGTAGCGCCCCGGCCGTCTGTCCAAGGCCAAAATGCGGAAACAAAATTTTTTCTAAACTAGAAACCGGCGCTATCGTATGCTTAAAATCCGGATCGAACCATTAACCTATAACTAGCAACTAGAGAAAGGGTTGGAAAGCTATACCGATCGATCTGTGTCCTTCGGTCTTTGGCCACCATCCCAAGCTCCTCGCGGCATCTCCGAGCTCGATCTCCTCGTCGGAAAGGGCACCACATCATCAATTCCTTTTTACGGGCTCCCGCTTCATCCGAAGCAACTCGGGCACGAAGTGTGGTAGCCGACGTGTCCAAGGTGATGTAGAGAATATTTGTGATCATTTTGTCTCTTGCATCCATGAGATGGATGGAGGTTGAAAGTGTTGCCATTGATGGAGATTATGAGCTAGAGAAGAAAGAGGAAGAAGAAGAAGTTTTTCTCTTTCTTTTCTTTTGTGATGGTATGATAATGAGAGTGAGTTAGAACAATAATATGAGAGCTAACCACCATATCATGGCTGCCCCTCTCTCTCCTCTTATCAATTCAACACACAAATCAAACACTAATGTGTCATTTTACACAAAAAAGAGACCATGAGTCACTATATATGTCCATGTCACATTTAATGCATCTCATGATGAATTCTAGCTCATTATTTCCATATGCAAACATTAATCCAAATGTTTGCAACAATAAAAAGATACGGTAACATCTAAAGTAAACTCGTGACGGGTCACAAGGATACCCCTCACCTGTATATACATACCTGCACCCGTATTCCGACTGAATGCGAATGCGATGAGACTAAAGTAATCTAACAAATCTAATACTAGGATCCGGCTTAAACCAAAGCCCACTAGTATGATCCGCCCGATCATGATCCGTGCACTACTACACGTATATGATCGGACCCTGCCATATATCATACGGCCTCTACAACGTTTCGCTCGAAACTTGAGAAACTGTCTGTGGGGGACTCTAAAGACTCGTCAATACTTTAGCTGTGGATTTAACCACTAGCACGTCAGTGGTACTAGCTGTACGTAACGGACCACCAGGTATTGACCAAAAGGGAGGTCGATGAGCGAACTCATCCTGACACCCTACTGAGCCTGTCAGTGACAATATCCGTACAGTCCGGTCCGTTCGTCTATGAGTATCGCATGTCGGGCCTAGGGGGTTAGTAAAAGTCAGACCCCCAAAAGCGGTACAAGTCATGTCGGAGTGTAACCCAGAACACCCTGAGATACTACTGGAATACCTACCAGTAAATCTCCTGTTTTGGCCAAGGATTTCGTGTAATGGCTCTCATAGACATAGCGCGATCTTACCCCCAATACCGGAAGAGACGAAACCCCTGCCGATCCGCTCACTGCCTCCATGTGGCTCGGGACTGTACCCAACTAAAACCTGTTTGCACGACTCCTTTTAGCCATGGTAGGGTAGTAATCAAAGCACAGTGGGAACTCACACGAGACAAATGACGATCTCAGGTCGATGAACTAACCTGTACACATGTCACCAGGGAACTGCTATCCGACGTCAGGTATAATACCAACTAGCATATTCCCGGCGAGTCCTGTCCGGTGTACTCATAACCCAATGACCACCTGTATACATCTTAGGTGAACCAACTGACACCAATGGCTTGTGAGACCGGCCACTGCCTCTCGTCGGGGTCTTGACTCTATACACTAGTCTACTCCGGAGTATCGATGCCCTGTCTCGAAAATTCCTACGACTAGGGACCTTTTAAGGATGTGCTTATAGACCCCAGCTCCCCCGTATATGATCGCCATGATACTGCTGGCAGTCAAGCAAGAATCCTAAGGGCTCTATCAATATGTAATAGTGACCTGCAAGGTCACCTAAAGCAGTACACGATGATAAAGACAAACCATGGTAGCATACTATTTTCTATCAACGTGTAATAGTGAACTACAATGTCACTTAAAGCATGTACACAATGATAAAGACAAACCAGATAGTATACAAACCTCTCGAGTAAGACTGTCCTACCGGTATAGGTCCTCCCTCAATCATTGCAATCACGTGCCTGCGATCCAATAATTGACTCTGAGGGCACTATATCCAACAAATTCACGTGTCGTTGTCCCATGGGTTATGACGGGGCCTTGTATTACATGTTACCATAGTCCACGGGGTAAGATTGACTCCTCTCATATACATGAATACCTTCCTTATCAAATTACAAACAACTACGTTAGAATAACTATCATATACCAGTAATCGATCATATACAACTTTACCTGTTCATTTCACTTTATATACTATCTTCTCTTTTTTCTTTTGGGACTTACTGAGCGTTAGTTCGCTGACGACATTTCTTTCTGTTTCTTTCTTTGGAATGTTCGTTAGCAGAACCGGACTCTAAGGAGATAGAGCCGAGCTAGAAGGACTTGGACCAGCTTACCGCTCAGCCTGACTACTAGTTCCTCTGCACTTACTTTCACTATACCATTGTTTAGGCATTTGCTTTTGATTATTGTATCTTTTATTTTAAACAGTTGTTTGTAAAGTTGAATGTAAATAAAGTTGATGTTTCATTGTTCTCTTGTCATTCTTGTTCATTTTTATATATTGCTTAATTACGCTTAACGTATTTATTTCATAGTAAATACGTTGCGGCCTACCACGTCACCATTTTCGTTTACTGGGAAGCGGGGCATGACAGGTTTTGTTGGCGGCCCATGCAGGTCAGTTCTGCATGAAGTCTTAAGCAATATATCACAAGAATTATAAGAATCAGCAACTATACATTTCTTACATTTAGAATTTCTTGAATCTATCCTAACCATTCTTTTTCTATCAGTGATGGATTCTCCCAACAACACCTGCACGAACGTCAACAGCAATACTCCACCGCCTACTCTACCACTACCACCTACCGTTGCAGCTCCTATCAATTAGCAAACGGTACTGCTTGAGGCCATCGAAAGCCTATTGGAGGGTCAGCAACAGCAGCTGCTATCCTCATGTACCGCCCCGAAACTGAGGTATCCAGAGTCAAGCAATTTCGGGCACTGCACCCAAAACACTTCTCGGGAAAAGAGAGCCCACTTGAGGTAGAAGAATGGGCTCAAGCGATCGAAGATGATCTGGCAGCAGCTTAAGTCCAGATATTGCCTGGGTGAAAGTTGATAAGTTGCAACTAATCGACAATGTAAGAGTCTGGTGGAAGGCTGAGGAAAGCCGTCTCACCCAACTCATAGAGTGGAAGACTTTTCACGATCTGTTCGATGCAAAGTTCTTTCTCGAGACTTCTCGATTTGAGATGGAGCAACAGTTCATCCACCTACAACAGGGTTCTATGTGGGTAAAATCGGTGAATGAATATGATGTAGAATTTATCATGCTTAGAAGGTAAAGAATTCGTATTAAATAATGTTCCATTAAAACACATCTCTATCCTGACATCATATCTTATCAGGTTCGCGGCACATTTGATCCCGACTGATGAGATTCGGGCTAGACGATTTCAATAGGGTTTAGAATCGGAGAATTAGGCGGCTTTAGCCACAGGCGATTACCTGACTCATGAACTCGCCCTGAAGGCAGCTCGCCGTTATGAAGCTGTGGTGACGAAGAAGGGTAAGCCCCAAACAACTGGAATCAAACGTCCTGTCGCACATATAACAGGAGGAGCCTCTTCTAGGTTGACCTTTGCACCCAGGAGACCGGAAGGATTATTTAACCGGTCCAGTCCAGATTTCTGTTTCTATTGCAAGAGAACTGGACACCTGGCGAAGGACTGCAGGCGTGCAAATAGCCTGTGTTTGATTTATGGCGCATCTACTCACTCTATATGAGCATGCCCATATCGTTTTAATACGGTACCAGCACCCAAACCCGCAATCACAGTCCCGCAGAGACCAACCATTTAGGTACTTATACCCCGCCTAGCTCTTCCTGCACCAGCTCCATGTGGACCACCTACACAGCCTCACCGTCAATTTCATCAGGCACAGAGAAATATGCCTCAAGGGCAGAGAAACGTATCCCAAGGACAGAGGAATGTGCCTCCAGTAAGGAGGAATGTACCAAGACGTCAGGATTTTACAGTGACGGTCGAGTAGGCCGAAGCCACAAGACAAGTCATCATTGGTGATTTCCCATCCTTTCATCTTTTCAATCCTTGTATATCACTATAATTTTCCTATATCTAAACCCAACCTCATACAACTTAGGTACTATACTAGTAACTACCCTTCCTGCACTCGCTCTTTTTGACACTGAAGCGTCACATTGCTTCATGTTGCAACGATTCATGAGAACGCATGCGATTCCCATGAAGCCACTCATTTTAAACTGGAATATCAGTTCCGGGAATGGAGTTTTGAAAGCAACTATGGGTTTGATCAGTGTCCAGTTGTAGTTTGCAGACGAGAATTCTACGCAAATTTCAAAGTACCGGATATCCTAAATTTCGATGTTGTGTTGGGAATGGATTGGATGGGAGTATTCTATACTACTATTGAATGACATCAAAGGAGGGTAGTATTTAAGATACCAGATCACCCAGTCTTCTATTTCAAAAGTGGAGATAGAACCTTGAAGCCAGGAAGCTACCGTGCTAAACCAAAGAATACAGAAGTGTTCTCGCTGCCGGCAGAAGAAGAAAAGCCCGAATTAGTTCGAGAGTTTGAGGATGTATTCCCTGAAGACATATCAGGTTTGCCTCCCGATCGAGCTCTTGAGTTTAGTATTGATTTACAGCCTGGTGTTCAATCTGTAATCAAACCTCCACACCGGTTAAGTTCGGAAGGATTGAAGGAGATCCGTATTCAGTTGGACGAACTGCTGAAGAAAGGTTGGATCCGACCCAGTACTTCAAGTTAGGGATCTTTGGTACTACTAGTGAAGAAGAAACAAGGTTCTTACATGATGTGTGTGGATTATCGAACTCTGAACGAAATGACGATTAAGAACAAGTATCCACTACCACGCATCGATGATCTTTTCGATCAGTTAAGTGGGTCATGTGTATTTTCAAAACTAGATCTTCGTTCGGGTTGTCATCAGGTGAAGGTCAAAGAGTCTGACATTCCGAAGACGACGTTTAGGACTCGATATGGTCATTATGAATACCTGATTGATCTTTCTTTCTTGTTAAGTAAAATGTTTCACAACCAAAGAAATTTATACCGCAATCAATTAACGGTGTCGCTTGTAGCGATCGTTAGAGAGCACGGATCGTCCACTGAGATGCGAGTACTTGTTCGATCTTGTTTAGTTGAGTTGAAAATAGAATATAAAAGAAAATGATTCAAGATTAATGAGATTTAATTTCAAGAAACATCAAGAAAATAGATCTAGAATCAAAAAGATGTCCAATCAATTTGAATTATTAAGATTATGTAGAATAGCTTGTAGGAATCGATCAAATTGGTAGCAATGATGAATACTAGAATTATGAATCTTATCTATTGATGAATTATAGCTAGATCGATGACGATCAATGAAGATTAGGGATCTATTGAAGAAACTAGGGTTTCTCCTTCACTATCCCTTTTTTTTTCATTGATAATCATTCAAATCTAGCATCTAGCAAAGAGGATCTTCAATCGTTTGATCCCTAATTTGCAACGAGATTATCAAGAATAGTGATCTCGCTCTAAATTAGGTCATCAAAGATTCTTTTTCCTAGAGTTCACAAATCTCATAAGACTTAAGAGTAGTAAAAGGATTTCATCATTATTAGATCTACCGATTCTCTCGATTCCTTTACAAGCGGAGATTTCACTCACACATCATGAAAATTAAAGAATCACAAACGAGAAATTTCATAATGCAAGAATGTAATGAAAACGAGAATTAACAATTTATCACCTTCATTAAATCTTCTTCAAATTACACAACTCCTCAATTCGAGGTACAAGAATAAGCTCTCGATCGCTCTTTTGAAGAAGTGAATTTGTCGTCGATCTTTGCGTGGCTCGATCGCCGTGAGACGTGGATCGGTTACGGATATCTTGCTCCGATGACGATCGGCGTTGCGATAAAGGATCTTTGGATGCCTTCGCTTGATAATGCTCTCAATTGACTCTTGATTTGGATTTGGATCTTGAATTGATTTGGATTTGTGCTAGAATTAACAACTAATTGTGTAACCCCCTCACCTTAGATCTAGATACCCTTTTATAAAATTCAAATAAATCTTCCCTCCTAAGCTAGGTTGTTAGAGAGAGAGCCTTCTAGAATGAGGTTGTTACAAGGAGCCTTCTAGAATGAGGTTGTTACAAGGAGCCTTCTAGAAGAAGGTTGTTATGTAGAGCCTTCCAGAATGAGCCACGTGGTAATTTAGCGTCTTGAGGAAGTAAGGTTGTTGAGACAAAACTTCTGGAGAACCGACGTCACATGATTCCCCAACCCTTGCCGCGGATCCGCGGCAACTCAGCCTACTCGGCCGCGGTTCTGCGGCCAATTGATGAGTTCACTGGCTTATTTCTTCTGGGGTGTTTGGTGTTGGTCTTAGGGTTTTCTTCTGATGTCTGGAATCTTTTTATCCCTTCTGAATTTCTACTAGATTTGAATTCTTTGACTTGCTGTATTTTATCGGCACTTTTACGATTCCGGTTCTTTGACCTGAAGAATTTTCTGCACACAATCTCAATAAAATGTGTTGAGATATACAATATCATGCGTGTAGTAATAAACACACAATTTCCCTCCAGAGTGTCGATTATAACTATAACACGTGGTATTTGGTATTTTCCAGATGAATTTGTAATTCGTGTTATATTTACAATAAACACCCTTAGATGATTAGAAAGAGTAGGGAAATTGATGTGTTAAGAATGCAATATTTTCGACTGATCAAATTCTCCCAAACTTAATTTTGGTCATCTCGAGCAAATATCTTTTATTCAAGAGAAGGAGAAAATTTTATTAAAAAAAACTAACTAGCACACTTTCGTTGGCAAACACGATTGCACTGGGCATGTGCAATAAACCTTTAAACCTCTAGGTGTTCCTAGTAGGAGGAGTGTTGTCTCCTGAGGGTTTTCAGCGGATTGCACCCACAAAATCCTATAATAAAAGGAAGACTATGAAAGTTACATATAAAGATAGGAATTATAAAAGAAAGACTTTGAAAATCAGAGTTTCTAACTACACTAGCTTTTCGGTTGTGATGAGCCCTATCTTAATAGTCATGAAAAGATGTTAGAAATCACATCATCCCTCAATAAAATTTCGTCTTTATTCTTCATCCCTACCTTTCTTCCAAACACCAATCATATACCCCTACGTGTGTAAAAGACATCCCTACACTCGGAGAATTCAATTCAAACTATCATACTCTTGTCTATCTACCTCAGTACTTTTTAATCAGTGAATATTTAGATGGATTTGCTCACACATTTTTCATGCGACCGTTAATACTTCTTGAGATACTAACCGACCGATTACTAAACGTGTTCACATGTTAGGCGTAATTAGCAATTTCCTCATCTTGCAACACTTAAGGCTTAGCAGTGACTCCCAAACCAGTTGGTCTAAGGCACTAGCTGATGAAGCACCCTCGCTATATTTTTTTTATTGCTGCCTTGGTGATTACAAAACCAGTGTTCATTTTTCTACACCATTTTATATTTTATGCTTTATTTATTATTCTCTTCATATTTTGGCTTTTAGACAAGAGCATTTCAAGGTATCCTCTACTATCCCAAGTTTCAAGACATGTTTAAGTGCGTATAGTAGGGTATCAACATTCAAATGTTTGGCTTCCAGAATAGGAACTATTTTTCAGACTTATTTTTATCCTCAGATTAGTGACTTTTTTTATCTTACTAACCCTTGGGACAACGGCTCATAACTACTTATTACTAGTTTCGTTTAAGAAAACTTCTAACTTTCTTGGTTTTCTTAAATTTTTCCAATCTTTTAAATGTAATTTTTCACTTTCTAATCTTTTATTATCTTATTTATGTACAATTTTTTTATATGTTTTGTGCTTATGCAAAGTATGATGCAAAGTGATGCGTAAATAAGCACAAACCTCCCCCAAAGTTGTTTACAACAGTGTCCTCACTATTGTCATCTGTTAAATCTCAAAAACTTTTAGGCTTGGGAGGAAAATTTATTAGCGGGGACAAGAATAAATGAACTTGAAAATCTCCCCCAAACTTATTTTTGGCTCATAATTTTGTGTACAAATTTTATTTTGAAGAGCCAAAAATACACCCCCCAAACTTGAGTTAAACAATGTTAAGCCTTTTAAAATCATAAGAGGGGGGTAAAGTTATTGGTCAATGCCAAGCTTTGCAAAGACCGAAAGTCAACACCAACCATTCGAATATTTTATCAGCGTAGTGCACCGGTTGGTGGAAGAATATGTTGTATAGAGCCAGGAAGAAGTGGGGAAGAAATAAGTGGTATAATAGAATGTGTTTGCGTATCGTTTTGGAAAGACGACTCAATGATTGTGATGGATCACTCGCATTCTCTTTATAGTCCAGAAGAAAGGGAGGTGGTTCAATTTCATTGTTTTGGGTTTTATTCATCACAACTCCCGTGTTTCCTAAAAATGCGAGTTCATCAGCGAAAATTTCTTCAAAACTTTCATCGATACCCTAAAGAATAATCTCATCAGAAAGAGCGGGGTGATCTTCAGACTCCATCAAAGGTTCAAAATCAGCGTTAGATGTTGACCCGGACAGCTCAATGGAAGAATCAATATGTGTATAATACATAGCTAGGTCAAACAATAACGTATTGAGGAAGTCTAGATCAGTATCATGAAGCTTGTCAAATTCGCTGCTGTCGTCATCCACTAATTCGACAGAACAGACCTGAGAAGAAAGTTCGGAGGGTACACTTCCCAACTTGTAAATGTTCAGCTCAATTGACATCTTCCCGAAAGATAGAGTCATAGAGCCATTACGACAGTTGATTACAGCATTGGAAGTGGCAAAAAAGGGTCGACCGGGAATCACCGGAATTTGGTTCCGTGGGTTTGCTACTGGTTGTGTATCTAAAACAATGAAGTCCACAAGAAAAACAAATTCCCCAACTTTTATCAACACATCCTCAAGCGCACCCCTAGGTTTGGTGATTGATCGGTCTGCCATTTGGAGAGTGCAGTGTGATGGTTTCAATTCTCCGATACCTAATTGCTCGTATACAGTGTATGGAAGTAGGTTAACACTTGCGCCAAGGTCAAGTAAAGCACGGTTGACATTTTTACCCCCAATAGAAATAGAAATTGTAGGACAGCCTGGGTCCGTACATTTCTTCGGCACTTGTTGAGTAAAAGCAGTGTTTACATTACTTGTCATGAAAACCTTTTTCAGCACTTGAATCTTCCTCTTCCTAGTGCACAAGTCCTTTAGAATTTTCGCATATGACGGAACTTGTTGTATAGCATCTAGAAGAGAGATATTGATGTTAACCTGTTTAAAAATTTCCACAATTTTCTCCATTTGTGGACTTGGTTTGTTTCCCCTCAACCGAGTCGGAGAAGGAGCTTGAGAAATAAGAGCTGGGTCTGACATTGGAGAAGGTTGTGTGGGTGGAACAGATCCCAGAATAGGAGTGAGGATCGTCTTTGGTTGACTAGAAGATATGTGCTGAGGTTTTGAGCCTTGAGGAACACGGAGAATAAGCTCGTCAGAAGATGGAGTAGACGAAATAGGATAAGAAGGCGGTGAACTAGACGAAGTAGAGTAAGAAGTAGAAGTGGAAGCCGGGGTATCATTATCTGAATCCTCAACATCAATCTGTTCACCGACATGATTATCTAGCACTCTTCCAGATCTCAACGTAGTAACAGCATTCACATGATGTGAATAGCCAGGATTCGGTCGGGGTTGAGCTGGAAGTTTCCCTTTCTCTCTAGCACTCACTTCGGCATTTAATCGTGCAATTTGTGCTTCTATCGATTTAATACTCTCACCGTGTGAAGCGGAGTTCTTCTTTATATCATCGATAGAAGACCTAATATCAGCCGACACTTGGATGGAATGTTTCATGAATAAATCCAAGGTGCGTTCAAGTGCAGACGAGTTATCGATACCGGTCAATTGCAAAGAATTATCATATGGTGCAGCGGTGTTGACCGGATTTTGAAAGTTTTGTGATTGAAAGGGGTGATGACTCAGTTGTAGTGGTTGTTGTTGTTGTGGAGGGACCCTTTGAAAGTTGTTTTGGTTTGGAACCGTGTTTTGAGTTTGGTGTTGGTTCCAAGCAAAATTAGGGTGATTCCTCCAACCCTGATTATAAGTGGAAGAATATGGATCATTTCTAGGTCTTTGCTGAAAAGCGACATTAGTATGCTCTTGACCTTGAAACGGAGAATTTAAAGGACATTCTTCCGTAAGATGTGATGGACCAGAACAACATCCACAGACAGTTTTGGGGAGTGTCATTTGGTTTAGGGAGGCTAATAAAAAATTGTGTTCCATAGCTTCGAGTTTCTTTTGCATTGCTGCCATTTCAGTTTTAACTCCTATGGAAACATCTAGTTGATGGATACCGCCCCTAGATGATGGTTAACTTACACTTTCCCACTGTAAAGATTTTTCAGCGAAATCTTCTAAAAATCTCCAAGCTTCACCATCGTCTTTAGACATGAAGTTGCCTTGACACATGGATTCAAGATTCTGTTTTGTTGTAGGATTAATGCCCTCATATATGATTCTGCACAGATCCCATCGATGGATTCTGTGATGAGGACATTGAACTAACAGATCCTTGAAGCGTTCAAAGCACTTCGAAAATGGTTCATTGGGAAGCTGGGTAAATTGATTTATTTCGCTACGGACTCGGGCTGTCTTATGATTGGGGTAGAATTTCTTTAGGAAATCTACGACGAATTCATCCCAGTTTGAAATAGAATGTGCGGCTGTGTTATAAAGCCACTTCTCAGCTAAATCGCACAAAGTGAACGGGAGAAGACGTAATCTAATAGCATCCACAGAAAGCTGTGAAGTACCCATCATAGCGCATACGTTTTCAAATTTGGTAATAAAAACGTATGCGTCTTCAGACTCGAGACCGTGAAATTTGGGTAAAAGATTGATGTATTGAGGTTTGGTTTCAAAGTTGTCCCCATTGGCTGGTGGAATGGAAAGACAGGTAGAAAGATGACCTTGAATAGGGTAGCATCTCTCTTGGAGAGAGATGCAGGGCGGATTCTGCGCACCTGCGAGCGGTGACAGAATGGTGTTAAAGAAGTTCGATGGAGATCCGCCCATCGAAGTGGGTGTGGTGTGTGGTGAGGAAAAAGAAGATGTAGAAATACCGACTTCAGAGTCGATAAGAGGAACATGGACAAGACTGTTGGGGTAAAAATTTACACCCCTGTTGACCGAGTCAAAGTCAAGGTCAACCCTCAAGCTAGGTGGGCCCAAGCCCAGGTCAAGCAGGCCCATGCCCAAGTCGAGCTCGCGGCCAGCCTCCTCCATGCCAACAACAAAAATCATGTAACAAATAATTTTTATGTAATTTTTGTGCATGAATGTAAACAAAATGGGCACAAAGCCAATATTTTGTAAGCCTATGGCTTATGTGCAAAAATGAAATGGCACATGAGCCATGGGATGGCTAAAATGCCATTTTTGTAAAGGCCAAGGGGCTATATGTAAATATGTAAGCCTATAAAAGGCAACATGATGATGAATAAAGCAACACTTTTTCATTCCCCCAAAAACTAGGGTTCTTTGTGCCTACTGCTCCTTCTCCAAGGTTCCAAAAACCTTCTTCTTTCTTTTGAATTAAATCGAGAGTTTAACTCTTCCTTTCCCCAAAATAAATAGTTTTCCACCATAAAACCCACAAAGGGGAACTTAGATCTCCCACCAGATCTCGAAAAGGGGAGACTTTTAAGTCTTACCCCCTTTTCTCCAAGATCCCGCCGGTCAAGAGCAAGAAGAAGGAGACCCATCTCTAAAAATCTAACTTTGGACAGACCCAAGGCTCAAAAGAAGAGCAATAAGTCCCCAGGAGTTTAACTCCTTTCTAAATCTGCTGGAGTTTAACTCCATAAATTAATTTCTGTTAGAGTTTAACTCCATAAATTTGTTTCTGATAGGAGTTCAACTCCGAAAATTCCCTTAGGAGTTCAACTCCCCAGCCTAGGGGCTAGGCTCCCCTTTCCGCGGGTTTTTCCCGCGGTCACGTGTGTCCACGTGACCCCGGGGCGCCAAGGCGCCCATCGGTCACGTGCGCGCACGTGACCCCTGGGCGCCAAGGCGCCCATCGGTCACGTGCGCGCACGTGACCCCCGGGCACCATGCGCCCACATGCTGTGCACGCGTCTTTAAGACGCTTTCCCCCCCTTTTTTTTATGCACTCCACACTAAATATGCCTCCCTCGTTAGAAAAAATTTTCTAACGGGGCGCTGCCCCGCACCCCGCAAGGGGGCTGCTAGCCCTCTTGACCCCCAGCCCGCTATCCGGGTAGCGGGACCCCCGTAAAAAACTCTGCGTGGCTCCCGACATATCCAAACCCCCATTTCAAAACACAACACACGTACACTGCACATTGAGTTCGCATGACCAGTTTAACCCGTCAATCGGAGGTTTCCTCGCTCCAAAGGCGAGGGGTAATTAACGGCAGCTTAGTCCGCGGCTGCCGGAGATTCGGATCCCCACAATCATTAAACCCCGGCCTACCCTAGGCAGGGGGAATCTGTAGTACGCCTGACAAGCGCGCGCGTATTCCCATCTCAATGGGGTGACGAAAAACACCCTACAAAGACGGGCACTAGAATACCGTGTCCAGCCGAGCATGCACTAAATGGTTTAGCACAAGTGGCAGCATTGTGATAATTAGAGAAAAGTGGATTTGGTGTTTGGTTTGAAAATGACGGATTTTGAAAAATCAAACAAAAAATGCACAAGCACAACCCTAGATCTAATGGTCACATAGGTCAAGTCACTAGACCGCTCCTAGACTTCCAGAAGAAAAATCGCAGGATAAATCCTTTACTGCCTCTTTATCTCTTCTGTGGCCAGGTAAGTGGGAGGTTCTCCGCTACGTAAGTAGTGAGCCTAATTAAGTAACCACTTTCCTTAGACACACTTGCCTTAGACACCACAAAAGAAACGCGGATAAGCAATAGATTGCCCACGACCTTTTTCTGTCCTAATTGAGCGCGACGGTCCTTAGAGTCTTGTCTAGATATTTTTTAGTTAATGAGGGTGATGCGGATGCAAGTTTTGTGATTTTTGGGGCTTAGGAAGGGTAATGGAATCCCCACATAATCTGAATTTGGTCTTTGCCCCTTAATTTCCGTATTAAAATATGCAAACAACCAATATCAAAACACGCAAAAAATTTCTTTTAGCGGCGCTGCGAATTTTGCAAAGAATTCTGCAGAAAATGGTTATTGGACAGAGCAGGGAAGAGATAAGAAAGTATAGAAGTTACCACAGAGAGATGGAGCTCTGATTCTTCAAGTTCGCCGTGGATCCGCCGCAATAACCAGCAATATGCCGCGGTTCCGTGGTGGAATGAACGGTTCTCTGCACGAAATTTTGTACAGATGCTCCTAATGCTCCTCTGTCCTATCTGAAATGATTTGAATATTTTTCCTCTTGCTGCAGAGATTCCAGATTTACTTGCAAAAATTCACAACAAATCGTTAAGCACACGATACGATTTTGATATAAAATTCTGATGGAATAATAATATTTCAACTCAAATAGCAAAAACGAACAAATTAACACACATCCCCGGCAACGACGCCATTTGATTGATCTTTCTTTCTTGTTAAGTAAAATGTTTCACAACCAAAGAAATTTATACCGCAATCAATTAACTGTGTCGCTTGTAGCGATCGTTAGTGAGCATGGATCGTCCACTGAGATGCGAGTACTTGTTCGATCTTGTTTAGTTGAGTTGAAAATAGAATATAAAAGAAAATGATTCAAGATTAATGAGATTTAATTTCAAGAAATATCAAGAAAATAGATCTAGAATCAAGAAGATGTCCAATCAATTTGAATTATCAAGATTATGTAGAATAGCTTGTAGGAATCGATCAAATTGGTAGCAATGATGAATACTAGAATTACGAATCTTATCTATTGATGAATTGTAGCTAGATCGATGACGATCAATGAAGATTAGGGATTTATTGAAGAAATTAGGGTTTCTCCTTCACTATCCCTTGTCTTTTCATTGATAATCATTCAAATCTACCCTCTAGCAAAGATGATCTTCAATCGTTTGATCCCTAATTTGCAACGAGATTATCAAGAATAGTGATCTCGCTCCAAATTAGGTCATCAAAGATTCGTTTTCCTAGAGTTCACAAATCTCATAAGACTTAAGAGTAGTAAAAGGATTCCATCATCATTAGATCTACCGATTCTCTCGATTCCTTTACAAGCGGAGATTTCACTCACATATCATGAAAATTAAAGAATCACAAATGAGAAATTTCATAATGTAAGAATGTAATGAAAATGAGAATTAACAATTTATCACCTTCATTAAATCTTCTTCAAATTACACAACTCCTCAATTCGAGATACAAGAATAAGCTCTTGATCGCTCCTTTGAAGAAGTGAATTTGTCGTCGATCTTTGCGTGGCTCGATCACCGTGAGACGTAGATCGGTTGCGGATTTCTTGTTCTGATGACGATCGACGTTGCGATAAAGGATCTTTGGATGCCTACGCTTGATAATGCTCTCAATTGACTCTTGATTTGGATTTGGATCTTGAATTGATTTGGATTTGTGCTAGAATTAACAAATAATTGTGTAACCCCCTCACCTTAGATCTAGATGCCCTTTTATAAAATTCAAATAAATCTTCCCTCCTAAGCTAGGTTGTTAGAGAGAGAGCCTTCTAAAATGAGGTTGTTATAAGGAGCCTTCTAGAAGAAGGTTGTTATGCAGAGCCTTCTAGAATGAGCCACGTGGTAATTTAGCGTCTTGAGGAAGAAAGGTTGTTGAGACGAAGCTTTTGGAGAACCGACGTCACATGATTCCCCAACCCTGCCGCGGATCCGCGGCAACTCAGCCAACTCGGCCGCGGTTCCGCGGCCAATTGATGAGTTCACTGGGTCATTTCTTCTGGGGTGTTTGGTGTTGGTCTTAGGGTTTTCTTCTGATGTCTGAAATCTTTTTATCCCTTTTGAATTTCTGCCAGATTTGAATTCTTTGACTTGCTGTATTTTATCGGCACTTTTACGATTCCGGTTCTTTGACCTGAAGAATTTTCTGCACACAATCTCAATAAAATGTGTTGAGATATACAATATCATGCGTGTAGTAATAAACACACAATTTCCCTCCAGAGTGTCGATTATAACTATAACACATGGTATTTGGTATTTTCCAGATGAATTTGTAATCCGTGTTATATTTACAATAAACACCCTTAGATGATTAGAAAGAGTAGGGAAATTGATGTGTTAAGAATGCAATATTTTCGACTGATCAATACCTCGTAATGCCATTTGGAGTGACCAATACACCTGCCATCTTTATGAACCTGATGAACCAAGTTTTCCGAGAGTACTTAGACATGTTCGTTGTCATCTTCGTCGACGACATCCTGGTGTATTCAAAGAATCGGAAAGAACACGCCGAGCACTTACAGATTGTCCTGGAGACATTGCGACAACATCAGCTCTACGCCAAGTATAGCAAGTGCGAATTTTGGCTAGATCAAGTTGGATTTCTCGGACATATCGTTTTAGGTGAAGGAATGTCTGTAGATCCAGCCATAGTCACATAATTCACGAATTTTTGATCAGCCGACTTAATCGCCGAATTAATCGGCGGGCCGAATAATTCACGAATTATTCACGAATAATTCGCGATTTATTCCCGAATTATGTGAAAAAACAGCGAATAATTCAAAAAACAGCAAATAATTCACAAAATCAAAATCTAGCATCTCATATATTAATTTCTTACTCAAAATCCTTCCCGAATATTTCCCGAACACTTACTGAATCTTTCCCGAATACCTGCCGATTTTTTCCGAATAGTTCTCCGAATCCGAATTTTCGACTTCGCTACCTCTGGATAGGAAATATCCTTCCACAGTCACATTACGGCTGTAGAGATATCAAGAACAAAAATAAACTAACTAATACATGTCCATAAGCCAGCATAAAACGAGTCAAGAATAAAATAATGCGGAAGCAAAAGATCCAATACAAGAATAAACTGGAATGCACGTCCCATAATGCGGGCTCACATCAGGAATGGAAATACCGAAAGTAAAATAAACTAACTACTAACAAGTCCTCATTGCTCAGCCTGCTGACTGAAGTACTCCTGCCCGGTCTGTAGCGAAGGTAAAGAATCTGGGCCATGCAAAACCCAGACGTCAGTGCGTCATAATATAAAGCAATACTATAAATAGGGGTAGCAAGACATGCAGGTATAGTCATGAATGGTAAAACAGGTAAAACAACAATATAAATAAGGACAGTGAAGGGTAGTGTGCAGTGAGTAATCTAAACTGGTCTACCGTGTCAACTACTCTCAAGTCTTTGAAAGCAATTTGATGAATCATCGATGTAACTCAATAGTATCCCGTGCGTGCCCGGGATCACGGAGAAGATTCTCGGGATGAATCCGAGACGTGCCGCTAGGCAGTAAAAGGGTAGTATGTAACGATGAGTGATGTCAGCAGCATCACCCCAGGGCTGGCCTAGCCCGTAAGACTGATCAGTAAAGGTATCGAACTGTCGAGTTACAAGTCAGGTTTCATCATTGATTTCCCCATACCCCTAGGTTATATGTTTAAGTTAGGTATTAATAATCTGGAGTTAATGCCAACACAGGATCAAACAGGTACAGGTTTGTCTGGATCGACAATAGGAAATATCCGTAGGGACAACAGGTTAAGTTTGTTGGCATTAGTAACAAGATCAGGTAACAGGTAAAGCCATGGTACATCAGGTCGGGTCAAGTAGTATATAGGTATCATGTCATGTTAAGAAGTGTACGGTACCATGTCGTGTCAAATAGTAGGTGTATCAAGTCATGTCAGGAGTGCACAAATGTCACGTGGGTGCTCATAATCAAACTATAATAAGCATGGGTATACAAAACAAGTATGGGGTACTAATGGAACAATAAAAAATGGAACATGGTAATGTGGTATGCAAATAGGTATCAATTAAAACATATGGATGCACGGTTATTGATTTGAGTTAGGGTTATAGTTCCAACACTGAATAAATACACTTTATCAAATATGGAATGTTAAAATCACATTATTATTTATTAAATGGTCTAGGGATGCAATTGTATATATAATAGGCTAAATGGATGCAAACGGGTGTCCGACAGGTTACAAACTATTAAAATGGTATTATGGGCTATGCAACCAAGCACTGTGATATAAATATGGACGTGGATACAATGTGTTGTAACCTAATATGCAACATGATATGTTTTAGGTTCTAGATCTAAAATGATACACACGGAACATCGAAATGGAATATGGGACACTAGATTTAAACAACAAATTTAATATGCAGTTAAATAAGTATAATATAATATAAATAGCATGTAGCAAGTTTTACTTGCCTAGACGGATCAAGAAACGGAGTGTACGGAACGTCTCACGTCGGCGGAAAAAGTCGCGACGCGTGCACGGTACACGGAACAGATCCAAACAACGCACAAGGTGATCACACGGGTCAGGTATGCTCGCTGGGTCGTCGGGATCGTCGACGGCACGACCGGATTCTGACGATCAAGAAAAACAGTAAACATTTTAATGGAAGAAATGCATGGGGAAAAAGAAAAGAGAAGAATGGAAGGAGGAAGGAGAAGAGTGAGGAGAGGAAACTCACTGTGGTTTGCCGAGAGGGTCGCGAGGGTGTCGACGACGTCGACGGAGCTCCGGCGAACGATCTGCAGAGGACAGCGGCAACATAAAGAGAACAGAAAAGAAAAGAAAAGAAAAGAAAGGAAGAAGAAAGAAAGAAGAAGGAAGAATGGGTGCAGGGCTTACGGGGGTTGCACGGAGTCGGGGAAACGGGACGAGATCACCAGCGGCGATCAACTCCGGCGGTGCAAGGCGTGCAGGGATGCTCGGGTGAGGGTCTGAAGGTGTGCAGGGCTCGGGTAGGAGAGAGGAGGAAAAGGTGTTGAAAGGAATGAGGAGGCGGCGAGATTGGGAAAGCGTCTTCAGGGCTTAGGGCGACGGCGAGGTGGAGGCGGCGGCTAGGGTTTCGTGGTAATGGGTTTCCTTTAAAATGGGGAGGAGAAGAAATATATACAGAGAGGCAGAGAGAAAGAATTTATACGAGAGGAGAGAGAGAGATTCTGAGAGGGAGAGAGAGAGAAGAGAGAGAGAGAGAGAGTTGCGAGATGAGAGAGAGAGGGAGAGAGAGATAGAGAGAAGAGAGAGATCGAGAGGAGAGAGATCGAGGAGGAGAGATAAATTTGGATTTATTTGAGGAGAGAGAAAGAGATAGCGGTAAGGGAGAGAGAGAAAGAGAAGAGGAAAGAGGAGAGAGGGGAGTAGAGTGGGGCCCAACGAGGAAAGAAAGGATTTCATTGGCTCGTAGTGATTTTAGTTGTATGATGCGTTAGGATTTTATTATATATAAAAAAACTTTAAAAAGATTTATACTGGTTTTGGAAATCAACTGAGTGGTTAAAAATATTATAATTAAATTTAAATTTAAATAATTGAATTTTAGCGGGATATAAAATATTTCAAAATGCGTCCGGGTCGGGTCTAAAAATTTAGATTTAAAATACGAAAATTATATACAGCTTTCAAATTTTAAAATGAAAGATTAGGTAACTAAAATGCATACCCCAAGAATGGACGCGCGTACGTGCGCGTAGCTATCCAAACACGTCCGTTTCACTGAACGGGACGAGAACAAGATGCATGGACGCTACCACAGGGTTAGGGATATCATGCAGGCTATGAAATGCAATTTTAATTTATTTTATGTGATCTAAAATGTTATATGATAAAATGTGCGATGCCAAATAAAAGTCAATATGCAGTATACCTGAGATGCACGTGTCTATTTAACAGGCCAGGGTAGTTTATGAATATGAGTCAACCAGTCCAAGCAAGCGGGTCGGGTCGAATGCAATGTAAAAATGTAAACTACCATTCGCACCCAAACCAGATAAATCAATAAAATACCATAGATATATAAATACGGGAACTGAATTGGTATAAATGAACTCGGTTGTTACACCAATCCCAGAATGGAAATGGCAGCACATTACTATGGACTTCGTGACCGCCCTTCCTCGCAGCACGAAGGGTAACGACGCAATATGGGTTATTGTGGATCGACTCACCAAATCGACTCACTTTATTCCATTTCGAGTTGGCCAGTCAACCGAGACGTTAGCAAAGAAGTACATTGAGGTAAGCATAAATCTAAAGTAAGATTTAAACCTTTAAAATGTACCTTTAAAGTGTACCTGCGGGTGATGGAGTCGCCCTCTCTAAAGGTGTCTTACAGACTAAAGGGGAGAGGGATGTGCATGATTAGCATATCACTTGCTTAGGCAATTGATTCAATCGTGAGATGTCAAGTACCACACCGGATGTTGTTTTTGCACTAGCTGCAATAAGTTTATATTGATCCAATCCTGGAGAAACGTTGGGAAGCAGTTTATGAACATAAGTGGATGTTCATGGGATATGGTAACAACAGCCTCCTTCAGGAGACGACTATCATTCTAGGCTTCCAAGGTGACCTGGATGACAGAGCGACTATCAGAGTTTTAGTTTTCCCTCTTTTGAGGGGCAGTAGTTTGGACAGATAGTCCAAGCGAATACTGAGGGAGGCATGGCGCAGGATACTGATTAAATTCAGTTGACGATACAGTCCAAGAAGTTTGCTCGATTTGGAGTTCATTTGTGAACTGGGTCCCATCAGATATCCAGACATATTCTAAGACAGGTATTGCTCATTTTGGGAGATGGCTTTCTCCGCGAACTTGAGATAAATAGAGACATAGAAAGAAACATTGGATCGGATCCACTCACTGAGGCTATTTCTCGAACGCAATAGTTTTACAAACAAGCTTTGTGAAACTGATTAGTAGAGAAGTTGGGTGTTCGGTATCACATAGGCTGTGAGTATGCGACACCGCAATAATTAGCCTTAAGTGCAAGTGGGAGATTGTTGGCTATAGTACCCTCAAGTCAATTATTAGATCGCAGGCACGTGATTGCAATGATTGAGGGAGGACAAATACCGGTAGGACAGTCTTACTCGAGATGATAGTATGCTATCTGGTTTGTCTTTATCATTGTGTACATGCTTCAGGTGACATTATAGATCACTATTACATGTTGATAGAGCCCATAGGATTCATGCTTAACTACTACCAGTATGATGGCGATCATATACGTGAGAGTTGGGTGGTCTATAAGCACATCCTTAAAGTGTCTTTAGTCGTGGGAGTTTCGAGACTGGGCATCGATACTCCAAGAGTAGACTATTGTATACAGATCGAGACCCTGACGAGGGGCGGCGGCCGGTCTCACAAGCCATTGGTGTTAGTTGGTTCACCTAAGATGTATACAGGTGCTCATTGGGTTATGAGTACACCAGACGGACTTGCCAGGAACATGCTAGTTGGTATTATACCTATTGTCAGATAGCAGTTCCCTGGTGACATGTGTACAGGTTAGTCTATCGACCTGCGATCGTTATTTGTCTCGTGTGAGTTCCCACTGTGCTTTGATTACTATCCTACCACGGCTCAAAGGAGTCGTGCAAACAGGTTTTAGTTGGGTACAGTCCCGAGCCACATGGAGGCAGTGAGCGGATCGTCAGGGGTTTCGTTTCTCCCGGTATTGGGGGTTGATGTTGCAGAGTGCAAGGGCGGCCATCCCCAGAAATCTTCGGCCGGGGTAGACGAGAATTACCGATCTAGGATCAGTAGTTTCTTAGGTGGTGATAGGCTTCATACCGACATTAAATGTCGCGTTATTAGGGGTCTGACTTTATCCACCCCCTAGACTCGATATGCGATATTCATAGACAAATGGACCAGATTGTACGAATATTGCCACTGTCAGGCTCAGTAGGGTTTCAGGACGAGTTTGCTTGTCGGCCTCCCTTTCGCTCAATACCTGGGTAGCCATTACGTACATCTAGTGCCAATGCCGTGTTTGTGGTTAAACCCACTGTCAGCGTATTGACGAGTCTTTAGAGTCCCACAGAGAGAGTTTCACTGCTTCGGGCGAAACATTGTAGAGGCCGTATGGTTTTATGGCAGGGTTCGATCACATACGTGTACTTGTGCACGGATGATGTTCGGACGGATAATACTAGTGGGCTTTGGTTTAAGCCGGAACCTAGTATTATATTGTTGAATTATTTTCGTCTCGTAGTATTCATATTCAGTCGGAATACGGATGCGGGTATGTATATACGGATGAGGGTATTCTTGTAATTCGTTACAAGTTTACTTTATGAGATGCCATCTATTTTTGGATTAAATCATTTTAGGTTAAATGGTTTGTGAGTGTAAGTTTTGGCATTGTGAGTCATGGTTTGCATTGATTGGGACATGTGCACTTGGCTTTGTTTTGTGTGAGATATTTGTGAGATATTATTGTGGTGAGGGAGATCTTTTTTAGTGTGGGATTTTCTTTATTGCTCACTAATATCTCACAACAACACAACACAAGAAAAGAAAAAAGGCAGCAACCCAAAACTTTTCTTCACTTGACATTTCATTGCTTCACACTTCTTCTCCCATGGCATCTTCTTCAACCTCTACCCAAACCCTCTCATGAGTTGAGAATCCTTTGGTGTATTGAGACAAAATAATCGCAAACTCTCTCTACTTCATCTTGGCTGTCTAGGCTAGCAAACTAGATATCCGAGTTGCTTCGGTTTTGAGGTCGGAGCCCGTATTACTAACCCTCGACGTGGATCTTCTTCGATGTGGGGAGACCGGAGATCAAGCTTGATCAAGGAAGCCGTGAGGAGCTTGGGACAGAGGTTGAAGACCGAAGGACTCGGATCGTTTGGTATAACCTCTCTAAACTTCTTTACATGTTTTGTTATCTAGGGCTTATGGGACGATCCGGGAATCGGGTTCTGTTAGCGTCGGTTTCTAAAAGTTTTTGTTCCGCATTTGGCTATGGATTGATGGCCGGGGTACTGGCGTAACCCAACAGAAGCAACTTGTAGCTTACTGTTAAAGCCTTTGCACTGCTGTGACATAGCATGTGTGTTCGATTCCCATCAGACACAATTATTTTTCTGATTTTTTTCTTTTTATTTTTGGAAGCCCAAAAGGTTGCACATGCAATACACGGGGAAATGAAAAGTTCAAAAAAATTAAACATGCGTAAAATGATGTAAACACGGAAAAACCCACGTGGCACGAATCTCGAGACCAAACACTTAATCTCGATCGGCCATTCTAGGGTTTTGGCCGGCGGGGATGGTTGGATGAGCTCCAATGAGCTCCATGCTTTGCACACCCGTCTCTTCAGCTCCTCTTAACTCCTCTGCACTGTTTGATTTTCCTGCAATCAAACAAAGACCTTTCATTTCACTAATTTGTTAGTAATATGTATGCCCTAGAGGCCATTATTGATGATATAGTGGATACTTGGACATATATATAGAGGACTTTCATTCTCGACATGTTAGTATGCTATCAGGTTACCTTTATATTAACATGTAGACTGGTATTTATACTGTCTGTCTCTTACATATTGATAAAGCTCTTAGGATATGTACTTGACTACCAGGACTATGATGAGATCATACTAGTGGGGCCAAGGTAGTCTAAAAGTACATCCTTTAATAAGTTCCTAGTCAAGAGAATATCGAGACTAGGGCATCAATATTCCAGAGTAGACTAGCGTATACGCTTCTTAACCCATATGATGGGAGATGGATAATCTCACATCCATTGGTGTTTGACATCAAAGATGGTATACGGGTGCTCAGTGGAGACTGGGTACACTGAACATGACTCGCCGAGAACTCCTATGTGGTAGTATACCTATCGTCAGATAGCAGTCCTCTGGTGACACTGGTACAGGTTAGTCTGTAGACCCGAGATCGTCATAGAGTCTTGTGCAGCTCCCACTGTGCTTTGATTTTCTCCCTACCATGCTCAAAGGAGACGTGTAAACAGGTGGATTTTGGGTACAGTCCCGAGTCGCATGGAGGCAATGAGCGATAGGAGGGGTTTCGTCTCTCCCGGTATTGGGGGTTGATGTTGCGATATGCTCGATTGGCTATAACTGGAAGTCCCTGGCCAGGGCTGCTGCCGAGATTTACTGATAAGTGTTATCAGTAGTTTCTCGAACCGTTATAGGCCAGACATCTGCATGGCTTATCACGTTACTGGGGACTGACGTTTACCTTAGACATGATATTCGACATATCAGACGAAGAGACCGGACTGTACAGTAGTGTTACTGATAGGCTTCATGGAGAGTATGGATGAGCTTGCTTGTTGATCTTCATATCGCTCAATACCCGGGAAGCCGTTACGTCCAGCTAATACCGCTAACAGTTTGTAGGTGATTGATGTGATCATCACCTACTACTGGCGTATTGATGAGTCTTTAGAGTCCCACACAGAAGTTTCCTGATTCAAGCGAAACGAAGTAGGGCACATATGTTGATATGTGCGTGGGCCTGATTAAATATGAGTATGTGATACTGTAGTGTAATCTGGAAATTATCTGTTATCGGTTCGGTTATATGTGATATAACCAGATTGTCGAATCAAGTGTTGATTTGATAATGTGATATACAGATGAATGATATTAGTCGGTCATATGTGATATAACCGGATTATTAAATCAAGTGTTGATTTAATAATGTGATATATATTATATGTGATATAATTATATCTTAACTAATATCATTAGCTCACTAATTATTCTTCATTATATATATATTAATATATATATATATATATATATATATATATATATATATAATGAAGCATGTCATTATTTCTATTTTTGAGAAAAATAGAAAAGATGTGGAAAATGAGAGCATGGTTGCAAGCATGGGCTTTATTCATCTTGACTCACTATTCAAGCATGATTGCAATTTCATATTACAAAATTCCATACTTGAATGAGTAGGGATCAAGAGTTGCCATTCATTCTTGTCTCATTCTCAACACTTAGCCATTTTTCTTGAGTTACTCCCATGGTTGCTCTCTAGCTTCATCTTCCTCCTCAAATTGTCATGGTTCAAGCTTCAACCCTCACATGAGATATGAATCATGAAGATTCAACACAAACTTGTGAGTTTTTAACATCCCCTACTTCACCATCCCACAACAAACTAGCAATTTGGTGTGGTGTGTTTCTACACTAAAGGAGTTTAGTGTAGAGTTATCTTGGGCTAGAGGAATTTCGGATGGATCGTCTTTGGTGCGAAGATCACGAAGGAGGTTCGTTCAACTCGAAGAGGAGCCTTGTAGAGTCGCGTTGACTTTAACCTGGAGCTTTAGAAGAGAAGGACTCGAACTACAAAGGTTGTATGCTCTTTTCTTTTCTTTAGTTGTTCACATCACAAAAGCAAACCCTAAATTTCTAGCAAAGATCTTGTATAGTCTAACTTAGCACCTAATAAAAATTTGAATTTGGCATGCTTGATGCCTCTAGAACCTCATGGTGGTGCTAAGGTAGACTTTCTCAATTAACACCATTTTAATGCTTTTTAATCCAAAATTTCAATTCCCAAACCCTAATTCTCCACTTTAAATACCATCCCATACTTTAGCTCAGCATCATTCTGAAAATTCTAGCAAAAATTCTCTCAAAAAGTTCCTAAGTGCAAGTGTAGTAAAGTGAAGTTAGCGAGCAAACTTCTTCCGTCGAAGATCGAAGCCGATTTCGGAGCTTCCGTGACACCACGAAATTCATCCTCTCTTCCTTAACCTTTTCTTGATATATTCAAACCGTAAGTCCCTCCCAACTCTCCTCCTTTTCATTGAAATTCATCTTTAAATCTTATATCGGTAAAGTGGAGTAATTACCGATAATTTTTTCTAAACCCTAGAAACTCCCTTTCCTTTATATATTTGGTCAACCTAATTTTACCACATTATTTGTAACTTTAAATATCAATGTCTAGATTCAAGTTTAATCAAAATTCTCATGTGAAACAACCATAAAACTAACTTTTCATTAAAATACCTTAAACTTTATTATCACATCTTTTCGACAAATTGTTTAAACAATACCTTTAGGAAAACTTCACGAGGTAACGACCTACCCCACACGCACACTTTAGTCTCATCGCACGATGCCTGAATACATGTATATTCGGTTCAAAGAATAATCTTTACAATAAAATACCACATATTTTTAAAAACCGGGTTTCTTTTAAGACGGTATTTGTATTCCTTTGCAATTATGTATTTACTACTCTTGTTAGCGGATCCACTAATGGATGGTGTGAATTATCGAACGTCGTAGGGATAGTAGAGCGAGATGCAGCACTCCTCACGGAGTATTCGATCTCGAAAGGATATAAAATACGGTTTTTAAGAAAAACGAATTTTCTAAATAAAACTAATTTTTTAAAATAATATAAAAATTATAAAACCATATTTTCATTATATTATGAAACTATATTTTTCTAAAAATGAATTTTTTTAAAAATGTTAATTAAATACCATCAAGTTACCAAAAAGACTAGTTTTCACTAAAATATCATAAACTTTTAAAAGCTAAGTATTTATCATTAAAATACCCCAATAGATTAAAACACATGCTCATGAAAACCCCAAATGTTATAAATCACACTCGAGGTTATATTTTTAACTATATTTAAAATATTTTTCATAAAACCCCCTCTAGATATCCAAAACAATATTTTTAAGGACTTTAGTAAATATAGGTTTAAGCGGGATCAATTCTCTTGAACCCCAGGGAGCCAGAGAATGTGAGTGCTTGCCTATTCAGGTTAGACAATTTAACGGAGTCATCGATGACAATTGTCTTGGAAAAAGACATAAATCCTGCCGTCCATGTGCAGAAGTTGCCGATTACTCCCGAACCTAAGAATTCAAGAATTAAATCAGTTACAAGTATCTGACTCAATCTGAGTCCAAACTCATCCCGAATCCAAAATCAAACACGAATTTGAATACTTGATCATGAACATGAATACTCGAATTCAAACATCAAATTCAAACATGTATACCTAACTTGACTTGACCGAACTATGGTTATAACTTGACATGAACTCGACATAACTACTTGAACACATGATTACATCCTGAACATGAATACTTGAACATTTTATATCCATGGATTCGGCCAAAACTTGTAAACCTAATCTATACAATACATTACGCGGGGATAAAAGGGTAGATTGGTACAGAACGTATATCGTGGCACGAGAGGTCACTTTAAAGCACACCTATATGAATTCATGTGTTGTTGTCCCATGGGTTATGATGGGGCTTTGTACTACATGTTACCATAGTCCACGGGGTAAGATGGACTCCTCTCGTATACATGAATATCTTCCTTATCAAACTACAAACAACCACGTTAGAATAACTATCATATACCAGTAATCGATCATTTACAACTTTACCTATTCATTTCACTTTATATACTATCTTCTCTTTTTTTATTTGGGACTTACCGAGCGTTAGTTCGCTGACGACATTCCTTTCTGTTTCTTTCTTTGGAATGTTCGTCAGGAGGATCGGACTCTGAAGAGATAGAGACGAGCCAGGAGGACTTGGACCAGTTTACCGCTCAGCCTGACTACTAGTTCCTATGTACTTACTTTCAGTATGCCATTGTTTAGGTATTTGCTTTTGATTATTGTATCATTTATTTCAAACAGTTGTTTGTAAAGTTGAATGTAAATAAAGTTGACGTTTCATTTTGTTCTCTTGTCATTCTTGTTCATTTTTATATATTGCTTAATTACACTTAACGTATTTATTTCATAGTAAATGCGTTGTGGCCTGCCACGTCACTGTTTCCATCTAATGGGAAGCGGGGCGTGACACATTTTGCTACAAGTCTGTCCTTATAGGTTTCAACCTGTCCATCTGCACCAATCTTCTTTCTGAGGGATAGAGAGGATAGCATCATCAATGATGATGAGCCAACTAGTTTCCATCAGGCCATTACGAGCAGAGATTCAGTAAAGTGGCTGGATGCAATGCGGACCGAAATGGAATCCATGTACACCAACAAAGTTGACCGAAGCGGGACGTTGAGTGTGTTCTGGACGTTAAAAACATTGTGTTGGTTTAATACGTATATACCGTTGTCTAGTGTACCAGACCCAATCAAACTATGATTAAGGTGAATGTTTACAACATTGCTTACAAATGTAAAATCATAACTTTCTTTAGATAGTAATGATACAGAGATGATATTACATGTCAAGCTAGGTACACAAAAACAGTTACGCAAAACCAAAATGTGTCCACTTGTCAATCCTAGGTGATATTCCCCTACGGAAACAACATCCACGCTCGCTCCGTTAGCAACCCTGAGGGTCATATCACCCGCCTTTATAACTCTACGGTTTATCAGTACCTACAATGAATTACAGACATGGGATCCTGAACCGGTATCCAATACCCAGGATGTAGAGTTGACTGAGAGACAGTTTTCAATTATAAACACGCCTGAAGCCGAAACCACAACTTGCTGTTGGGTTATGCCAGCGCCCTGGCCGTCTAACCGTGGCCGATTGCGGAACAAAAATTTTCAAAACTGGCGCTAGAACAACCTGAAATATGGATCGACCATAAACCCTAAAGCTAGCAAACATAAAATGAGTTAGGAATATTATACCGAATGATCCGTGTCCTTCGGTTTTAAACCATCATCCCGAGCTCTCAGTGGCCACCATGATCAAACTTGGTCGCCGGTCTCCCTCCATCGAAGATGATCCACCTGAGAGTCTATGAATCGAGCTCCAACCTCATAGCCGAGGTAACTAGGGTACCTAGTTCGCTAAACTAGATAGCCTAGAAGATGTAGAGTCTAAGGATGGATTAATTTTTCTCCAAACACCCTAGGTTTCTGAATACATGAGACTTGAAGGGTGGAGGTAGAAGAAGAAGCAGAGGATGAGAGTGTTGTGAGCTTTGAAGCAACCAAAGAAAAATGGCTTAGTGTTGTGAGCTATAATGAAGCATACAATAAATATCTTATGTCTCCAAAATATCTTAAGTCTCCAAAATATTTCACAACCCAAACAAATATCAAGCATACCTCAATAGTGAATCCATGAGTCACCCCATGAGTCACCCCCATGAGTCATGCTTGAATTAATGCCAAACACACCTCATCCTCCACCTCATTAACCATTTAATCCTAAATGGTTAAAGCTAAATGAGGTGGCATCTTCTAGAAGCAATTTGTAAGAAATTACAAAAATATCCCTCATCCGTATATACATACCCGTATCCGTATTCTGAAAAATACGAATACAAAGAGACAAAAAAATCCATCAATCCAATACTAGAATCCGGCTTAAACCAAAGCCCACTAGTATAATCCGTCCGAATCATGATACGTACAGAAGTGCACGTATATGATCGAACCTTGCTGTAAAACCATACGGCCTCTACATCGTTTTGCCCGAAGCAGGGAAACCCTCTGTGTGGGACTCTAAAGACTCGTCAATACGCTGGCTATGGGTTTAACCACAAGCATGTCAGCGGCACTAGCTGTACGTAACGGCTACCTAGGTATTGAGCGAAAGGAAGGCGTCGGGCAAACTCATTCGAACCCCTACTGAGCCTGTCTGTGACAATATCCGTACAGTTCGGTCTGTTCGTCTAAGAGTATCACATATCGAGTCTAGGGGGTGGTTAAAATCAGACCCCTAATAACGCGACATTTCGCGTCGGTATGAAGCCCATCACCAATTGAGAAACTACTGATCCAAATTAGTAATTCTCGACTACCTTGGCCAAGGATTTCTGATGATGGTCACCCGTGCACTACGCGACATCAACTCCCAATACAGGGAGAGACAAATTCCCGACGATCTTCTCACTGTCTTCATGTGGCTCGGGACTGTACCCAACTAAAACCTGTTTGCACGACTCCTTTGAGCTGTGGTAGGGTAGTAATCAAAGTATAGTGGGAGCTCACATGAGACAAATAACGATCTCAGGTTGACTGACTAACCTATACACATGTCACCTAGGAACTACTATCTGACAATAGGTATAATACCAACTAGCAGGTTCCCGGCGACTCCGTCCAGTGTACTCATAACCCAATGGGCACCTGTATACTATCTTAGGTGAACAAACTAACACCAATGACTTGTGAGACCAGGCCACCGCCTCTCGTCGGGGTCTCGATCAGTATACACTAGTCTACTCTGGAGTATCGATGCCCAGTCTCGATACTCCCATGACTACGGACATTTAAGGATGTGCTTATAGACCACCCAACTCCCACGTATATGATCGCCATCATAATGCTAGTAGTCAAGAAAGAATCCTACGGGCTCTATCAACATGTAATAGTGATCTGTAATACCACATAAAGCATGTAGATGATGATAAAGACAAACCAGATAGCATACTGTCATCTTGAGTAAGACTGTTCTATCCATATAGGTCCTCCCTCAATCATCGCAATCGCGTGCCTGCGATTTAATAATTGACTTGAGGGCGCTATAATCAACAATCTCCCACTTGCACTTAAGGCTAATTATTGCGATGTCGCATACTCACAGCCTGTGTGATACCGAACACTCAACTTCTCTACTAATCAGTTTCGCAAAGCTCGTTTGTGAAACTATTGCGTTTGAGAAATAGCCTCAGTGAGTGGATCCGCTCCAATGTTTCTTTCTATATCTCTTTATATCTCAACTTCACGGAGAATGACTATCTCCCGAAATGAGCACTACCTGTTTTAGAATTTGTCTGGATATCTGATAGGACCCAGTTCACAAATGAACTAAAAATCCAACAAACTTCTTAGACTGTATTATCCATTGAATTTAATCAATATACTGCGCCATGCCTACCTCAATATCCTCTTGGACCACCTGTCCAACATATTGTCCCTCAAAGAGGGAAAACTATAATTCTGATAGCCAGTCTGTCATCCAGGTCACTTTGGAAGTCTGAAATGATAACCGCCTCCCGAAGGGGACTGCTGTTACCATATACTAAGAACATCCACTTATGTTCATAACTGCTTCCCAACGTTTCTTCTGGATTGGATCAATATATATACTTATTGCAGCTAGTGCAAAAACAATATTTGGTGTAGTACTTGACATATCATGATTAACTCAATTGCCTAAGCAAGTGATATGCTAATCATGCAGATCCCTCTCCCGATCAGTCTGTAAGACATCCTTTAGAGAGGGTGACTCTATCACCTGCGGGTACACCACCTCGCCAGGAGTCGTCCATTCTAAAACACCTTTAGAATAATGTTAAAGTACCCAAATTGGGACACTTCCTAAATCTAAATCTAAAACCATAGATCTAGTGACCATAATTCCTGATATTTTATCCAGATCCTATGTAGAGAAACATCTTTGTGACAACCACAGTGTAACCGATTGTAGTATAGGAAAATCACTTCCTATCAAGTGCATGTCATCCAAATACCAGGACATCACTCACTACTACCTTCTTACCTAATCCATCTCTTATTCTGATGAAGTCAAACTCTTTGACTGTCACATCAAAAATAGATGATCTATCTCCGCTATATCTGCTTTAGTTTATAAATAGACATAAGCTACCTGCCCACTATGCTTCCGCTTCTCCCACTGACTATAACAACCCTCTAGCAGAGTCATATACACGTGCACTTCTAAATATAATTTAAAACGACGTTATACTCATCCTACCGCCGGATCTCATAGTTTAGAACAGCAGCATTGACAAGTTTGGGTAAATATAAACCTCCCTGTCACCGTCTCTGAGAAGACCAAAGTACCTTTCGGGTGCCTGAGGTTACCCACCAAATCTGCGGAGTGGCTAATGGACTGTCGAATCTAATTGAATCTTTAGGTTCTACTAAATTTTCAGTAATCGTTTGTGGTTCTGGAATAACATCCAGTTCTACCATACTCCTACTAATGTTTTCTGAAAAGAATCCATTTTATTAAAACTGGTGGCGAGTCAAGAACAATATAACCATTGATCTTCCTGATGGTAGATGTTTCCTGATTTAAAATAAGGAAAGCTTACGAGGGAGGAATCACGTGCTAGCACGTGACTAGCAGTCACGTGTTGGCAAGTGACATTTGAAAACAGCGGTAAAGGCACATCAGTCCCCTGACTAAATCAAAGAAAAGGCTCCAGAAGAGGGTCACGTGCTCACACGTGACCAGGGGTCACGTGGTGGCACGTGACGGTTGAACAGCGGCCAGAAGACAAAGCGCAGAAAGGAGAAGAAAGCTTGTTCCAGGGGGTCACGTGCCTACACGTGACCAAGGGTCACGTGGTCACACGTGACAGGCTTTCAAAGCCTCGTTATTTAACAGAATTAAATTCTGAACAACATTCAAATTTTTCCAAAGGAGAATGATTATTTGGAACCGATTGGATTAAAAATCTAAAGGTGATTAAATATCACCTATTTATGGAAAAATCTCGAACTTAGAAAGATTCCCCCTTAAAATCTAACCGAAATAACAAAGGGAAATCTCTGGATTTAAAATCCAATGGTGAATAAAATTCACCTAATAATCCAAAGGACCAGATGAATGATGAATGCAAATCAAATCTCTGAATGAATGCAAATCAAATCTCTCAATGAAAGATTCACTAAAACTAATTGATTCTGCTCTTTCTCCTATAAATAGGAGCCAACAGGGATACATACACAAGGAGATATACGGAGGGATATACAGAGAAAGAGAGATAGAAAAAGAGAAATATAGAGCCTTGAGACTTTGGAAGAATTTGATCTTCTGCAGAAGAAAATCTTAGGTAAGAAAGGGAAGGCCTCTAAAAGAGAATTTAATTCTCAAAAGAGTTTAACTCTTATATTAAAAGAAGAACATAGTTCTCTCTTTAGTAGAGGATCTGCAAAGTGCACATCTCCCCATGAATTGAGAATTTAATTCTCATTGGGTTGAGATCCTGCCATGCAGATCCAAAGCATAGAGAGGGAATGGAAATTTGAGAATTTAATTCTCACAGAATTATAGGAATTTAATTCCTTCAGAATGAATAGAATCAGGGTTTAAACCTAGTTAAGAACTTAGTTCTGTCAAAATAACAGGAATTTAATTCCCTTAAGAAAGAAGAAATTAGGGTTTCACCCTATGACAGAATCTCATTCCTCAGAATATAAATTAGGGTTTAACCCTATTTAAGAATAATTCTTTAAAAGAGAATGGGAATATAATTCCTCTAAAGCTTTTATTAGGGTTTAACCCTATGATAAAATTCAGTTCTTCACATATATGAGGAATTTAATTCCTACAGGAAAATCAGAATTCAACTCTATCAGAGAATATAATTCTTCAGAGGAAAATGGGGATTTAATGAAGAATTTAATCAGAAATTGCAAAGAGGTAGGGTCACGTGCTACCACGTGACCCCCGGAAAGATCCACAGAGAAGGGCTTTTGAGGCAATGCCTCACGTGACCCACATGACCCTTGGCAGAAGCTTTAACGCACAAACACTTAAATGCCCATCACGTGACAACACGTGATACTCCAAAGTATTCAATATTCTCAGCAGAACAAATAAAGGGAGGGCGCCCTCATGTGCTACCACGTGACCCCTCTTGCCTAAGTGTTTAACACTAAATTGGAACCTCTGAATCCAGTGTTTAACACTGTTTTGCCTTAGTGTTCAACATTAATAAAAGAGCTTTACTTACGGTGTTTAACACTGAATTTTTGAGTGTTTAACACTAAACTAAATCTCTGTTAACAGAGTTTAATATTAACTTTCTTAGTGTTCAACACTAAATAAAAATCTCTGTCACCAGTGTTTAACACTGATTATCTTAGTGTTTAACACTAATTTGAGATCTCTGTTGCTAGTGTTTAACACTGATTCGTTTTAGTGTTTAACACTAATTTGAACCCCATGTTGCTGGTGTTTAACACCAACTATCTTTTAGTGTTAAAACACTAACTTGTTCCCAGTGTTCAACACTGCTGGTCTTTAGTGTTTAACACTAACCTTAGCCCAATTGGTTAAGTGTCTAGAGGCAAAGCCTCTCATGGACCAACAGGAAGCCAATATTCCAAATATGATTGGACTTAGCCCAAGATGGCCATAAGTCCTCAATTCAAACTTAACTGGGCTAATGGGCTCATAACATAATTAATTGGTCTTGGTCCCAAACCAGGCAAAAGACTGTTTAATCTACCTTGGTTTAAGGGTACATCTTTTCACTCCTTTGATATTTGGCGTTGTAATTCCTCGACGTCTTCAAAGAGGTGACGGGTCCCGATGACCACACACTAACAACGGACTGTGGGGTCCTTAAACCCATGGACTATGACGTCCTTAACCTTGACCGAGATGTCTTAAAACTAACAACGGACTGTGGGGTCCTTAAACCTATGAACTATGACGTCCTTAACCTTGACCGAGATATCTTAAAACTAACAACGGACTGTGGGGTCCTTAAACCCATGGACTATGACGTCCTTAACCTTCACCGAGATGTCTTAAAACTAACAACGGACTGTGGGGTCCTTAAACCCATGGACTATGACGTCCTTAACCTCGACCGAGATGTCTTAAAACTAACAACGGACTGTGGGGTCCTTAAACCCATGGACTATGACGTTCTTAACCTTGACCGTGATGTCTTAAAACTAACATCGGACCGTGGGGTCCTTAAATCCACGGACTATGATGTCCTTAACCTTGACCGAGATGTCTTAAAACTAAAATCGGACTGTGAGGTCCTTAAACCCATGGACTATGACGTCCTTAACCTTGACCGAGATGTTTTAAAACTAACAACGGACTGTGGGGTCCTTAAACCCATGGACTATGACGTCTTTAACCTTGACCGTGATGTCTTAAAACTAACATCGGACTGTGGGGTCCTTGAATCCACGGACTATGAGTCTTAAAACTAACATTGGACTGCAATGTCCTTAAACTACCTATTGACCGCAACGTCACTAAACTAAACAGTATGGCTCCCTTAATTGCTCTACTGTTGGATCTAAACGATCCCGTTAAGTCGATCTTAGTCTAAAAACTAGACTAACGTGTCCTTAACAAACGTTTAAGTCGATCTTAGTCTCCAATGAGGCTAACGTATCCTTAAACCCAAACCTAAATCTAAGATAATACGGATTTGGACTAGTCCACGCCCTACGGGCGACGACATAATTCAGTCTCCGTATATAATCCACGGGAAACTAAACACAAAATAAACACACACAACACAAAGCGACCATCTGGGGAAGGAGAAAGTGGTTACCGCGATGCGGTAGCGTAATTAACTGCAGGGGCTTGCGCCTGCAGGGAAGAGCGTCCCCACAATCAAAAACCCCTAAAGTGAGGGGGAATCTGGCGAAGTCTGCTACATCGGACGCATCCGTTTAGACCTTCGATACACGGTGCCATAAATCAACTTGGCATTTTCGGAGAGGTAGACGGATAGCACCAATTAGCATCTGCCCCGAACCTCAGGCAAGACGTCCACCGTCGCGCCGTCGTTCGGAGGGGAACAGATTCTGGCACGCCCGGTGGGACCTTTTCCTCTTTCCACTCCATACTTCGTGTGTCGTTTTCGCGAACCAAACACGGTTCGCTAATGGTTGCCCTTGGGTTTCAAGGTACTAAGATTCGGCGTCTTGCTTATTGCAGAAAGCAAAGAATCAATAGCTTCCGCTTGCGCGACATGCTCCAACTGCAATTGCAACCAACGCTCTGCCTCGCCAGGAGGTATAGCCTATGGACCCCAAGCTGCTTCGCTATTCACAATGCCCATGGAACAGGTCACTCGAGCCACCATAGGGTTGTTTTTTGGGACCATGCTCCCGCCGACAAGCTTCACCGCTCCGGTGCTGACAGCGGAAGCTCCCAAGAAGTCGGTCTTCTCCAGACTAGGCCAGAGCTCCTGTGAAACCACGATGGGGCCTACAATCCCAGAGAAGGCTGCTCCTAAGAAAATAACCAGTCCCGCTCCTGAAATCGTCAAGGCGGCTTCTCCTTCCAAAAAGTCGGTCTTTACAGGATTGACTGTTCCAGCTCCCTCTCCTGCTACCCAAAGGACATCAGTCTTTAATAGGCTGGCACCAGCAGCGACCCCCCACCTACACAGGGGGCAGGATGAGGCTATCGCTATCACCGAGCCGATGCCATCAGCACGACACGCTCGACGTCGTTACTGGCGCCGAGTGAGGAAGGACGGAGGCAACTCCCCTTCTGGGCTAACTCCTCCAGCCCCGACGACAGAAGTTAATGCTGCTGTTCCAACTAGGAACAGCTTCAAGATGCTAAATAAGGTGCGTAGGAATTCTTCTACCGCGGTGCTAAAGAAGTCTCCCCATCCGCTGAAAAGGGCTATAGAAGTAAAGCCAGAACAGCCCCAATCTCCTCAACGGCTGTCCTCCCGAATTTATAAAGTCTGGCGGCAGACCCAAGCTTCGGCGATCGATCCAAATTTCTCCCGCCAGCACAAGAAGCTGAAAATCCAACAGGAAGTCAGTCACCAGGCTAAGCCACGAAAAGCAGTCTGGGTGTCCACCTCAACGGCCCCCTCAACTTCCACTGCTCATAAAAAGAGGAAGCCGGAGAAGACCCCCGGGCCTGCAACGAAAGCTAAAAGCGCTGAGCCTAGACGCCCTAAGGCTGGGGGCAGGATGGTCCATACTGTATACATGGCATCGGGGAAGGAAGACAGCCGTGCGTCTACAGGTCATAGACCGCTTACACGGTCGGTGACCAAAGCTCAGGAGCAACAACAGAAGCTCCAGGAAATGATGATCGCAATGGCCGCGCTTACTGGACTGAAAGAAAGCCCCGAGGCGTCCTCGGATCAGCAACAAGAACAGGAAACCGACGCCGAGTTTCTCCGGAGGATACTGGAAAAGAAAGATAGAGAGGCTGCAGAACAAGCGGCCAATATAAAGCAAATAGCCCACTTATTCCAGGACATGGTGGGAATGATGATTCAACAAGACCCACCTGCTGAGGATCCTCCGATCGTCCTTGAAGACGACAAGGGAAAAACGTCAAATCCGCCACCGGCTCTTTCAACGGCCAAGGAGGAGACAATCTCTAAGGCTGACTTGGACGACTATATAGCCCAACAAATCCGGGTTCATCATGCAATTGAGGCAGCTGGTCAAGTCGTAAAAACGGGGCGACCATATCCGAGCTGGTACGACCAAATCAAATATCCGCCGGGTTATACAATACCAAAATTCCACGTGTATAAGGGGACCGGCAATCCCCACCAACATGTTGCCCAGTTCAGGGCCCTTTGCGGTAACACCGGCGGTGATGATAAACTGTTGCTTCGCCAATTCGTGGGCAGCTTATCAGAAACGGCGTTCGAATGGTATTCGGAACTCCCGAACGATTCTATCAAGACGTTCGCTGAAATGGAGTCGCTATTCACTCAGCGATACGCAAGCGCCAGCGAACGCACTCCAATAATGGCATTGATTAATGCCAGGGTGAAACCAGGCGAAATGTGGGTCCAGTATGCTATACGCTGGCGAAATTCGTGGTCGAAATGCGAGCAACGCATTGAGGAAGCGCCCGCGGTGGGCATGTTCGTGGGTACCCTAGACCCTCATGCAACTATCTCCCAGTTTATGATGTTCTTTAAGCCAACCACATTCTAGGCTCTAATCGACAAGTTGGCCCAGATGGACCAGATGGGTCACAGGCCGCCTCCCCCGAAGCCAGAACCTCGGAATGACAAGGGTAAAGGGAAGGCAACCTTCGTTGCGAATGCACAGCAACAACCCAGTGCCCTAAAGTTGGCGGATCAGCTGGAAGAAAGGCGGCGGTATTACAACGAGAAGATGAAGCGCCCCTACTCGTTCCCGCGGGATAAGACGAAACGGTTATTCGAGTTGGCAGTACGCAACAGACTTATAAACCTGCTAAATCCAAGACGACCGCCACAAACCATTGAGGTGAACAACCCCAACTATTGCCCCTACCATCAAACGGTAAGCCATCCGATTGAGGATTGCTTCGTTTTTAAAGGATGGATTGAAGATCAATACCTCCAGAGGAAGTTTGCACTATCCGAAAAGTGGAAGGTGAACCCGCCATAGCCGCATACTCCTAAGAAAGCAGATACACCGGGGGCAACCTGTTCCTTTATTGAAGAAGTTCCATGGGAGGTCGTGCTGTCAACTAAAACCAAAAGAATGCTGAGGGACCTTCATGCGTGCCCGGCGGTCGAATGGAAGGACCCGCTTGAACCTCAAATCATCGAAGGGATGTTGAAGCCGCGCCCAACTACGAAGACTCGTGGTGATGGCCCGAATACTCACACCCAACCGTCAAAATCTTTGAAGAAAAAGAAGAAGGAATCCAAAAAGCCCGTGAAGCCTGGAGAAAAGTGCACGGATTTACAGAAACAGATTGATGCGCTGGAGGAGTACAATCAAAAGGCGCGGATTCCCGTTACACTGCAAGAGTTCTTCAACCACGTCTTTCAGGAGGAAGATGATGGAGAAAGCTCGTCAGATGAATCCGAGAGATATGTGGCAAGCTGTCATATGATCTCCCATTCGTTTACGGACGATGAAAGAACTCCTGGCATTGAGAAACTGGGGGCACAGCCTGAGCCAGAACTTGTATGGCCAATAGATGAAATGATCGACGCCTTTCTAGACGAGATTCGTTTGAAGAGTAAAGCCGATCAGGAACGTGAGAGGGCCGCATTGGAAGGAGCGAAACGCAAGTGACCAAACGAAAGAGTCGGAGCACTCCCGCCAGATCAAAAGATATCCGATGCGAATAAAAACGTGTTCAAGACGAGGAAAAGGTTTACCAAAGCCATGTCAATGGGAATAAAGCTACCACCCTCAGAAGAAAACACGCTCAATGGAGCGGAAAGCCACCCTAATTTTTGCTCTTATCATCGGAAAATTTCGCACCCCACTGAGAAGTGCGACGCTTTTAAGATGTGGTGGCAAGGATATGTTGCTCACCGGCAACATTTTAAGCGCATGAAACGCAAGACTCGTCGGGAACGAAGAAATACGACCGAAGAACACAAAAGAACTGCCGGCAATTGTTACACGGTTAACGCCGGAAGGTCATAAGTTCTCACCTTTGGAAACGACTCTGATGGAGAAATGGCTCTGGGCCCTCTCTTTAAGGAATCCATTTTAGGGAAAGAGGAAGAACCAGAGGCCTGCGAAAACATTCAGCTGCGCAATCGTACGCTCCCAGAAAAGAATCTCGGACCCGCCAAAGGTCACTGAGGATATCACCTTAGATGACCAAGTCATGAAAGAATTGGCTGCCAAAGATCCTCCCAGGAAGGGTAAAGTGGACTACAACATCCTAGCGCACCTAAGAAAGCTACCTTCTCAGCTCAGCATTCTCGACGCCCTCCTATTATCAAAAGAAGCGCGAGATTCATTAATCAAGGCGTTACAAGAACCCGAGCAATTCCAAGTCTTCCTCGCCGCCGAAAGGATGAAGGATGAACTGGAAGAAGTGCACACGGCCGACATCACTTTCGGTGACGAAGACCTTCTCCTCGGGACGTGCGACCATAACCGTCCCTTATACGTCTCCGGATACTGCCACGATATCAAGATAGGCAAAATCCTGGTTGATAATGGATCCTCCATCAATCTCCTTAATGTTCGGGTGTTGAAGGAAATTTGCATGAGCGTGCAGCACCTCGCTCGTGACAAAATTACCATCTCCGGTTTTGACTCCCAATCGTCACGGACTCTCGGATCCGTGATACTAACATTACGCTTTGGACTACTCGTCACGGACATCAAATTTCACGTCATTGACGCCAAGACCTGCTACAACGCCTTGCTCGGTCGTCCTTGGTTACATGAGTACAACATCATCCCTTCTACACAGCATCAGTGTATGAAGTACTTTAAGGATTGCTTCGAATATACCGTAACAGGTGAGCTGAACCCATTTTCCGTGAACGAAGTCCGCAAGTACGAAGATGCGAAGTACTTTTTGCCAGATTTCGAGGAAACAGAAAGGTGTCGCAAGCCGGAGAATAAAGCCGCTGCCACCATCCGTGTTTTCGGGAGCGATACCGAAGAAGGAGAAGAGATAGTTTACGCGGGTCCGTCCCGACGCAACAACCCGGGACCGTCCGCCCCCATGTTAGTCTTCGGAAGTGACTCGGAAGATGAGGTTAATGCCGTGTTCTCCAGTTGGCCGTCAATACAAGCATCCCCTGGCGATGATCAGAGTTTGTAAATCACCATGGTGCCGCAGAAACACTACAAGGATCTCGACGCACTTCAAGCTCACAATGTGCAGGACCTGCAGACGTTTTACGTCCCTCCTAGGCGAAAGGGTGAAAAGGTGATCTTATTCTACCAATCCACCGAAACGAGAGTGGAGAAAGAGATATGGCATGGCGCGGATGTTACACTTGACAGGCTCCAACCCATCCGTTTACCCAGATACTACACAAATGGACTAAAGAGGCTATTGAAGCGCCAAGGGGTACCCTTAAAACAGACTGTTCGACAAGCTCGATTCTACAACAGGATTTGGGATGTCCCTGGAACTCAGCGCAAATTGCCCAACGGGAGAATGGAAACGCTCGGCCTTGGATACATGAGATCTGGTAAACGTGATCGAATCCACGGTAGCTATGCCGTATATAACTTCGATGAGGAGGAAAACGCCCTATCCAGCAATGCCAACCCCTCGTCAAAACTGGATCCTACGAGCGAAATGCCGAGTCCGTCATTTGAAGAACGAACGGGCAGGCTTATCAGGAAAGCGGGTCAAACGGATCGGGAAAATCACAACCGCGAGATGGCCATCTACGAGAAGGCCAGGACGCAACGTCTGTTTCAACAGGCTGCAAAAGACAAAGGTACTCCTCCCTATCAACCCGTTGTACAAAAGGCCCAACGCAGAGGCAGAAGTAAGTCAAGAGGCGGAAAAAGAAGTCGACAACAGCGACGCAGGATTAGAGAGTCGTGTGATCGGGCATTGCGCGGTCCGGATTTGTCCCTCATGAAGAAGATGAGTCGAGCGTATTCCTTCCCTCGAGACAAGACGAAGAAGCTACTCGAGCTCGCTATAAAACATCAAATGATCGCACTTCCGGAGTCTAAGCACCTTGAGCAAGTTAACGAGGTTTCTCATCCGGGCTATTGCTCTTATCACCGAGCCATAGGACACCCTATCGAAGACTGCTTCACGTTCAAGAACTGGGTCGAAGACCAGTACCAGCAAGGCAGATTTGCTTTATCCAGCAGCTGGAGGGTAACGCCGCCACAAAAGCACGAACTCAAAGCCGCAAGAGCAGAGCCAGATCCACATCAGTCTTGGAAGCGGATTCGCACTTATCACATGATTACAATATTAAAAGAAGAGCCCGAGAACATGGATGACCTTCCCTGGTGCTTTGAGAACAGCAATGATGAGGTGATCTCAGAATTTCCACCAGCTCCGAAAGAACTGGAAGATGGCATACATACGACTTCAGATAACCTCAAAAAGATTGAGTTGGGATCGGAAGACGATCCGCGACCAACATTCGTTAGCGAGCTACTATCTGAGGAAAGGGTGGCGGCGTTAAGAGACGTGCTTCTACAGCATAGAGATTGCTTCGCGTGGAACTATTCCGAGATGCCAGGATTAGATCCAGAGATTGCGGTACATAAATTAGCAATATCCCCGGATATCAAGCCAGTCAAACAGGCGCCGAGACGGATGCGGCTTGAGCTTGAAATGAGCATTAACGCCGAAGTCAAGAAACTAATCGATTCCGGGTTTATCCAGGAGGTACAGTATCCTGATTGGGTCGCCAACATCGTCCCGGTAATGAAGAAGAATGGGACAGTGCGCATATGTGTGGGCTTCCGAGATCTCAATAAAGCCTGCCCGAAGGACGATTTCCTGGTACCGGTCACTGAGCTGATGATAGACAATACGTCCACTCATGAGGTCTTCTCCTTTATGGACGGTTCATCAAGGTACAATCAGATAAAAATGCATCTCGAAGACTAGAAGCACACCGCTTTTCGGACTCCTTTGGGTATATTCTGCTACAAAATTATGCCCTTCGGTCTAAAGAACGTCGGTGCTACCTATCAAAGGGCCATGACAAAGATCTTCGATGATCTCATACATGAAATCGTCGAGTGCTATATCGATGACCTCGTAGTGAAGAGCAGGTCATACGAAGAGCATTTAGAGCATCTGAAGACCGTATTTCAACGCCTTCGGCAATATAATTTGAAGATGAATCCCCTCAAATGCGTGTTCGGAGTCTCCTCGGGTAAATTCCTGGGATTCATCATCCGACACCGAGGTATCGAAATAGATCCATCTATGATCAAGGAGATCATTGAAATGCCACCCCCAAGGACTCTCAAACAGCTGCGGTCTCTCCAGGGGAAGCTTGCGTACATCCGGCGGTTTATCGCCAACCTGTCAGGAAAGTGCCGTCCTTACAGCCACCTGATGAAGAAGGGAACCCCGTTCGTCTGGGACCAAAAATGCCAGAGCGCGCTAGATGAGATCAAGCAGTACCTGCAGAACCCGCCGGTGTTAGCTGCTCCAGTCAAGGGAAAGCCTCTCATTCTTTATACAACCGCTCTAGAAGGTTCTTTAGGCGCATTATGGGCGCAAGAAAACGACCATGGGAAGGAGAGAGCGCTCTACTACTTAAGTCGAGTTCTGCTGGGGGCAGAAAGCAATTACTCCCCAATCGAAAAACATTGCCTGGCGCTAATCTTTGCGATAACAAAACTCCGGCACTATGCATTGGCACATGAAGTCCGTCTTATATCAAAGGTGGACCCCCCAAAATATCTAATGTCAAAGGCCATATTGACGGGGAGACTCGCTAAATGGGCCTTACTCTTGATGGAGTTTTCAATAACCTATCAGCCTCTCAAGACGGTGAAAGGCCAAGCCATCGCCGACTTCCTTGCTGAGCATCCATTACCTGCCGGTTCACCTCTAAACTGCGATTTGCCGGACGAACATGCATTTGACGCGATCGACGGTGATGATACCCGATGGGAACTTTATTTCGATGGAGCGTCCTCCGTAAAGAAGCGCAAACAAAGTACCCCATTGATCAAATCAGGGGTAGGCCTCATCTTCGTAACGCCACAAGGAGGGATAATGCGCTTTGCTTTCTCCTTAACGGAACCGAGGAAAAACAATGAAGCCGAATACGAAGCTTTGATAGCAGGCCTCGAGATCGCCATTGACATAGGAATTGAAAACCTCCTCATATACGGGGATTCTCAACTGGTCGTTAGTCAAGTAAACGACGACTACCAAACGTGCAAACCGGAGTTGGTGAAATACGGTGAAAAGGTGCAACAACTGTTGACCCAAATTCCCTCCTATACTTTGGAGAGCATACCACGCGCGGAAAATAGAAAAGCAGACGCGTTAGCTAAGCTCGCTAAAGAACTGGCTGATGAGAACCTCGACGATGTCAGAATCGTGGTACAAAGCCGTCGAGTGCTCGCCCCAGCAGAAATATCTCCGGAATCATCCGAAGAAAAGGGAGCGATTGAGCAGATGACTCTACAAATAAAAGACCGTGAGAAGGCTGAGAATTGGAGGGAAGTCTTCATAGACTACTTTAAGTCCTACCGAATGCCCGAAGAAGCGTCCTCAAGACATCAGCTCATGAAACGAGCTCTATCTTTCGCTTTCGTCAATGATACTCTATACAAGAGGTCATTTGACTCTCTGTGGTTGTGATGCTTAGGACCTGACGAAGCAGAAAGAGTCGTTCAGGAAGTTCATGACGGAATCTGTGGTTCTCATCAAGCAGGCCTGAAGATGAAGTTAAAAATTAAACGGATGGGTTACTACTGGCCCACGATGATCTAGGACTGCCTCGAGTATGCGAAGCAATGCCACTTATGCCAAATCCATGGGGATTTCATCCACCAGCATCCGAATCCACTACATCCAACGGTGGCTAGCTGGCCATTCGAAATGTGGGGAACTGACATAGTCGGCCCCATCGAACCGGCATCGTCCAGGGGACACTGTTTCATCCTGGCGACGACTGATTACTTCTCCAAATGGGCGGAAGCAGTACCGCTGAGGGAAGTAAGGACGGAGAATATCCTCCATTTTTTCAAGACGCACGTCATTTATCGGTTTGGAACTCCACGGCGGATTATCTCCGATAACGGGCCAGCCTACAGAAGCCATAAGATTAGCCGCTTCGCGCAACAGCATAATATAGACTGGAGATACTCCTCAGTTTATAATCCACGAGCTAACGGTCTGGCCGAAGCCTTCAATAAGACCTTGACAAAGATCATAAAAAGGACGGTGTCCTGAAATAAGAGGGACTGGCATGAGAGACTGCAGGAGGCTCTTTGGGCATATCGAACTACGTTCAAGACGGCCACGAACACGACGCCATACGCATTGGTATTCGGTACGGAAGCGGTACTCCCCCTCGAGATAGAGCTACCTTCTCTATGAGTGACAGTCCACCACGAGTTGACAGGCGAAGAAAATGCTCACCTTCGGCTTGAGGAGCTTGATGCCCTTGATGAAACACGGCTCGTAGCACAACAAAACTTGGAGGCTTATAAAGCAAAGATGACGCGCTCATATGAAAGATTGACCCGACCGAGGACATTCCGCCAATGCGAACTCGTGCTAGTGGTCAAGAGGCCTATGATCCCCAATCGCGCCAAGCGGGGAAAATTCGAGCCGAACTATGAAGGCCCGTACATCATAGACAAGGTCTATCAGGGTGGAGCCTATCTACTCATGGATATGCACGGTGAAAGGCCTTTCAGGCCGATAAACGGCCGCTTCCTAAAGAAATACTATACTTAATGAGCCACAGCCTAGGTTAATGATAGATGACGACGACTATGTCCGCTCGCTATCTTCCTAAGCTCAAGCTCTATAAGTAGTAGTTGGCCCTCTCCATGACGGACCGAAATGTCCTTAAACTAACGACGGACCGAAACGTCCTTAAACTAACGACAGACCGAAACGTCCTTAAACTAATGACGGACCGAAACGCCCTTAAAACTACTACCGCAGCATCCTTAGGCTGATGAGATGAATAAAAAAAATAAAATAAATAATAATAAAAAAAAAACGGTATGTCCATAAGCAAGAAGGGAACGGATGAAAACCCGAAAGGGCTCCGTGAGTAAAAACAGCAGGGCTACCGGCGAGTATTCGTGAAAACCCGAAAGGGCGCGACCTCGTAAAAAAAAGAATAAAATAAAAAGAATAAAAAAAACGGTATGTCCATAAGCAAAAGGGGCACGGATGAAAACCCGAAAGGGCTCCATGAGTAAAAACAGCAGGGCTACCGGCGAGTGTTTGTGAAAACCCGAAAGGGCGCAACCTCGTTAAAGGACACTTGCAGGGTCCTCACGACCCTGTAAGGAGAAACCACCTGCGTGAGATCCTTACGACTCACAAAGGAGCAACACACTTAGGAGTTCTCACAATTCCTAAGGAGAAAATACACTTGCGAGATCCTCACGACTTGTAAGGAGAACTCTCTTATGGGACCCTCACGGCTCATAAGATTTGAAAGTCTTAAGCCACAAAGACCTAAACCTGTGCTTAAGCGAAATCCCCCATACCCTTCGACAATGCCCTACAATCGGCTCATACTGACCCTTGTATACAATCCACGGGCGTGAATGAGCATTTCTCCAGCAAAGTCCCACCCATGACTAGGGATACGTCCATATGATGAGCAACCCTTATAAGTCCTCTCGACTTATAAGGAGAAAGCCCTCTTGTAAGATCCTTACGACTTACAGAGGAACATACACTTAGGAATCCTCACGATTCCTAGGGAGAAAATACACCTACAAGATCCTCATGACTTGTAGGGAGAAATACCTTTGTGAGACCCATACGGCTCATGAAGTCAAAAGCCTTAGTTGACAGGACCCTAAACCTGTTTGCTAAGCCACCTTTGTTCAACATCGACAGAGGCAAATGATGATTCGCTCCTGGCAATATCCCAGTTGTAGCGGTGCTGATGCCGAAATCGGTGTCTACTTTCAGATTTACGGCGAAAAGTCAGCAAGCCACACATGCATACGAAATAGCCGAAATGATGGGGCAACTTGCAATAAAAACAGCAAGTAAAAATGTATGCATGAAAAATAGCCGAAATGATGGGACAACTTGCAATAAAAAGCAGCGAATAAAAATGAAATAAATAGCCGAAATGATTGGGCACCGCGAAAAACAGCCGAAATGATAGGGCAATCGCGACCTTCGCGATATAAAAGCTGAAATGATAGAGCATCGCGGAAAAAGAAATAAAAAAAAGAGTTTTTAATTTATGCCCTACAGGTGATGTTCCATCACACCCTGTATACAATCCAAGGGCGTAAACAAAGAAGTGATCATACTCCCCCCAGGTTTCATCAAAGAAAGAAGCCAAATCTCGACGGGCCGCAAGTGACCTAGAGATCATCTCAACACTCGTCTCGTAATAACGGACACAACTTCAAGCAAAGAGGAACAGCGACAACCCCCAAGTTCCATGGCTCGGCGATACACATATCACCAATAGTCAAACCCCCGTGCCGTGAGATGCGGATACAATCAGCAAAATTCCTGGTCACGTGGAACGCGGATAACGTCACTCTTTGACCCCGTGGAAAACGCCCAGAGCGGAGCCTGGTCCTCGCCAAACACGGCAGTGAACCCGTGTGAAGCATCTAGAGCATACACCGGACTGTGGAGTCCTTAAAATCCACGGACTATGATGTCCTTAACCTCGACCGTAATGTCTTAAAACTAACAATCAACCAACCTGATTCTATATTGGTGCCACCTCGGTTTAGGGGTACATCTCTTCACTCCTTTGATACCTGGCGTTGTAATTCCTCAACGTCTTCAAAGAGGTGACGGGTCCCCGCAACCGAACATCGGACTGTGGAGTCCTTAAATCCTCGGACTATGACGTCCTTAACCTTGACCGTGATGTCTTAAAACTAATATCGGACTGTGGAGTCCTTAAATCCACGGACTATGACGTCCTTAACCTTGACCGTGATGTCTTAAAACTAGCATCGGACTGTGGGGTCCTTAAATCCTCGGACTATAACGTCCTTAACCTTGACCGTGATGTCTTAAAACTAACATCGGACTGTGGGGTCCTTAAATCCACGGACTATGACGTCCTTAACCTTGACCGTGATGTCTTAAAACTAACATCGGACTGTGGAGTCCTTAAATCCACGGACTATGACATCCTTAACCTTGACCGTGATGTCTTAAAACTAATATCGGACTGTGGAGTCCTTAAATCCACGGACTATGATGTCCTTAACCTCGACCGTGATGTCTTAAAACTAAACATCATACTGTGGAGTCTTTAAATCCACGGACTATGAGGTCCTTAACCTTGACCGCGGCGTCTTTAAACTATGATACCTTGAGCAACCCCTGACCCCGTGAAACACGGATAAGGGCGACCACATCCAGCACTTGCAGGTCCTCACGACCTGTAAGGAAGAAAACTCTCTTATGAGATCCTTACGACTCTCAAGGGAAAACCCGCTTAAGAATCCTCACGATTCTTAAGAAGGACTTACACCTACGGGATCCTCTCGACCTGTAGGGAGAAAAACTCTTTATGAGATCCTCGTGGCTCATAAAGTACAAAAGTCTTAGGAAGCAGATCTTAACCCTGAATCCTAAGCCATCGCTGCCCTGCAAGGAGATCAAGATAAATTGTCTGCAAACACATTCAATGAAAAGAGACACGCTATGGAGAAAAAAAAGTGTATCTTTTATTCATAAACCAAAATGGATACAAAGTACAATTCATGAAAGAAACAAAAAGAAAATACTTTCATCCATGAGTATGTACAAAAAAGAAAGGAAAAGATACAAATGTTTCAAGCTGGTGGACGATTTAGCAGCCTAGTCAGCTCATCCTGCTTTTGTTGGGCCACGGCCTCATGATTTAAGATCGCCAGAAGACGGGCCTCCGTCTGAGCCTGCTGGGCCTGATATGAAGCAAACCGAACTTCAAGCTCTTCCTCAGTGGCCTTATGAGCCTCGACCCTTTCACGAGTGAACGTGGCAGCTTTATCGAGAGCTACTACCTCTTTGATGGACTCCTGAAGCACCCGCCAGAATTCATATGCTTTATTGGCCTTGGCGGTAAGATTAGCTTGAAGCTCGCTCAGCGCCTTAAAAAGCTAGCTGCCTCTCCGAAAATTTACGGCCGAGCCTCTTCTCACACAACAATGTGTTCGCCACGCGTCGCTCTATTAGACCACATAAGTTCGCTTTCGCGACCGCAACCTCGGAAACAGGACGCATACGCTCAAGGCCGTATAAACGAGCCTCCAGTCGACAGCAACAGTCGATCTGAAACGCGCTCATATCACCTGGTATGGGAAGCAACAAAAAAGTTCTCGGTGTACATCCTATCAAGCATGCATTCGCAACTATATGAATATCCGAAATAAAATAATACCCGAAGCTCGGATATGCATCCAACGTAGTAACAGTGTTCGCAATTAAAGAAAATTCTCATGGGAAGAACACAAAGTTTATTTATGCTAGCAAAAACATACATACGGATACCCAACACACATTAAAGTTCTACATAAAACAAGCGAAAACTAATTTGAAGGTACTACACTAGCGGGAAAAGGTCGCCGAATAAAGGATCGGCAGCGCAAGGGTTGACAAAACAAAAGACAAAATTCTCCATCTCTCTCTCCGCTCTCTCCAACACGTCAAAGCGCCGGTTCTCGCGAGGAGTTGCTCCCCACCGATTGGCGCCATGTTCGTCCGCAAAAGCAGACATAACAGCCCGACGGGCTCTTATTTCGCTCAAAAGGCGAACCGAGCGATCTTTCAAAGCTTGAGTGATTAGGTACGCTTCGTGAAAGCCCTCGAGCTTTTCTTCGGCCGCGTCAAGCATCGCCAGGGTCATCTCTGCCGGGTGAGGAGGGACGTCGGCAAGCACGGCAGCAAGAATCATCCGGAGCCAGAGGGAGCCCATTGGGAGAGGTGACCCCCTGCGGATCGAGAGTTCATACGCCGCGGAGTCGCATTCATCGTCGGTAAGGAGGGGATCCACCAATCGGGCGGCAAAGCGGGGGATCATCTCCTCGATAGGAACTTCCCATGCCTGTCGACGAGCATGAGGGCGATTACAGGCCATGGTGCTCAGTGGTTTCTCAGGGTAAATCACACCAAAATGAGAATAAATCTCTCTGTGAAGAAAAAAGGAAGGCCATTGCCCCAGATATAAAGAGGTGCATTAAGTGCTGTGCGCAGAAAATCTTGCATGTAAAAGCTGTTTCTAAGGCCCAAACAAGGAAAAGCATCGAAAATCAGGGAAATGGAACTATTTCCAAGGCTAACTATTTCCAAGGCTCCTTTTCTGCATCTGATATTGTGCACTAAAAATATGGCATGGAAATTTTTTTTTGAACAGTCCCATCAAAGGACCCCACGTGCAGAACACGTGAGCCCCAAACTTGACGTGCACTAAAAGATGGAATAGCACCCTGCATATTAAAAAAAACAGCAGCAGCAACAATAGCGAAATGATAAAATCCCATAGAAAGGCATGCAAACATGGAAAGACACGATAAAGCTTATCATTCATGCTTTAAGAAGTCCATACAAAATAAAAAGAAAACGATTACAATGGCAAGACCCCAGACGCGGGGCACGGATTAAGAAACTCAAGCTTGACTTTGTCCAAGATCCTCCAAGCATTTCGAACCGCCCGAGTATGTTTTCTCTCACGATCACAAGCATCGGGGTCCTCGCGAATGTCCTCCATCCTCCGATAAGCGGCAAGTATGGCCGACTGCTGAAATGCCTGGTGCAGGAGATCAATGAGGTTGTCGCACCTTCTCTTCGAGATTAGACTCATCAGATACACCGAATGTATCTTATCCTTGGCAGCGTCCAATGCCCTGAGCGGCACACCGGTGCAGAAAAGAGGAAGCGCCTCCCAAATCGCCAGCACGATGAGTCTCAGAAGAGAAGAGCGACGGGGGAGTAGCCGGTGATTGTACTCGTCAAAGCGGCTCATAATCTCAGCACACTGAGCGTTGGTGAACTCCTGATTCTGACTATGGCCCAGTGCACGGATATTCCCGTAAGAAATGATTTCGTTAAGATCATACAAATGAGCATCCATGACATCTGGAATAGCGATCATGAAAAATTCATTACAAACCTTTTCCTCTCGGATGCGAAGGAGGACAACCTAGGGCAAAGAGACCCTAAAAAGCCTCCATGTGAAGAAACCGGTTTCTTCGTAGGAATTAAATTCCTTATTAAGAAAAGGGAATTAAATTCCCAGAAACGTTTTTGGGATGGAATTGAATTCCATAGATTTTAACCGCCACCATTATCTCCCTAAAGGTCATATGAACCCTAAAAAGATCTACTATTGAAAGTTCTATTTCATACTTTGGTTGAAAAACTTAAAGGAAAAATGGGTTCATATTAAAAGGGTAAAACCCTTGAGGTAGATTTAAAATCCAGAGAATTGTGTATAAAAGTTCTTCGTTCGCTCAAGATAATTACCTGAGGAAGAGGAATCGATCAAACAGAGTTAAACTCTGGAAAGTTTTTGAGGCAGAGAACTAAGCTCTGGAAGAAGAGAATTAAATTCTCAGGAAAAAGTTCTCAAAAGAGGAAGACAGGCAAAGTGGAGGCGTCTCTGAAATGACCCCTATATTTATAGGATGTGATGGAAACGCTTCATCTACCCGAGTACCTAGAGGAATCCAACGGTCACAAAAAGTGACAGTGTTGCACTCACGTCCAAACACGTGAGAACAACGCTGTGGGGGCATTTGTTTCCTGATTTAAAATCAGGAAAGCTTACGAGGGAGGCATCATGTGCTAGCACGTGACCGGCAGTCACGTGTTGGCACGTGACATTTGAAAACAGCGGCAAAGGCACATCAGTCCCCTGACTAAATCAAAGAAAAGGCTCCAGAAGAGGGTCACGTACTCACACGTGACCAGGGGTCATGTGGTGGCACGTGACGGTTGAACAGCGGCCAGAAGACAAAGCGCAGAAAGGAGAAGAAAGCTTGTTCCAGGGGGTCACGTGCCTACACGTGACCAAGGGTCACGTGGTCACACGTGACAGGATTTCAAAGCTTCGTTATTTAACAGAATTAAATTCTGAACAGCATTCAAATCTTTCCAAAGGAGAATGATTATTTGGAACCGATTGGATTAAAAATCTAAAGGTGATTAAAAATCACCTATTTATGGAAAAATCTTGAACTTGGAAAGATTCCCCCTTAAAATCTAACCGAAATAACAAAGGGAAATCTCTGGATTTAAAATCCAATGGTGAATAAAATTCACCTAATAATCCAAAGGACCAGATGAATGATGAATGCAAATCAAATCTCTAAATGAATGCAAATCAAATCTCTCAATGAAAGATTCACTGAAACTAATTGATTCTGCTCTTTCTCTTATAAATAGGAGCCAACAGGGATACATACACAAGGAGATATACAGAGGGATATACAGAGAAAGAGAGATAGAAAAAGAGAAATATAGAGCCTTGAGACTTTGGAAGAATTTGATCTTCTGCAGAAGAAAATCTTAGGTAAGAAAGGGAAGGCCTCTAAAAGAGAATTTAATTCTCAAAAGAGTTTAACTCTTATATTAAAAGAAGAACATAGTTCTCTCTTTAGTAGAGGATCTGCAAAGTGCACATCTCCCCATGAATTGAGAATTTAATTCTCATTGGGTTGAGATCCTGCCATGCAGATCCAAAGTATAGAGAGGGAATGGAAATTTGAGAATTTAATTCTCACAGAATTATAGGAATTTAATTCCTTCAGAATGAATAGAATCAGGGTTTAACCCTAGTTAAGAACTTAGTTCTGTCAAAATAACAGGAATTTAATTCCCTTAAGAAAGAAGAAATTAGGGTTTCACCCTATGACAGAATCTCATTCCTCAGAATATAAATTAGGGTTTAACCCTATTTAAGAATAATTCTCTAAAAGAGAATGGGAATATAATTCCTCTAAAGCTTTTATTAGGGTTTAACCCTATGATAAAATTCAGTTCTTCACATATATGAGGAATTTAATTCCTACAGGAAAATCAGAATTCAACTCTATCAGAGAATATAATTCTTCAGAGGAAAATGGGGATTTAATGAAGAATTTAATCAGAAATTGCAAAGAGGCAGGGTCACGTGCTACCACGTGACCCCCGGAAAGATCCACAGAGAAGGGCTTTTGAGGCAATGCCTCACGTGACCCACATGACCCTTGGCAGAAGCTTTAACGCACAAACACTTAAATGCCCATCACGTGACAGCACGTGATGCTCCAAAGTATTCAATATTCTCAGCAGAACAAATAAAGGGAGGGCGCCCTCACGTGCTACCACGTGACCCCTCTTGCCTTAGTGTTTAACACTAAATTGGAACCTCTGAATCCAGTGTTTAACACTGTTTTGCCTTAGTGTTCAACATTAATTAAAGAGCTTTACCTGCAGTGTTTAACACTGAATTTTTGAGTGTTTAACACTTAACTAAATCTCTGTTAACAGAGTTTAATATTAACTTTCTTAGTGTTCAACACTAAATTAAAATCTCTGTCACCAGTGTTTAACACTGATTATCTTAGTGTTTAACACTAATTTGAGATCTCTGTTGCTAGTGTTTAACACTGATTCGTTTTAGTGTTTAACACTAATTTGAACCCCCTGTTGCTGGTGTTTAACACCAACTATCTTTTAGTGTTAAAACACTAACTTGTTCCCAGTGTTCAGCACTGCTGGTCTTTAGTGTTTAACACTAACCTTAGCCCAATTGGTTAAGTGTCTAGAGGCAAAGCCTCTCATGGACCAACAGGAAGCCAATATTCCAAATATGATTGGACTTAGCCCAAGATGGCCATAAGTCCTCAATTCAAACTTAACTGGGCTAATGGGCTCATAACATAATTAATTGGTCTTGGTCCCAAACTGGGCCAAAGACTGTTTAATCTACCTTGGTTTAAGGGTACATCTCTTCACTCCTTTGATATTTGGCGTTGTAATTTCTCGACGTCTTCAAAGAGGTGACGGGTCCCGATGACCACACACTAACAACGGACTGTGGGGTCCTTAAACCCATGGACTATGACGTCCTTAACCTTGACCGAGATGTCTTAAAACTAACAACGGACTGTGGGGTCCTTAAACCCATGGACTATGACGTCCTTAACCTTGACCGAGATGTCTTAAAACTAACAACGGACTGTGGGGTCCTTAAACCCATGGACTATGATGTCCTTAACCTCGACCGAGATGTCTTAAAACTAACAACGGACTGTGGGGTCCTTAAACCCATGGACTATGACGTCCTTAACCTTGACCGTGATGTCTTAAAACTAACATCGGACTGTGGGGTCCTTAAATCCACGGACTATGACGTGCTTAACCTTGACCGAGATGTCTTAAAACTAACATCGGACTGTGGGGTCCTTAAACCCACGGACTATGACGTCCTTAACCTTGACCGAGATGTCTTAAAACTAACAACGGACTGTGGGGTCCTTAAACCCATGGACTATGACGTCCTTAACCTTGACCGTGATGTCTTAAAACTAACATCGGACTGTGGGTTCCTTGAATCCACGGACTATGAGTCTTAAAACTAACATTGGACCGCAATGTCCTTAAACTACCTATTGACCGCAACGTCACTAAACTAAACAACATGGCTCCCTTAATTGCTCTATTGTTGGATCTAAATGATCCCGTTAAGTCGATCTTAGTCTAAAAACTAGACTAACGTGTCCTTAACAAACGTTTAAGTCGATCTTATTCTCTAATGAGGCTAACGTATCCTTAAACCCAAACCCCCAAACCCAAATCTAAGATAATACGGATTTGGACTAGTCCACGCCCTACGGGCGACGACATAATTCAGTCTCCGTATACAATCCACGGGCAACTAAACACAAAATAAACACACACGACACGACACAAAGTGACCATCTGGAGAAGGAGAAAGTGGTTACCGCGATGCGGTGGCGTAATTAACTGCAGGGGCTTGCGCCTGCAAGGAAGAGCGTCCCCACAATCAAAAAACCCCTCAAGCGAGGGGGAATCTGACGAAGTCTGCTACATCGGACGCATCCGTTTAAACCTTCGATACACGGTGCCATAAATCAACTTGGCATTTTCGGAGAGGTAGAACGATAGCACCAATTAGCATCTGCCCTGAACCTTAGGCAAGACGTCCGCCGTCGCGCCGCCGTTCGGAGGGGAACAGTAGAATGTTAACCCTCGTCAATACCCGGGATAACCCACAAACTGCCATTACAGAAACGTGCCTTGAGTTTATTCAGCTTCTGGTTTTAAGCATAAGCCGGAAAACTCCATATACCTTAACATCGTTAAGATATGAATTCATTTTATATCCACTATAGAAACAAAGGCACTAATTTAATTGAAACCAGATTCAAAACCATGCAACTGTCTCCAGTGCATATTAACTAAACGAAAAGAGGCCAAGCAGCCTTACTCATTAAGGAATGCATCCATGCATGAGTAACCTGAAAGAGAAACAAGTTCTCAAATCATTACTTACAACGGAATACCTAACACAAGTATCTACATCTTCGATCACCTCAAAGAATCCTGAGACTTCCCGCATATGGTTCTCTACTTTATTCTTATACCTATAACTTCTCAAAACTTGGACCTTGTATTTCAACGAAATACTTGTCTAAAACTAGAGAAGTCAAAAGTAAACAGAATATAATACGAGTACCAACCCCTCTGTCCTGATGGACACTAGACAACATACAACACTATGTATAAGTTCTCTGAGTTCAATAACTCAAACCCTGTGCGTCGTAGGTTGAAAACTGTATTATGGTTAAGAAGAATTACACCGCTGTTAAATGCACCTTACCTAACCTCAACAGATATAGGTAAATGTCATAGACATAATTTCAAAAAGTTATATCTCACATTATAAAATAAACGTACAGATATATCAGTTTGAAATTGGTGCATAACAACGGATATTCAAAACCAAATATTTGTTGTCAGGCAAAAACCCAGGCGATTTCCTCAAATATCACCAATTACAAAGAATTTTGATATGTTGAGGATCTTATCACCCAATTCCCAATATCTTGCTCCCACTCATCATCTGTAACGCTTTACAGATGTAAAAATCAAATCTGGTAAATACATACCCTGGAGTCAGAATCTAATTGGGAAAACAGTTTTCAATTAACACTGCACAGTAAAACTGAAATATGAAAATGTTTCGAAGGGGTATCCGGGTATTCCTAGTAATGTCTCTTCCACTATCCAGATTCATGACTGTAACCGTATATTTCCTTACCCTCATTCCAATCCCTTTATTTGTCTTTACTTATTACCTTCTATACACCGCACTTAGGCTAATTGATTTTCTTCCTTCCCTACCTTTCGGCACCAGCCTAAGGTTTGGAAGAAAACTATCCAATAAGCGTAATAGGTGTACCCTCATAATCCTAGAATCTCTCGAAACCTGAGAGAAGGTAAAGAGAAAAGACAACTGAATAATCCTATTCTATTTCTCCAGAACCAGAAATCATCCTCGAACTGGAACAAGTTCCTTCGAGTTCGTATATAACTAAACGATGGCGTATCCAATAAATATGGATCTTCGTAGTGATACGGAGTGTTCCGGAGAAATGCAATGGTGATGTAGGAGTGGCAATAATATACGCGGCTTCGTCGTGAATGATAGCAGTCGCAATTTCCTTTGCCCTCATTCTAATCCCTTTATATGTCTTTACTTATTACCTTCTGTACACCATACTTAGACTAATTGGTTTTCTTCCTTCCCTACCTTTTGGCACCAGCCTGAGGTTTGGAAGAAGACTATCCAATAAGCGCAATAGGTGTACTCTCCTAAATACCAGGAGCCCTCACAACCTGAGAGAAGGTAAAGGGAAAAGACAACTGAATAATCCTATTCCATTTCTTCAGAACCGAAAACCATCTTCTATATGGAAAAAGTTTCTTCGAGTTCGTATGTAACTATACGATGGTCATATCCAATAAATGTGGATCTCCGTAGTGATACGGAGTGTCCTGGAGAAATTTAAAGGGTAAGAGTAAGAGCGGCAATGATATATGTGACTATGACAATCCAAAAGCCAAAGTGTTTTAAGAAGGTTCGGTTAATTTGGTTCATGAGTTTTAGTCTAGGGTCAGGCCATGGTCGCTACCAAAGAGAGAAAAGAAACACTCAGCTTGCACTCTAACCTAGATTAGAATGGTTAATCAATTTATCTAATCAGGATGTCTCCCACTGTTTTCTCGAATCCTCCTTCAAACCCTAAAAGGAGAATTAGTCGGGATCATCTAAAATCACCAGAGGAGTAACACCTACTCATCAGTGGGAATCGGGATCCAACTATCATCGCATGATAACTTAATGGAAGCCACTCAAGTCACCACACTCCAGAAGGTATGCGCATGCCTGACAAGTATCATGTATGTTTGAAACTCCCGATGTGGTTTTTACCCCAAGCAGCTTATGACCTTGACAAAGGACAACAAATTATAAACCACTAGTCAGGGTCAACCCATCATTATCCTGGATTAATCTAGACTCATCCGTATAAGTCCTTGACAAAGGCCAACAAGGCTATAGGACTGTCCTAGATAATCGCAACTCAATGCAACAGACAAGCAATATCTAGCTACCGTACACTACGCCTTGATAAAGGCCAACAAACGTAGCACGAATACAAGGTACTAATCGTAAGAAATGACGGAGGGCTACGACTGGTTTTTGGCGAAAAACCTTTAACGTAATGAACTTGATATCTTTGAAGAAATCCAAGTGGTTTTACAAATATATAGTGGCGAATTTTTTTTCTAAAGAGGTCACTCCCTGTGAAGGGATCTCGGCTCTTTCCTCATAGAATGAAGTGCAGGATATCTCAAACTGAATACCACGATGCGAAGCAAAAGAATCGACTATAGTGAAGTTATTACGATGACGCAAAATTTTGCTCAAGAGGTCACTCCCGATGAAGGGATCTCGGCTCTTGCCTCGTCGAATGAGGTGCTGGATATTCATAACCGAATATCACTCTTCAAAGCAAAAGAAAACGTCTGTAATGTCTATTTTCAAAAAACTTAGTTCCAACAACATCAAATAGGTTTGTTTTTCTTTGCATTGATCAGAATCAACACAGTCCCATCAATTAAACATATCACACCACAAAAAAGAACGAAAATATAATTTACGTATATGCCATCTGCATTCGCTACTGGGCCCCGTCATCACCCGTTAGGTTACTTAACTAACGATAGAGTGGGGACTGGACTAGCGCGGATGCAAAATATATACAACATCTACTAGTATATATATAAATATATATAACATTCATCCCAGGCATGATATAAAGCAACATCATAGAATCTCAGCCAGCAACACAGAATGGTGGATAATCCTGGAGCCTCGGGGTTCATTTGAGCCGCAAATGAGATCTGATGTTCGCTGTCGTGTGGATAGCCTGTGCAATGAAAACCTGGACCCCTACGAGTGCGGCAAGTTACCCGCCAATCCCAGAAGTGAGGCAACCCCAATCAACAAAGTGAATGGACTATCCAACACTTTCACGAAATCCGGTAACTTGAGCAGCCCTCCGTGGGTCAACCTATGCCCCCTACGAGTGCAGCGAATAGCCCGCCAATTCTAGAGTAAGGCTCCCTCCGTCTAAACGCCACGAGATGCGGGCTCGTTGCCCTCTAGAACCCGACTATTCGAGCACTCCACCGTGGGGTAATCCTAGTACAGAAAAGAAAAATATATATACAAGGGTGACATCGACCACGATCCGGTCGTGCCCCAAACAAATAATATACAAACTGGCAGAGACGACAGTCTACATGTCGGACGCTCGCCCAGCAATATCAAATATACAAATGAATCTAAACTGTACAGTACAACTACCATTGAACCACTGGCTATCCACCATGACAATCCAACCACAGCCTCAGCACAACACAGAACATCAACGTGAATTTCATATTCGTAAACCCGTCTAAAAGAACATATAGCAATTAAAAAAGTTGTACCGCTCTAATAACATTCACGGTCACAGATAGTAATGCATGTACTGAAAACTTTTAAACAGTGTTAGAAATAGCGACTTCGAAATACCCTGTATTGCCCCCAAACCAAAGATAACACAAAATGCAATCTGGGCAAAAACAAACAATACCATGTTCACCGCCGGAAATAGAGAAGAACCGCGTAGGCCGTCTTACCTGAATTTGGGGGCAGATGCTATTTGGATTTATCCGTCCACCTCTCCGAAGATACCAAGTTAATTTATGACACCGTGTATCAGAGGTTTGGATGGATGCGGCCGTTGTAGCAGACTTTGTTAGATTCCCCCTCGTTTGTGAGGGGTTTTGATTGTGGGGACGATCTTCCCTGCAGGCGCAATCCCCTGTAGTTAATTACGTTATCGCATCGCGATAACCACTTTCTCCTGCTCTAGAGGTTCACTTCGTGTCGTGTGTGTTTGTTTAATTTTTGATTGCCCGTGGATTATATACAGAGACTAATTTATGTTATCGCCCGTAAGGTGTGGATTAGTCCAAATCCGTATATTTTTAGATTTGGGTTTGGGTTGATTTAAGGATCGTTGATCCGTTTTGAGATCAAGATCGACTCAAATGCATATGAGCAGTTGGGGGCTCGGTTGGTTTTTTATTAAGGATACGTTAGTCCAATTTGAGACTAAGATCTACTTAATAAGGTGTTAGGATCATTTTTGTTTCAGATCCAACAAAAGAGCACCTGGGCTCTGTTGTATTAGTTTAAGGGCGTTTCGGTCCCTTATTGCCATTTTGGAGGCGAAGTTGTAGTTTGAGGACATTTTGGTCCGTAGATCACCATTTTTGAGGTGAGGTTATAGTTTAAGGAAGTTACGGCCCGTTTCTGCCATTTTGGAGGCAACGTTTAGTTTGAGAACGTTTCGGTCTGTTGTAGTTTAAGGACGTTTCAGTCCGATGACCATCTTGCGCACACGTGTATTTGTTACGTGACGGGATGAGCAACGATGATATGGGATGCATCCAGTTTAGGATGTGGTTTAATCTGGGATGTGCATGTCAGTTTGGGAAGTACACCAAAAAGCAGTTGGCTGTCGTAACCCGCCACCTCTCTGAAGACGTTGAGGAATTACAATGACATGTATCAGAGGTGTAGAGAGATGTACCCTTGAACTAACTCCTGTGTTTGAGGGAAAAGGGATTAATGGTAAACTCGGGAATCATTAGTCGTGTTTTGAGACTAAGATTTCCTCACGGGAATGTGGGACGAATATCGTTTTGGGATATCATCAGTTGGAAGATGGATAGCCGTATTTGGAACTGAGATCAGTTTGGGAAATAATGAATCCATGGGCTCGGTTGATCTGGGTTAAGGACCTAGCCAACTTGGGCTTGGTCCACTCAGTTTTCTTTTTATTTGAAAAGAAGTGCTAAGCACTTGTTTGGGCTCAGTCCTCTTTTTTTTTGTGTAAAAAGTGCTGAGCACTTATGTAAGTTCTAATGCTCACATATAATCATGTGGGGTTTTCAGTCATGGGAATTGCCCAATAAGTGTTAAACACTTTACCCCTTTTTGTCTCTTTATGGAGTGATGAGCTCTCTTTATGGCGCCCACGTGCGAAGCACGTGAGGCACTAGGCGGTGCCTAGTGAATGTCAAGCACTTTTAATTTGTGGCGCCCACGTGAGGGACACGTTAGACGCTGAGCGCCACTCACTGAGTGCTAAGCACTCTTTTATTTTGTAGCGCCCACGTGAGAGGCACGTGGGGCGTTGGGCGCTGAGCGTCAATTACTGAGTGCTAAGCACTCCTTATTTAGTGAGGCGCCCACGTGAGGGGCACGTAAGACGCTGGGCGCTGAGCGCCGCATATTAGGTGCTAAGCACTCATATTTAGTGAGGCGCCCAAGTGAGGCGCTGGGCGGTGATTTTTCCTTATATATTTTGTTATGAGGAGTTCAATTTCCTGGTACTTTTATGAATCTTTGATCTCTAAGAGCAAGTTCGTCCCGATGAGAATTAAATTCTCAACTTGTGAGAGTCTTGTCTTGTGGATCTCAGATCCAGAGAAAGAACTAAATTCTTCTTTTAAAAGGGTTAAACCCTTCAATAGGTAAACGAGATACTTTGATCTCTCTTCTTTTTTATTTACCTAGAGCATTTTTCTGAGAAGGGAAATCTTCTTCTTTCTTCCTTTTTGAAACTTTCTACTTTGTTTTTCGAAGCTTATGCGGGGGTTCCTTCTTTTTTAGACTTAAAGTCTTGGGTCCTTTATATAGTAGAGATGGTTTGTTAATTAATTGAAGAAATCTCTCATTAAGAGATCCTAATTGATTTTGGGATTTTTACCTACCGTTGGATCTTTGATCCAAGAGCTTCTGTTTTACAGAACATATTTTTCTTGTTTTTAACATGATTGGGGACATATTTACCCAAACAGAATTTATTCTGTAGATCGGTGATTCTTTAATCACCATCGTATTTTTAATTCAACGGTACTCTGTTTTACAGAGGGCAATCCTTCTTGTTTAGAAAGATTTGAGGAATATTTCCTCTAAACAGAATTTAATTCTGCATCTTGGTGATTTATCATCTCCGTTGGATCTTTGATCCAACGGCTCTGTTTAACAGAGAGTATAATTTAATTCTACAAGGCGCCGTCGCTCACTTGCTGTGCACGTGGGTGCTAGTTAAGATTTTTGTGTGCTTTGCACTTTGGTGTCCACGCGAGGCGTGCGTGCGGCGCCAATATAAGAGTTTTTAACTCTGACGCTGGTGCTGGTTAAGATTTCTGTGTGCTTTGCACATTGGCGCCCATGTGAGGAGCACGTGCGGCGTTAATATAAGAGTTTTTAACTCGGGCGCTGGAGCTCTCGTGGAAGGCACGTGAGGCGCTGCCTCTTGAATTTTGAACAGAGTTTTGCTCTTTTATTGGGGGAAACAAATGCCCCCCACCATTGGGCTCACGTGGCTCACACGTGAGTGCAGCGGTAACACCTTTTCCACCGTTGGATCTTCTTCGAAGTTGAACCGTCTTCCTGTGCCTATAAGTAGGGCCTTTGGTCATTGAGATGACTGTTGTTCATCTTCCCTAACCTTCTTCTTTCTGAGAATTTAATTCTCTTTCCAGTGTTTAGATCTCTGCCCAAGGAAACTCTTTTAGAGTCAGAACTCTGTCAAAAAATTTGGTAAGGATTATGACCAAACTCTTGATGGAATCTCCTCATGTTCTAGGGTTTTAACCCATTAACAGAGCTTTGCTTTTCTTTTATAGTGATTAGATCGTAGATCTTAAAAAATGTTTTAAGGTTTCTTCACCCGTTAATCAGAGCTTTGCTCTTCCTTTAGAAAGATCTCTTAGAGTTTTAAGAATTTTCTTGCAGATCTTAGGATTTAGCTTTGCTTTTAAAGGTTCTGGGATGTTATCCCATTCTACAGACTGAAAATCTTTGGGGAATTTTATCCCCTTCTTAATTTTCTTAACATTGAAATCTGTTTGCAGAGCACAGCTCTCGAGAGAGTTTAACTCCTCCGTCCAATAATGTTTTTGTAACGTTTCTGAAATCGTTTAGGCGAATTTTCCATTAATTGGTAAATAGGTTGGGTTTTTCCGTAAAAACATAGAAGTGATCATTTTTTTCAGTATAGACTTAACTGCATCTAGTTTAACTAGAAAATTGCTAGTTTGCGGTATTTAGTGGTCACTTGAAAATTTTGGCTCACTTAAATATTTTCCTTAATTAAAATATTATTAAAAGATTTTAATTATGCACTTAATTAGTGGTAATTACAATTTGGTTTGAATTAATTATGCTAAAGTGAATCTATACTAACTTAATCACAAGATTAAGCATTAAACCATCCTTACAAAATATCTTGAAGAAATATCTAGATATTTGTTGAATTAAAGAAAATGCTTAAATAAAGAATTAATATGTGGCATAAAGTAAAGTGTTTATTATTAACTTTAATGATGTTTTAACCTAGAATCTTCCACAACAACCCCATTCTCCTCCCATTTTGGCCGAACCCCCTTTGGCTGCCCTCTCATTTTCCCCATTCCATTTCCATTTCTAAAAGCTTCAAAAATTCATCAAAAATCAAAGAAAAATCCTACAAACTCTAAATTAAATTCTTACCTATTATTCTTTAAGCTTAACCAAGCTTGGATCTTCTTGAAAGATAGCATTTTGGAGGTTTTTTTTGTTGATCTAGTTGCAAGTTTTTGGATCAAAGTGAGATATAAAATATTAACCCTAAGCTTAAGTTGTTGTTTAATTACCTTAATCTAGTTATTAGATGTTTAATTAAAACTTGAATTAGCATGTTTTGGAAATTCTAGTAAAGGTTTTGAAGATCAAGTTAAGGTTTTGTTTGATTGAAAAGGTTAATGGAGAAGTGTAGACTTAGAAAAATTTAACCTAGTTGTGAGATTGTTAATTGATATTTTCCTAATTATTAAATTAAGCTAATTGCAAACTAACTTTTACTAAATCTTATATGGGTGAGATTAAAATTGTAGTAAAGGTTTGGGTGGCTTAATCAAGCTACTATGTGATGATTGTGATCGCTAGAATTGTTTAAACTTCTAGTTTTGAGCGAAAATGTTTAAAAGATGCTTACTAGGTTTTCGGTAAAATTAGACATGAGTTTTATTTGGCGTAATGATGAAAAATATAGTCTTGTACGATATTTATTGTGTTGTAAATGAGTATTGGTACGATTGGGTTTTAAGCTTGGCGGTTTTCATGAATAGCGACCCTAGTTAGGGTTTTGGCAATGTTTTCCGGTATTGGGATTCTTGGTTTTGAGATTTGATATTTTATTTGGTCGTTGGATGTTTGTACGTCAATGACGAGGGTTGTTGGGTTGTTTTGCATGCATAGGCTATAGGTTCTAACCTATGAGCGCATCGCGTGCCGTATTTGGATTTCGGAACTTGATGTTAATAGCTTCGTGATTTCATATTGATTGTAGGTACATTCGCGTGGATTTCGAGACGACGAAGCACATCGACTACGGCTAAGCGAGGAGTTTAGCAGGTGAGTAGATTTATATCTACGGGGGAAGTCGGGTGGATGGCGTATAGCACCCCCACAAACATTGATATGGAAGATCGTTTGATTATTGTATACTGATAAATGATATGCGGCGGACATGATTATAGGATTTAATAACGATAATATGATAAAAGTTGATACTAATGAACATAGTGACATATGAGAGTATGAAACGAGAAGTGAATCATGATAGGTACGAATTGAAAAAGAACGAGTATACGATGTGATACGATGACTTAGTGTGATATGTCGTTATATGGATGCGAGTCGATATGAGTTAGTTGATACCTTTGTCGGTTCACGATATGAAATTGATACGGATGTGACCTGGGATATAAGTATATAGACATATATAATGTTGTGAATCTTGAGTGATATGCCGTACGATGGATTATACCGTACGTGATGTTGTGAGACTGGATGACGATTGATAGATTCACCGACTCGGATAGATTGTAGATACGCATACCTTATAGCGTTTCGCTTACGATGTACCTTATGCTACTCTCATGATATTCGCATTGCATTGCATATACCTGTGCTAGTATACCTACACCATTATCGATGATGCGTATATTACACCTACACAGATTTGCCGGCTCACACACCTTCATCATCGATAATTGCTATGTCACTACACAGTAGAATTGCTATATCGTGCCATGATATACTTGCTATGCTCACATCACTATGCTATGCTGCATGATATACTTGCTATGTTCATATCAATGTTCCATGTTGCATGATATACGGATATGCTTACATTCTGTTATATGTCGCATACATTATATTTTATGATTATACGCATTGAGATATACTGTTTTCATGAGATTTTGGATTTGAGAACCGTGGTTATATTTCAAAGGATGTATGTATTTTTTTAAAAACCCGGTTTCTCTTGATATGATATTTCAGTGTGTCCACCATGTGTTTTCTCGGTTCTGAGATTGATATGTGAAACCCGAGGCGAGGAGTGGACGAGGCTGTTTGCAGGTACATAGTGGACCCGATATGGTACCCCAGGGCAAGAAAGGTATGTCGATGGATTTAGCCGATGAGCCTGGCACGGGAGGTGTACTGCCTACCGGTGATAGTATTTGGACTCGGCGGATATCTGGAGGATACCGACCGGAGTTATGAGATGAGATAGGCCGATTCGTACTGCTGGAGCCTGCGGGCCGATCCCGCAGACGGAGCCTATGGTTTCATGATGTTGCGAGTGTCGATGTTGGACACTCAGGTTCCATGAGACTTACATATTTGAGGGCCGATCTGAGAATACGGTTCCTAAGGTATGAGGATTTACGTGTCGATGTTGGACACGGGTTTCATGATATTTCGAGTGTCGATGTTGGACACTCAGGTTCCATGATTTTGATGTGTCGCGAGAGACACAAGTTGATTTATATCCTCATATTTACCTGCATATACTTTCATGATATTTACATGCATGATGTTGTTGTGTCATTGGTTGACACGTAGATGAGATCCACATACATACATGCATTGATTATATGGTTGGATGAGATCCACTTACTGATAGGCTTTGTTTATGTTGTTGGCACATATGCAGATACGGTCACCCTAGATATCATAATATTACCTTTATGATATACTTGACCTAGGAATCGTTGTTTATTTCGATTTCTGCCTGATGATGTTTTCTACTCACGAGTTGGCAACTCACCCCCGTTGTGCCACAGTTCTTGCAGGTTGACCGTATGGATCAGTAACGGCATCGCTGGCACACAGCTTGCATTCGGGTGATTTACTTTGGTAGGTGGTACATGTTGGATCGTGCCCCTCTTGCATTATTATTATTCCTATTGTATCTAGTCAACTCTATCAATCAGAAACTAGTGTTTGTATATGTTGTAAGACTTAGTAAGACTTGTAGTTGCGAGACTTAGAGCGATGGGTTGTATGTTCGCTTGGTGGGTTTGATGTCTTGCTTTTCTTTTTCCTTTGTGTTGATCTTCGCCGTTGGGCGTCATATACATTTATATATGCTTGTGGTGGTTGTCTCCGCCATTGGGCGTGATTTGCTCCCGTTTGGGGATGCTTTCTTTATATTCTGTGTTGTACCCGTTTCGGGGCTAGTTTTTACAAAGGAGGTGCTGCCGAAATTTTTAAAAAAAAGGATTTAAGGACTTTTACTTAAGGTTTCCAAATGTTGTATCAATGTTTTCATTACTTACTTCTTTTGAAAGGTTTAGATTTCTGGGTTTCGGCTTACTTAAGTTACGTTACGCCTATAGACGTTGCGTGATCTGAGTGCCGGTCACGAGCTAATATTTCAGGTCGTGACAGTTTTCTCATTAAATGAGAATCATTTTGTATTCTATGAGTGACTGCCCCATCATTGATGGGGTGTTACCTTAATTTTGTGGGCCCTCCCTTGTCCCTTTCTTTTGAACTGCACTGCAGTGCAATTTTTAAGTACCAAAGAGTGTTAGAATCGTAAACATAGTATCGATAGCTAACCCTTCTCCTTTTGTGCAGGTACTATGGCTTTTGATTCCTCCTTTCCTTTTGTACGTTCAGAGAGCGCTTTTGCCGACGCGCCCGTGGATCGGGAAGTCTTTGCACTTATTAAGGATCATGACCCAGAGCAAAAGTCTCTTCACCTCTGGGGGTCATAGTATAGTCAGATCATCCCGGGTCGGCGCAGTTTTTCTTATGCAGCGCCTTCAGAGCCGATCCCAGCTATTCATTATGTTGATCCGCCTCAAGTGACTTACGCCGTAGAAGAGGTTAACTGGACCTCGGAAGATTGTCTTCAACCTTCCATGGCGTCGATACCCGTACAGCCTTCGATGGCCTTGGACATTTTGGGGCGATGCATATGCCAAGGAGAGTCACGCCCTTGGGGGTAAGTTTATATGATTGGATTGACGCCCCGTCATTCGGCCGGCTACCTACAGTGGGCCCGGTATATCCTATCAGCCAAGAAGTCGCTGCTGTTGAAGATCGAGTTGTACCCTGCAAACTACACGTCTCTCTTTTATTACCACGCTCCCCATGTATGGTGGATCAAGTCTTTTTTGGAATAATGGAACATCCCGACCCACACTTTTCTTTTATCAGATTGGAAAGTTTCGATTTCATTAGAAGAGTTCGCGGAAATCTCCAGCTTGCCCGAGGGGAGCACTATGAGGAGATACATTCCCCCGATCAGTACATCTTTGCCACTAAGTCAGTGGTAAATGGCCTTACCCCGGAGAACGCCATTCAACATCAGTTCCCCAGCTTGATCAAGGTGTTGAATATGGACGAGAATTTATTCATGGAGTCTGGCGGGCATGGGGTTAGCTTTAGAGAATTTTGTTGGGGTCGAAAATTACACCATGGTTGAACAAGTCAAAGTCAAAGTCAACCCTAAACCAGGTGGGCCTAAGCCTAGTTCAAGTGGGCCCAAGCCCAGGTCAAAGGGACCGGCCCCATGACAAAAAGAATGAAGCCATAAATTGATTTAATATAATTCTTTATATATATATATATATATATATGTATGTATGTATGTTTGTATAGAAATAAATGTATGTAAAATAAGCAAAAAGCCAAAATTTTGTAAACGCTATGGTTTATGTGCAAAAAGAGATAAGCACATAAGGCATGGGGTGGCATAAGTGCCATTTGGCAAAGCCCAAGGGGCTATATGTAAAGTGTGTAGCCTATAAAGGAAAACATGATGAAAATATCTATAAAAAAAACTTCCCATTCTCCCCAAAAACTAGGGTTTGTGCCTCCATCCTCTTCTTCCAAGTTCTTCCTCTTCTCTTTCATTTTCCAAATAAGTCAAGAGCTTAGCTCTTTTTTTTCTAAAAATAAATAAAGTTTTACCATAAACCCACCTCCCAAGACTTCATCAAGAGAAGAAAAATGGTCTCTTTTTTTATCATCCAAGATCTAGATCTTAGAGTTTCAAGAGAACACTTTTTGGGTTTCTTCTCAAGAGAGAAAAGAGAAAATCTTTTGGAGTTTAACTCCACATTTAAAATTCTTTTGGAGTTTAACTCCACAATAAAATTCTTTTTGGGGAGTTTAACTCCACATTAAATCTTTTTGGGAGTTCAACTCCATTTAAAATTCTTTTGGAGTTGAACTCCATTTAAAATCTTTTGGAGTTTAACTCCATAATAAAATTATTTTTAGGGAGTTTAACTCCACATTAAATCTTTTTGGGAGTTAAACTCCATTTAAAATTCTTTTGGAGTTTAACTTCACATTTAAAATTCTTTTGGAGTTTAACTCCACAAAAATATTCTTTTGGAGTTGAACTCCATGTAATAAATTTTTTAAATTAATTTTGGAGCCCCACAGGGAGGGCTCCCATTTAATGGGAGCCCTTTGGCCCCCCATTTAATGGGCCTCACGTGAGGTCACGTGAGGGGGAGGGCTCCCATTAAATGGGAGCCCTTTGGCCCCTTCACGTGGGGTCACGTGAGGGGAGGGCTCCCATTTAATGGGAGCCTCTTTCCGCCTTTATTTTTTTAATTTCTTTCTTTCTTCGTTCTTTTCCTTCTTCTAATCTTTTTTATTTTAAAAAAATATTAAATAAATAAAAATAAATTATAAATAATATTTTTAAAAAAAAATAATATTTCTCTTAGTATTTATTTATTTTTGCTTTTTATATATATATAAAAAATATATTCATATATATATATATATATATATCCTTTTTTCTTACAAATGGAACAAAAAAAATGAACACGTCTCCATTATAATATATTAAAAAGAAAAAGAAAAAAACATACACTCCACAACACTGTTCCCGTTAGGAAAAATTTCTAATGGGGCGCTGTCCCGCACCCCGCAAGGGAGCTACTAGCCCCCTTGACCCCCAGCCCGCTATCCGGATAGCGGAACCCCCGTAAAAACTGGGGGGGGGGCTGATATATCCAAAACCCCTTTAAAACAAAACACTGCATATTGAGTTTGCATGACCTGTTTGACCCGTCAATCGGAGGTTCTCTCGCTCCAAAGGCGATGGGTAATTAACGGCAGCTTAGTCCGCGGCTACTGGAGATTCAGATCCCCATAATCAATAAACCCCAGCCTATCCTTGGCAGGGGAAATCTATAATATGCCTGACAAGCGCGCGCATTCCCATCTCAATGGGATGACGAAAAACACCCTATAGATTCTGGCACGTCCGGTAGGACGGATCTTTCCTCCCATATTTCGGGTTAAACGTTCATATGAACTCAATCAATATACATATCTTTATTTATACTAAAATAATGCTCTTTCATACAGGTTTTCAAGCAATCAAGTTTCAACAATGTCTTCAAAGATGAATTCAGCTCCCATCTCCTATACGATGAAGATGGACGCCAGGACGGTCTTCCCGGCCAGTCTCGGGCGACAACGGGAGGAGCCGCCGCTACCATTTGGCTCTATTATGTTCGTGCTAGCTAGCCTCATCCCGGCTTCTCAAGGTCCGGTGACAGGAAAACCGGTCTCGAAAGGCAAGAGGTCAAATGTGGTGATCTCGAAGGCACCACTACCCAAACGCAAGTCAGTGTTTGAACGACTTTCCTTTGCTCCAGCTGGGGGCAAGGCTATCAACACCAACAAAGCAATAAGGCGTCTCGAGTAAGCTCCAGCGGTACCCTTGAGAACTGCTCGATCGAGTATCTTCTCTAAGCTCCCCATCAATCGACTCACGGTGGATTCCCAGAAAACGGATGCCCGCCAAGCCCTCAAAATCGAGAAGCTAAAGCAGAAAAGGCTCAGATATAGAGCCAACAAAAGGGCTAGGGCTCATGCTATGCTGAACTTCATGAGGTTCCATGAACAGGGTCACCCTGCTAAAGATAAAGAGACGGCTGGATATGGGGTCCACACTGTCTACATGGAGGGCACGCGCAACATGAGTAAGGATGGGGCTACTACATCTCAAATCCAATCTGGTGTGAATATGACTGCCACATTCTAAGACCAGCCTCCTCTGGAAGGTAATGAAGACCCTTCCAGTGAGGCTGATAAGTAGAGAGAGCCCTCAGTTCATGAGGAGTCGGGCTCGGAAAGCGAAGATGAGCCAACTTTCCATCCTAAGACCGCAGAGCAGCAACTTCTCCAGGAGCTCCGAAATCAGCTCAGAAACAAAGACAAGGAGATGGCCAAGGTCCACTAAAAAATTGACGACTTGACAAACGTCGTCTTACAGCTCACGGCCTAACTTGTCTCTCAGCCGCCCAATCAAGCGCAGGGCTCTGCTCATGAACCGGGAAACGGTGTCCCGAGACAGCCGACGCCTATTCCCTCAAATCCAAAGGTGGGCGGACCGCATGAAAGTCAGTCGCATCCTATCTCTGGAAATATCTTGGCTACCGATAACAGTAACCCTCTAACTCAAGATCAAATCATGGATTTGGTTGCCAACAAAGTCAAAACATTGGTAGCCGAAGCCGAAGAGCAAAAAGATGTTAGCAGTAGCGGGAGACCATATCCTGCCCAGTATGATCTGGTAGAATTTCCTAGCGGCTATGTCATCCCTAAATTCGGAAGATTTGATGGGACGGGAAATGCGAATCAGCATATCGCCCACTTTAAAGCCTCATGCGGGAATTCTGGGGGTAATGATACGCTTGTCCTCCGCCAATTCGTTAATAGCTTGACTGATGTTGCTTTCGACTTGTATGCAAGCATACCGGATGGCTCCGTCACAACTTTCATCGAAATGGAGTCTCTGTTTCGTAGAGGTTCATGAGGGTCAGCGATAATATTACCATTGTCGACCTCATAAGGACCAAGCCAAAGAACAACGAAAGCAGCGCGGATTTTATAACCCGATGGCGCAATCTCTTCGTCAAATGTGAACCGCCGATACAGCAGGACTAATCTGTCAGCTTCCTCGTCGGAAATCTCAACAATTGGATGGCCCCGTTTCTATGCACCGCGGGTCTCAAAACATTCCAAGAGCTGACCGGGAAGGTTCAGAAGTTGGAACACTCAAAGCAGGACTCCTCCTCTGACTCCCAAAATAACAAGAGGTCCTGGAGAAATCGAAAGGACGAAAATCGCAAAGGCAGAAATTCTGACGATGCTGAATCTTTTAACACTTCGGCTAACCGAAATAAGCGAGGGATGAGCGGGCTTAATGCCAACCAGCCTCGGAAGTCAGTGTTCGGAGAGGGAGGAGAATCTCTACTGAAAGAGAAGCTGGATAAGGTTTATTCTTTCAAAAGGGACAAAGTCCACAAGATATTCAAGGACGCCCTAAGAAACGGTCTACAAATGCCAGAATAAAAAAGACCGCAAGAAGCGAATATGACCGACGACCCCAAATATTGCCCCTATCATAGAGTGATAAGTCATTCCATTGAGGACTGCTTCGTCTTCAAAGATTGGGTCGAAAAGTATCACGACCCGAAAGTACGGAACGTGACCGGCAATTAGATTACAAAGCGTCTAGAGGCGCAACGTAACCTAAGTAAGCCGAAGCCCAGAAATCTAAACCATAAAAAGAAGAAGAAGTAAAGGAAACATGTAGAAAACAGGTTTAAAAGCAACATCCAATTTTCTCAAAAATTTCGGCAAAATCTCCTTTGTAAAAACTGGCCCCAAACGGGTACAAACAAGTATAAATACATAAAAACAATAAAAAAACATCCCCAAACGGGAGCAAGCTCAACGCCAACAGGCGGAAACAACCACACTAATGCACAATAATATACAACGCCAAGGGGCGAGGCACAAACTCAAAAGAAAACAAAACCACCAGATATCATAATAATACAAGCGCGACTCTAAGGTCGAAACAAATAAATGGTCCAGTAAACTATCAAGTAATACAAGTTTGGTTGATGGAGCTTTCTAGATACAAATGAAGTAATAAAAATACAATGGCGGTCCAGATACAAGTGAACCAACCTACCGTGCAAATCACCCGGAATGAAATGATGTGCCAGCAAGCTGCCAAGGAACCCTGTACATCAACCTGTAATAAAATTTGGCACAACGGGGGTGAGTTGCCAACTCGTGAGTAGAAGATATCTGCGAAAAGAAATCGAATGCACGACGCTATCCTAGGTCATAATAATATACTAATATACTACTAGTCATCAAGTAAGACAGGATAATAAGCTACGTGTAAATACAAATACTCCGTGCTCGTGTCAGTGCCTTGTATAATACTATGTCATGAGAATGAGTATGCATGCACCATGAATGTGAAAAACCAATCCTGAAATTTTGATATATCTGTATAAGAAATCTTTAGCTTTTACTATAGTAAAATGTGTATAGAAATCTGAAATAGCAACAATGAAATCCATGGAAATCCGTGTCAAGCATCGACACAAAACATGTAAATCTCAAGTCTCAATACCTCATAATCTCAATGTCTCATAGTCTCAATATCTCGGGCTCCGTCAGTCCGGATCGGCCCATATCATCAAATCCCACGACAACGGTCGGTATCCTCCGGATATCCGCCGCGCCAGACATCACCGGTAGGTAGCCTTCCCCTGCCAGGCTCATCGTCTACAACTCGATCTTCTTGCCCCGGGATACCATACCGGGCCCACCATGTACCCGAGACGGTTCATCCACTCCTCGAATCGGGTCTCGAAATCCAACAGAAAACATGAAATCTCATGGTGGACGACACATACATCACGAGAAAACCGCATCTTATATTTTAAAAAAAAGAGAGAATATATATTTTTGCGGTTTTCCCCAAAATCCAGAAATCTCATAGAAATCCAAAATCCCAAAATCATGAGTAAGTATATGATAAGTGTCGGCATATGCCCCATAATCCTGCATGATAACATGAAAATGCGAATGCATGAAATGTCTAAGTAATAAATACCATGTCTATACTAACACCAGAGAGTAATCTCAATATTATATCGATCTAGTTGCTAGCTGATTCTATCAATAAAAGATAATATGTTCTAAAGTGTACGTGACATAGCAATTACCGATAATGATGTGTGTGAGCCGGCAAATAAGTATGCGTGGAATATACGCATTATCGGTAATAGTGCTGGTGTCCTAACAGGTAGAGTTTTATACTGATATAGAAACATATGTATGAACATGCAACATTATGATTACAGTATGAATGTAAATACGGATGTGAATAACCACTCATCTGCGATATACAAGTACAACTACCACTATATGAATCGAACCTAAACTAGTGTCCATCTAACCTCCTAAGGAACTAAACCTAAGAAACTAGTCAATAAGAAACAAGAGTCCACCTATGGTCTGAATCCATATCTCTAATAGTCGGCGATCCAGCCTCAATAGCGTCACGTACGTAGTACGGCTTCCTCGAATCAAGAGTGCGGATCAATCATCATATCTATGCTTCGTACGGTGAAATCCATCGTACGGTATCCCAATATCGGGGTACGGGTCAAGTATCTCCTAGGTGTCTCATCATTCGTATAATATCATCATCAACATATGTCATGATCAAGGTGCTATACTGTAATCGCATACATCAATCATATATCATTGCCATCATAAATATACATCATTAATTTATCCTCAGAAATATCATGTCATATGTATCATATTGTGATTAAGTCACACTTATATTATATCATCATCAAGTCACACCTATATGATATCGTAATCAAGTCATACATATATCCTATCGTGATCAGTCACAAGTTACAGTCCGGGTGCTATTTTAGAGTCCCATGTACCTCAATATCATCACCACCCATTATAATTTATGTATACCTGTTAATTATCTCATTCTCTAATGATCCGCTAACACTTTAATACGACTGTATAGCCAAGAATCACGGCATCAAGCCCAGTTATACTGTTTCATTCCCGTGTATCATATCACATCATTGTATCCCATATACGTGTTGTATATATATATATATACCTATACCTAGTCCTATATATATATACACATACACGTATACACCACGTTGAGTTTCAGTGTGTGCGTGTGTGAGTATCTACCTGAAACCTACGAATCTCTTCCAAGGTATTCATCCTTGGGTAAGGTCTTTCTAAATCAATCTAGTCCAACCTAGGGTCATTACTAGGGTCCTACTCACCGACATTCTAAGGTCACTTCAGGCTTCCCAATGATAATAAGTACTATTCCTATTCTACGTTTGCGGGGGTGCTAAACGCCATCCACCCGATTTCCCCCGTAGATATACATCTACTCACCTGGTCCATGTCTGCCGAAGACGGTGTCGCCATCCTCCTCTTCATCGCCCGCAGTCCACGTGAGGGGTACCTATACGCAAACATATATAGTATTGTAAACTGAATCACGGACAAAAGTCAAAACGACGCACGGAACGCGCATAGGTTAAAACCTATGTCTCGTTCACGCAAAAGAACCAAATATCGCTCGATATCGGCGTACAAACTCCGATTAACCGAGATAAACATTAACAAACAACTCATAGTTTCAAAACCCATTACTTATAATATAAAACTTGGTTCAAATCATTGGAACCCTAAAATCGATCAAATCATCCAAATTCCGAAAACCTTGAAAATGTCAATTCACCGTTTTACTTCAAAACTTGACGTTTAATGAAACTAATGGTCATAATATTCATTAAATAGCATAACTAGATTATACAAACCACTACTATATTTTTATTACACAAATTTGTATTAATACAAAATTCCTAGTTTGCAACTTTTATCAATTTTCCACATCTTACAAGCAAAATTCCACAATTCCACAACAAAACTTGATTTTGCATGAATTAACTTTTCAAACTACAATTCATGATGATAATAATATAATGAAACTATAATTTAGATTTTATCTCTCATTTATTTAAGAATTTCCAAAAACTAGTTAGCAAAAATAGCAATTTTTATCACAATATATCAATTTTCAATAAAACTAGTAACTAAATTGAGTTTTTCATTCCACCAACAAGTTAATACCCTCATTAAAATAACAATCTAATGTTACAAAAATTATTTGGAATTTTATTTCACCAAAATATACAATATATATAAATCTAGTTTGCAAAAATGATTTAATTTAACAATTTTGGATAAGCAATTTACAATCTATCATCCATACAAGAATTTCCACTTCTAAAAATGTTAAACTAGTTATTATAACCCTAATTAATTAATAAAAATCATAACTTGATTTTATAACCCTAACTTGAATTTTTAAAACTTGGAAGTAGAATTAATTCATTAAATCAATTTAGACTAGAATGAAACATTAAATAACAATAATTCAAAAGAACAAGATTTATACCTTCACACAAGAAATCCAAACATGAAAATAAGCCTCCAAAATACATGCTTTCCATCTCCAAAATCCATGTAAAAATGAGCAAAGAATAAAGGGTAAGAAATAATTAGGATTTTGTGGATTTTTATTGAATTTTTGATGGATTTTTGAAACAAAATGAAGTGGGAAATGGGGGGGGCTGCCATGGTGATGGCCGGCCATAGCAAGGGTGAGAGGAAGAAAGAGAAAAAAGTGAGGAGAGTTGTGTAGAAGCTTCATCAATTGATATCTCTTTTAATGTCTTTTCATGAATTTATTCACTTTCTTTTATTTCTTTTCTAAACAACTCAAGAAAAATCTAGAAACATGTTTAAAATTTGCAACTAAATTTTTCATGATAAACACTAAATTCTAATATGCAATGGTTCATTTTTAAAAATTAAACCCCTTCAAATTTGAAATTTACACTAATTTAGTGCAAAATAAAGCTTATGTTAATATTTAAAATAATTAATTTAGGAAAAATATTTAATTAAACTAAAAATTTATAAGTGACTAAATAAACACCATTTACTAGTAATAACATAATTAAAATAGGTATTTTTAAATTTATAGTGAAAAATAATTACGGTTTTGTTTTACGAAAAATACGTTTTACTTTACCGAAAATCATAAAATTCACTTAAACAATTTTATTTATTTAATTATTTTTAAAACTTTACAAAAAGCAATACAAGGCAGGAGAGATAGAACTATCTAAAGGCGTGTTAACAAACAGTCAAGCTGCGGCCGCCAATTTCATACAAATGGAGACCGAAGTCCTTCGTGAAACTGATTCTTTCAGACATCTGCCTTTCTCTGAGAACAGTCGACCTCTAAATCGTTAAACTGGGGGTGTAAAAATGTGTAAATAAAAAAAAGCCAAAATGATGGGGTAACTGCAATAAAAATCAGCGAGTAAAAATAAAGATGAAAATAAAGACGAAATGATGGGGCAACCGCGAATAAATAGCCGAAATGATAGGGCAATCGCGACCTTCACGATAAGAAAAGCTGAAATGATAGAGCAATCGCGGTATAAAAAAAAACAACTCTTCCAAATGGCGAATGATGAGTCGCTCGTGGACCCATATTTCAGTGCAGCGATACAGACACCAACCAAAACTCAAATCCCCAACGGCGAATGATGAGTCGCTCCTGATACTATATTCCAGTGCAGCGATGCAGACGCCAACCAAAATTCAAATCCCCAGACGGCGAATTATGAGTCGCTCCTGGTACCATATTCCAGTACAGCGATACAGACGCCAACCAAATTCCAAATCCCATACCCCAACGGCGAATGATGAGTCGCTCCTGGTACCATATTCCAGTGCAGTGATGCAAACGCCAACAAAGTCCCGAAATCTTCCGGCCCTACGGTCTGGATCATATATCCTGCAAAACCGTATACAATCCACGGGCGTAAAACGATCCCAATCTCTCCCAAGTTCTACCGGCGAGACCATATTTAAAGTCCCACCAGCGATAAAGATTCCCAAACAAAAAAGAAGAAGAAAAAAGGAAAAAAGAAAAAAGAAAAAAAATGGTATGTCCACAATCAAAATGGGCACGGATGAAAACCCAAAAGGGCTCCATGAGTAAAAACAGCAGGACTGCCGGCGAGTTTGTGAAAACCCGAAAGGGCGCAAACTCGTGAAAAAGAGATGAAATGCACTTGCAAAGTCCTCTCGATTTGTGAGGAGAAAATTCCCGCATGAGATCCTTACGACTCACAAAGGAGCAACACACTTAGGAGTCTCCACGACTCTTAAGGAGAAAATACACCTACGAGATCCTTTCGACTCGTAGGGAGAAAATGCTTTTATGGGACCCTTACGGCTCATAAAATTGAAAAGCCTTAGGTGATAAGGATCTAAACCTGTCTCCTGAGCCATCGCTCCCCAACGGGCAACGGCAAATGATGAGTCGCTCCTGGCATTTTGCTTCAGTGTCAGCGGTGCTGATGCCGACCAAAAACCCAAATCCCAAGTCCTCCCGGGGCAAATGATGAGTTGCTCCTGGCATTATTCCAGTGCAGCAATGCTGATGCCAAACAAGATCTAAATCCTAAGTCCCCAAACGGCGAATGATGAGTCGCTCCTGATATCACATTCCAGTACAGCGATGCAGACGCCAACCAAAATCCAATCTCCTAAAATTCTCCCAGCCCTACGGTTGATCCCCAAGTTGACCGCCGTATACAATCCACGGGCTTAAATAATTCTCACCATACCCATGCCCCACCGCAATCACCAGTTACGCGGCTGGTCTCCGCCCTTGGAATTATGCTCCATTTGGGGAAAACCCACTTATGTGTCCTCACGATACATGAGAAGAACAAATTTACGGGATTCTCATGACTCATAAGAAAACACCTTCGTGGGATCCTTACGACTCACAAAAAAAACACACTTGGGAGTCCCCACGACTCCTAAGGAGAAAGCACACCTACGAGATCCTTTCGACTCGTAGAAAGAAAATGGTTTTATGGGACCCTTACGGCTCATAAAATTGAAAAGCCTTAGGTGATAGAGACCTAAACATGTCTCCTAAGCCATCGCTCCCCAACAGGAAAAGGAAAATGATGAATTGCTCCTGGCACATGTGCTTCAGTGTTAGCAACGCTGATGCCTACCCTAACCCCAAAATTCCAAACTCCAATCCAATAGACCCCTAAGTCTTTAAACTGGGAACAGTTGACCCCTAAGTTGTTAAACTGGGAAGAGATGGCCCCTAAGTCGTTAAACTGGGAACGAGGGAAATCCCCTCACGGTAGATGATGATTCGCTCCTGGTAACATATTCCAGTGTAGCGATGCTGATGTCAACCCAAATCATATCAAGTCAGCAAGACAATCAACGATCTCCCTTGCAGAATCAAGCTCCACCTCGGAAACAAGTCGAATCCCGACACCACAGAAAGCGGAGCAAGTCTACTTCAACCCTGACACCGCAGAAAGCGGAGCAAGTCAAATCAAAGTATCGACCGTCCACGTCACTAAAAGGGCAGCATCGACCGTCCAATTCGCAAAAAGGGCAGAATCGACCGTCCACGTTGCTAAATGGGCATCACCGACCGTCGAAGTCGCAAAAAGGGTAGCACCGACCGTCCAAGTCGTAAAAAGGGCAACACCGACCGTCCAATTCGCAAAAAGGGCATCACCGACCATCCAAGTCACTAAAATGGTAAAACCGACCATCCACGTCTCAAAAAAGGCAGCATCTACCTCCACGTCGTCAAAACGGGAACCAAATTAAATCGATCTCCATGTAAAAAAAGATCCATCAATTGCATGGACACGACCCACATGTGCGGTGTGCATTTATTGATGGGAGCACTTTGTTGGGGTCAAAAATTACACCACGGTTGACCAAGTCAAAGTCAAAGTCAACCCCAAAACAGGTGAGTCCAAGCCCAGTTCAAGTGGGCCCAAGCCCAGGTCAAAGGGACCGACTCCATGACAAAAGGAATGAAGCCATAAATTGGTTTAATGTAATTCTTTATATATATATGTATAGAAATAAATGTATGTAAAATAAGCAAAAAGCCAAAAAATTTTAAACCCCATGGCTTATGTGCAAAAAGAGATGAGCACATAAGACATGGGGTGGCATAAGTGCCATTTAGTAAAGCCCAAGGGGCTATATGTAAAGTGTGTAGCCTATAAAAGCAAACATGATGAAAATATCTATAAAAAAAACTTTCCCATTCTCCCCAAAAACTTGGGTTTGTGCCTCCATCCTCTTCTTCCAAGTTCTTCTTCTTCCTTTTCATTTTCCAAATAAGTCAAGAGGTTAGCTCTCTTTTTTTTTCTAAAACTAAATAAAGTTTTTCTATAAACCCACCTCTCAAGACTTCATCAAGAGAAGAAAAATGATCTTTTTTTTATCATCCAAGATCTAGATCTTGGAGTTTCAAGAGAACCTATTTTGGGTTTCTTCTCAAGAGAGAAAGGAGAAAACCTTTTGGAGTTTAACTCCACATTTAAAATTCTTTTTGGGATTAAGATCTATAGAGATAGATCTAAAAGGATACTGGGATTGTCCCAATCCAGGTACATTGACACCATACTAAAGAGGTTTAGTATAGAAGAATCCAAGCGTGGGTTTTTACCCACGATCTCAGGACCCACTCTCTCCAAAAATATGTCTCCTAAGACTGATTTGGAGAGAGCTCGCATGCAAGGGATACCCTATGCTTCGGCAGTGGGCTCTATCATGTACGCGATGCTATGTACCAGACCCTATGTAGCATACTCACTAAGTGTAGTGAGTAGGTATCAAGCAGATCCAGGAGAGAGTCACTGGACAGCTGTGAAGAGTATTCTCAAGTACTTGAGAAGGACTAAAGAGATGCGCTTGGTGTATGATAACGGAGAACTCCAAGTGGAGTCCTTTACCGATTCGAGCTTCCAGAGTGATAAGGACGACTCTAAGTCGGTCTCGGGATTTGTCTTTACTCTCAATGGAGGGGCGGTTTGTTGGAAGAGTTCCAAACAGAAAACCGTGGCAGACTCGACGATGGAGGCTGAATACATCGCTGCCAACGATACTGCTAAAGAGGCTGTCTGAATGAAGAATTTCATAACTGAACTTGGAGTGGTTCCATCCATTGAGTATCCAATACCTTTGTATTGTGATAACAATGGAGCGGTGGCTTTGGCCAAGGAACCCAGGTTCCATCAGCGATCTAAACATATTCTAAGGCGGTATCACCTGATCCGGGAGATAGTTGATTGCCGGCAGATCGAGGTCAGGAGAGTTGACACGAAGAACAACACAGCAGATCCACTCACGAAGGCCATTCCCCAGATACACTTCGATAGACTCTTCGGGATGTTGGGTATGAGATACTACAACAGATGGCCCTAGTGCAAGTGGGAGATTGTTAGTTGTATGTATGCCCTAGAGGCCATTATGGTACATATGATGTATATTATAGTGGATGATTGGACATATATAGAGAGGAATTTCTTGCTCGACATGATAGTATGCTATCTGGTTGCTCTTTATCTTAACATGTATACTTGTCTCTTGATACTGTCTCATTGTTACATATTGGTAAAGCCCTTAGGATGTGTACTTGACTACCAGGATTATGATGCAGATCATACTAGTGGGGCCATGGTAGTCCATAAGTTCATCCTTTAATGTTCCTAGTCGTGGGTGTATCGAGACAGGGCATCGATATACCAGAGTAGACTAGCGTATACGCTTCTCGACCCATGAGATGGGCGATGGATGATCCCATATCCATTGGTGTTTGACATCAGAGATTGTATACGGGTGCTCAGTAGAGACTGGGTACACTGGACGGACTCACCGAGAACTCCTAGATGGTATTATACCCGACGTCAGATAGCTGTTCTCTGGTGATACTGGTACAGGTTAGTCTGTAGACCCGAGATCATCATAGAGTCTTATGTGATTCCCGCCGTGCTTTGATTTCCACCTTACCACGTTCAAGAGGACGTGCAAAACGGTGGTTTTTGGGTACAGTCCCGAGTCACATGGAGGCAATGAGCGATAGGAAGGGATTTCGTCTCTCCCGGTATTGGGGGTAGATGTCGTGCTGTGCTTGATTGGCTATGACTGGAAGTCCCTGGACAGGACCGATTTAGAGATTTACTGGTAAGTGTTATCAGTAGTTTCTCGACCCGTTATGAGCCTCGTATCGGCATGACTTATCGAGTTATTGGGGTCTGGCGTTTATCACCCCTAGACTTGATATGCGACATCTCAGACGAAGAGACCGGACTGTACGGTAGTGTTACTGACAGGCTTTACAGGAGCTAGAGCGGGCTTGCTTGTTGATCTTCTGATCGCTCAATACCCGGGTAGCCGTTATGTCCAGCTAGTACAGATGACGGCTTGTGGATGCTTGATATGATCATCACCTGCTGCCGGCGTATTGACGAGTCTTTAGAGTCCTACACAGAGGTTTTACTAGCTCAGGCAAAACGAAGTAGGAGCACATATGTGATATGTGCGGGACCGAGATTAATACGAGTATGTGATACCGTATTCTATTCTCGCGATATTTGTATCGGTCAGTTATATGTGATATAGTCGGGTTATCGAATCAAGTGTTGATTCGATAAGTTGGTACATTTAATATTAGTCGGTTATATGTGATATAACCGGATTATTAAATCAAGTGTTGATTTGATAATTTAGTGTATAATTGTATATTTGATATACTAGTTTACATTAACTAATATTAGCTCACTTAAGCATTTATTTTTCTCACATGTGCACACTTAATATATCTGTGATATATATTAATTGTGTTTTATTATGTGTCATGGTTGATGATACATACAACATGGGTGTATGAGACTTACACCATGATAAAGATAATGTAGGGTTTATTTATTTATTGTAATTCAATTATTATTTGGAAATTTGTCACATGGCATGAAGCTTCATGAAGCTTTGAGATCCATTGACTTAGTCCACTAGTTTTGTCTTACACTAGATATTTGTTAACCCAACCATTATCTAAACTCATGGTTAAGTCTCTACATGAGTAATATTAGATATTTTCTCACCCATAGTTGCCATTCACTCTCACAACATTATCTCTCTTCATCTTCTTCTTCAAGCTCAAGAGCTCTCTAGCTGTTGAGCAAGTGAGAAACATTAGTGAGAAAATCAATTCTAAAGTGAGAAAAAATTCTACTTCATCATCCTCTACTAGATTAGCACTTTAGTATAGGGAGTTAGCTTCACTAATCTCTTATTAGTGAAGTAGTAGCTTGGGTTAGTGTCTCCTCGACGTAGATCATCTTCGGCTTCGAAGACTTCAAGCAAGTTTGTTCCTTCTTCTTGTGAAGCCATGCTAGAGTCCGGAAGATCACTACTTGGAGCGAATGGACTACTACACGGAGCTATTGAAGTGAAGGACCGGTCTACAAAGGTTTTATTCCTAGTTCACTTAGTTGTAAAGTTGTTTACAATTTGTTTCGTTTGATTCTCTAGTTAGAGATTCTAGTTTAGGGTTCTTTAAAATGGCAAAAATTTGAAAATGGTATCGATGATGCCTTCCGAAACCTTGCTGTCGTTCATAGGAACCCTACAACGCCCACGTGAGGGGCATGTGAGGTGCTGGGCGGTGATTTTTCCTTATATATTTTGTTCTGAGGAGTTCAATTTCCTGGTTATTTTCTGAATCTTTGATCTCCAAGAGCAAGTTCTTCCCAATGAGAATTAAATTTTCAACTTGTGGGAGACTTGTCTTGTGGATCTCAGATCCAGAGAAAGAACTATGTTTTTCTTTTAAAAGGGTTAAACCCATCAATAGGTAAACGAGATACTTTGATCTCTCTTCTTTTTTATTTACCTAGAGTTTTTCTCTGAGAAGGGAGATCTTCTTCTTTCTTTCTTTTTGAAGCTTTCTACTTTATTTTTTCGAAGCTTATGGAGGGGGGGGGGTTCCTCCTTTTTTAGACTAAAAGTCTTAGGTCTTTTATATAGTAGAAGTAGTTTGTTAATTAGTTGAAGAAATCTCTCATTAAGAGATCCTAATTGATTTGGAGATTTTTACCCACCGTTGGATCTTTGATCCAAGAGTTTCTATTTTACAGAACATATTTTTCTTGTTTTTAACAAAATTGGGGACATATTTACCCATACAGAATTTATTCTGTAAATCGGTGATTCTTTAATCACCATTGGATTTTTAATCCAACGGTACCATGTTTTACAGAGGGCAATCCTTCTTATTTAGAAAGATTTGAGGAATATTTCCTCTAAACAAAATTTAATTTTGCATCCTGATGATTTATCATCTCCGTTAGATCTTTGATCCAATGGCACTGTTTCACAGAGAGTAGAATTTAATTCTACAAAGCGTCGGTGCTCACGTGCTTTGCACGTGGGCACTACTTAAGATTTTTCTGTGCTTTGCACATTGGTGCCCACGTGAGGAGCGCGTGCGGCGCCAATATAAGAGTTTTTAACTTTAGGCGCTGCTTAAGATTTTTGTGTGCTTTGCACATTGGCGCCCACGTGAGGAGCACATGCGGCGACAATATAAGAGTTTTTAACTTTGGCGCTGGCACCCTCGTGGAAGGCACGTGAGGTGCTGCCTCTTGAATTCAGAGCTTTGCTCTTTTTCTGGGGGAAACATACCATATAACCAATATTCCAGAACCCAGAGCACACTAAAAAACTCAAGCCAAAATTCCACATTCTAACCGGCGTCGCTGGGAATTCTCCCGATCTTGCCGACCGTACAATGGATTTTGGGGCTCGTCTTTTGGGTGTGTTCTAGTTGTCATAAGGGTAATCTTCTGCAATTGTTTAAATAATTTTTGAAGGCTAAATGATAATTGACAGAAACTGGAATAATACGGGTATTGTTTCGGAGTTGTTTCGATTTTAATATTTAAAATATCATTTAAACTGCAAGTATAGGGTTTATAGGTTGGCTCTGATACCATGTTGGGTTATGCCAGCGCCCTGGCCATCTAACCGTGGCCGATATCGGAATAAAAATTTTCAAAACTGGCGCTAGAACAACCCGAAATACGGATCGACCATAAACCCTAAAGCTAGCAAACATAAAAGGAGTTAGGAATGTTATACCGAACGATCCGTATCCTTCGGTCTTGAACCATCATCCCAAGCTCTTAGTGGCCACCATGATCAAACTTGGTCGATGGTCTCCCTCCATCGAAGATGATCCACCTGAGAATCTATGAATCGAGCTCCAACCTCATAGCCGAGGTAACTAGGGCACCTAGTTCGCTAAACTAGATAGCCTAGAAGATGTAGAGTGTAATGATAGATTAATTTGTCTCCAAACACCCTACGTTTCTCAACACATGAGGCTTGAAGGGTGGAGGTAGAAGAAGCAGCTTGAGGATGAGAGTGTTGTGAGCTTTGAGGCAACCAAAGGAAAATGGCTAAGTGTTGTGAGCTAAAATGATGCATACAATAAATATCTCAAGTCTCCAAAATATCTTAAGTCTCCAAAATATCTCACAACCCAAACAAATATCAAGCATGCCTCAATAGTGAATCCATAAGTTACCCCATGAGTCACCCCCATAAGTCATGCTTGAATTAATGCCAAACACACCTCATCCTCTACCTCATTAACCATTTAATCCTAAATGGTTAAAGCTAAATGAGGTGGCATCTTCTAGAAGCGACTTGTAAGAAATTATAAGAATACCCATCATCCGTATATACATACCCGTATCCGTATTCCAAAAAATACGAATACAAAGAGACGCAAAAAAATCCATTAATCAAATACTAGAATCCGGCTTAAACCAAAGTCCACTAGTAGAATTCGTCCGAATCATGATACATGCACAAGTGCACATATATGATCGAACCCTGCCGTAAAACCATACGGCCTCTATATCGTTTCGCCCGAAGCGGGGATACCCTCTGTGTGGGACTCTAAAGACTCGTCAATACGATGGCAGTGGGTTTAACCACAAGCACGTCAGCGGCACTAATTGTATGTAACGGCTACCTAGATATTGAGCGAAAGGAAGGCCGACGAGCAAACTCATCCGAACCCCTACTATAACAACCCCAAATTTCCTGTACAACTTTCTATGCAAATTTTTCAAAATTTAAAGAAAGGGGTACTTTTGCCTGAGCACAAGTTAAATATTTGTTTTGCTAATTAATAGCAAGAAGGAGCTTGTGGCTCATTGGTAATACCTTGCACTGCTGAACCAATCCACCAGAGTTCAAATCCCATACCCCACATTATTTTTAATATTGTTTTATTTTGAAGTTTTAGAATACTAAGAGTTTACACGTGCATATCTCACAAAAACCCCACTACACCCTGAAAAGTAACAGTACCAGAGGCCTAATGAACTGACGAGGAGTGCTCCGACCACCTAACTCGGTCGGACTCAGCCGAATCGGCCGGCAGACCGGCCGACTCGGCCCGCCGCCGCCGGCCGGACTCGGCCGGACCGCCGAGTCATCAGCATGGAAGATGTGTCTTTTGGCCTCCTCTGTACACATGCATACTTTAAAACTTTAGACCAGTAACAAAGACTGTTTAATACCCAATTTACTCTATTTTTAATACATTTTAATACAATTTATCACATTTTTTCATTTTAACTTTTCATCTACTCTAACCCTAGCCTAACCCTATAAATACAACCCCTAAACACTACCCCTTCACCCCAAAATTCTGAGCAAACTCTCAAGAAATTCCTAGAAACCCTAGTGTGCATTTGAAGTGAACAAAGAGGCGAAGTTCCGGCGAAATTTCCGGCGATAACCCTAGGAGTTCCCGGCGACGAAACGGCGTAACGAAAACTATGTCCACTCCCTCTCCTTCTCCTCTTTGAGCTAAACCCATAAGTCCCACCTTCCTCCTTCTCTACTCTTTCTGAAAATACGAAATTCTAAAACCCGACGGAATCGGAACAAATCCGATTTCCGATTCGGATCTTCCTAAAATCTCACTTTTCCTTTAATACAATCTTATTAAACCATTACATGTTGACTATTAAACACTAACTAATCATATTGAATACGTTCCATATCAAAAGAAATTGCTATTTCCATTTTACCGTACTTTTTCATTAAAATACCATATAGTTTCATTTTCGATATTTAAACATTACAAACTTGCTATACCTTTAAGTAGATCACGAGGTAATGACCTACCTCCTCACAACACTCATATGAAACATAGCACAATACCTTTCGGGAACATAGAATACGGGAAAACGAAACATTTCAAATAAATACCATAACCGTTTTTCTAAAAGATTAGTATTTTACACAAATCTTCGCAAAATACCGCTACAACCCATTTTGGGGAACCCGACTGGGATGGTGCGGATTATCACACATCCCTGGGCTTAGTAGTGTGAGATGCAGACCTCCGCAAGGAGCATTCGGTCTTGAGAGTTTAAAATACGACATATTAAGAAAATGAGATTTTTAGAAATATAATATATATATTAAAATTATTTTTATATAATTATGTATATATGTAACATTAAAATATCTATTTTGAAATAATATAAATATTCCAACTCTTCAAAAATTACAAGAATCACTTTACATTAATATACCATGAATTCCATACAAGTCAATATTACAAATAAATACCCTTTATCATGAATTTAGGATATTTTCACTAGAAATATCACAATTATAAAATCTACATTCATGATAATTCTAAAAACGATAATTAAATACTTTGGGAGTATTTTGAAAAGTATATAAAAGTATTTTTACATAAACCCCCCTCAAGTTCTATAAATTACCTTAAGGACCCTAGTAAACATAGGTTTAAGCGGGACCAATCTCTTGAGCCTCAGGGAGCCGGAGAAGTGGGTGCTTGCCTATCTAAGGTAGAAAACTTAACAACGATGTTATCAATACGGTAATCGTCTTTGAAAAAGACACAAATCCTGCCGCCCATGTGCAGCGGTTACCGATAACATCAAAACAATCAGGACTTCAATTTACTTTTCTAATTGTCTGACTCAGACTGAGGCTTATTAATAATATGACTTGAATATGATTCAAGTACAATCTACAATTTACAATCTATAAACTACAATTCAACACGAATTCATGAATCCATATATTCAATCTATCAATCTATACAACTTGACTGAATCGAACCATGGATATACATTCATTTACATGATTATCTAGTTACATCCATTTACATGATTCTTCAGTTACATCTATTTACTGATATTATGGTTTCGGCAAATCATCCAATTACACAATCTATATTATAAGACAATACAAGTTGCAATACAATTTACAATACAAACAATACAACCAAGACATCGCGGGGTTTAAGGGGTAGATTGGTACGGAAGGTGTTCACAGTGGCACGAGACTGCAAGATTAAGACGTAATTATATCCATGTCGTTGTTCCGTGGTATTATTGACGGATCCTTGTACTTCCATTTGCCCTAGTCTCTAGCATATAGAGACTTCTCTCGTATACACTGGCATCCTTCTGTACCAAGCTACAAAAAAGAGCGTTAACACCACTTTATAACAATATAATACAACTTTAAAAGCTACAATCTTATTCTGTCTATTCTATTTCTCGCTTATCTTTGGGACTTACCGAGCGATCTGTTCGCTGACGACATTCTCTTCTTTCTTCTTTGAATGTCGTCAGGTGATCTGAACACGTCAGAGATCGAGCCCAGCGCTGAAGACTTGGACCATTTCGTTAAAGACCCAGAGCTTTAGTTCATTGTACACTTTTATTTCAGTACCTTTCAATTTCTGTTATGCCATTGTTTAGGCATTGCTTTCATTCAGTTGTATTTATTTTTCCATGCATTGTACAGAAAGAATGTGAATAAATAAAGTTGTTGTTTTATTATATCTTGTCTCTTGTGCATTTACTTTTATATTGCTTAGATACGCTTAGCATATTTACTTCACAGTAAATATATAGCTGCCTAGTCGCGTCCCCTTCGCCGTACACTGGGAAGCGGGGCGTGACAGGTTTTGTTGGCGGCCCATGCAGGTCAAAGCTGTATGGAACTCTATCATGCAGTTCTGTTCTGCATGAAAAACCTAAGCAATATAACACAAGAACCAGCAACTAAAACATTCTTGACAATTCATATTCCTTGAATCTTATCATTCCATATACTTTGAATCTGTCCTAACCTAATTTTTTCTTTCAAGGTTATGGATTCCCCAAACAACACCAGCACCAACTTCAACAACTCTCCACCTCCACTACCAATCACATGTGCCGTTCCTGCTCCACCCAACGAGCAAACGGTTCTGCTTGAGGCAATCCGCAGCCTCCTAGAGGGACAGCAGCAGCTCTTGAACCGTTCCGAGGCTGAAGCACCTGGGGTGAAGCAATTCAGAGCTTTACATCCAAAACAGTTCTCAGGAAAGGAAAGCCCACTAGAAGCTGAAGAATGGGCTCAGAGTATCGAGGATGATCTGGCCGCAGCACAAGTGCCAGAAATAGCTTGGGTTCGTGTTGCAAAATTACAGCTCACGGACAATGCACGAGTCTGGTGGAAGGCGGAAGAAAGTCGTCCTGACCAACCTATCGAATGGAAGAATTTCTGAGACATGTTCGACGAAAATTACTTCCCTGAGACTGCCAGGTTCGACATGGAGCAACATATCATACATCTGCAACAAGGTTCTACGTGGACCAAGTCAGTAGATGAATATGACGTTGAGTTCACCATGCTCAGTCGGTAAGATATTGTAGGGTTCCTAGGCACTCTAACAAGGTTCTACAAGGCATCAACCATGCCCGATTAAAAAAAAATAGCCGTGCCGAACAACCTTAACCAAGATCGTATACTAGAGATTATGCGAAAACTAGCAAGTTAAACATTTTAACTACAAGTGAAAGGGATTACAACCTTTGTAGATCCGGTCCTTCACTTCTAAAGCTCCGTGTTGACGTCCCTTCGCTGCGATCATCGGGATCCCAGACTTTAGCGATGGTTTCTTCGGAGAAATGAGCGGGCTAGGTCGTTGACTTCGAGGCCGAAGATGATCTACGTCGAGGAGACTCAAACTCAAGCTCCACCTTCACTAGGTCAAGAACTTTGTGAAGAGAACACCCTAAACTAAATGGCAAGTAGTAGAGGATGATGAAATAGGAAATGGGTTCACTTTAGATTTGGATTTCTCACTCTAAATCTTCACTTGAAAATTTTTCTAGCAAGCTTTCTTCTTCTTGAAGAAGAAGAAAAGAATAATAATGAATTTTTTACAAAATGAATAATCAAGTGAAGTCTATCATCATGCAACCATGGGTGAGCTAACCTATGTAGAGACTAAACCATAGTTAATTATAATGGTTTGGTTAATGAATATCTTAAACAAGACAAAATGAGTGGACTTTGTCAAACTTGCTTCAAGCTTCATGAAGCTTCAAGCCATGACAAAAGAAGCCATCATTTTGAATAATTAAGATAAATAAAAACCTAAATTATAATTAACATGGTGTATGTCACACACACACCCATGTTTGCATGTATCATCAATCATGATACAAACTAGTGCACAAACATATATCATATATACAACTTGTGCACATCAAGTGAGAAAATCAATCTTAAGTGAACCAATACTAGTTAATGTAAAGTAATATATCAAATATATAATTATACATTAAATCATTAAATCAACACTTGATTTAATGATCCGGTCATATCGCATATAACCGACTAATATCAAGTGTATCAATGTATCGAATCAACACTTGATTCGGTAACCCGGCTATATCTCATATAACCGACCGATGATACAAATCACGAGAATAAAATACAGTATCACATGCTGGTATTATTCTCGGTCCCGCACATATCTCATATGCGCTCCTATTTCGTTTCGCTTGAGCTAGGAAACCTCTGTGTAGGACTCTAAAGACTCGTCAATACACCGGCAGTAGGTGATGATCATATCAAACACCCACAAACCGCAAGCGGTCTGCTAAACGTAACGGCCACCCGGGTATTGAGCGATCAGAAGATCAACAAGCAAGCCTGTACATTCTCCTGTGAATCCAATCAGTAACACTCCCGTACAGTCCGGTCTCGTCATCTGATATGTCGCATATCTCGCCTAGGGGTGGTAAACGTCAGACCCCAGTAGCTCGATAAGTCATGTCGATATGAGGTCTATAACAGTTCGAGAAACTACTGATAACACTTACCAATAAATCTCAGCAACCCTGGCCAGGGATTTCCAGTTATAGCCAATCGAACACAGCGCAACATCAACTCCCTATACCGGGAGAGACGAATCCCCTCCTATCGCTCATTGCCTCCATGTGATTCGGGACTGTACCCAAAAGCCACCTTTTTGCACGTCCTCTTGGACATGGTATGATGGAAATCAAAGCACAGTGGGAATCACACAAGACTCTATGACGATCTCGGGTCAACAGACTACTCTATACCAGTGTCACCGGAGAACTGCCATCTGACGTGAAGTATAATATCATCTGGGAGTTCTCGGCGAGTCCGTCCAGTGTACCCAGTCTCCATTGAGCACCCGTATACCATCCTTGATATCAAACACCAATGGATATGGGATCATCCATCGCCCATCATATGGGTCAAGATGCGTATACGCTAGTCTACTTTGGTGTATCGATGCCCTGTCTCGATACACCCTCGACTAGGAAGAGTTATAAGATGTACTCGCTGACTACCGTGGCCCCACTAGTATAATCTCATCATAGTCCCAGTAGTCGAGTACATATCCTAAGGGCTTTATCAACATGTAACATAAAGACAATCAGAGTACATGCTAAGATAAAGTACAACCAGATAGCATACTATCATGTCGAGCAAGAAAGTCCTCCCTATATATGTCCAAGCATCCACTACAATATACATCGTATGTACATTAATGGCCTCTAGGGCATACATATAACTAACAATCTCCCACTTGCACTAGGGCCATCTGTTGTGGTACCACATACCCAACAATTAGCTGCGGTTGAAGTATCTCATACCCAACCATCCTATAAAAGTCTCTACTGGTAAAAAGGCCTTTGTGAGTAGATCCGCGCTGTTGTCCTCTGTGTCTACTCTCCTAACCTCGATCTCCCTGGAGATCAACCATCTCCATGATCAGGTGATACAGCCTAAGAGTTATATCTGGATTTCTGATGGGACGGGGGTTCCTTGGCAAAAGCCACAACTCCATTGTCACACAATGGTAGAACGAAGTTCATCTCATGAACTTATATATCCAGACTGCCTCTTTGGTAGCATTCTTGGTAACGATGTATCTTGCCTTTAATCGTCTAGTATGTCACAGTATTTAGCTTGGAACTCTTTCAACATACCGTCCCACCACTGAGGGTAAAGACAATGCCTGTGACTGACTTTCAGTCATCCTTATTAATCTGGAACCTTTCCAGTGATTCTCCCCAGGATCAATTGATACCATCTCACTACAGCTAGTGAGTATCCTAACATCCAATTAGATCTATCTCATAGATCCAAAACCCAGGATTTAGTAGGTATCACTTTGATCCTATATGGAGAATCATTGTGATAAGCGGAGATTGACCGAGCGTAGCATAGGAAACTCCTTTCCTATCAAGAGTATGTTATCCACGTACTCTACGAGGATCTCCACCATACCCTCTACTACCTTTTTGTATATACAAGGTTCATCTACCATTTTGATGATGTCAAACTCTTTGACTAACACATCAAAACAGACGTTCCAACTCCGCGATGCCTGCTTTATCACATAAAACATCTTGCACACGTTTCCGCTGCTCCCACTGTCTACGAAGCCCTCTGACTGTGTACTTATAGACTCTCTCTTCTAAAAACATTATTTAGAAAAGCAGTCATGACACCCAACCGCCAGATATCGTAGTCATGGTATGTAGCCGTGGCAAGTAGGATCTGGATGGACTTAAGCATAGCTTTGAAAGTCTCAACTTTTCCATGTACACCAAGTAATCTTCTCAAGATATTCTTGCTCCTGATGGGGATTTAACCCTTCAGATAAAGCAACCAAAGTCCATACTTTGTTGGTGTATAAGGATTCCATCTCAGATCGCTAAGCATCCAGCCATTCTTACAGAGTCCCACTCCTGACGGCCTGCTCGAAAATAGTTGGGTCATCATCTCATGATGCAATTCTCGCTCCCACTGTCATAGAGAAACCAAAGTATCTCTCAGGTGGGTGAGGAACCCTACTAGATCGGCGGAGAGGCTGAGGTTCGTTGGTTACTATTGAATCCTTTGGTTCTACCAACTCATCTGCTGTAGTTTGTATAGCTGGAACTTTTCCAGTTCTACCTCATGACCACTAATTTTTCCACAAGAAATTCCCTTTCACAAAGGTGGCATGCTGAGAAACAAAACATCTTTTATTCCTCGGTTTGGTAGAAGATATTCCCTTGCGAATGCTTGGGATATCCAAACAAACTTCTATAGATCTGACTTTGCCTCGAGCTTGTCCGAATTTTGCTTTTTAGACATAGGCCGGACAACCCCAAATCTTAACAAACTTAAGATATGGGCTCTTCCCTTTCCATATCACATATGAAGTGGTAGGCAACTGATTTGATTTGAACCCTATTCAATAGGTATGCAACATCTCAAGTGCATAGCTCCCAAAGGAAATAGGAAACTCAGTAGTACTCATCATAGAGCACACCATATCACATAGGGTGCTATTGCTCCGCTCCTATATACCATCGTGCTATGGTGTATACGGAGGAGTAATGCTGAGAGAGAATCTCATTCTCCTTTAGAATAGTCCAGGATTTTCGTGCACAAGTATTCTCCTCCTTGATCTCATCAAAGGACATAATACTTATACCCGTATTTTGGTTCTCTACTTCTAACTTATATTCTGTGAATATCTAAAAAGCTTCGGACTTGCGTTTCAACAGGAACATATGTCTGAATCTTGAGAGATTATCAGAGAATTTAATGAAGTACAAAGAACCAGTCTTGGCATCTGTAGACAGGGGATCTTCATACATCAACATGTATCATCCCAGGAGTTCACTAACTCTTTCTCTGTTTCCTATAAACAGAGCTATGGTCATCTTATCTCTGTGACATGACCGGCAAGTTTCACAAGATGTAAATTCAAACTAATTTAAATATGCATATATATGTAACTTCAGCTAGTCGGGTCACATTGATATGGCCTAGTCTACAATACCTTAAGACGGATTCGTTCATTTTTGAACTCTTCCTCTTGTGTGTGTTCTGTATACTAAGAACTGTAGTTTGATTTAGAACATCAATGCTTTTAGATAACGTGCCTGAACCGATCAACTTTTGATATAGGAAATGTTCAAAACATTATCCAACAATACAAAATTATATCCTTTCTTTACTAATAAAGAGACTGATATGATGTTGTATATCAGGTTCGGTATCTAATAACATTCGTTCAGAATCAATGTATTCTAGTAATACAGGGTGACAGTGACCAACAGATTTGGCTGCAACACTTGCACCGTTTTCTGTCTCATGAAACTTATCACCCGTTCTCAGTTCTCTACCTTTCTGTAGCCCATGTAACAGATTACATATGCGGGATCCTGATCCAGTATCTCATACCCAGGACGTAAAGGATACTGAGAAACAGTTCTCTGTAATGAACACACCCGAAGAAGATGCATCGGCATGCACTTTCTTCGTTTGGGCGGCACGGGAATTCTGGTAATCCCCTATATCCTACTCTGTCTTATAACAATTATAAGTTGGAGCGGGACCAACGTTCCCCAGCTCAGTATAACAAGCGGGTTCGGTCAATATATCCGTATTATTATCTTGATTAAGGCGTGATATGGTCGCTACCTGGAGAGAGAGAAGAAAACACTCAGCGTATGCTCTTGTAAGATTAGATTGGTTATCTAATATATCTAATCAGGATATCTCCCACTGTTTTAATCAAATCTTCCTTCAAACCCTTAAAGGAAAGACTAGCCGGGATTAATTATACGCTACAAGTTCGCCAATCTTTCAGCCAGGCCAGTGCCGGTACTTTGAGGGAGGTCCCCCGTGCTTTCGCACGAACCTAATTAAAGTAAACCTCGTTTTCCCAGAGACGTAATCTCGTTGACACCTTTCTAGACACCTACTTGATCGGCTAATTGTAATGTATAAAACTCTCCCAGGAGTAACTCTTACTCGCAGCGGGTATCAGGATCCAACTATCTCATAGAAGGTATGCAATCTCATTGCAAATTTCAACACTTGAAATTCCCGATAATATTTTACCCCTAGCGTCCTATGACCTTGACGCAGGCCAACAAACCATAGTCCGCTAGTCAAGTTCAACCCGTCATTTCTTGATTGAATTAAACCCACCCGTACGATCCTTGACGCAGGCCAACAAAGTCGCACGACTACCCTAATCCAATCTGCATCATATGCATAAACAGATAAATACTAGTTAGCTACCGCACACTACGCCTTGACGCAGGCCAACAAACGTAGCACGAATACTAAGTAGGACTTATCTGAAATGACGGAGGGCTACGACAGGTTTTTCTGAAAACCTATTGCGTAATGAACTTGATATCGTTGTAGAATCAAATAATTTTAAATGGAGTGTTTTTGAGGCTTCTCTAGTTTTGCTAAAGGGGTCACTCCCGGTGAAGGGATCGTCGGCCCTTTCCTCATCGAATAAGGTGCAGGATATTTCACAAATATCACTATGCAAAGCAAGAACTAGAAAAACAATCAAAAGACAAAACTGAGGGGTGTAGCATCTGCCAGTCATTGCTAAAGGGGTCACTCCTGGTGAAGGGATCTCGGCCCTTTCCTTATCGAATAAGGTGCATGATGTTCTATAAGGAACACCGCGATGCAAAGCAAGAATTGTAGCTACCTGTTTTTGAAAATTCGATTCCACAACATCTTTTAGGTTTCTTTTTCTTTCATTAATCACATTAATGAAGTCCCATCAGTTAAGTCACCTAAACATCACGGATAAATACGACATACACTTATGCCATCCATATTCGCCTCGATGTCCCCTCGTGCACCGTTAGGTTAGTAACAAACGGCAGAGCGGGGCAGGGCTAGCACGGGTGTAAAACATAAGTAACGTCTATATAATATATCATATATACTATATACAGTATCTATCACAACATATCAAATGATCACATCACAGATATCGCAGCAGAAGAAACATATGAAACATTGGATATACTAGGACGTACGTGTTTTATTTTGAGCCTCTATAAAACACGGATTCCACGGTCGCGATGAATAGCCAAACCCACACCTCTAGACCCCTACGAGAGTGGCAAGCAACCCTTCCAATTCTAGAGTTAGGAGACCCGGACTCGACTCCTCGAGTTGGTCTCCCACTGGACTCCAGAACCCGGTTACTTGTGCTCTCCTCCTTGGGTCTATTCTAGCGCGGAAAAGTAAATAATATACAAATGGTGACATCAACCTCATCCCGGAAGTGCCCCAATAAAAGAATATTACATACATTTAATTTTCATGAATGAAAATAAAAACTCTCATCTCACATAAAACCCCCGGCTATTCAAAAACGCGACGATCCAATATAATATATCCAGCAACACATAACATCACATGTCATCAACGTAAGTAAATATGCGCATCCCAATTGTCGTTGACATATAGCAATGAAACCGGCGATAACACATATTCCACTTACGGTCACAGAAAAGAAAGTGTAAAACTACAACAGTTGGAATCCGCAACCTCTTTAGACATCGCATGCCTAACCAAATGAATTCCTTAGATATCGCATGCTTAACAATTATAAACCCCGCATTTTAGTCTCATTATCGAAAACTCTTTTCAATACAAGTCGGGCAATTCAACAAGATTCCCGACATCCTGATCGAATGCTCGTCGCAAACTTTAGTAGACGGCCGCACCCCCGGATGCCGTCGATGAAGTGCACTAAGGCGGAACACCGCTGCCGCGAGCACCCGAACGGATGCTTTTGGCGACAGGGTTTTCCTACAGTCACTTGGTCGGGGCTATGGGGCGTCGCTGTCTATTAAGTTTACCCGGCGAGTATCCGCGTACGCTACGTGATTGCGACGGACTTTTGATCACATCAAAATTCCGTGGCAACCGATCATCTGAGACTAAACTGCTATGTTTATAACATTCAAATTAGTTATCTCATAACTACATGTGGATTCCAAATATTGTATCACAATCCAGATAAATAGACAATGTTAAACTTTCCGATCGAATAATCAAACACCCAGGTTTTCCCAAATGGTTCTCAACACTTGAAATTAGTTTAAAAACATTCATCACATGCCACAGTACCAATGGTCCAGCCGTAGAAGGGTCAAGCCAACGCCACACATGTGGCACGCCGTACTGCCCCAAACCCTAAGGTTCAAAAGGCAGTTCAAGACGGTCACATAATCGAGTTAAGGTTTGTTGTCTTCTAGAGGGTCCATTGCGTAACTTGCACGATTCAGACGTTCTCAAACAACGGAAAAATCCAACAATTGGAAATTTTCCGGCAGGGGAAAAAGTGAGTTATTGATATCCGATCGAACTTTTTAACACTTTCTAAAATTACCCGGAAAAACTTAAACGAAGTTAAATTATCCGATCGAATCAATGAATCCCCAATACAACCCAGAAAACTCAACACTTGAGTATAATTAAAAGTACCCAGAAACATAAGGAAACACATACCGATGAAACTGTACAAAAATGAAACCCTAACTCTACTGTTGCGCCGCGGAACTGCCGCTAATGGCATGTCATTGCCGCGGTTCCGCGGCCGTTTAAGTGAGTTAGTGGCTCTTTTTTCACATATGTCCATAGAATTCCCTGCTAATTTTTTTGAGTATTTTTAATGTGGAAAAAAATCACATTTTCAGAAAATGTACAGAGAAGGGTATTCGTCGGGGTTTACGGGTTCGATCGGACTTCAAACTTCGTCTAGACTTCGCCTAAAGCTCTAGCTTGGCTCTGATACCACTGTAGGATTCCTAGGCACTCTAACAAGGTTCTACAAGGCATCAACTATGCCCGATTAAAAAAAAATAGCCGTGCCGAACAACCCTAACCAAGATCGTATACTAGAGATTATGCGAAAACTAGCAAGTTAAACATTTTAACTACAAGTAAAAGGGATTACAACCTTTGTAGATCCGGTTCTTCACTTCTAAAGCTCCGTGTTGACGTCCCTTCACTGCGATCATCGGGATCCCGGACTCTAGCGATGGTTTCTTCGAAGAAATGAGCGGGCTAGGTCGTTAACTTCGAGGCCGAAGATGATCTACGTCGAGGAGACTCAAACTCAAGCTCCATCTTCACTAGGTCAAGAACTTTGTGAAGAGAACACCCTAAACTAAATGGCAAGTAGTAGAGGATGATGAAATAGGAAATGGGTTCACTTTAGATTTGGATTTCTCACTCTAAATCTTCACTTGAAAATTTTTCTAGCAAGCTTTCTTCTTCTTGAAGAAGAAGAAAAGAATAATAATGAATTTTTTACAAAATGAATAATCAAGTGAAGTCTATCATCATGCAACCATGGGTGAGCTAACCTATGTAGAGACTAAACCATAGTTAATTATAATGGTTTGGTTAATGAATATCTTAAACAAGACAAAATGAGTGGACTTTGTCAAACTTGCTTCAAGCTTCATGAAGCTTCAAGCCATGAAAAAAGAAGCCATCATTTTGAATAATTAAGATAAATAAAAACCTAAATTATAATTAACATGGTGTATGTCACACACACACCCATGTTTGCATGTATCATCAATCATGATACAAACTAGTGCACAAACATATATCATATATACAACTTGTGCACATCAAGTGAGAAAATCAATCTTAAGTGAACCAATACTAGTTAATGTAAAGTAATATATCAAATATATAATTATACATTAAATCATTAAATCAACACTTGATTTAATGATCCGGTCATATCGCATATAACCGACTAATATCAAGTGTATCAATGTATCGAATCAACACTTGATTCGGTAACCCGGCTATATCTCATATAACCGACCGATGATACAAATCATGAGAATAGAATACAGTATCACATGCTGGTATTATTCTCGGTCCCGCACATATCTCATATGCGCTCCTATTTCGTTTCGCTTGAGCTAGGAAACCTCTGTGTAGGACTCTAAAGACTCGTCAATACGCCGGCAGTAGGTGATGATCATATCAAACACCCACAAACCGCAAGCGGTCTGCTAAACGTAACGGCCACCCGGGTATTGAGCGATCAGAAGATCAACAAGCAAGCCTGTACATTCTCCTGTGAATCCAATCAGTAACACTCCCGTACAGTCCGGTCTTGTCGTCTGATATGTCGCATATCTCGCCTAGGGGTGGTAAACGTCAGACCCCAGTAGCTCGATAAGTCATGTCGATATGAGGTCTATAACAGTTCGAGAAACTACTGATAACACTTACCAGTAAATCTCAGCAACCCTGGCCAGGGATTTCCAGTTATAGCCAATCGAACACAGCGCAACATCAACTCCCTATACCGGGAGAGACGAATCCCCTCCTATCGCTCATTGCCTCCATGTGATTTGGGACTGTACCCAAAAGCCACCTTTTTGCACGCCCTCTTGGACGTGGTATGATGGAAATCAAAGCACAGTGGGAATCACACAAGACTCTATGACGATCTCGGGTCAACAGACTACTCTGTACCAGTGTTACCGGAGAACTGCCATCTGACGTGAAGTATAATACCATCTGGGAGTTCTCGGCGAGTCCGTCCAGTGTACCCAGTCTCCACTGAGCACCCGTATACCATCCTTGATGTCAAACACCAATGGATATGGGATCATCCATCGCCCATCATATGGGTCAAGATGCGTATACGCTAGTCTACTCTGGTGTATCAATGCCCTGTCTCGATACACCCTCGACTAGGAACAGTTATAGGATGTACTCGCCGACTACCGTGGCCCTACTAGTATGATCTCATCATAGTCCCAGTAGTCGAGTACATATCCTAAGGGCTTTATCAACATGTAACATAAAGACAATCAGAGTATATGTTAAGATAAAGTACAACCAGATAGCATACTATCATGTCGAGCAAGAAAGTCCTCCCTATATATGTCCAAGCATCCACTACAATATACATCGTATGTACAGTAATGGCCTCTAGGGCATACATATAACTAACAGATATGTCTCAAGGTTCGATTTTAATATTACATACTACACAGCTAACACAAGCCTGTAACAGGTTTGCGGCCCATCTCATATCGACTGCTGAGATCAGAGCTAGAAGATTTCAGCAAGGGTTGGACCCAGAAATCCAAGCTGCATTATCTACAGGGGATTTCCCAACCCATGATTTGGCTTTGAAGGCTGCCCGAAGATACGAGGCGGTGGTAAAGAAGAAGAGCGGACCTCAATCTGCCGGAGTGAAGCGCCCTGCCAATCAGGTGGTAGGAGGAGCCTCTTCAAGGCCAGCTGTTGAACTCAGAAGACTGGAAGAAGCCAATGATGAGCCAAGTCCCAGTTTTTGCTTTTATTGCAAGAGGGAAGGACACTTGTGGAAGGACTGCGGGCGCGTAAAAGGCCTGTGCCTAGTTTGTGGTGCGTCCAATCACATAATTGAGACCTGTCTATATAGATACAACTCAGCTCACACACCCACCAACTACCCACAGCGACCAACTATCCAGGTTCCAGCAACTCGTCCTGCACTCCCAGAACCACCTCCATGTGGATTTCCTGCACAGCCAAATCGCCAATTCCATCAGGCACTGAGGAACATGCCTCGAAGACAGAGAAATATGCCTCCAGCTAGGAGGAACGTGCCACGGCGACAGGCTTACACCTTAGCAGCCATAGAAGCCAAGACAGTTGACCAAGGTAACACTAGTAAGACTCTTTCATATTTTAAAACCCTTTCATCGCTTTGTTATTTCTCATACACTATCAGCACTTCAATCACCAAACTTTCCTTGAATCTGTTACACTTTCCTTTTACAAATTTCGAGGACGAAATTTTTTTAAGGAGGGTAGAATGTAACAACCTTAAATTTCCTGTACAACTTTCTGTGCAAATTTTTCAAAATTTAAAGAAAGGGGTACTTATGTCTGTGCACAAGTTAAATATTTGTTTTGCTAATTAATAGCAAAAAGGAGCTTGTGGCTCCTTGGTAACACCTTGCACTGCTGAACCAAGCCATCAGAGTTCAAATCCCATACCCCACATTATTTTTAATATTGTTTTATTTTGAATTTTTAGAATACTAAGAGTGTACACGTGCATATCTCACAAAAACCCCCACTACACCCTGAAAAGTAACAATACCAGAGGCCTAATGAACCGACTATGAGTGCTCCGACCACCTGACTCGGCCGGACTCGGCCGAATTGGCCGGTGGACCGGCCGAGGCGGCCGGACTCGGCTGGACCTCCGAGTAATCAACATGGAAGATGTGTCTTTTGGCCTCCCCTGTACACCTGCATACTTTAAAACTTTAGACCAGTACCAAAGACTGTTTAATACCCTATTTACTCTATTTTTATTACATTTTAATACAATTTATCACATTTTTTTCATTTTAACGTTTCATCTACCCTAACCCTATAAATACAACCCCTAAACACTACCCCCTCATCCCAAAATTCTGAGCAAACTCTCAAGAAATTCCTAGAAACCCTATTGTGCATTTGAAGTGAACAAAGAGGCGAAGCTCCGGCGAATTTTCCGGCGATAACACTAGGAGTTCCCGGCGACGAAACGGCGCACCGGAAACTACATCCACTCCCTCTCCCTCTCCTCTTTGAGCTAAAACCGTAAGTCCCACCTTCCCCCTTCTCTACTCTTTCTGAAAATACGAAATTTTAAAACCCGACAGAATCGGAACAGATCCGATTTCCGATTCGGCTCTTCCTAAAACCTCACTTTTCCTTTAATACAATCTTATTAAACCATTACATGTTGACTATTAAACACTAACTGATCATATTGAACAAGTTCCATATCAAAAGAAATTGCTATTTCCATTTTACCGTACTTTTTCATTAAAATACCATATAGTTTCATTTACGACATTTAAACATTAGAAACTTTCTATACCTTTAAGTAGATCACGAGGTAATAACCTACCTCCTCACAACACTCATATACAACATAGCACAATACCTTTCGGAAACATAGAATACGGGAAAACGAAACATTTCAAATAAATACCATTGCTATTAAAACCGTTTTCTAAAAGATTAGTATTTTACACAAATCTTTACAAAGCGCCGCTACAACCTATTTTGGGGAACCCGACTGGGATGGTGTGGATTATCGTGCATCCCTGGGCTTAGTAGTGCGAGATGCAGACCTCCGTAAGGAGCATTCGGTCTCGAGAGTTTAAAATACGACATCTTAAGAAAATGAGATTTTTAGAAATATAATATATATATTAAAATTATTTTTATATAATTATGTATATATGTAACATTAAAATATCTATTTTGAAATAATATAAATATTCCAACTATTCAAAAATCACAAGAATCACTTTACATTAATATACCATAAATTCCATACAAGTCAATATTACAAATAAATACCCTTTATCATGAATTTAGGATATTTTCACTAGAAATATCACAATTGTAAAATCTACATTCATGATAACTCTAAAGACGATAATTAAATACTTTGGGAGTATTTTGAAAAGTATATAAAAGTATTTTTACATAAAAACCCCTCAAGTTCTATAAATTACCTTAAGGACCCTAGTAAACATAGGTTTAAGCGGGACCGATCTCTTGAGCCTCAGGGAGCCGGAGAAGTGGGTGCTTGCCTATCTAAGGTAGACAACTTAACAACGATGTTATCAATACGGTAATCGTCTTTGAAAAAGACACAAATCCTGCCGCCCATGTGCAGCGGTTACCGATAACATCAAAACAATCAGGACTTCAATTTACTTTTCTAATTGTCTGACTCAGACTGAGTCTTAATAATAATCTGACTTGAATATGATTTAAGTACAATCTACAATCTACAAACTACAATTCAACATGAATCCATGAATCCATATATTCAATCTATCAATCTATACAACTTGACTGAACCGAACCATGGATATACATTCATTTAGATGATTATGTAGTTACATCCATTTACATGATTCTTCAGTTACATCCATTTACTGATATCATGGTTTCGGTAAGTCATCCAATTATACAATCTATATTACAAGACAACAAGTTGCAATACAATTTACAATACAAACAATACAACCAAAACATCGCGGGGTTTAAGGGGTAGATTGGTACGGAAGGTGTTAATAGTGGCACGAGACTGCAAGATTAAGACGTAATTACATCCATGCCGTTGTTCCGTGGTATTATCGACGAAGCCTTGTACTTCCATTTGCCCTAGTATCTAGTATATAGAGACTTCTCTCGTATACACTGGCATCCTTCTGTACCAAGCTACAAACAGCAGCGTTAACACCACTTTATAACAATATAATACAACTTTAAAAGCTACCTTCTTATTCTGTCTATTCTATTTCTCTCTTATCTTTGGGACTTACCGAGCAATCTGTTCGCTGACGACATTCTCTTCTTTCTTCTTTGAATGTCGTCAGGTGATCTGGACACGTCAGAGATCGAGCCCAGCGCTGAAGACTTGGACCATTTCGTTAAAGACCCAGAGCTTTAGTTCATTGTACACTTTTATTTCAGTACCTTTCCTTTTCTGTTATGCCATTGTTTAGGCATTGCTTTCATTCAGTTGTATTTACTTTTCCATGCATTGTACAGAAAGAATGTGAATAAATAAAGTTGTTGTTTTATTATATCTTGTCTCCTGTGCATTTACTTTTATATTGCTTAGATACGCTTAGCGTATTTACTTCACAGTAAATATGTAGCGGCCTAGTCGCGTCCCCTTCGCCGTACACCGGGAAGCGGGGCGTGACACCTACTGAGCCTGTCCATGACAATATCCATACAGTCCGGTCTGTTCGTCTAAGAGTATCGCATATCGAGTCTAGGGGGTGGTTAAAGTCATGCCCCTAATAACGCGACATTTCGTGTCGGTATGAAGCCTATCACCAACTGAGAAACTGCTGATCCAAATCAGTAATTCTCGACTACCTTGGCCAAGGATTTCTGGTGATGGCCACCCATGCACTACACGACATCAACCCTCAATATCAGGAGAGACGAATCACCGACGATCCGCTTACTGCTTCCATGTGGCTCGGGACTGTATCCAACTAAAACCTGTTTGCACGACTCCTTTGAGCCATGGTAGGGTAGTAATCAAAGCACAGTGGGAACTGACACGAGACAAATGACGATATCAGGTCGACAGACTAACCTGTACACATGTCATCTGGGAACTGCTATCTAACAATAGGTATAATACCAACTAGCAGGTTCCCGGCGAGTCCGTCCAGTATACTCATAACACAATGAGCACCTGTATACTATCTTAGGTGAACAAACTAACACCAATGGCTTGTGAGACCTGGCCATCGCCCCTCGTCAGGGTCTCGATCGGTATACACTAGTCTACTCTGAAGTATCGATGTCCAGTCTCGATATTCCCACGATTAAGGACATTTAAGGATGTGCTTATAGACCACCTAGCTCCCACGTATATGATCGCCATCATAATGCTGGTAGTCAAGTAAGAATCCTATGGGCTCTATCAATAAGTAATAGGGATCTGTAATACCATATAAAGCATGTACATGATGATAAAGACAAATCAGATTGCATACTATCATCTTGAGTAAGACTGTTCTATCCGTATAGGTCCTCCCTCAATCATCGCAATTGCGTGCCTGCGATTCAATAATTGACTTGAGGCCACTATAGCCAACACTTGCTTTAAATCCCGGTTTCTGGCTTTCTAAGCCCTGCAGTCCTTCTTCCAATGGCCTTTCTTGTGACAATAGAAACATTCCTCTTTCCCTACCGTCGGCCCCAAAACTTTGCCTTGCTCTTTCCCTGTACCTTATTGACACCACCTTTCGGCTTGGTGGGGGCCTTCTTCTTCTTCCCCTTGGATTTTTCCTTGGATCTAGAGGAAGAAGATTTCCCAATAAGCAGAGTGGGTGTCTCCCTGGTTTTCTTTAGGGTGCCCTCGGCACTCTTCAACATGTTGAGGAGTTCTGGAAGTGTAACTTCCTTCCTTTGAATATTGAAATTCAATATAAACTAGGTATAGATAGAGGGGAGGGACTGTAGAATCAAGTCCGTATACAACTCGTTCTCCAACGTGGTCCCAAGGTTCATGAGCTCTTCAATATAGCTGATCATCTTAAGGACGTGGTCCCCCTACAGATGACCCGATAGCTAACCTCGCCTGAAATAATTCTTTTGAGGTCTCGTATCTTGTGATACAAGATTGTTCTCCATATAAATCTTTGTTATAGAGGAAGATAGAAGCTAAGTCCATCTTCTCGTGCCGCTTCTAGTGTTCATTATCCATCGAGGCCAGCATGAGGCACTTGGTTTTCGCACAGTCTATTTCCCATGTCTTATGGATTTCAATATCCGCGACGGTGGAATCTGGACCTAAGACACCGGGGGATTTAGTAGTAAGGAGGTAGCCCAGCTTGTCATAGGTAATGGCCATCTGGACATTTCTTAGCCAATCTTTATAGTTTAGCCCCATCAATATATTTTTATCAAGTAGTAACTTAAGCCCGGTCATTTTGGTCGCTGCAATTAGGAGAGAGAGAAGAAACACTCAGCATGATACTCTTGCAAGTTTAGATTGGTTATTAGTTTATCTAAACAGGATGGCTTCCACTATTTCCTCAAATCCTCTTTCAAACCATAAAAGAAGAATTAGTCGGGATTAATCGCACCCTACAATTCTTGCTTAACCTTTCGGCCAGGCTAGTGTCGGTACTTCGATGGAGGTTTTACAACGCTTTCGCGAAGTTTCTTAATTAAATAACCTCTTTTTCCTGGAGGCGTAGCCCAGCTAACACCGTTCTAGACACCTACTTAGTTTATAGCATTGATTGCAAAGTGAAAAATTCTCCCGAGTAATAAAACTCACGGTGGGATCGGGATCCAACTATCATTGTGTGAAAACTTTGAAAGAATCCTACCAAAATCATCACACTCCAGATGTCATGCAAAACTAGCAAATTTTCTTTTCCTTTGAAACTCCCAATGTTGATTTTTGCCCCGGGGGCTTATGACCTTGACGAATGCCAACATATCATAAGACGCAAGTCAAGTTCTACCCGTCATTGTCCATGTTAATTTAAACCCATTCGTACAAACCCTAGAAAAAGGCCAAAATAGTTGTACGCATGTCCCAGATTAACGTATCTATCTATACTACAGATGAATACCCGGCAGCTATCAATCACTATGCCTTGGTGAAGGTCAAAATACATAACTTGAATACTACTGAATACCCATCTGAAATGATGGAGGGCTACGGATGATTTTGGTGGAAACCATGAACGTAATGAACTTGATATAGTCAAAGGAACCATGATAGCTTTTAAAAGGAGTGGTTTCGGCTCCTCATTTAAAAGTTATTTTTAAAGAAAACCGAGTGGTTTTGAAATTGTTCCAACGATTTAACTTTGATTTGTTTTCTTTGAATTTAACAATATTAATGTTGTCCCCACCATTTAACCCTATCATTGCAGAAAGAAATGAAAATAGAACGCACGCTTATTCCATCCGCATTCGCTACGGGGCCCCGTTATGCACCGTTAGGTTACTTAACTAACGACAGAGCGGGGGCAGGGTTAGCGCGGGTGCAAAACATAAGCAACATTTATTATGTATAATCTATATATATAGCCATTCGTCTTACGTAATAATAGTCATTCCAGATCACAGATCACAGCACAAGTAACACAAATGAATATATTGGATATACTAAGATTTCCGTGTTTTGTATTAGCATAGAATGAAAAGTGGATTCCACGGTCATGATGAATAGCCAAACCCTCACCCTAGACCCTTACGGATGTGGCAAGCTACCCGCCAAATCCCCGAAGTGAAGCAACCTCCCTCAATGAGATGAGTAAACCACTCGGCACTTCAAGAACCCGGTAGTTTGTGCACCCTACCTTGGGTCTATCTTAAGTGCAAGAAAAAGTAAATGAAATAATACAACGGTGGCTACAACCTCAACCCGGATGTTCCTCACAAAAGAATATTACATCACATTACAAATTGCATGAATGAAAGAAAAGAACACTCTTCTCACATCCTCCCGGCTATTCAATCACGACGGTCCAATACTTCGTATCCACAAACTGCAATCACAAGATACTAAATATGTGCAACCCCCACTAATCGACGAGTAGCAATTAGTCAACGTTTTGAAACACATATATGAACTTAAAGCGAATAAACGATGTTAAAATTTCGATTTGGAAACACTCCGTATTGCCCAAGCACAAAGATAACAATATATGAAATCTGGGTAAAATCAAACAATACCATAAATCCTAAATCCAAGATTACAAAACACCACAAGAAACACAAGACACAAGTCCACGGTAGAACCAGCCATGGCGGGAAAAATGCCATTTCTGGCGATTTTAGTTTGGACTGAGTGGCTCGTTTTTCTTAGATGTTCTAGTTACTTTATGAGGAGTATTCTGCACTTGTTTAAAAAAAATTTAGAAGCCTTTTTAAAATTGACAGAAACTTGGATATAGGTTTTATCGTTGTGGAGTTGTTTCAGTTTCGAAACTCTAAAATTTTTCTATTTAGTTAGTTAAGTGTTTGGGTAGGCTCTGATACAAGTGTAAGTGTCTATGTGCTCCTTTCCGTGTCAACTACAGCTATGCGGAATCAAAAACATTAAAACTTGAGCACATAACACTAAATCCCTAGGATACAAGCCCAAACACTAAACTAAACAAACCCTGACTAGAGTTTTAACTACTCGGTTGAAATTACAACCTTTGTAGACGGTCCTTCGGGTCTTGAAAGTTGACTCCTCAAGCTTCTTGGGTTGATGGAATGAGCTCTCGAAACTGGTCTTCCGTGTCAAAGACGATCCACCGGAGGATGCCGATTCAAGTGATAGTTTCGTCCGATGCAACTAAAGATCAAGTCTTGCTAAGACAAGATGCTTAGATTGGTGTAGTTTGTGAAACTAAATACTATCTTTTAATTCTCAAAGATCAAGAGAAGAAAATGAGGAAGAAGATGAAGAGGAAGCAACTAGAGAATTTTCCTCACTTGAAAAATATCAACCGTCTCATAAAAATATCTCTCCCTCACTCTTATCTCTTCACTCTTAAAACAAAAGTGTGGGTGGGCTTGGTGACTCACTAGGGTGAGTTACAAGCCCACACACTTCCATGTTTAATGATGAAGAAAAGAGAGAGTGTGTGTGTAGCCACCTCACTATGATATACATACACATACAAATACTAGTATGTGTATAATCAAGTATACCAAAACTCGTATTTATAATTAATACGTATACCATATTTCTACCAAAATACGAATACCGTATTTGTACCGAAAATAAAAAATACGCGTATTCATATTTAGAAAGAAATACATGTATTTTTATCAAAGCACAAATACCCATATTTATACAAATACACGTATTCGTATAAATACCATATTCATGTTAAAATACAAATACCCAAAAGAGAGCAATATAATACTAGTATCAAAACTGGCTGTCTTTCAACCCTGCTAGTACTACTAAACCGTCCGATTAAAGCACGTGCATAAATGCACGTGTTCAATCGAACACCCCTGTGTAAAACCATACGCAAACTACACCGTTTCGCCTGAACCGAGAAACCCTCTGTGTGTGACTCTAAATACTCGACAATACGCCGGCAGTGGGTTTAACCACAAGTACGTCAGTGGCACTAGCAGTACGTAACGGCTACCCAGGTATCTGTCGAAGGAAAGATCGACACGATAACTCGTCCGAAAACCCTACTGAGCCTATATGCAACATTCTCCGGACAGTCCAGTCTGTTCGTCTAAGAGTATCGCATATCGGGCCTAGGGGTGGTAAACGTCAGCCCCCTAATAGCGTAATAAGTCATGTCAGTGTGGAACCAAATACACTCTGAGAAACTACTGGTGTACCTACCAGTAAATCTCACTTGCCCTGGCCAGGGACTTTGTGTATTGGCTAACCATACACAGTGCGATATCAACTCCTAATACTGGGAGAGACGAATCCCTTCTATCTCTTACTTCCTCTAAGTGCTTCAGGAGTGCACCCAACTACTACCTGTTTGCACGACTCATTTGAGCCATGGTAGGGTAGTAATCTAAGTACAGTGGGAACACACTCGAGACAAATAGTGATGTCAAGTCAACGGAATAACTTGTACTCATGTCGCCGGGAAACTGCTAACTGACGATAGGTATAATACCAACCAACAGTTCCCAGCGAGTCCCTCCAGTGTAACTCATAACCCAATGAGCACCCGTATACCAATTGCTGCGGGAAAGGCCACCTCCCCTAACGGGGATAAGAAGCGTATACACTAGTCTACTCTGGAGTATTGATACCCAGTCTTGATAATCCTATGACTAGGAACAAGTTTAAGGATGTGCATATAGACTACCCAGCTCCAACTAGTGTGACCGCCACACAACGCCAATAGTCAAGTAAAGATTCTAAGGGCTCTATCAACGTGTATTAGCGATACGTTAAAAGAAACATATACACATGTTAAGATAGAATCAAACCAGATAGCATACTATCATATTGAGCAAGACTGTTATTATATTTGCGTATATTCCAAGCTTTCAAAATGTAATATACAATCCGGTACTATACAATAATGGCCTCTAGGGCATATATCACTAACAGAATGTGTCCAATGCATCGTACTTATTCCAGCTCTGTAGCCCCAGGAATCTAGCAAGCTTAAGCGGATGACACGTCATCCGCTACGTGTCGTATTCTGGGGAATTCCCACTTACGAGTATCATCATTAGCCCCCCACTCTCGTTCCGACCTATTTATGGGTCGGGTCGAGAATGGACTACTCGGTTTTCTTCGTTCAGCTTGATGCCGTGGAATCTTCGTGGTGGATTGTCTAGGAATGATGTGGCGTATGGCGATCGTGTCTCTTTGATCTCTGGATCCACACGGCGATTCACGGTACGTCTAAATTTCTGTGCGTATCCTTGATGACGTCAGTGGATCGGCGAAATGATTGCGCCATAAAGGATACGTCACTTCGCTCGTTCAGGCAGTTGATCTTCGTGCCACGTGGCCACCATTGGGTGGTGGACTGCGAGACATCACCAATCGGATCCACATGAGGGGAAACGTCTAATGGCCGGTTGCCACGGAGCGTCATCGGGGCCGTAGGGTGCGACGCTTCATTTTGGCGGGAGTGGATTTAGACCGTTAGATGGCTTTTGCTGGGCATATAAATAGGGGAGGCCTTTCCTTATGAAACACTTTTGCTTTCGTTGCCTCCCATTGTCTGAAGATTGCCCGGCGCTCCGTCTCTTAGGTCAGATTTTCTGCCAAAGTCCATCTTCAGATGATCTTACCTTGAATCAGGTTAGATATCTTCTTCTGAAGTTTCCGTTGAAGTAGTTAGGGTTGAGTCGGGCAATGAGGGTTCAGTTTCTGAAGGCGAATCCAGTGGTTCATCTTCTTCTTCCTCGGCTTCCGACAACCGAGAAAATTCTTCTTCTTCTCCTTCTTCTTCTGCGTCAGGCTCTCCCCCAAGGGGTGGAAACTCCCTTGTTCTTCGTTGTCGGGTGGCAAAGAGGGCCCCCAAGGTATGCATCGAAAATACCCGTGATGTGCCTTCGATGTTGAATTTATTGGATGAGCTTTCTGATATCCGGGCTCATTTCTACATCCCCTGGCTATTCTCTTCGTCTGGCCAGAGAGGGTGAACAGGCAGACCAGGTATAGGGCAATGGGTTGCTCTGTAACTGGAAGTGTTCCGAGTGGGGATGCATCTGCCCTTCTCATCCGAGGTTTGTGTTGTACTCCATTACTTTCGAGTTGCCCCAGGTCAGCTAGCGCCAAACTCATGGAGAATTCATCTTGGGTTCCTGGTCTGGTTGAAGATTGATCGGATCCCCTCGACTTGAGCCTTCTTTTTTCCTTCCTTTGCTACAAAAATCACCCTGACACTCGTAAGGACGAGCCGAGCTGGGTTTGCCATTCTTTTAAAAAAACATAAGGGTAGGATGGCCGGGTCAGGGATAGTGGTCGTCCTTTCTTCCATCCACGAGTGGAAGGAGAAGTTTGTTTTCATCGGTCCTCCGGAGGGAGAAGATTGGCCAGTGCCCACCTGTAACACCATAATTCATTTATACCAGTTCTAGTTCAAGTATTTCTTTATTTATGGTATTTTCCTGATTTACTGTGTTTTGACTGCGAATAGTATTTTAACATCTGTATTTGTATCCGACCCGATCCGCATGCTTGAAACCGGTCTTGATTCATGTTTATAATTTATCCTGGCTTATTATATGGACTCGTGCACTTTCATTTATATATACTGCATACTAGCATTTTTACCGGGCATCTGCATTTTAATATAACATTTAAGTCACATAAAATATTTTAAAAATACATTGCATGGCCTGCATGATGCCCCTAACCCTGTGGTAGCATCCGCGTATCTTGTTCTCGTCCCGTTCAGTGAAACGGACTTGTTTGGATGACTACGTGCACGAGCGTCCATCCGTTCTTGGGGGTATGCATTTTTCGTTACCCGGATATTCAACTTTAATTTTAGTCGACATGTATATTTTTCGTATTTTAAAACTGAATTTTAGACCCGACCCGGGCATGTTTTGGACTATATTTGTATTTACCAGAATATCAAATTTTATTTATATAATATTAATTTTATAAACTGATACAAATTAAAATTTAGTTAACTAATAAAAGATTTTTTAAATTTAAATCTAAACTAATTTCTTAACAAACTAACAACCCATTTCTCTCTCTCCTCTGCATATATATATTTATATATATTTTATTTATTTAATTTTTTTCTTTCCTTATTTAATACACAACCTCTTCTTCTTCTTTCTTCTTTCTTTTTCTTGATCTTGTTTCTTGATTCCGGTGATCACCGCCGGAACCGTGCTCGTCGCTGACGATCCGAGTGATCCAATGAACGCACATTGCCTGTGTGATCACCCTATTGCCTTGCCTGGACCCGTCCCGCGTGCCGCGTATGTGTTGCGATGATTTACCGACGTCGGACGTACCGTGCGTATCCGTCGCGTGATTCGATCGAGGCAAGTTTATCTGCTACATGCTATGATATATACTACATCCATATTAATAATAATATTTCATGTTTAATGTATTGTACATCCCCTGTTATCATTTTACTGTTTTACGACGTCCGTTTACATCCGTATAATTTATTTCGTATCTAGTGCATGCAAATTTATCTTGTTACATACTAGACTACAATATATTGCACCCATTTGAATAATAACATCACATAATGTTTAGTTATGCATCCCACATTACCATTTTACAGTTTTACTGTCTTCGGACATCCGTATGCATCCATATCAATATTTACATATCTAGTCACATATTAATTCATCTTGCTACATGCTATATATCTTATTTTGCATCCATATGAATAAAAATATCACATATTGATTGCACTGTACATCCATATTAAAGTTTTACCGTTTTCGGATGCCCGTTTGCATCCATATTATTTAAAATATATATCGTCGTAATATTTCTTATTATTATCTTTAATTAGTTTATAATATGCATTTTATAATATTATACAAAATATAGTTTGAAAATATTATAGTTACACATGAAACGTCGTTGCAAAGCGGATACGACAAATCTGAAATTTTCTGTACACCTTACCTTATAAAATTCATTATAAATCATAGAAAAATCATTAGTATACGTTCTTTAGTTCCTTACGATGCTAACTCAGAATAATATAACTATATGAAATATTTACTTGCAAAATAAATTGTTTAAATAATGTAAAATACAAATGAAAATATCTCTAAACTGCTGTCCAGGGAAATTCCAGCAGCAAACTTTTAATTTCTAATGTTCATAGCTTTCTGTAGGAACAACCTGAGATACTTCAACTTATAAAAATGAAAACCTTATTGAATTATCTTTGTTTTGGTATAAGACATGTCCCTTTTGGAGAACGTTTGTTATTTTTAAGTTATTTTACAAATCAGGGTGACGCTGAATTTCTGAACGGAACTTTCTTGTGCATGGTTAATCAATACTACTTTTATAATTATTAATCGGTTTGAATATGTTATCCATGTTAATATTATTATATCAATATCTATTTAATAAATAATAGTGCTTGTGTTTTAATATTCAGCAAATTTTACCGATTTACAGTTTTATACTATCCGTCTGTATCCGTACGGTTTATTACATATCTAGTTGCACGCCGAGACCATATTATTTCATGTTACTGTTGTATTAGTGCACCATGCTTTATAATTGTGCATCCTACTTAGTCATGATGTAACCCCTGATAGATATTTGTGCATCCATGCTTTTATCGTACATCCGTACTTTTACCCTGATTCCATACTTGCTACATCTTACTGTTGGGCACCCATTTGTTACACTGTGTACTACTTGACATGACCCGATACCACTACTTGACATGACTTGATACATGTATATTGCCTGACATGAACTGATACACCACTACTTGACATGACTTGATACATGTACACTACCTGACATGACCTGATATATCACTACTTAATATGTTACCTGATCCTGTTTCTAATGCTGACAATCCTGACATGTTATCCCGATGGACATATCCCGTTGTCTGTATAGAAAAACCTGTTCCTGCTTGATCCTGTGTTGGCATTAGCTTCAGATTTATCAATACCTGACTTGAACACATAACTTGGGGGTATGGGGAAATCAATGATGAAACCTGACTTGTAACTCAACAGTTCGATGCTTATACTGATCAGTTTTGGGGGCTAGGCCAGTCCCGGAATGATGTTGCTGACATCATTCGTCTGTACATGTTTCCTGTTTGTGCTTAGCGACATGTCTCGGATTCAGCCCCGAGAGTCTGGACCGTGGTCCCGGGTACGCACGGGATACTATTGAGTTATATCGACGATTCATTAAATTGATTTCAAAGACTTGAGAGTAATTAACCCAGTAGCTTAGTTCAGATTATTCACCGCACGTCACATGTGCTTATACACTTCACAGTTACATATTCGTGTTACCGTTATACCCTTATTACTGTTCATACTCATGCCTGCATGACTTGTTACCCCCTGATTATATTATTATTAATATTATGACACACTGACGTCTGGGTTTTGCATGGCCCAGATCCTCTACCTTTATCGCAGGCTGATCAGGAGTACTTCCGCCGTTATGCTGAGCAGTGAGGATCCAGTTAGTATCCAGTTTTACTTTCCATATTATTATTGTTTATTGGATCTATTGCTTCCGCATTTATCTCTTGACTCGTTTATTCTGGCTCATGGACATGTACTAGATAGTTTATTTTATTTCTACTGTTCTTGATATCTTATAGACAGCCGTAATGTGACTGTGGAGGGATGTTTCCTAGCCACAGGTAGCATGGTTGGCTCTGTCATGTGCCGATCTTAGCGCACTCTGGGAAGCAGGGCGTGACAGGGTTTGTTTGGTATCAGAGCCATAGGATTTTGGTTATCGGGTTTGATTCTTTTGTAATTGGGTATTGGACCCAATACACGAATCAGAAAACCCGTAATTAGGAACATGTCCTGCTACATTGTTGTCATGATCCTTGAAGCTTATCTTTCTCTTGACCCTTTATTTTGACGAGATGGATGACTTTGCATCTCGGCTTGAAATCCTTTTGTTCCTTATTGTTTCTCCCTTCCTATTCCTTCGATTCTGATACTAGAATTTGGGCGGCTTGAACGGAGTTATATGATTGTAACTATGAACAGCAGTATGGTTACAATGCGGTACTCTATTTAAGTAACTTGGAGTCCTGGTCTTGATTCATTTCCTTGTTCCATGGTCATTTTATTACCTTGGTTTTCTCATTTTCATTGCTTACCAGTTCATGTTTTTCAGATTTCTTGGTGATTGATACCGTCAGCTATGATGTTGTCTTGGGAATGGACTTTCTCGGCACTTTCCACGCTCACATTGATTGTAGGGAAAAGAAAGTGATTTTCCAGATTCCCGGACATCCGGAGTTTGTTTTGCTGGAGGTAGCAGTTCTGTCGGGCCAGTCGAGTTTAGAGCTAGGCCAAAAAACAGTGTTCTTTCATCAATGGAAATTGATAAGGAGGAAGCGCCAGTTGTAGTTCGAGATTTCATGGACGTGTTCGAGGACATCTCGAGTTTACCGCCAAAACGAGATGTGGAGTTCACGATCGATCTTGTTCCTGGTGCAGCGCCAATCTCAAAGGCGTACTGTCCAATGGCACCAGTAGAGTTGAAAGAAGTCAAGAAGCAGATTACTGAATTACTTGAGAAGGGTTGGATTCGCAGCAGTAATTCACCTTGGGGAGCTCCAGTTCTTCTAGTCAAGAAGAAAGATGGTACAAGGAGGATGTGCATCGATTATCGAGAATTAAACCGGGTGACTATTAAGAACAAGTACCCAACCCCTCGCATTGGCGAATTGTTCGAGCAGCTTAGTGGTCCGAGGGTATTCTCGAAGCTGGATTTGCGATCCGGATATCATCAGGTCCAAGTTAAATCAGAAGATATTTGCAAGTCTGCGTTCCGAACTCGGTATGGACATTACGAGGATTTAGTGATGCCATTCGGAGTCACAAATGCACCGGCGATATTTATAGACTTGATGAACCGAATCTTTTCACCGTTCTTAGACCAGTCTATAGTGGTGTTCATCGATGATATTCTGGTCTACTCGAGAAGCATTGAAGAGCATGCGGAACACTTGAAGATCGCACTGCAGACATTGAGGCAAGAAAGATTGTATGCAAAGATGAGCAAGTGCGAGTTTTAGATTGAAGAAGTGAAGTTTTTGCGGCATGTTGTATCCGGAGATGGAATCGCCGTTGATCCCGAGAAGATTGCAGCAGTTCGAGATTGGCCGATTCTGAAGAACATAGCATAGATCAGAAATTTTCTTGGACTTGCCGGATATTACAGAAGGTTCGTGGAGAATTTTGCTCGTTTCGCTGAGCCTTTGACCAAGCATACGCGTAAGGAAGTACCGTTTGTATGGACGGATAAGTGTGCGTCAGCTTTTGAGGCGTTGAAGCAAAAGTTGATGATCACTCATATTTTGACCGTACCAGACAGTTCCGGAGGATTGGTGATTCACAGCAACGCGTCTGGGAAAGGTTTGGGATGTGTTTTGATGCAGCATGGGAAAGTTATAGCTTACGCATCAAGACAGTTGAAGATCCATGAGAAGAATTACCCAACTCATGATTTGGAGCTAGCAGCTGTGATTTTCGCTTTGAAGATTTGGATACACTACTTATTAAGCAAAAGGGTCGAAGTATTCACCGATCACAAAAGCCTAAAGTACGTGTTCACACAGAAAGAGCTTAACATGAGGCAGCGTAGATGGTTGGAGCTAAGGGCTGACTACGATCTTGATCTTAAGTACCATCTGGGGAAAGTTAATGTAGTGTCGGATGCGCTTAGTCGGTTGCCAGCAATTCGGATGTTGACTGCACAGAAGGAGCTTATCGAGGATTTTTGGAGATTCAAGTTGGAGATTGTGCTACCGCATTCTTCGGGACAGTTTATGCAGCTGCAAGTATAGTCGTTGTTGATCGAGAGTATTAAAGCAGCACAGTCATATGACCCAAGATTGCAGAAGTTTCGAGAACATGTTGAGGCTGGACTTCGAACGGACTTGTTGATTCATGAAGATGGTGTTAGTGTATATGCCCTAGAGGCCATTATTGTATCATACTAGGTTGTATATTACTTAATGGAAGCTTGGGATATTCACAGTTGTATATACAGTCTTGCTAAAAATGGTAGTATGCTACTTGGTTTGTGTCTACTTTAATATGTGCATATGTTTCTTGTAACGTATCACTTATACATATTAGTAGAGCCCATAGGTTCTTTACTTGATTACCAGCGTTGTGATGGCAGTCACACTAGTGGGGGCTGGGTAGTCTATAAGCAACATCCTATACTTGTCCCTAGTCGCAGGATTATCGAGACAGGGCATCGATACTCTAGAGTAGACTAGTGTGTACGCTTCTCATCCCAGTTGGGGAGATGGTCTGTCCCACAGCCATCAGTACATCGTACTGGAGATAGTATACAGGTGCTCGTTAGGTTACGGGTACACCGGACAGGACTCGCAGGGGAACTGTTGGTTGGTATTATACCCATCGTCAGTTAAACAGTTCCCAGGTGACATGAGTACAGCATAGTCCGCAAACTTGACACTGCTACTTCGCCTCGAGTGTGTCCCACTGTTCTTAGATTGCTACCCTACCATGGCTCAAAGGAGTCGTGCAAACAGGTAGCAGTTGGGTGCAGTCCCGAGCACTTGGAGGCAGTGGCAGTTAGACAGGATTCGTCTCTCCCAGTATTGGGAGTTGATATCGTGCTGTGTCAGAGAGCCATTACGCAAAGTCCCTGGCCAGGACAAGTGAGATTTACTGGTAGGTTCCAGTAGTTTCTCAGGGTGTAATGGGCTACGCTCCGACATGACTTATACCGCTATTAGGGGACTGACGCTTGCCGCCCCCTAGGCTATATATGCGATAGTCTTAGACGAACAGACCGGACTGTACGAAGATTGTCACATCAGGCTCAGTAGGAGTTCGGATGGGTTTCCTCATCGGCTTTCTTATCGACATCTACCTGGGGACCGTTACCTACAGCTAGTGCCGCTTGCGGTCTGTGGTTAAACCCACTGCCAGCGTAGTGTCGAGTCTTTCGAGTCCCACACAGAGGGTTTCCCTGCTCCAGGCGAAACGATATAGAGGTCGTATGGTTTTACGACAAGGGTTCGGACACGTACGTATGTTTACGCACGTACGACGTTCGGACAGTTTTTACTAGTCGGCTTTGGTTTAAGCCATATTCTAGTATCAGGTTATTGGATTTATACAGCCTAAAGTTTTTCCGTGTTTTCACGGATTGGAGGGGCGTTCTATTAATTTGTCGGGAAGCTTCTAGATAGATGATGACATGAGGGGTAAGGTGGCATTAGCATTTAATGAATTTGTGACTCACTAAGATGAATCATTCAAGTGAGTTAATGAAGCATTTATTGCTTAATGACTCACTTGATGATTCATTGCATATATTTAATGAAGCATGATGATAATGCATTTTGATTTATTCCTTTTGATTTTCTTATGCTTCATAATATATTAGAAGTGAGAAGCTTTTTCATTCATAACATATGCTTACATTCTCTCTCCTCAAGCTCTCTCTTGAAACCCTAATCCTCCTCTCTCATGTGTTGAGATCAAGAATTAGATAGACTAATATATCCATAACCTCACTCTATATCCCCTAGGTAGCTTAGATTAGACTTTGAGCAACCTAGTTATCTCAAATTAGAGATCAAGCTTAGCGTAGGAGCTCTCGGGTGGATCGTCTTTGACTCGAGGAGGCCGTTGAGGTGCCGATGTTCCAAGGAGCCTACGAGGAGTGGAGGACAGCGATGAAGACCCGAAGGACATGTAACGTGAGGTATAATTTCGAATCCGAGTAGTTAAACCTCAAGTAGTTTGCTAGTAACGGTTTAGATACGATTCATGCACTCAAGTCCGTGTTACAAAACTTTGATAATCGTTTTTCATATATTCCGTCTCCCCGCAAGTTCGTGGGGTGCGTGACATGGACTTACAGTGGTATCAGAGCCAACTAAACCATTACTAGCTTGTTAGCAACTAATTAGAAGTTCGATCGACGGAAAACACGAAAACAAAACCCTAACACCCTAACAGTTTCTGTTGATTTTAAAAGTGTCAGAAAAATTATTTGATATGCCTTAAAATTCACACCAGGCTATTATAAGAGTTATGAGAAAATACGAGGTCACAACTCGGCAAGACGGCCGCGGAACCGCGGCCAAATGGTGCTTTTGGCCGCGGATCCGCCGCCGAGTCAACGCCGAGTTGACTCGGAGTTTCACAGTAATTCATAGTTTCTGGTGTTTTGTTTTCCTGTATATTCTGTTTTTCTACCCAGGTTACTTCAGTACAGGTTTGCAATTGGGGTAGACACGAAAAATGGTGATCGATTGATGTTCTAAGATATTTGCTAATTGGGTTTTTATCTGTAATGTTTAATGTGTTTGTAGACCTCCCCTAACTGCTAGTATTGTAAGTCTACGCTAGCGCCCCGGCCGTCTACAGACGCCAAATGCGGAACAAAAACTTTTAACTGACGCTATCGTATACTTTAACCCGGATCTGCCATTATTGCTAAACTAACAAACTGTAAAGAGTGTAGAAAGGTTATACCGAACGATCCGAGTCCTTCGTTCTTTAACCATCATCCCACGCTCCGTTGCAGCTGCACCGATCTCTTCGATCTCCGATCTGCTCGTCTAGGTGGCACCACATCACTGATTCTTTAAACGGGCTCCCGCCTCTGACTCGAGGCAACTCGGTCGTCAAGTTTGCTAAAAGAGACGACCAAGAATGATGTAGAGAATGAGTAGATGACTTTGTCTCGCTTCGTCCAAAACCATGGACGAACGGTTAATGAAGTTGCCGTGGGAATCGGGTGATGGAATGAAACGAGCTGTGAAGTTCCATACATCCCAAAATCTATCATATCTTTTGTAACCAAATGAAAAACCTCAAGTGAGTATGAGAGAGAGGAGGGGCCGGCCATATATAGGGAGGGGGGTGAGTGTAGGAGAGAAGAGGGTGACCTTAAGAAAGAAATATCATGTGTGGACACAAGAAAAATATCTTTAAGCAAACAAAACCTCATTAATGCAAATGGTGATTCATTAACCTAGTCACCATTGTATTAATGGCTCCATTAAAGCACTAATGACTCACCATGTCAAGTCACCCTTTCTAGAACCTTCTAGAAGCATGACTCACCCTCATCCAAGAAAAGATAAATCCGTCTTTAACCGAATGTTAAAAGACGGCTGATAGAAAACTGGAAACTGGCAACTTCCAAAAGTGATCCTGAAACGACTTTCAGGATAACCTCGTAACTGTATAAATATACCCGTATTTGTATTACAACCGAACACAAATGCAACTGAGACAAAGATATTATACCTACTCAATATAATACTCGGATCCGGCTTAAACCAAAGCCGACCAGTATCATCTGCCCGAAAAATAACACGTGCGTAAACGCACGTGCATTTTCCGAACCCTGCCATAAAACCATACGGCCTCTACAACGTTTCGCCCGAACTTGGGAAACTGTCTGTGGGGGACTCTAATGACTCGTCAGTACCCTGGCAGTGGGTTTAACCACAAACCGTCAGCGGCACTAGCTATGCGTAATGGCTGCCCATGGACTGACCTCAAGGGAGGCCGATGAGCGAACTCATCCGGAAACCCTACTGAGCCTAACAGTGACAATGTATATACAGTCCGGTTCGTTCGTCTATGAGTATCGCATATCTGCATAGGGGGCTAGTAACGTCAGACCCCCAATAGCAGTATAAGTCGTGTCGGAGTGAAGCCCAATAACACCTTGAGATACTACTGGAGTACCTACCAGTAAATCTCCTGCCATGGCCATGGACTTTGTATAATGGCTCTCCTAGACACAGCACGACCTCGCCCCCAATACCGGGAGAGACGAATCCCCTGCCGATCTGCTCACGTGCCTCCATATGGCTCGGGACTGTACCCAAAAACTACCTGTTTGCACGACTCCTTTGAGCCGTGGTAGGGTAGAAATCAAAACACAGTGGGAACTCACACGAGACAAATGACGACCTCAGGTCGATGAACTAACCTGTACATATGTCACCAGGGAACTGCTATCTGACGATAGATATAATACTAACTAGCAGATTCCCGGCGAGTCCTGTCCGGTGTACTCATAACCCAATGAGCACCTGTATACATCTTAGGTAATCCAACTGACACCAGTGGCTTGTGAGACCGGCCACCGCCCCTCGTCGGGGTCTCGACTGTACACACTAGTCTACTCCGGAGTATCGATGCCCTGTCTCGAAACTCCCACGACTAGGGACAACAATTAAGAATATGCGTATAAACCACCCAACTCTCACGTATATGATCGCCATCATACAGTTGGTGGTAAAGCAAGATCCTAAGGGCTCTATCAAAGTGTAACATGTAATCAGTCACCTGAAAATGTACACGACTGATAAAGGCAAACCAGATAGCATACTATCATCTTGAGTAAGACTGTCCTACCGGTATAGGTCCTCCGCAATCATTGCAATCACGTACCTGCGATCCAATAATTGACTATGAGGGCACTATCTCCAACAATCTCCCACTTGCACTCAAAGCTAATTATTGCGATGTCGACTACTCACAGCCCGTGTGAAACCGAACATCCAACTCCTCTACTAATCAGTTTCACAAAGCCCGTTTGTAAAACTATTGTGTTCGAGAAATAGCCTCAGTGAGTGGATCCGCCTAGATGTTTCTTTCTATATCTCTCTAAATCTCAAGTTCACGGAGAAAGCCATCTCCCGAATTGAGTAATACCTGTCTTAGAACATGTCTGGATGTCTGATGGGACCAAGTTCATAAATGAACTCCAAATCCAAACTTCTTAGACTGTATCGATCACTGAACCTAATCAGTATCCGGCATCATGCCTCCCACAGTATCCTCTTGGACCACCTGTCCATAATACTGTCCCTCTTCGTCAGAGGGAAAAACTATAACTCTGACAATCACTCTGTCAACCATGTCACCTTTGAAGTCTGGAATGATAACCGTCTCCCGAAGGAGGCCGCCGTTATCAAATCCGTAGAACATGTACTTATGTTCTAAAACTGCTTCCTTATGTTTCTCCAGGATTGGATTAATACAAACTTATTGCATCTAGTGCAAAGACAACATTTGGTGCGGTACTTGACATCTCATGATTGACTCAATTGCCTAAGCAAGTGATCTGCCAATCTTGCACATCCCTCTCCCCTTTAGTCTGTACGACACCTTTAGAGAGGGTGACTCCATCACCTGCAGGTACACCACCATGCTAGGAGTCATCTATTCTAAAAACCATTAGAATACTGTCAAAGTACCCACATTGGGAAACTACCCAAATCCAGATCTAAAACCATAGATCCAGAAACCAGAATGTCAAATATTATATCCATATCCTGTCTGGAGAAACAACTGTGTGACGACCAAAGTACAACCGATCGTAGTATAGGAATTTTACTTCTTACTTTGTGTATGTCATCCAGATACCATGACATCACACCCTACTACCTTCTTAACAGATCCATCCCCTATTCTGATGAAGTCAAACCTATGACTGTCACATCAAAATTAGATGATCTATCTCCGCTATAACTGCTCAAGTCTATAAATAGACATAAACTTCTTGCCCACTAAACTTCCGCTGCTCCCACTGACTATGACAGCCCTCCCACTGGGTCTCATAGCCTGGAACAACAGTAGTGTCAAGTCTTGGTAGATAAGAACCTCCCTGTCACCGTCCTTGAGGCTACCGAAGTACCTCTCGGGTGTCTGAGGTTACCCACCATATCTGCAGAGTGGCTAATGGAATGTCAAACCTGATTGAATATTTAGGTCCTATTAAATTTTCCGTAATCGTTCGCGGTTCTGGAATCACTTCCAGTTCTACCATACTCCCACTACTGTTTTATGAAAAAGATCCATTTTACTAAAACTGTGGCGAGTCAAGAACAATATCACTATTGATCTTCCAAATGGTAGAATATCAACCCTCGTCATAGCCAGGGTCAACCCACAAACAGCCATTACAGAAACGTGCCCTGAGTTATCCAGAGTCTGGTTTTAAGCATAAGCTGGACAACTCCCCGTACCTTAACATCTTTTAAGGTACGATCCATCCTATATCCAATATAGAAACTTTGGCACTTATTTAATTGGAACCATATTCAAATCATGCAGCCATCTCCAGTGCATATCATCTTTAATGGAAAGAGGCTAATCAGCATTACTCAACTTAGGAATCCATCCAATTATGAGTAACCTGAAAAAGAAATAAGTTTCTCAAAACCATTACTATCATCTGAATACCAATCACAAGAATCTACATCTTCGATCTCTTTGAAGAATCCCGATACTTGTGATACCTGGTTCTCTACTTTATTCTTATACCCACAACTTCTCAAAACTTAGACCTTGTATTTCTATGAAACACTTGTCTAAATACTAGAGAAGTTATAAGTAAACAGAACATAGTACGAGGACCTACCCCTTTGTCCTGAAGGACACTGGACAACATACAATACTCTGTATAAGTCCGCTGAGTTGAACAACTCAAAACCTGTGCGTCGTAGGTTGAAAACTGTACCCTGGCGATTTCCTCAAATATCACCAATTACAACGAATTCCGATATAATGAGGATAATCACCTAATTCCCAATAACTTACTCCTACTCATCATCTGCAAAACCATACAGATATGAGAATGAAACCTGGTAAATACATACCCTTGGAGTAAGTATTTAATCGGGAAAACAGTTTTCCTTTAACAATGCACTGAAACATGAAAATGTTTCATAGGGGTATCCTGGTATTCATAGTAATGCCTCTTCCATAATCCAATTCGTGACTTCAACCGTATATTTTATTGTCATCTCTCCAAATCCCTTTATTTGTCTTTAGTCGTTACCTTCTGTACACCATCGTTAGGCTAAATGGTTTTCTTCCTTCCCTACCGTTCGGCACCAGCCTATGGTTTGGAAGAAGACTATCCAGTAAGCATAATAGGTGTACCCTCCTAAACCAAGGAGTACTCGCATCTCGAGAGAAGGTGATGATAAAAGACAACTGAATAATACCTTATTCTTTTAAAGGTGAAATAGGAGTGGCGATGAAGTACGCGGTTTTGGTCGTGAATGATATCAGTCGCAATTTACTTTGCCCTCTTTCTAATCCCTTTATTTTGTCTTTACATATTACCTTCTGCACACCCTACTTAGGCTAATTGGTTTTCTTTATTCCCTACCTTTCGGCACCTGCCTATGGTTTGGAATAAGACTATCCAATAAGCGTAATAGGTGTACTCTCCTAAACCAAGGAGCCCTCGCAACCTGAGAGAATGTGATAATAAAAGACAACTGAATAAACCAATTCTATTTCTCCTGAACCTGGATCCATCCTCGAAGAAGTCCCTTCGAGTTCGTATATAACCATACGATGGATCTATCCAATGGAAGTGGATGTCCGTAGTAATACGGGTGTTCTGAGAAATGCAAAGGGTAGAAGAAGGAGTGGCAATGACTTATGCAACTCAGACAATCAAAAGCCAGTATTTAAGAAGGTTCGGTCAACCTGGTCACTGAGTCATAGTCTAGGGTCGGTCAAAGGTCGCTGCCAAAGAGAGAGAGAAAAGAAACACTCTGCGTGCACTCTAACCTAGATCAGAATGGTTATCACTTTATCTAATCCGGAAAACTCCCACTGTCCTGTCAAATTCTCCTCCAAACCTAAAGAAGAATCAATCGGGATCACCCGAAGAGTAAACCAACTCATCAGTGGGAATCGGGATCCAACTCTCATCGCATGATAACGTGACGGAATCCACTCGCGTTATCACACTCCAGAAGGTATGCGCATGCCTGGCAAGTTTCAGTTTCTTTAGAAACTCCCGATATGATTTTTACCCCATGTTCTTATGACCTTGGCGAAAGTCAACAAATCATAAGTCACATGTCAAGTTCTGCCCGTCATTATCTTGTTAATTTGAACCCACCCGTACATACCCTTGACGAAAGCCAACAAGGTAATACGACTGTCCCAAACCAACACATCTATCTATGCAATAAATGAATACCCCAGCAACTACCAAACACTATGCCTTGACGAAAGCCAACAAACATAGCTTGAATATTACTGACCATCCATAAGAAACGACGGAGGGCTACGGCTGGTTTTTGGCGAAAAACCTTTAACATAATGAACTTGATCTCGTTGAAGGAACCTGATAGCTTTTTATAAATATAGTGGCGAAAACCTTTGCTAAAGAGGTCACTCCCGGTGAAGGGATCTCGGCTCTTTCCTCGTGGAATGAGGTGCAGGATATTCCACTGAATATCGCGAAGCAAAGCAACATGTAATCGACTATAGTGAAGTTATTACCCTGACGCAAACTTCTGCCCAAGGGGTCAGTCCCGGTGAAGGGATATCGGCCCTTGCCCCGTCGAATGAGGTGCAGGATATTCCAACCGAATACCACTATGCATAACAAAAGGAAACATCTTTGTAATAACAACTTTTAAATTGTTCCAACAACATCTAAACAGGTTTGTTTTACTTTGCATTGATCAGAATCAATGCAGTCCCATCAAAAATCACACCAGAAAAGAACGAAAATAAAATGTACGTATATGCCATCCGCATTCGTCACTGGGTCCCGTCATCACCCGTTAGGTTACTTAACTAACGACAGAGCGGGGACTGGACTAGCGCGGGTGTAAAACATATACAACATCTAATAGTATATAAACCAATATACAATAATCGCTCCAGGCGTGATAATATGCAACATTACAGAAAAGTAATAAGCATCATAGAACAATACAGATAATCTGGGATCCCCGGGTTTCACAGAGCCGCTGCTGAAACCCGACGTTCCCCTGTCGTGTGGATAGCCTGTGCAATGAAACCTAGACCCCTACGGGTGCGGCAAGTTACCCGCCAAAACCTGAAGCGAGGCAGCCCGCTACAGCAAAGTGAATGGACCACCCTGCACTTCACGGAATCCGGTAACTTGAGCACCCCTCCTTGGGTCAACCTATACCCCGTACGAGTGCGGCGAATAGTCTGCCAATTCTAGAGTGAGGCCCCTCTGCCTCTCAAATCCATGAGATGCGGACCCGTTGCCTCTCAGAACCCGGCTATCCGTGCACTCCGTCGCGGGGTAAAACCTAGTACAGTAATGAAAAATAGTACCACAGGTACATCGACCGCAACCTGGTCATGCCCCAAAAGAATATTATACAACAGGCAGTGACGGCAGTCCACATGTTGGACGCTCGCCCCGCAATATCAAATGTACAAGTAAACTCAAACTGTACTATCATTGCACACTGCTATCCATCACGACAAATCCGCAACATCACAGCACAACACAGAACATCAACGCGAATGTCACGTTCGCAAACCCGTCTAAAAGAACTATAGCAATCAGACGCGGTTTACCGATCAAATGATATTCCCGGTCGGAGATATAATGTAAGCACTGTAAACTAACATGTTTAAATTTCGATCGACTAAATATCAGAAAGTGGGCCCCACGAACAACTGTTGAACAGTAACAAAATCTGGGCCCAAAAGATATATACCAAAAACCCCAAATTCCATTAAAAAATACACTGTGCAAATTTGGGAGCATGATCTTACCAAATGGCCGCGGATGCGCGGCCAAACCATGGGTTTGGCTGTGTTTCCGCGGCGGTTTGGTGGAATCACGTGCCCAAATTTTGTCGGTGCTCTTATAAAACCCTGCACAGATTTCTGTGATATGTGGAATAATTTTAGGACATCATTTAAAATCGACAGAAACTGTGAAATTGTAAAAATGCGGTTTTTGATTTCCGGTTCGATCGATGTTTTAAACGCGTTAGCACAAGTTAGTATAGCAAAATGGTGAGGCTCTGATACCACTGTAAGTCTACACTAGCGCCCCGGCCGTCTACAGACGCCAAATGCGGAACAAAAACTTTTAACTGGCGCTATCGTATACTTTAACCCGGATCTGCCATTATTGCTAAACTAACAAACTGTAAAGAGTGTAGAAAGGTTATACCGAACGATCCGAGTCTTTCGTTCTTTAACTATCATCCCACACTCCGTTGCGGCTGCATCGATCTCTTCGATCTCCGATCTGCTCGTCCAGGTGGCACCACGTCACTGATTCTTTAAACGGGCTCCCGCCTCTGACTCGAGGCAACTCGGTCGTCAAGTTTGCTAAAAGAGACGACCAAGAATGATGTAGAGAATGAGTAGATGACTTTGTCTCGCTTCGTCCAAAACCATGGACGAACGGTTAATGAAGTTGCCGTGGGAATCGGGTGATGGAATGAAATGAGCTGTGAAGTTCCATACACCCCAAAATCTATCATATCTTTTGTAACCAAATGAAAAACCTCAAGTGAGTATGAGAGAGAGGAGGGGCCGGCCATATATAGGGAAGGGGGTGAGTGTAGAAGAGAAGAGGGTGACCTTAAGAAAGAAATATCATGTGTGAACACAAGAAAAATATCTTTAAGCAAACAAAACCTCATTAATGCAAATGGTGATTCATTAACCTAGTCACCATTGCATTAATGGCTCCATTAAAGCACTAATGACTCACCATGTCAAGTCACCCTTTCTAGAACTTTCTAGAAGCATGACTCACCCTCATCCAAGAAAAGATAAATCCGTTTTTAACCGAATGTTAAAAGACGGCTGATAGAAAACTGGAAACTGGCAACTTCCAAAAGTGATCCTGAAACGACTTTCAGGATAACCCCGTAACTGTATAAATATACCCGTATTTGTATTACAACCGAATACAAATGCAACTAAGACAAAGATATTATACCTACTCAATATAATACTCGGATCCGGCTTAAACCAAAGCCGACCAGTATCATCTGCCCGAAAAATAACACGTGCGTAAACGCACGTGCATTTTCCGAACCCTGCCATAAAACCATACGGCCTCTACAACATTTCGTCCGAACTTGGGAAACTGTCTGTGGGGGACTCTAATGACTCGTCAGTACCCTGGCAGTGGGTTTAACCACAAACCGTCAACGGCACTAGCTATGCGTAATGGCTGCCCATGGACTGACCTCAAGGGAGGCCGATGAGCGAACTCATCCGGAAACCCTACTGAGCCTAACAGTGACAATGTATATACAGTCCGATCCGTTCGTCTATGAGTATCGCATATCTGCCTAGGGGGCTAGTAACGTTAGACCCCCAATAGCAGTATAAGTCGTGTCGGAGTGAAGCCTAATAACACCCTGAGATACTACTGGAGTACCTACCAGTAAATTTCCTGCCATGGCCATGGAATTTATGTAATGGCTCTCCTAGACACAGCACGACCTCGCCCCCAATACCGGGAGAGACGAATCCCCTGCCGATCTGCTCACGTGCCTCCATATGGCTCGGGACTGTACCCAAAAACTACCTGTTTGCACGACTCCTTTGAGCCGTGGTAAGGTAGAAATCAAAGCACAGTGGGAACTCACACGAGACAAATGACGACCTCAGGTCGATGAACTAACCTGTACATATGTCACCAGGGAACTGCTATCTGACGATAGATATAGTACTAACTAGCAGATTCCCGGCGAGTCCTGTCCGGTGTACTCATAACCCAATGAGCACCTGTATACATCTTAGGTGATCCAACTGACACCAGTGGCTTGTGAGATCGGCCACCGCCCCTCGTCGGGGTCTCGACTGTACACACTAGTCTACTCCGGAGTATCGATGCCCTGTCTCGAAACTCCCACGACTAGGGACAACAATTAAGGATATGCGTATAAACCACCCAACTCTCACGTATATGATCGCCATCATACAGTTGGTGGTAAAGCAAGATCCTAAGGGCTCTATCAAAGTGTAACATGTAATCAGTCACCTGAAAATGTACACGACTGATAAAGGCAAACCAGATAGCATACTATCATCTTGAGTAAGACTGTCCTACCGGTATAAGTTCTCCGCAATCATTGCAATCACGTACCTGCGATCCAATAATTGACTATGAGGGCACTATCTCCAACAAGTATGTCGGTTGGCAGGGGGTTGCACATTTCTGAAATGTTTACTGTTTGTGTTTATGAACTGTATTGGACTGTTGTGATGATTAGCCGGGTTTTTGAGATGGGTTATTATATTCATTCATTCGATGTAAATGTAATATGATGTAATATTCTTTTGCGGGGCGCATCCAGGTTGCGGTTGTAGCCACCGTTGTATTATTTCTTTTTTACTGTTTTTGCTCCTAGGATAGACCCAAGGTGGGGTGCACAAACTACCGGGTACTTTGAAGTGCTTAGTGGCCTACTCACGTTGTTGAGGGAGACCGCTTCACTTCGGGCACTTGGCGGGTAGTTTGCCATACCCGTAGGGGTCTAGGGTGGGGTAATGGATATTCATCACAACTGTGTAATCCGTCTTTTATTGCAGGCTCAAAGCAAATGCGGATTGCTAGTAAATCCAATAAAGTTCATCTGTGATCTGGAATGCTTATTATTGCGTCTGACGAATGTACAATATCTATATATGATAGCTATTAGACTCCACTTATGTTTTACACCCGCGCTAGCCCAGCCCCCGCTCTGTCGTTAGTTAAGTAACCTAACGGGTGATGACGGGACCCAGTGGCGAATGCGGATGGCATAAGAGGACGTGGTATTTTCATTGTTTTCTGCAATCATAGGATAAAAGATGGGACGCATTATTATAATGCAAAGAAAATAAACCAAAGTTGAATCGTTGGAACAAATTTAAAAGAAACCACTAGGTTATTTTAAAAGATCAGAATTTTTAAATTGCGGAGCTTTAACCACTCCTTTTTAAAAAGTATCAGGTTCCTTCGATTATATCAAGTTCACTACGTTCACGGTTTTGCCAAAACCATTCGTAGCCCTCCGTCATTTCTTATGGATGGTCAGTAGTATTCAAGCTATGTTTGTTGGCCCTTAGTCAAGATATAGTGTTTGGTAGCTGCTGGGGTATTCATTTGTTGCATAGATAGATGCGTTGGTTTGGGACAGTCGTATTACTTTGTTGGCCCTTAGTCAAGAGTATGTACGGGTGGGTTCAAATTAACCTGGATAATGACGGGTAGAACTTGACATGTGACTTATGATTTGTTGGCCCTTAGTCAAGGTCATAAGAGCATGGGGAAAAAATCCATATCGGGAATTTCTAAAGAAACTAAAATTTGCTAGTGATGCATACCATTTTGGAGTTTGATGAATGTTGGTAGGATTCCTTCAACATTATCATACGATGATATTTTGGATCCCGATCTTACTGTGAGTATATACTACTTATCAGGAGATTCGTCACTTAACGATCAATGCTATAAACTAAGTAGGTGCCTAGAAAGGTGTCAGCGGGGTTACGCCCCCAGAGAAAAGAGGTTATTTAATTAAGGAACTTCGCGAAAGCGTTGGAAAACCTCCCTCGAAGTATCGACACTGTCCTGGCTGAACGGTTAAGCAAGTATTGTACGGTGAGAATAGTCCTGGCTAATTCTTCTTTTATAGTTTGAGGAAGGATTCGAAAAACACTGGGAGCCATCCAGTTTAGATAAACTTAAAACCAATCTAAACTTGCAACGGCATCATGCTAAAATGTTTTCTTCTCTTTCTCTCTTTGCAACGACCTTGTGACCACACATAGGTTAAATCTAGATAACAATTTGACTGAATCTGACTTATATGACTGGCAAAGGTCTGTCCACATGTCCATTGCCTATGACAAGCTGGACCACCCTATTACTACTCAAGATCCCACCGTCCCAGGTCCAGTTTCCACCGTCGCGGATATGGATATCCGTCAGACAAGGGAAAAGGATAAAATGAAAGCCAACTGCCTCGTGTCAGCTTCAGTTAATGGTGTATACCAGAAGCAGCACGAGAAGATGGACTTAGTTTCCATCTTTCTCCATAACAAAGATTTATATGGAGAGCAATCTCATATCGCAAGATATGAGACCTCGACCGAATTAAATCAAGCGAGGTTGGCCGTCGGATCATCTGTAAGGGACAACATCCTTACAATGACTAGCTATATTAATGAGCTCCAGGACCTGGAGACCACGTTGGGAAAAGAGTCAGATACTGACTTGATTCTACAGTCTCTACCTTCTACCCTGAAGGAAACCAGGAAAATAGAAGGAAAGGGAAGGGCAAAAGTTTCAGGACTGGAAGTAGTAAAAGAGGGACATTCCTATTGTTATGGGATTGAGCATTGGCAGAAGGATTGCAGGGCTAACAAAGCCAGTAGCCAGGATTCGAAGCATGTTGTGGCTTCGGCTTCGGGTGTGTTTGTAATAGAGAACTGTATGTCAGTTAACCCTACTTCCTGGGTATTGGATACCGGGTCAGGAACTCATATCTGTAATTCATTACAGGCTCTGAGAAACCGTAGGGTTATCGGGATAGGTGATATGACCCTCACGGTTGCTAACGGAATGAGCATGAACGCTGAATCCGTAGGGGAATATCATCTTGGACTGACAACTGGGCAGATATTGATTCTGCGTAACTGTTTTTATGTACCAGATACGACTTGTAATATCATATCTGTATCCTTACTTTCTAAAGAAGGATATGATTTTACTTTTGTAAGAGATGTGGTTCATATCCACCCAAATCAAGTTCTGATTGGGTCAGGTACATTACAAAACGGAATATCCGTATTAAATCAAGCACAGATTTTCAGTGTCTAGAACACACTTAAAAGAAAGTCTCCGGAATTAAATCAGGCTTTCTTATGGCATTGTAGACTAGGTCACATCAATGAGAGAAGGTTGACTAAGTTACATAGAGAAGGATATTTGAATCCGTTCGAATATCAATCTTATGCTACTTGTGAATCTTGTCTTATGGGAAAGATGACAAAGACTCCGTTTACTGGACACGGAGTAAGAGCAAGCGAGCTCTTGGGACTCGTACGCAGTGACGTGTGCGGTCCAATGTCTACACATGCACGAGGTGGTTATTCCTACTTCATTACTTTTACGGATGATTTCTCTAGGTATGGATATGTCTTCTTAATGAAGTATAAATCCGAGGCTTTTGAGAAATTCCAAGAGTATAAGAATGAAGTGGAAAAACAAACAGGCAAGAGTATAAAGACACTGAGATCTGATCAAGGTGACGAATACTTGAGTGCCGAGTTCCTGGATTACCTAAAAGAGAATGGAATTCTCTCTCAGCTTACTCCTCCATACACCCCACAACATAACGGTGTATCGGAGAGACGGAACCGAACCCTATTGGATATGGTTCGTTCCATGATGAGTAACGCTGAGTTACCGCGATCATTCTGGGGATATGCACTAGAATCAGCTGCATATCTTTTGAACCAGGTTCCTACCAAGACTGTGCCTACCACACCATATCAGATGTGGAGTGGGAAGAAACCCTGTCTAAAACATTTTAAGACATGGGGATGTCCAGCTTTTGTAAAGAAGCAGCATGCGGACAAGCTCGAGGCACGCTCATTAAAGTGCAAGTTTGTGGGATATCCAAAGAACTCCAAGGGATATTATTTCTATTATGCAGAGGAACAAAAGGTTTTTGTTTCTCGTCATGCCTGCTTCTTAGAAACTGAATTTTTTAAAAATCAGATAAGTGGGAGCGCAATAGAACTGGAAGAAATTCCAGAACCACAAACTACTACTGAAAGTTTTGTAGAACCAGTAGTTCAAGAAGAACAGGACATACCAGCGCCTATCCGCAGAAGTAGTAGGCAGTCTCATCCGCCTGAGAGATACTACGGTTTTCTCATAGGTGGGGATAGAGAGGATTGCACTATTGACTATGATGAGCCTACCAGCTTCCAGCAAGCCATTCAGAGCGGTGACTCAGTAAAATGGCTGGATGCAACGCGGACCGAAACAGAGTCCATGTACACTAATAAAGTATGGACTTTGGACTTTGCTCCAGATGGGGTAAAACCCGTGAGATGCAAATGGATCTTCAAAAAGAAGATTGGTGTAGATAGACAGGTTAAAACCTATAAGGCTGGACTTGTTGCAAAGGGTTTCCGTCAAAGACCTGGTTTGGACTATGACGAAACCTTTTCTCCAGTGGCTATGCTCAATCCATTAGGGTCCTTCTTGCTATTGCTGCCTTCCACGATTATGAGATCTGGCAGATGGACGTAAAGACGGCCTTTCTAAATGGTAATTTGGAAGAAAGCGTCTATATGGATCAGCCAGAGGGATTCGTTCAGAATGGGAGCAGCGGTAAAGTATGCAAGTTTCTTAAGTTCATTTATGGACTAAAGCAGGCATCGCGGAGTTGGAACATCTGTTTTGATGATGCTGTGAAAGAATTCGACTTTATCAAAAATCCAGATGAACCATACATATACAGTAAGATTGTAGGGAGAGCTGTAGTATTCCTCGTCTTGTACGTGGATGACATTCTCCTAATAGGAAATAATATTCCTATGTTACAGTCAGTCAAAAGATTCTTATCACAGAAATTCTCCATGAAAGACCTGGGTGATGCCACCTACATTCTGGGGATCCGGATCTATCGTGATAGATCAAAAAGGATGTTGGGACTTTCGCAGTCCAGGTACATAGACACCATAGTGAAGAGATTCAGTATGGATGATTCTAAGCGCGGTAACCTACCGGCTTGTCACGGAATCACCTTCTCCAAAGAGATGTCTCCCAAGACTGATTTGGAAAGGGATCACATGTCGATTATACCCTACGCTTCTGCGGTAGGCTCTATAATGTATGCGATGTTATGTACTAGACCAGATATAGCATATGCATTGAGCGTTGTAAGCCGGTATCAGGCAAACCCAGGGAAGAAGCACTGGATAGCAGTAAAGAACATTCTAAAGTACCTGAGGAGGACTAAGGAGATGTTCTTGGTGTATGGCGGAAAAGACATCCAGATGGAGGCATTTGCCGACTCCGGCTTCCAGAGTGACAAGGATGACTCCAAGTCCATGTCGGGTTATGTCTTTACCCTCAATGGAGGGGCGGTCTGTTGGAAGAGTTCCAAGCAGGAGACCGTTGCTGACTCAACGATGGAAGCGGAGTACATAGTTGCTTGCGATGACGCAAAAGAAGCTGTCTGGATGAAGAAGTTCCTCACAGAACTTCAGGTGGTTCCTACCAGTGTTGATCCAATACCTCTGTATTGTGACAACAACGGCGCTATAGCTTTAGCGAAGGAACCCAGGTCCCATCAGAAGTCCAGACACATCTTAAGGCGGTATCACCTGATCAGGGAGATCGTAGATCGCCGGGAGATCGAGGTGAAAAGAGTAGAGACAGAGAATAACATTGCTGATCCATTCACAAAGGCCATTCCTCAGACGCAGTTCGAGAGGCTATTCGAGATGATAGGTCTACGATATGCCAGCTCATGGCCCTAGTGCAAGTGGGAGATTGTTAGTGTATATGCCCTAGGGGCCATTATTGTATCATACTAGGTTGTATATTACTTAATGGAAGTTTGGGATATTCACAGTTGTATATACAGTCTTGCTAAAAATGGTAGTATGCTACTTGGTTTGTGTCTACTTTAATATGTGCATATGTTTCTTGTAACGTATCACTTATACATATTAGTAGAGCCCATAGGTTCTTTGCTTGATTACCAGCGTTGTGATGGCAGTCACACTAGTGGGGGCTGAGTAGTCTATAAGCAACATCCTATACTTGTCCCTAGTCGCAGGATTATCGAGACAGGGCATCGATACTCCAGAATAGACTAGTGTGTACGCTTCTCATCCCAGTTGGGGAGATGGTCTGTCCCACAGCCATCAGTACGTCGTACTGGAGATAGTATACAGGTGCTCGTTAGCTTACGGGTACATCGGACAGGACTCGCAGGGGAACTGTTGGTTGGTATTATACCCATCGTCAGTTAAACAGTTCCCAGGTGACATGAGTACAGCATAGTCCGCAGACTAGACACTGCTACTTCGCCTCGAGTGTGTCCCACTGTTCTTAGATTGCTATCCTACCACGGCTCAAAGGAGTCGTGCAAACAGGTAGCAGTTGGGTGCAGTCCCGAGCACTTGGAGGCAGTGGCGGTTAGACAGGATTCGTCTCTCCCGGTATTGGGAGTTGATATCGCGCTGTGTCAGAGAGCCATTACGCAAAGTCCCTGGCCAGGGCAAGCGAGATCTACTGGTAGGTTCCAGTAGTTTCTCAGGGTCTAATGGGCTACGCTCCGACATGACTTATACCGCTATTAGGGGACTGACGCTTGCCGCCCCCTAGGCTCGATATGCGATAGTCTTAGACGAACAGACCGGACTGTACGGAGATTGTCACATCAGGCTCAGTAGGAGTTCGGATGGGTTTCCTCATCGGCTTTCTTATCGACATCTACCTGGGGACCGTTACGTACAGCTAGTGCCGCTTGCGGTCTGTGGTTAAACCCACTGCCAGCGTAGTGTCAAGTCTTTAGAGTCCCACACAGAGGGTTTCCCTGCTCCAGGCGAAACGATATAGAGGTCGTATGGTTTTACGACAAGGGTTCGGACGCGTACGTGTGTTTACGCACGTACGACGTTCGGACAATTTTTACTAGTCGGCTTTGGTTTAAGCCATATTCTAGTATCGGGTTATTGGATTTATACAGTCTAAAGTTTTTCCGTGTTTTCACGGATTGGAGGGGCGTTCTCGTAATTTGTCGGGAAGCTTCTACATAGATGATGACATGAGGGGTAAGGTGGCATTAGCATTTAATGAATTTGTGACTCACTTAGATGAATCATTCAAGTGAGTTAATGAAGCATTTATTGCTTAATGACTCACTTGATGATTCATTGCATATATTTAATGAAGCATGATGATAATGCATTTTGATTTATTCCTTTTGATTTTCTTATGCTTCATAATATATTAGAAGTGAGAAGCTTTTCATTCATAACATATGCTTACCTTCTCTCTCCTCAAGCTCTCTCTTGAAACCCTAATCCTCCCCTCTCATGTGTTGAGATCAAGGATTAGATAGACTAATACATCCATAACCTCACTCTATATCTCCTAGGTAGCTTAGATTAGCACTTTGAGCAACCTAGTTATCTCAAGTTAGAGATCAAGCTTGGCGTAGGATCTCTCGGGTGGATCGTCTTTGACTCGAGGAGGCCGTTGAGGTGCCGATGTTCCAAGGAGCCTACGAGGAGTGGAGGACAGCTATGAAGACCCGAAGGACATGTAACGTGAGGTATAACTTCGAATCCGAGTAGTTAAACCTCAAGTAGTTTGCTAGTAACGGTTTAGATACGATTCATGCGCTCAAGTCCGTGTTACGAAGCTTTGATAATCGTTTTTCATATATTCCGCCTCCCCGCAAGTTCGTGGGGTGCGTGACATGGACTTACAGACGGTTCGTTGCGATATGGTAGCCGTTTGTGTGTGCCAAAAGGAGACATTCGTGAAGAAGTTATGAAGGAGGCACACGGTTCCGCATATTCCGTACATCCAGGAGGCATGGAGTTGTACCGCGATCTAAGACAGTATTTCTGGTGGGAAGGAATGAAAAAGGAGATTGCTTGTTTTGTGGTGAAGTGCTTGGTGTGTCAGCAAGTTAAGGCTGAACATCAAAGGGTTGCTGGTTTATTGCAACCACTTCCGATTCTTCAATGGAAGTGGGAACATATATCCATGGATTTCGTGACAGCTTTACCGCGGAGTCCAAAGGGCAACAATACAGTTTGGGTGATTGTTGATCGATTGACTAAGGCAGCTCATTTTATACCATTTCGAGTTGGTCAGTCAACGGAAGCGTTAGCAGAATGGTACATGCAGGAGATTGTGAGATTGCATGAAGTACTTGTGAGCATCGTGTCCGACCGTGACACTCGATTCTTATCGCACTTCTGGAGGAGTTTATAGGAAAGCTTGGGGACGCGATTAAAGTTTAGCACAGCTTATCATCCTCAGACTGATAGCCAGTCGGAGAGAACGATCCAAACTCTTGAAGATATGTTGAGAGCTTGCATGTTGGACTTCAAGGGTTCGTGGGAGGATCATCTACACTTGGTAGAGTTTTCATACAATAACAGTTTTCAGGCGACTATTCAGATGGCTCCATTCGAAATATTGTATGGTCGCAAGTGTCGCTCACCTGTTTGTTAGGACGATATTGGAGAGCGAAGATTGTTGGGACCGGATTTGATCGTGTAAACCATGGAGAAAGTTAATACTATCCGGAATCATATGAAGCAGCACAAGATCGGCAGAAGAGTTGGGCCGATACATCGAGAAGACCTCTAGAGTTCGCTGTTGGTGATTTAGTATTCTTGAAGATATCACCGACTAGAGGAGTGATTCGTTTTGGGAGTTGATGCAAGCTTAGTCCTCGATTCGTGGGGCCTTTCGAGATTTTGGAGCGTGTTGGAGAAGTAGCTTATCGTTTGGTGTTACCACCATCTTTGGCGAAGGTTCATGACGTGTTTCATGTATCTCAACTCCGTAAGTATGTTCGAGATGAAACACACGTGTTGGATCATTCGGAGCTGGCTGTTAGAGAGGATTTAACCTTTGAGGAACGACCGATGTCGATTGTTGATCGAAGAGAAAAGGTCCTTAAGAACAAGGTTATCCCTCTCGTACTTGTTTCTTGGGGAAATCGCTCGCACGAAGAATCGACTTGGGGACGAGAAGACGAGATTCGACAGAAGTTTCCACACCTATTCTTATAGATTCTTGATTGTTTATCTGTTCTTGTTTCGGGAATTTCGAGGAAGAAATTCTTTTTGTAGTTGGGTATAATGTAACACCCTAGTTCATTTATACCAGTTCTAGTTCAAGTATTTCTTTATTTATGGTATTTTTCTGATTTACTGTGTTTTGGGTGCGAATGGTATTTTGACATCTGTATTTGCATCCGACCCGACCCGCATGCTTGAAACCAGTCTTGATTCATGTTTATAATTTATCCTGGCTTATTATATGGACTCATGCATTTTCATTTATATATACTGCATACTAGCATTTTTACCGGGCATCTGCATTTTAATATAACATTTAAGTCACATAAAATATTTTAAAAATATATTGCATGGCCTGCATGATACCCCTAACCCTGTGGTAGCATCCGCGCATCTTATTCTCGTCCCGTTCAGTGAAACAGACTTGTTTGGATGACTACGTGCACGTGCGTGCATCCGTTCTTGGGGGTATGCATTTTTCGTTACCCGGATATCCAACTTTAATTTTGGTTGATATGTATATTTTTCGTATTTTAAAACTGAATTTTAGACCCGACCCGGGCATGTTTTGGACTATGTTTGTATTTACCAGAATATCAAATTTTATTTATATAATATTAATTTTATAAACTGATACAAATTAAAATTTAGTTAACTAATAAAAGATTTTTTAAATTTAAATCTAAACTAATTTCTTAACAAACTACCCATTTCTCTCTCTCTCTCCCCTCTGCATATATATATATATATTTATATATATTTTATTTATTTAATTTTTTTTTCTTTCCTTATTTAATACACAACCTCCTCTTCTTCTTTCTTCTTTCTTTTTCTTGATCTTATTTCTTGATTCCGGTGATCACCGCCGGAGCCGTGCTCGTCGCTGACGATCCGAGTGATCCAGTGAACGTACCTTGCCTGTGTGATCACCCTCTTGCCTTGCCTGGACCCATCCCGCGTGCCGCGTGTGCATTACGACGATTTACCAACGTCGGACGTTCCGTGCGTATCCGTCGCGTGATTCGATCGAGCTAAGTTTATCTTGCTACATGCTATGATATATACTACATCCATATTAATAATAATATTTCATTTTTAATGTATTGTACATCCCCTGTTATCATTTTACTTTCTTACGACGTCCGTTTATATCCGTATAATTTATTTCGTATCTAGAGCATGCAAATTTATCTTGTTACATGCTAGACTACAATATATTGCACCCATTTGAATAATAACATCACATAATATTTAGTTATGCAGCCCGCATTACCATTTTACAGTTTTACTGTTTTCGGACATCCGTATGCATCCATATCAATATTTACATATCTATTCGCATGTTAATTCATCTTGCTACATGCTATGTATCTTATTTTGCATCCATATGAATAAAAATATCACATGATGATTGCACTGTACATCCATATTAAAGTTATACCGTTTTCGGATACCCGTTTGCATCCATATTATTTAAAATATATATCGTCATAATATTTGTTATTATTATCTTTAATTAGTTTATAATCTGCATTTTATAATGTTATACAAAATATAGTTTGAAAATATTATAGTTTACACATGAAACGTCGTTGCAAAGCGGATACGACAAATCTGAAATTTACTGTACACCTTACCTTATAAAATTCATTATAAATCATAGAAAATCATTAGTAAACGTTCTTTAGTTCGTTATGAAGATAACTCAGAATACTATAACTATATGAAATATTTACTTGCAAAATAAATTGTTTAATTAATATAAAATGAAAATGAAAATATCTCTAAACTGCTGTCCAGGGAAATTCCAGCAGCAAACTTTCAATTTCGAATGTTCATAGATTTTTGTAGGAATAATCTGAGATATTTCAACTTATAAAAATGAAAACCTTATTTAATTATCTTTGTTTTGGTATAAGACACGTCCCGTTTGGAGAACGTTTGTTATTTTTAAGCTATTTTACAAATCAGGGTGACGCTGAATTTCTGAACGGAACTTTCTTGTGCATGGTTAATCAATGCCACTTTTATAATTATTAATCAGTTTGAATATGTTATCCATGTTAATATTATTATATCAATATCTATTTAATAAATAATAGTGCTTGTGTTTTAATATTCAGCAAATTTTACCGATTTACAGTTTTATACTATCCGTCTGTATCCGTACGGTTTATTACATATCTAGTTGCACGCCGAGACCATATTATTTCATGTTACTGTTGTATTAGTGCACCATGCTTGATAATTGTGCATGCTACTTAGTCATAATGTAACCCCTGATAGATATTTGTGCATCCGTGCTTTTATCGTACATTCGTACTTTTACCCTGATTCCATACTTGCTACATCTTACTGTTGGGCACCCATTTGTTACACTGTGTACTACGAGACATGACCCGATACACCACTACTTGACATGGCTTGATACATGTACACTATCTGACATGACCTGATACACCACTACTTGACATGACTTGATACATGTACACTACCTGACATGACCTGATATATCACTACTTGACATGTTACCTGATCCTGTTTCTAATGCTGACAATCCTGACATGTTATCCCGATGGACATATCCTATTGTCTGTATAGACAAACCTGTTCCTGCTTGATCCTGTGTTGGAATTAGCTTTAGATTTATCAATACCTGACTTGAACACATAACTTGGGGGTATGGGGAAATCAATGATGAAACCTGACTTGTAACTCAACAGTTCGACGCTTATACTGATCAGTTTTGGGGGCTAGGCCAGTCCCGGAATGATGTTGCTCACGTCATTCGTCTGTACATGTTTCCTGTTTGTGCTTAGCGACACGTCTCGGATTCAGCCCTGAGAGCCTGGACCGTGGTCCCGGGTACGCACGGGATACTATTGAGTTACATCGACGATTCATTAAATTGATTTCAAAGACTTGAGAGTAATTAACCCAGTAGCTTAGTTCAGATTATTCACCGCACGTCACATGTGCTTATACACTTCACTGTTACATATTCGTGTTACCGTTATACCCTTATTACTGTTCATACTCATGTCTGCATGACTTGTTACCCCCTGATTATATTATTATTGATATTATGACGCACTGACGTCTGGGTTTTGCATGGCCCAGATCCTCTACCTTTATCGCAGGCTGATCAGGAGTACTTCCGCTGTTAGGCTGAGCAGTGAGGATCCAGTTAGTATCCAGTTTTACTTTCCAGATTATTATTGTTTATTGGATCTATTGCTTCCGCATTTATTTCTTGACTCGTTTATTCTGGCTCATGGACATGTACTAGATAGTTTATTTTATTTCTACTGTTCTTGATATCTTATAGACAGCCGTAATGTGACTGTGGAGGGATGTTTCCTAGCCACAGGTAGCATGGTTGGCTCTGTCATGTGCCGATCTTAGCGCACTCTGGGAAGCGGGGCGTGACAGGGTAGATTGCCCAGTGCCCACCAAATAGCACAGGGCAGATTGCCCAAGGGTCAAGCAATCAAACGGCCCGAGGCGGGGATGGTGTCGCAGTAGGAGCCTATCCAGCGGGTCGATGTCCTGCTTTCTGAGCAGGCTTTGAGCTGGGCAGGATTTAGTCCCGCTCGCTTCAGGGTTAATTTAGGACTTTGCCGGTTAATTTAGCCTTAGCATAATTTTGTCATTCTTGTTGATGACCTTTTCTTTCATTTTCTTCCGTGGAGCCAATCGATTGGTCGAAAATCATGGCTGCCAAGGCGCAGGGGAGGAAGGGTGGCGGTGCTAGTTCGTTCAAGCCCACACCCGGCGTGGTCCCCCGGCAAGCTTGTCCCGCCAAGGTAGCCATTGCTCCTCCCGTCTCAGAGGAACGCCGGTGTGGAGGGCATAAGCATACCCGGGATCCGGCTTCCCGGAAGAGGACGGAGACGCTGTCCTCCGCTGGGTCTCTAGCTAAGAGACTCAAGAGAGTGGTTTCCCGGCCACCCTCGGCCGGGATACATGTGCAGGAGGGCGACTTCTGCATTGAGCTTCCATCGAGGCTTTCCGTGGGCGACAGCTTGCTGGCGGACATAGAGAAAGCGGCGGGTGCCAAGATTTTCCGGGACACCATGAAGGCCCAAGTGGAGGCAATAGCCCAGGAGGCAATCCAGGTTGGTAACATTCTAAAAAATTCCAAGTGCTTTTTTCTCTGTTTAGTTTCTGACAAAAATTGTTCGCGTTTTTGTGCAAGTCCTTCAGTATTGTGCCCTCCTTGCCGCCATGGAGATTGAGCAGGTGGCCTTGACGATGAAAAAGGCCGGAGAGTTATCTTTGCGCGAGGAAGAGCTCCTCGCCAAACTGAAAGAGGCGAAGGACAATGCAATCTCCCTAGACTCGATGCTGGTCGCGGAAGGCCTGACGGTTGCGAGAATAAAGGAGTCTCACCGAGCCCTGACCGAGTCTAACCGAGCCCTTCAGGCCCAGGTCAGTGAGGTTAACAGGCTCTATGATGCTATGAAGAGGTAGTAGGACTCGTTTAAGGGAGATGCCCGGGTGGCCCATGAGGCGGCGAAGCAGACCGAGGGCAGGGCTGAAATGGCCGTGGAATACTATAAGGAGTCCGACCAATTTTATGTCGACATTTCCGATTCTGCAGCCGTCGGGTAGTACAATGCCCTCGACGCTGTTCAGGAAGCATTGCCCAGTTTCGACGATCGGGAGATTCGAGCAAGGTATCCCCTTGCGGAGGAAGGACCCCTCGACAGTAGCGCCGAGTCGGTGGGTGGAGGTGAGGCTGCAAGCAGAGGCGCCGAGCAGGCGGTTGCATTCGAGGCCCCTGGCGGAACCGCCGAGCAAGCGGATGACATGGAAGCCCTGACAGAGAAGGCGGTTTGAAGCTGCCGTCCTTCCTGCTCTTTATCCCCCTTTTTTTTATGTTTTTATTTTTGTAGGCCTTCGAGTATCTTGTAAAGCCGAGGAGCTTATAATACCTTGTATATAATTTGGAACGTCAATAAAGCATTTTTAGCTCATCTATAATGTGCATGGACATAATGTTTTCACCCTTGTTTATTTCATAATATGGATAGACTTGTGTCCCTCCTCACCCCGGTGTTGAGGTGATGTGAGAACGAGCGAACACCAAATATGAGCCCCAAGTATAAATAGACTGGTATTCGTCCTCACCCCGGAGTCGCGATGACATAGATCGAGCGAACACCAAATATGGACCCCAAGTATAAATAGACCGGTGTCCCTCCTCACCTGGAGTCGAGGTGACGTAGACCTAGCAAATACCAAATATGAATACCAAGTATAAATAGACCGGTATTCTTCCTCACCCCGGAGTCGCGGTGACGTAGATCGAGCGAACACTAAATATGGACCCCTAGTATAAATAGACCAGTGTCCTTCCTTACCCTGGAGTCGAGGTGATGTAGACCGAGCAAACACCAAATATAGACCCCAAGTATAAATAGACCGGTGTCCCTCCTCACCCCGGAGTCGAGGTGACGTAGACCGAGCGAACACCAAATATGAATACCAAGTAAAAATAGACCTTAGTAGAGCTTAGCGCGGTCACTCCCTCGGATCTGTGTTGGATCCACATCCTTGTTGGGCAGGAACTACCCACGGTGGATAGGCCGGGCATGAAACTGCCCGGTCGCCTTATAATGAGGACTTTGGATCCACAGCATTGTTGGGTGGGAGGCTACCCGCTGCAGATGAGCCGAGCAGGAAACTGCCCGGTGGCCTCACGATGAGGGCTTTAGGTCCATGTCCTCATTGGGCAGGAAGCTACCCAAGGTGGATGGGCTAAGCAGGAACCTACTCGGACGCCTTGTGATAAGGACTTTGGATCCACAACATTGTTGGGTAGGGAGCTACCCACTACAGATGGGCCGAGTAGGAAGCTGCCCGGCCGCCTCCCAATCAGGAATTTAGCCGTGTTGATTGGTCGGTCGATGGAGAGATTATCATGATACCCATGTTTGCACATCCCCAATTTCCAGTTCTACGTGGCGCGCGGCGGGTATCTTGAGATCCAGGCGAATCTCCTGAAGACGTCGTTCAATCTTTCCAAATCCTCGTGAAAGGGAGCGAGCCAATAACCGAGCACCGTGTGGCAGCACCGTATCGAGCGGTGAGATACCTGTGGCCATACTCCATGATTTGCGCATGGTGGGAGAGGATCTTGACCATCAAATGGCTTTTATTGAGGCTATAAATAGGGGATGTTTGGCTCCTTCTTAGGCACTCTTGTTGATTTTCCTCTAGCCGTCTTTGTCTTCTCCCCTTTTTCTTTGACCGTTCACCTTAGTTCATTGTTTCCTGATGGCCGGCAATACATACAACATCCGAGATATCGTGATACGCAAAGACGTCTACCATTATGATTTTGACAGTTCCAAGATGACAAACGAGGCCGTGATAGGTCTTCTAGAGCGTCATTGCGGGCGTTTTCTCCTGCGTCGATCTTTTCTTCTGCAGGTGCTCATCTATGCGATCTGGAGGTCCTCCCCAAGCCTTTTCAGGGCTTTGTCCCAACAGGCGCTGGAGGAGTCTATCGACAAGATGCGTACGACCCATGAGTTGGGTCTGATCTCGAAGAGCAGGAGGGACCGTTCGATAGATATTCTTCACCGAGCTTTCCAATAGAAGCTGATCATAGCTTCATGCGTGATGGCGGGAGTCCCTGATGGGACCATAGCTGCTCGGGTCTATGGGCATCGGTGGAAGGAGCAATGGGATGCCGCCTAGGCTCAGTTGGAGGATCTCTTCTTTAAATACCACGATCAATGCTTTCTGGACCCCCTTTCTCATTTGCTGTAATAGTTTTTATTTTTGCGAGCCCCCCGAGCATTTTTGTAAGGCTGAGAAGCCGATAATACCCCTTATCAATAAAAGTCTTTCTTTTACTTGAGGAATTTTTCGTCTCTTTTTTTGTTGATTAATAGACTTTCCATTGTTCATGAACTTCTTCTACACCCAGAGCCGAGGTAAGATTGGCGTAGCGAGGCTTACGTCGGCTGCCTACAGGTGCACCCATGCTTTTATTCGTCTGAGCAGGAGGCTGGCATGGGGTGCCTCCCTTCTCTCAATGCTGGGCTGGAGGCAGCTCATAGGTTCGAGAGAAGGCTGTAGAACTTCTGTTTGGTCGGACAGGGAACTAGTCGTCGTGAGTGAAGCCAACGAACAAGGGGCTATCTTCCGATCCTCGGAACCAAGTAGGAATCTACTTGCGTAAGGGCTTAGCTCGAAAAATAAATTTTATTGATATAAAAAGATGAATCTTATTATTCGAGAAATTACAAGTTCATCTATACAATTTTAGCATTTTGGCGTTATATGGCCATGGATTATTATGCTCCAAGGAGTCCTGGAGACGGTAGACTCCACCGGGCAATGCCTCGGTTATGAGGAAGGGACCGTCCCACATCGGGGAGAACTTGTGTAGCTTTATTTGGTCTTCGAATTCATTTCACCATAGGACTAAGTCTCCTATCTTGAATGCTCGGTGCTTGACCCGGGCGTTGTAATATCGGGCGGTCTGTTGCTGATATGCGTCCATCCTTATTTGCGTCCGATCTCTCTTTTCTAATAGGATGTCCAAGATTCTTCGAAGGGCTAAGATATTGGCCTCGTCATCGAAGTGCCCGACTCGATAACTGGGGAGGCCGATTTCTGCGGAGACCATTGCCTTGGTTCCATAACAAAGGCTAAACAGGGTTTCCCCCATGGGTGTCTTCTTTAACGTTCGCAATGCCCATAACACCCGTTGCAGTTCCTCGACCCATCCGCCCTATTCCTTCCAGGCGGGCTCTGAAGGCCCAGATGACACCTCGGTTTGCTACCTCGGCTTTCCTGTTGCACTGGGGATGTGCGACTATGGAGAACTTCATCAATATGTAATAGTTGCTACAGAATTCTTTGACTTTGTCGTTTTCAAAGTTGGTTCCGTGGTCGGTGATGATGCTCCTCGGAATTCCGAATCGGGCAATTACATTGTTCTGCAACTTCACTATGGAAGAGGCATCCGGTTTCCTGATCGGCGTGGCTTCAACCCATTTTGTAAAGTAGTCCACGATGATAAGGATATATTTGTGGCCATCCGTGCCAGTGGGGAGTTGGCCAATCATGTTCATCCCCTACTACGTGAATGGCCAAGGGGAATTCAGTAGTTTTAACTCGGTGGCTCGTAACCGAGCGATGATGCCAAAGAGTTGACATGTCTAGCACCTTCTTACTATCTTTTCTGCATCTTGGTAGATAGTTGGCCAGTAATACCTGTAAAAGTGTCTTTTCAACTAAGTTGCGGGCTTCTTGATGCGCTCCTCCTACTCCTTCTTGTATCTTTCGGAGAACGTACTCTGCTTCATTTGAATCAATGCATCTGAGTAGAGGTTGGGTGTATGACTTTTTGTACAAGTTCTCTTTGCTCCATATGAAATGGCGAGCTTTCATGCGGAGCCGGCGTGCTTCCTTTCGGTCCTCAGGGAGTGTTCCGTCCTTGAAAAATTCCATTATGGGTTTTCTCCAATCCGGAATACTCCCTTGAGTGGTGTAAATTCGGTGTATTACTTCTTTATCTCTGACGCTGGGTCATGGTAGGATTTTGAAGAGGATGTTCCTCTTGTGATTGGATGAATAGGAGGAGGCGAGCTTACTCAATACATCCGCCTCGACGGTCATGCTTCGGGGAATCTGTTCCACTTGGACGTCGTCGAAATTTCTCCGGAGCCTTTTTACCTCGACTAAGTATATCATCATCAGGGGTTTCCGGGCTTCGAATCGTCCGGTCACCTGGCCAACGACCAACGTGGAGTCACTACGAATTCTAATTCTCTTTAGCCCTACTCCCGAGGAGATTCGTAAACCGGCCAATAAGGCCTCATATTCCGCGGCATTGTTGGAGGCCTTGAAGTCGAGCCGCAGAGAGTATTCCATCTCAGTTTCATTAGGGCTGTGGATGACCAGCCCAGCCCCACCCTTTCCTCTGAAGAGGAACCGTCCACATAGAGTACCTAGTCCGGAACCGGACCGAGCTTTTCTTCGATTGAGTGTTGCGCGTTTGGATCTCATGTCGGCGCTTCCTTTCTGTTAGGATGGGGCACTCAACCATGAAATCGGCGAGGGCGTGGGTTTTGGTGGTTTGCCTCGGTCGATACCAGATGTCAAACTGCAACAACTCCCATCTCCACTTCTCCAAGCGGCCGACAACTCGGGGGAACCAAGGATGTTTCCTAGGGGTCGATTGGTGAGAACAATGATGGTATTATTAGGAATATGTATGCCCTAGAGGCCATTATTGTATGATATAGTGGATGCTTGGACATATATATAAAGGACTTTCTTGCTAGACATGATAGTATGCTATCTGGTTGCTCTTTATCTTAACATGTACACTTTTATTATTATACTGCCTCTTTGATACATGTTGATAAAACCCTTAGGATGTTTGCTTGACTACCAGGACTATGATGTGGATCATATTACTGGGACTTGTGTAGTCCACAAGCACATCCTTTAATAGTTCCTAGTCGAGGGGATATCGAGACAGGGCATCGATATTCCAGAGTAGACTAGTGTGTATGTTTCTTGACCCTGTATGAGGCGATGGTTGATCCCATAACCATTGGTGTTTGACATCAAAGATTGTACACATGTGCTCATTAGAGAATGGGTACAACGAACAGGACTCACCGAGAACTCCCAGATAGTACCATACCTATCGTCAGATAGCAGTTCTCTGGTGACACTGGTACAGGTTAGTCTGTAGACCCGAGATCGTCATATTATCTTGTGTGGTTCCCACCGTGCTTTGATTTCCTCCCTACCATGGCTCAAAGAAGTCGTGCAAACAGGTGGATTTTGGGTACAGTCCCGACTCACATGGAGGCAGTGAGCGATAGGTGGGGTTTCGTCTTTCCCGATATAGGGAGTTGATATTGCGCTATACTCGGTTGGCTATAACAGTAAGTCCCTAGCCAGGGCTGATGAGATTTACTGTTAAGAGTTATCAGTAGTTTCTCGAACCGTTATGATCCACACATCGACATGACATATCAAGTTACTGGAGTCTGACGTATCCACCCCCAGACTCGATATGCGACATATCGGACGAAGAGACCGGACTGTACGGTAAGTGTTACTTATAGGCTTCATGGGAGTTTGGACAAGCTTGCTTATTGATCTTCTAATCGCTCAATACCTGGGTAGCCGTTACGTCCAGCTAGTACCGCTGACGGCTTGTAGGTTACTGATGTGATCATTACCTACTGCTGGTGTATTGACGAGTGTTTAGAGTCCCACACAGAGGTTTCATAGCTCAAGCGAAACGAAGTGGGGCACATATGCTGATATATGCGGGAGCCTGATTAAATACGAGTATGTGATACTGTATTCTAATCCGACAATATTTGATATCGGTTAGGTTATATATGATATAACCGGATTATTGAATCAAGTGTTGATTTGATAATATGATATACAGATAAATGTTATTAGTCGGTTATATATGATATAACCAAATTATTAAATCAAGTGTTGATTTAATAATTATATATATATATTTATATTTGATATATTTATACATTAACTAATATTAAGCTTACTTAAGTTTATATTCTCTTAATATATATTTATATATATGTGTGTGTGATATATATATTTGGATTTTCTATTTTGAGAAAATAGAAAAATGAGGTGGAAAAGGAGAGATATTTGTGGCATGGGTGTGAAGTATGGCTCATGTAATTTTTTATTAGTTTGGCTTCACTATTGATGGTAGCTATTTTATATTGAGAGATATTCCATGCTTCAATAAGTAAAGGATATATTGAACCATTCTACACACAACACAATGCTAGCTCATTTTCTTTCACTCTCTCCTTTTTCTTCTTCTTCTTCCTCTAAGCTCTAACACTCATATGAGTTATGAACCCTAGGGCTTGTGAGAATTCTAAGTGAGCTAATACTCCTACTTCATCAACCTACACTCAATTAGCTATTAAGTATAGGTTGTTTCCTTCACTACTGATAGATTAGTGAAGAGGTAGCTTGAACTAGAGAAGTTTCAAGATAGATCATCTTCGGCTTCGAAGATCGCGAAGCAAGCTCGTTCATTTCTTCAAGTGGAGCCAAGAGGAGTCGTGGGGGCTACTACCCGGAGCTATAGAAGTGAAGGACTTTGTCTACAAAAGTTGTAATCTCTTTCACTTAGTGTAGTTTTTGTCATACCATTACTTAAACCCTAATGATCTAGTTAGATTCTAGGTTAGTGTAGTTTAGCACCCAAGATTTTTTAAAATTGCATGATTGATGCCGGTAAAAACCTAGTGGTGCTGCTAAGACACACTTTCAGGTATGAGCCTGGAAATAATGCCGAAATTTTCAGGATGTAACAACGAGTGCTAGGACTATCTTTTCAATGGCTGGTTACTTGGTCTTCGTGTTTTTAAAAATGTGGCTGATATAGTAAACTAGTCTTTGTATCCTTTCGGATTCTCTGATGAGCATGGAGCTGGCGGTCTGGTCGGAGACGACCAGGTACACCAGCAGCTTGTCTCTTACAGCTGGTTGGGTGAGAAGCGGTGGCGTCGTAAGATGCGTCTTGAGCTGCTCGAAAGCTACCTGATATTCTTCGGACCACTCGAACCCAGGGATTTTTCTCAAGGTTTTGAAGAAAGGCAGGCACTTTTTGCCAGACCTGGAGATGAACCGACTCAAAGCGACCACCTTGCCCATGAGTCGCATGATTTCAACGTTGCTTTTGGGTGTCGCCATGTCAATGATGGCCATGATCTTTTTCGGTTTTGCCTCGATTCCTCGATGTGTGACCATGAATCGAAGGAACTTTCCGCCCGTGACGCCGAAAGCATACTTGGCTGGATTCAGCTTCATTTTGTACTTTCGCAGGACCTCAAAGGTCTCGCCGAGATCCGTGGTATGCCCGGTTGACAGAGTGGATTTCATGAGCATGTCATCGATGTAGAGTTCCATATTTCTCCCGATTTGAAGCTAGAACAGCTTGTTGACCAGCTGCTGGTACGTTGCCCCAGCGTTTTTGAGGCCAAAGGGTGTTATCTCGTAGCAGTACACTCCTTAATCGGTGGTAAAGGCGGCGAGCTTTTCGTCGGCCGGGCTGGATTTGATTATAACCGGAGAAGGCATCCATGAAGGTCAGCAACTCGAGACCGGCCGACTTGTCAACTAACTGGTCTATCCGCGAGAGCGGGTAGTTGTCTTTAGGGCAGGCCTTGTTCAGGTCGGTAAAATTGACGCACATGCGCCACTGATTGGTTGTGAAAAAGTGTTTGTAGTAACCGCAATCAACACGGCGTCGCGTGTAGCTAGCTGTGGTGAAAACGGGTCATCCACAGGGATACGTGGAATTTCTAATCTTGGTTTAGACGAGTTGAATAAAATAAATGAAGAAAGGAGAATAGATTCTAGATCTATGTTAAACACGGATATAGAATATATATAAAGAAGGTTTGTAGGGTTCATCGGATTTAGTAGCATGGATGAATACAAAAGATGACTCCTTTTATCTTTTAATAGATTTAAAACTAGATCGATAGCGATGAATGCAGATTAGGGTTTTTAGAGGGAATATGGTTACCACTCTTAACCCTTATTTTTTCATTGACCTCTATTCATGGCTAGCCTTTACCAAAACCATTGTTAATCTAATCTCAAATCGCGGTTGTGACTATCAATGATTTGATAGCGCGCCCGATTAGGATGTTAACAATTGCTTTGCTAAAGTTTATAAGCTTTATAAGACGTAAAAGGAGTTAAGAAATTTTCATTATCCATTGATCTAACCTAATCCTACGAACCCTAACAAGCGGAGAATTACTTGCGCATGATGGAGATAGAAGAAGAAGGGATAGAGAAGGAAATCATAATAAAAAATATAGAAAGTAAAAATGTGATAAGAATAAAACAACAACCTTTATTAATCAACTAGATCAATTACACTTTTTGTTCCTTTAGAAAGTAGAATACAAAACTCTAGTTTGCTTCTCGATCTCTCTAGAAGGAGGTAGCTGAACAGGTGATTGATCAACCTGGATGTGTGGATCGTCTTGGACCTTGTGATTTCTTCGGTTTGATGCCTGTTCAGTTGATAAAACTGCATATTTAATATGGCATTTTTCCTACTATTTTCTATATAATAAAAAGTGTTTATTATAATATATGATACATATGAGGGTTTATCTGTAAAAATACTATTTTCATGTGTTTATATATTATAAATAACATTTTGTAGGAAAAAATAAGCATATAATATCCATGTAACATTTGGCACATTTAAATATGCTTACCTTATTAATACCTTTGACCAATTCTTAATGGTTAAGTTAATATCTCAATAAAACAAACTCTACTAATATTGTTTGTTGAGTTATTGTGCAGAATTTTCAGGGCTGAAATCAAGGAAATCAAAGTTGGCAAATCAAATCTACCAAAGATATTCAAGAAACTAATTCTGATAGAAATGTAGAAAAGATTTTCAAAGTCTAGATACTCAAAAGATTACCAAGTGTTACAGATATGAAGCTACAAAAATTAGAGGCCATGACCTCACCAAAAAGGGGTGGATCCGCGGCCAAACCTATCCAATGGCCGCGGTTCCGCCGCGGATTTGAAGAGTTGAGATATGGGATTGTGGTGGTTAGGATCCTAACAACTAGTTTCCATATTAGGAAACGAGGGTTCTGGCTCTGTGACTATAAATAAGGACCGAGAGCCTCTTGGAAAAATTATCAAGCCGACGCGATCACGAAGTCTAAGACGGCTCACGCATCCAAGCTGGTCATCAACTGTTCGTCTACCTCTTTAGAAGAGATCGAGAAGCAACTAGAAATTGTAATCATTTTCTAAGGATCAAAGTGTAATGAATATTGTTGATTAATAAAGATAGCTTTCTTTTCCTTATTCTATTTCTTCGTAGTTTAATTATGCAATTTCTTTCCATCTCTTTTTCTCCCAACATGCGCGAGTAATTCTCCGCTTGTTAGGGTTCGTAGGATTATGGTAGGATAATGGATGATGAACATCCCTAAACCCTTTTTAAGTCCTATAAAGTTTATGAACTTTATCAAAAAAATCATTAACATCCTAATCGAGTGCGCTAACAATTCTTTGTTAGTCCCGACCGCGATTAGAGATTAGATTAATGATTGTTTTGGTAAAGGCTAGATATGAACGGAGTTCCGTGTCGAGATAAGGGTTAAGAGTGGGATTCCTTTTCCCTCCAGAAACCCTAATCTACATGCATCACCGTCGTTCTAGTTTTAAATCTATTAAAGGATAAAAAGGGCAACTTTTAATTAATCGTCCATAACTACTAAATCTTAACGAACCCTATAAGCCCCCTTATTATATTAACTACATCCCTAAAATAATCTAGATCTATATTTTTGCATTAGTGCTTAACGTAGATCTAGAAACCTTTCCACAAAATTCTTTATCCCTCCTCTCTTTTTCAACACATCTAAAGTAAGAGTAAAAGATTCCACGTTTCCCTGAGGATGACCCATACTCATCTCGGTCTAGCTACGCGCGACACCGTTATTGATTGCGGTTATTCTATAAACACACTCATTCGCAACAATCAAATGGCGCCGTTGCCGGGGATACGTGCGTAGTTTTTTATTCTTACTATTTGTGTTGAATTCTTAGACGATTCATATCATTATTAACACAAAACTGTAAATTGCATATTTAACGATTTGTGCGTGAATTTTGCAAGGAGATCTGGAGTCACAGAATTAAGGAAAACAGAAGACAGAGACATTCTTAAAGATCCAGAGGAGTACAGGAGGCTACAGAAAAAATTTCATCAACTGATCCATCTACTCCGCGGCGGAAGCGCGGCAAAGAAGCTCATTTGCGGCGGAAGCGCGGCCAGTTAGGGGATCTAGGGCTTCAGTCTTCTCTGGTATCTTTCTCAACTCCTTCTCTCTCCTCTCAAATCCAATAAAATCTATTTTCTGCAGGATTCTTTGCAAAATAGCGCCGCTCAAAAATATTTTTGCAAAGTTTTGTGATTGGTTTTGTTTTGCATATCTTAATACGGACTTTAAGGGGCAAAGACCAAATCAAGATTAGGTGGGGATTTCATCACCCTTCCTAAGCCCCACAAATCGCAAACCGAGCATCTAGATCAACCCTTCATTAATTTAAAAAATATCTAGACCAGACTCTGAGGACTGTCGCGCTCAATAAGGACAGAGAAAGCTCATGGGTAATCTATCGTTTATCCGCATTACTTTTGTAGTGCCTAGGCAAGTGTGTCAAAGGCTCGTGGTTTTTAATTAGGCCCACTACTGTGCTTCTTTCCTACTTACCTGGCACTTATCTGGCTACAAGGGTAGTACGGAGGCGGTAGAGGATTGATCCTGCGGCTTATCCTTTGGAAGTCTAGGAGTGGTCTAGAGACTGGACCTAGGTGACCTTAGTTCTAGGGTTGCTTGTGCATTTTTGTGTGATTTGTCTTGAGTCCCACTTTTTCAAAAAAAAAAACCAATTTTAAATCACACACACGCTGCCACTTGCACTAAACCCGCTTAGTGCATGCTCGGCTGGACACGGGATCCTAGTGCCCGTCTTGTCCGCGTCCTACTATCGACTCCGAAGTCGGTGCTTCTTCATCTTCTTTTCCCCCACCACACACCACGACCAAGATGGACGGCACTCCATCAGATTATAACACCACGCTGCCACTGCCCGTAGGTGCGCAGAATCCACCGTGCATCTCTCTCCAAGAGAGATGCTATCCTATCCGTGGTCCTCTTCCCACTTGTCTATCTCTTCCACCAGCTAATGGGGATAATTTCGAAATTAAACCCCACTACATCAATCTGCTGCCCAAATTTCACGGGCTTGAGTCGGAAGACGCGTACGTTTTCATCACCAAATTCGAAAACGTATGCGCAATGATGGGTACTTCACAGTTGACTGTCGATGCTATGCGCTTGCGTCTTCTCCCATTCACACTGTGCGACTTGGCAGAAAAATGGCTTTATAATACTGCCGCACACTCTATCACTAATTGGGATGAATTCGTCATAGCATTTCTTAAGAAGTTTTACCCAAACCATAAGACTGCCCATATTAGGAGCGAGATCAACCAGTTCACCCAGCTTCCCAATGAGCCATTTTGGAAGTGCTTTGAACATTTCAAGGATCTGCTTGTCCAATGTCCTCATCATGGAATACAAAGATGGGATTTATGTCGAATTATATATGAGGGCATTAATCCAGCGACAAAGCAGATGCTTAAAACAATGTGTCAATGCAATTTCACGTCTAAAGATGACGGTGAAGCTTGGAAGTATCTGGAAGACCTCGCTGAAAATACCTTACAGTGGGAAAGCGTAAGACCACCTTCATCTAGGGGAGGTATTCACCAGCTCGATATTTCCATCGCAGTGAAAGCCGAAATGGCAGCGATGGAGAAGAAATTCGACGCTATTGAGAACAGATTCTCATCAGTCTCCCTAAATCAGGTCATGCTTCCCAAGACCGTCTGTGGTTGCTGTTCAGATCCTTCACACTTAACGGAAGAATGTCCTATGAATGCAATGTTTCAAACTAATGCTGCTTTTCAGCAGTGACCTAAAAACGATCCTTATTCTTCCACGTACAATCAAGGATGGAGGAACCATCCTAACTTTGCTTGGAACCAAAACCAACAAAGCAATTATCAAAGACCTCCTCCACAGCAACCACAACCACAGAATCAGCCCCCCTTTCAGTCACAAAATTTCCAAAATCCGGCCAACACTTCTACACCACAAGTGGCCGGTATTGATAACTCTTCACTCGCACAAACTTTGGATATGTTCATGAAACATTCCATGCAATTGTCGGCTGAGATGAAGTCTTCTATTGATACCATACAGAAAGACTACGCCTCCCACGGCGACAGTATTAAATCAATAGAAAACCAACTTGCACAGTTAAACGCCGCAATGAGTGCGAGAGAGAAAGGGAAACTCCCATCTCAACCCATACCTAATCCTGGCCACTCACAAAGTTATAATGTGAATGCCGTTACTACGTTGAGATCGGGAAAAGTGCTGAATAACCGAGTGGGTGAGCAATGTGATGATGTTAGCGACAAAAATGATACCCCAGCTTCTTCTTCTTCCCCTAATTCGTCTAGTCTCCCACCTTCATCCGAGCCTATTCTCCGTTTTCCCCAAGGCTCGAACCCTTCGCCCATTTCCTTGAATCTACCTAAAACGATCCCCACTCCAATTCTGGGATCCACTCCATCCCCACAATCCTCTCCAATGTTGGACCAAACCCTTATTGATAAAGCACTTTATCCAAACAGGTTAAGGGGCAACAGACCAAGTCTACAAATGGAGAAGATTGTGGAAATTTTTAAGCAAGTTAACATAAACATTCCTCTCCTAGATGCTATTCAACAAGTTCCGTCATATGCGAAAATCCTAAAGGACTTGTGCACTAGGAAGAGAAAAGTTCAAGTACCTAAAAAAGTTTTCCTTGCGAGTAATGTGAGCACTGCTTTTATACAACAACTACCCAAGAAACGAAAGGACCCCGGAAGTCCTACAATTTCTATTTCTATTGGGGGTAAAAATATCAATCGTGCTCTACTCAATTTATGTGCTAGTGTTAACATGCTTCCGTATTCTGTTTATGAGCAATTAGGGATCGGAGAGTTAAAACCTGCGCATTGCACTCTTCAGATGGCCGATTGATCTATCACCCAACCTAGGGGTGAGCTGGAGGATGTGTTAATCAAAGTCGGGGAATTCATATTTCTCGTGGACTTTATTGTTTTAGATACACAACCTGTGGCGAACCCACACAATCAAATCCCGGTGATATTCGGTCAACCCTTTTTGGCCACTTCCAACGCAGTAATCAATTGTAGAAACGGCTCTATGACCATATCCTTTGAAAAGAAGTCAATTGAGCTTAACATTTACAAGTTGGGAAGCGAACCCTCCGAACCCTATGCTCATGTGTGTTCTGTCGAATTAATGGATGTCGACAGCAGCGAATTTGATCAACCTCATGATACTGACTCTTTTCATATGTTGTTGTTTGACCCAACCATGTACTCTTCCACCGAGTTGTCCGGGTCAACATCTAACGCAGATGAGGAACTTTTTATAGAGTCTGATGATCATCTTGTTTTTCCTGATGACATTATTCTTCGGGGTATCGACGAAAGCTTTGAGGAAATTTTCGCTGATGAACTCGCATTTTTAAAAGATACGGGTGTTGAGATAAATCAACTCCAAGATGAAGAAATTGGACCTCCATCCCTTCTTTTGGACAATCATGATAATGCGAGTAATCCATCATCACTATCACTGTGTCGTCTCTCCAAATTGAGACGCAATCCTTTTCCATTACACCTCTTATCACCTCCCCACTTCTTCACGTCGAAAGGTGACATGTTCTTCCACCAACCTTGGTACTTCATCGCTAAAATTTTTGAATAGTTGATGTTGACCTTCGGTCTTTGCAAAGCTTGGCATTGACCAATAACCTTGACCCCCTCGTGTGATTTTAAAAGATTAAAATTGTTTAACTCAAGTTTGGGGGGGTATATTTTAGCTTTTGAAAGAAAATGATTTTTACAAAATTGTGACCCTAAAATAAGTTTGGGAGAGGATTCTCACTTTCATATATTCTCGCCCCCATTAATAATTTCCTCCCAAGTCTACAGGTTTTTGAGCTTAACGGATGATATCAGTGAGGACACTGCTAGAAACAAGTTTGGGGGAGGTTAGTGCTTATTTACACATCAATTTGCATCATATTTTGCATAAGCACAACATTTTTAAAAAAAATTCTTTTATAACAAAAGATTAGAAAGTGAAAAATTACATCCAAAAGATTTGAATAGCTTAAGAAAACTAAGAAAATTAGAAGTTTTCTTAAACGAACTAGTAATAAGTAGTTATGAGCTGTTGTCCCAAGGGTTAGTAAGATGAAGTAAGTCACTAATCTGAGGATAAAAATAAGTCTGAAAAATAGTTTCTATTCTGGAAGCCAAACATTTGAATATTGATACCCTACTATATGCACTTACACACGTCTTGAAACTAGGGATAGTAGAGGATACCTTAAAATGCTCTTGTCTAAAAGCCAAAGTGTGAAGGAAATAAAAAAAAGAAAAAAATATAAAAATGGTGAAAAGAAAAATGAACACTGGTTTTGTTATCGCCAATGCAGCAATAAAAAAATATAGCAAGGGTGCTTCATCACCTAGTGCCTTAGACCAACTGGTTTGGGAGTCACTGCTAAGCCTTAGGTGGTGCAAGACGAGGAAAATACTATCACCTAATCAGCAAGCGCATGAGTAATCGATCGGTTAGTACCTCAAGAAGTATTAACGGTCGCATGAAAATGTGTGAGCAAATCCTTAAATATTCATCAAATTAAAAAGTACTGCGGCAGATGGACAAGAGTATGATAGCTTGAATTGAATTCTCCGAGTGTAGGGATGTTCTATTCACACACGTAGGGGTATATGATCGATGTTTGGATGAAAGGTAGGAACGAAAAATAAAGACGATGTTTTATTGAGAGATGATGTGATTTTTAACATCTTTTCATGACTATTAAGATAGGGCTCATGACAACTGAAAAGCTAGTGTAGTTGGAAACTCTAAATTTTCAAAGTATTTCTTTTATGGTTCTTATCTTTATACGTAAATTTCACCATCTATCTTTTATTATAGGATTTTGTGGGTGTAATCCGCTGAAAACCCTCAAGAGACAACACTCCTCCTACTAGGGAAACCTAGAGGTTTAACGGCTTGTTGCACGTGCTCAGTGCAATCGTGTTTGCCTACGAAAATGTGCTTATTTTTCTCCTTTCTTTTTCTTCTTCTCTTGAATAAACTAGTTTGCTCGGGACGATCAAACATAAGTTTGGGGGTATTTGTTTAGTTGATAAAACTGCATATTTAATATGACATTTTTCCTACTATTTTCTATATAATAAAAAGTGTTTATTATAATATATGATACATATGAGGGTTTATCTGTAAAAATACTATTTTCATGTGTTTATATATTATAAATAACATTTTGTAGGAAAAAGTAAGCATATAATATCCATGTAACATTTGGCCCATTTAAATATGCTTACCTTATTAATACCTTTGACCAATTCTTAATGGTTAAGTTAATATCTCAATAAAACAAACTCTACTAATATTGTTTGTTGAGTTATTGTGCAGAATTTTCAGGGCTGAAATCAAGGAAATCAAAGTTGGCAAATCAAATCTACCAAAGATATTCAAGAAACTAATTCTGGTAGAAATGTAGAAAAGATTTTCAAAGTCTAGATACTCAAAAGATTACCAAGTGTTACAGATATGAAGCTACAAAAATTAGAGGCCATGACCTCACCAAAAAGGGGCGGATCTGCGGCCAAACCTATCTAATGGCTGCGGTTCCGCCGCGGATTTGAAGAGTTGAGATATGCGATTGTGGTGGTTAGGATCCTAACAACTAGTTTCCATATTAGGAAACGAGGGTTCTGGCTCTGTGACTATAAATAAGGACCGAGAGCCTCTTGGAAAAATTATCAAGCCGACGCGATCACGAAGTCTAAGACGGCTCACGCATCCAGGCTGGTCATCAACTGTTCGTCTACCTCTTTAGAAGAGATCTAGAAGCAACTAGAAATTGTAATCATTTTCTAAGGATCAAAGTGTAATGAATATTGTTGATTAATAAAGATAGCTTTCTTTTCCTTATTCTATTTCTTCGTAGTTTAATTATGCAATTTCTTTCCATCTCTTTTTCTCCCAACATGTGCGAGTAATTCTCCGCTTGTTAGGATTCGTAGGATTAGGGTAGGATAATCGATGATGAACATCCCTAAACCCTTTTTAAGTCCTATAAAGTTTATGAACTTTATCAAAAGAATCATTAACATCCTAATCGAGTGCGCTAACAATTCTTTGTTAGTCCCGACCGCGATTAGAGATTAGATTAATGATTGTTTTGGTAAAGGCTAGATATGAACGGAGTTCTGTGTCGAGATAAGGGTTAAGAGTGGGATTCCTTTTCCCTCCAGAAAGCCTAATCTACACGCATCACCGTCGTTCTAGTTTTAAATCTATTAAAGGATAAAAAAGGGCAACTTTTAATTAATCGTCCATAACTACTAAATCTTAACGAACCCTATAAGCCCCCTTATTATATTAACTACATCCCTAAAATAATCTAGATCTATATTTTTGCATTAGTGCTTAACGTAGATCTAGAAACCTTTCCACAAAATTCTTTATCCCTCCTCTCTTTTTCAACACATCTAAAGTAAGAGTAAAAGATTCCACGTTTCCCTGAGGATGACCCGTACTCATCTCGGTCTAGCTACGCGCGACACCGTTATTGATTGCGGTTATTCTACAAACACACTCATTCGCAACAATCAAATAGCGCCGTTGCCGGGGATACGTGCGTAATTTTTTATTCTTACTATTTGTGTTGAATTCTTAGACGATTCATATCATTATTAACACAAAACTGTAAATTGCATATTTAACGATTTGTGCGTGAATTTTGCAAGGAGATCTGAAGTCACAGAATTAAGGAAAACAGAAGACAGAGACATTCTTAAAGATCCAGAGGAGTACAGGAGGCTACAGAAAAATTTTCATCAACTGATCCATCTACTCCGCGGCGGAAGAGCGGCAAAGAAGCTCATTTACGGCGGAAGCGCGGCCAGTTAGGGGATCTAGGGCTTCAGTCTTCTCTGGTATCTTTCTCAACTCCTTCTCTCTCCTCTCAAATCCAATAAAATCTATTTTCTGCAGGATTCTTTGCAAAATAGCGCCGCTCAAAAATCTTTTTGCAAAGTTTTGTGATTGGTTTTGTTTTGCATATCTTAATACGGACTTTAAGGGGAAAAAACCAAATCAAGATTAGGTGGGGATTTCATCACCCTTCCTAAGCCCCACAAATCACAAACCGAGTATCTAGATCAACCCTTTATTAATTTAAAAAATATCTAGACCAGACTCTAAGGACTGTCGCGCTCAATAAGGACAGAGGAAGGTCATGGGTAATCTATCGTTTATCTGCATTACTTTTGTAGTGCCTAGGCAAGTGTGTCAAAGGCTCGTGGTTTTTAATTAGGCCCACTACTGTGGTTCCTTCCCACTTACCTGGCACTTATCTGGCTATAAGGGTAGTACGGGGGCGGTAGAGGATTGATCCTGCGGCTTGTCCTTTGGAAGTCTAGGAGCGGTCTAAAGACTGGACCTAGGTGACCTTAGTTCTAGGGTTGCTTGTGCATTTTTGTGTGATTTGTCTTGAGTCCCACTTTTTCAAAAAAAAAAACAAACCAATTTTAAATCACACACACGCTGCCACTTGCACTAAACCCGCTTAGTGCATGCTCGGCTGGACACGGGATCCCAGTGCCCGTCTTGTCCGCGTTCCTGCTATCGACTCCGAAATCGGTGCTTCTTCATCTTCTTTTCCCCCACCACACACCACGACCAAGATGGACGGCACTCCATCAGATTATAACACCACGCTGCCACTGCCCGTAGGTGCGCAGAATCCACCGTGTATCTCTCTCCAAGAGAGATGCTATCCTATCCGTGGTCCTCTTCCCACTTGTCTATCTCTTCCACCAGCTAACGGGGATAATTTCGAAATTAAACCCCACTACATCAATCTGCTGCCCAAATTTCACGGGCTTGAGTCGGAAGACGCGTACGTTTTCATCACCAAATTCGAAAACGTATGCGCAATGATGGGTACTTCACAGTTGACTGTCGATGCTATGCGCTTGCGTCTTCTCCCATTCACACTGTGTGACTTGGCAGAAAAATGGCTTTATAATACTGCCGCACACTCTATCACTAATTGGGATGAATTCGTCATAGCATTTCTTAAGAAGTTTTACCCAAACCATAAGACTGCCCATATTAGGAGCGAGATCAACCAGTTCACCCAGCTTTCCAATGAACCATTTTGGAAGTGCTTTGAACGTTTCAAGGATCTGTTTGTCCAATGTCCTCATCATGAAATACAAAGATGGGATTTATGTCGAATTATATATGAGGGCATTAATCCAGCGACAAAGCAGATGCTTGAAACAATGTGTCAATGCAATTTCATGTCTAAAGATGACGGTGAAGCTTGGAAGTATCTGGAAGACCTCGCTGAAAATACCTTACAGTGGGAAAGCGTAAGACCACCTTCATCTAGGGGAGGTATTCACCAGCTCGATATTTCCATCGCAGTGAAAGCCGAAATGGCAGCGATGGAGAAGAAATTCGACGCTATTGAGAACAGATTCTCATCAGTCTCCCTAAATCAGGTCACGCTTCCCAAGACCGTCTGTGGTTGCTGTTCAGATCCTTCACACTTAACGGAAGAATGTCCTATGAATGCATTGTTTCAAACTAATGCTTCTTTTCAGCAGCGACCTAGAAACGATCCTTATTCTTCCACGTACAATCAAGGATGTAGGAACCATCCTAACTTTTCTTGGATCCAAAACCAACAAAGCAATTATCAAAGACCTCCTCCACAACAACCACAACCACAGAATCAGCCCCCCTTTCAGTCACAAAATTTCCAAAATCCGGCCAACACTTCTACACCACAAGTGGCCGGTATTGATAACTCTTCACTCGCACAAACTTTGGATATGTTCATGAAACATTCCATGCAATTGTCGGCTGAGATGAAGTCTTCTATTGATACCATACAGAAAGACTCCGCCTCCCACGGCGAAAGTATTAAATCAATAGAAAACCAACTTGCACAGTTAAACGCCGCAATGAGTGCGAGAGAGAAAGGGAAACTCCCATCTCAACCCATACCTAATCCTGGCCACTCACAAAGTTATAATGTGAATGCCGTTACTACGTTGAGATCGGGAAAAGTGCTGAATAACCAAGTGGGTGAGCAATGTGATGATGTTAGCGACACAAATGATACTCCAGCTTCTTCTTCTTCCCCTAATTTGTCTAGTCTCCCACCTTCATCCGATCCTATTCTCCGTTTTCCCCAAGGCTCGAACTCTTCGCCCATTTCCTCGAATCTACCTAAAACGATCCCCACTCCAATTCTGGGATCCACTCCATCCCCACAATCCTCTCCAATGTTGGACCAAACCCTTATTGATAAAGCACCTTATCCAAACAGGTTAAGGGGCAACAGACCAAGTCCACAAATGGAGAAGATTGTGGAAATTTTTAAGCAAGTTAACATAAACATTTCTCTCCTAGATGCTATTCAACAAGTTCCGTCATATGAGAAAATCCTAAAGGACTTGTGCACTAGGAAGAGAAAAGTTCAAGTACCTAAAAAAGTTTTCCTTGCGAGTAATGTGAGCACTGCTTTTATACAACAACTACCCAAGAAATGAAAGGACCCCGGAAGTGCTACAATTTCTATTTCTATTGGGGGTAAAAATATCAATCGTGCTCTACTCAATTTAGGTGCTAGTGTTAACTTGCTTCCGTATTCTGTTTATGAGCAATTAGGGATCGGAGAGTTAAAACCTGCGCATTGCACTCTTCAGATGGCCGATCGATCTATCACCCAACCTAGGGGTGAGCTGGAGGATGTGTTAATCAAAGTCGGGGAATTCATATTTCCCGTGGACTTTATTGTTTTAGATACACAACCTGTGGCGAACCCACACAATCAAATCCCGGTGATACTCGGTCGACCCTTTTTGGCCACTTCCAACGCAGTAATCAATTGTAGAAACGGCTCTATGACCCTATCCTTTGGAAAGAAGTCAATGAGCTTAACATTTACAAGTTGGGAAGCGAACCCTTCGAACCCTATGCTCATATGTGTTCTGTCGAATTAATGGATGTCGACAGCAGCGAATTTGATCAACCTCATGATACTGACTCTTTTCATATGTTGTTGTTTGACCCAACCATGTACTCTTCCACCGAGTTGTCCGGGTCAACATCTAACGCTGATGAGGAACTTTTTATAGAGTCTGATGATCATCCTGTTTTTCCTGATGACATTATTCTTCGGGGTATCAACGAAAGCTTTGAGGAAATTTTCGCTGATGAACTCGCATTTTTAAAAGATACGGGTGTTGAGATAAATCAACTCCAAGATGAAGAAATTGGACCTCCATCCCTTCTTTTGGACAATCATGATAATGCGAGTAATCCATCATCACTATCACTATGTCGTCTTTCCAAATTGAGACGCAATCCTTTTCCATTACACCTCTTATCACCTCCCCACTTCTTCACGTCGAAAGGTGACATGTTCTTCCACCAACCTTGGTACTTCATCGATAAAATTTTTGAATGGTTGGTGTTGACCTTCGGTCTTTACAAAGCTTGGCATTGACCAATAACCTTGACCCCCTCATGTGATTTTAAAAGATTAAAATTGTTTAACTCAAGTTTGGGGGGGTATATTTTGGCTCTTGAAAGAAAATGATTTTTATAAAATTGTGAGCCTAAAATAAGTTTGGGAAAGGATTCTCACTTTCATATATTCTCGCCCCCATTAATAATTTCCTCCCAAGTCTACGGGTTTTTGAGCTTAACGGATGACATCAGTGAGGACACTGCTAGAAACAAGTTTGGGGGAGCTTTGTGCTTATTTACACATCAATTTGCATCATATTTTGCATAAGCACAACATTTTTTTAAAAAATTCTTTTATAACAAAAGATTAGAAAGTGAAAAATTACATCCAAAAGATTTGAATAGCTTAAGAAAACCAAGAAAATTAGAAGTTTTCTTAAACGAACTAGTAATAAGTAGTTATGAGCTGTTGTCCCAAGGGTTAGTAAGATGAAGTAAGTCACTAATCTGAGGATAAAAATAAGTCTGAAAAATAGTTTCTATTCTGGAAGCCAAACATTTGAATATTGATACCCTACTATATGCACTTACACACGTCTTGAAATTCGGGATAGTAGAGAATACCTTGAAATGCTCTTGTCTAAAAGACAAAGTGTGAAGGAAATAAAAAAAAGAAAAAAATATAAAAATGGTGAAAAGAAAAATGAACACTGGTTTTGTTATCGCCAAGGCAGCAATAAAAAAATATAGCAAGGGTGCTTCATCACCTAGTGCCTTAGACCAACTGGTTTGGGAGTCACTGCTAAGCCTTAGGTGGTGCAAGACGAGGAAAATACTATCACCTAATCAGCAAGCGCATGAGTAATCGATCGGTTAGTACCTCAAGAAGTATTAACGGTCGCATGAAAATGTGTGAGCAAATCCTTAAATATTCATCAAATTAAAAAGTACTGCGGCAGATGGACAAGAGTATGATAGCTTGAATTGAATTCTCCGAGTGTAGGGATGTTCTATTCACACACGTAGGGGTATATGATCGATGTTTGGATGAAAGGTAGGAACGAAAAATAAAGACGATGTTTTATTGAGGGATGATGTGATTTTTAACATCTTTTCATGACTATTAAGATAGGGCTCATGACAACTGAAAAGGTAGTGTAGTTGGAAACTCTAAATTTTCAAAGTATTTCTTTTATGGTTCTTATCTTTATATGTAAATTTCACCATCTATCTTTTATTATAGGATTTTGTGGGTGTAATCCGCTGAAAACCCTCAAGAGACAACACTCCTCCTACTAGGGAAACCTAGAGGTTTAACGGCTTCTTGCACGTACTCAGTGCAATCGTGTTTGCCTACGAAAATGTGCTTATTTTTCTCCTTTCTTTTTCTCCTTCTTTTGAATAAACTAGTTTGCTCGGGACGATCAAAGATAAGTTTGGGGGTATTTCTTCAGTTGATAAAATTGCATATTTAATATGACATTTTTCCTACTATTTTCTATATAATAAAAAGTGTTTATTATAATATATGATACATATGTGGGTTTATCTGTAAAAATACCATTTTCATGTGTTTATATAATATAAATAACATTTTGTAGGAAAAAGTAAGCATATAATATCCATATAACATTTGGCCCATTTAAATATGCTTACCTTATTAATACCTTTGACCAATTCTTAATAGTTAAGTTAATATCTCAATAAAACAAACTCTACTAATATTGTTTGTTGAGTTATTGTGCAGAATTTTCAGGGCTGAAATCAAGGAAATCAAAGTTGGCAAATCAAATCTACCAAAGATATTCAAGAAACTAATTCTGGTAGAAATGTAGAAAAGATTTTCAAAGTCTAGATACTCAAAAGATTACCAAGTGTTACAGATATGAAGCTACAAAAATTAGAGGCCATGACCTCACCAAAAAGGGGCAGATCCACGGCCAAACCTATCCAATGGCCGCGGTTCCGCCGCGGATTTGAAGAGTTGAGATATGGGATTGTGGTGGTTAGGATCCTAACAACTAGTTTCCATATTAGGAAACGAGGGTTCTGGCTCTGTGACTATAAATAAGGACCGAGAGCCTCTTGGAAAAATTATCAAGCTGACGCGATCACGAAGTCTAAGACGGCTCACGCATCCAGGCTGGTCATCAACTGTTCGTCTACCTCTTTAAAAGAGATCGAGAAGCAACTAGAAATTGTAATCATTTTCTAAGGATCAAAGTGTAATGAATATTGTTGATTAATAAAGATAGCTTTCTTTTCCTTATTCTATTTCTTCGTAGTTTAATTATGCAATTTCTTTCCATCTCTTTTTCTCCCAACATGCGTGAGTAATTCTCCGCTTGTTAGGGTTCGTAGGATTAGGGTAGGATAATGGATGATGAACATCCCTAAACCCTTTTTAAGTCCTATAAAGTTTATGAACTTTATCAAAAGAATCATTAACATCCTAATCGAGTACGCTGACAATTCTTTGTTAGTCCCGACCGCGATTAGAGATTAGATTAATGATTGTTTTGGTAAAGGCTAGATATGAACGGAGTTCCGTGTCGAGATAAGGGTTAAGAGTTGGATTCCTTTTCCCTCCAGAAAGCCTAATCTACACGCATCACCGTCGTTCTAGTTTTAAATCTATTAAAGGATAAAAAGGGTAACTTTTAATTAATCGTCCATAACTACTAAATCCTAACGAACCCTACAAGCCCCCTTATTATATTAACTACATCCCTAAAATAATCTAGATCTATATTTTTGCATTAGTGCTTAACGTAGATCTAGAAACATTTCCACAAAATTCTTTATCCCTCCTCTCTTTTTCAACACATCTAAAGTAAGAGTAAAAGATTCCACGTTTCCCTAAGGACGACCCGTACTCATCTCGGTCTAGCTACGCGCGACACCGTTATTGATTGTGGTTATTCTACAAACACACTCATTCGCAACAATCAATGCCTTTCCATATGAAGCTCTCGGTCCTTTATATAGCACTAGAAGCATAAATCCTAGTTACCTAATATAGTGATTTCCTATTGTGATCCTACCCACCAAATCTTGAATCCCAAATCCATATAACGGCCGCGGATCCACCGCAATATGTAGAGTTTGGCCGCGGTTGGGCGGCCGATTGGAGGAATTAGGGTTTATGATTTCTGGTGCTTCCTCATGTTGACACGTGGAGATTTATGTGATATCTGGATTCTTCAAATCCTCTCTGAGTCTCTGTCAGTATTGATTTTATGATTTAATTAAATTTCATTGGCAGATTTGTGATTCCTGACATCTCGAATATCTAGATCTCCTAACCTGAGCTAAATCTGCACAATATCTCCATTTAAAATATTTATCCCTAGACCCTTTTCATCAAAATATATATACAGGTTGTTTCTTCTTCTTCTTCTTCCTCTAAGCTCTAACACTCACATGAGTTATGAACCCTAGGGCTTGTGAGAATTCTAAGTGAGCTAATACTCCTACTTCATCAACCTACACTCAATTAGCCATTAAGTATAGGTTGTTTCCTTCACTACTGATAGATTAGTGAAGAGGTAGCTTGAACTAGAGAAGTTTCAAGATGGATCATCTTGGCTTCGAAGATCGCGAAGCAAGCTCGTTCATTTCTTCAAGTGGAGCCAAGAGGAGTCGTGGGAGCTACTACCCGGAGCTATAGAAGTGAAGAACTTGGTCTACAAAAGTTGTAATCTCTTTCACTTAGTGTAGTTTTTGTTATATCATTACTTAAACCCTAATGATCTAGTTAGATTCTAGCTTAGTGTAGTTTAGCACCCAAGATTTTTTAAAATTGCATGCTTGATGCCGATAAAAACCTAGTGGTGCTGCTAAGACACACTTTCAGGTATGAACCTGGAAATAATGACGAAATTTTCGGGATGTGACAACGAGTGCTAGGACTATCTTTTCAATGGCTAGTTACTTGGTCTCCGTGTTTTTAAAAACGTGGCTGATATAGTAAACTAGTCTTTGTATCCTTTCGGATTCTCTGATGAGTACGGAGCTGGCGGCCTGGTCGGAGACGACCAGGTACAGCAGCAGCTTGTCTCTTACAGCTGGTCGGGTGAGAAGCGGTGGCATCGTAAGATGCGTCTTGAGCTGCTCGAAGGCTACCTGATATTCTTCGGACCACTCGAACCCGGGGATTTTTCTCAAGGTTTTGAAGAAAGGCAGGCACTTTTTGCCAGACCTGGAGATGAACCGACTCAAAGCGACCACCTTGCCCATAAGTCGCATGATTTCAACGTTGCTTTTGGGCGTCGCCATGTCAATGATGGTCATGATCTTTTTCGGGTTTGCCTCGATTCCTCGATGTGCGACCATGAATCCAAGGAACTTTCCGCCCGTGACGCCGAAAGCATACTTGGCTGGATTCAGCTTCATTTTGTACTTTCGCAGGACCTCAAAGGTCTCGCCGAGATCCGTGGTATGCCCGGTTGAAAAAGTGGATTTCATGAGCATGTCATCGACGTAGACTTCCATATTTCTCACGATTTGAAGCTACAACAGCTTGTTGACCAGCCGCTGGTACGTTGCCCCAGCGTTTTTGAGGCCAAAGGGTATTACCTCGTAGCAGTACACTCTTTGATCGGTAGTAAAGGCGGCGAGCTTTTCGTCAGCCGGGTTCATCTGGATTTGATTATAACCGGAGAAGGCATCCATGAAGGTCAGCAACTAGAGACCGACCGACCTGTCAACTAACTGGTCTATCCGCGGGAGCGAGTAGTTGTCTTCAGGGCAGGCCTTGTTCAGGTCGGTAAAATTGACGCACATGCACCACTGATTGGTTGTGAAAAAGTGTTTGTAGTAACCGCAATAAACACGGCGTCGCGTGTATCTAGCTGTGGTGAAAACGGGTCGTCCGCAGGGATACATGGAATTTCTAATCTTGGTTTAGACGAGTTGAATAAAATAAAAGAAGAAAGGAGAATATATTCTATATCTATGTTAAACACGGATATATAATATATATAAAGAAGGCTTGTAGGGTTCATCGGATTTAGTAGTCATGGATGAATACAAAAGATGACTCCGTTTATCTTTTAATAGATTTAAAACTAGATCGATAACGATGAATGCAGATTAGGGTTTTTAGAGGGAATATGGTTACCACTCTTAACCCTTAATTTTTCATTGACCTCTATTCATGGCTAGCCTTTACCAAAACCATTGTTAATCTAATCTCAAATCACGGTCGTGACTATCAATGATTTGATAGCGCGCCCGATTAGGATGTTAACAATTGCTTTGCTAAAGTTTATAAACTTTATAAGACGTAAAAGGAGTTAAGAAATTTTCATCATCCATTGATCTAACCTAATCCTACGAACGCTAACAAGCGGAGAATTACTCGCACATGATAGAGATAGAAGAAGAAGGGATAGAGAAGGAAATCATAATAAAAAATGCAGAAAGTAAAAATGCGATAAGAATAAAACAACTACCTTTATTAATCAACTAGATCAATTACACTTTTTGTTTCTTTAGAAAGTAGAATATAAAACTCTAGTTTGCTTTTCGATCTCTCTAGAAGGAGGTAGCTGAATAGCTGATTGATCAACCTGGATGCGTGGATCGTCTTGGACCTTGTAATCTCTTCGGTTTGATGCCTTTCCATATGAAGCTCTCGGTCCTTTATATAGCACTAGAAGCATAAACCCTAGTTACCTAATATAGTGATTTCCTATTGTGATCTTACCCACCAAATCTTGAATCCCAAATCCACATAACGGCCGCGGATCCACCGCAATATGTAGAGTTTGGCCACGGTTGGGTGGCTGATTGGAGGAATTAGGGTTTATGATTTATGGTGCTTCCTCATGTTGACACGTGGAGATTTATGTGATATCTGGATTCTTCAAATCCTCTCTGAGTCTCTGTCAGTATTGATTTTATGATTTAATTAAATTTCATTGGCAGATTTATGATTCCTGACATCTCGAATATCTAGATCTCCTAACGTGAGCTAAATCTGCACAATATCTCCATGAATAATATTAGTAATATTTGTTAAATTAGAGATATTATTCTAACCATTTGTATGATATCATATTTTTTTTAAGAATCTTGATTAGAAAATTTGATATGATATGCATATTTTAATTACCAAAATATCATATAAATATAATATGCATATATTTTCCTTCATAATGTTAATTATAATATATAAACATATGACAATAGATATTTTACAGATAAACCCTCATATGTTTCATATTTATAATAAACACCTTTAAATATTTAAGAAAAGTAAGGAAAATGTTATATCAAAAGTGCAATATTTTCAACTGAACGACCACTTCCCATTTTCCTTCTTAACCATGACTAAGTTGTCTAGCTAAGCCGAATAGTCCAGCTTCCTGATGAAGCCAGCCGCGAGTAGTCTGTCCACTTCCTCCTCAATCACCTTCTGTTTGACATGCGTGAAGCTTCTTTTCTTTTGTTGGAACGGCCGGGCCTTTGAGTCAATACCGAGCTTGTGGGAGATCGCCTTGAGGTCGATTCCCGGCATGTCCACGGGATTCCAAGCAAATACGTCAGAGTTGCTTTGGAGGAACTGGATAAGGTTGTCCCGAGTTTCCCCGGTCAAGAAGGAGACGATCTGGACAGTTCGGCTGTTGTCTCCCTCCTTGAGTGGATCCTCGGACACGACTTCTACTAGGGAACCCGGATCTCTTTTTTGTCATTACGTGTATCCATAGATTCCTGAGGATCGCACGGTCCCTCGGAAACATCAACATCTTTTTCCTCGAGAAGCGTTGAGGCGAGACAAACCCTGCCGGTTTGTTGATCTCCGTAGGCCCGACCTATTCCCCCATCGCCCAGATGGAACTTGAGAGCGAGGTGGTAAGTCGAGATTTGAGCCTGGAGGGTGTTTAAAGTGGGGCGACCCAAAAGGATGTTATATGACGAAGGAACCACGGCGACGAGGAAACTCACCGACATGGTTCGGGTTCTTCCAGCCTCCCCTATGTTAAAAGGGAGAGTGATCGTCTCCTTGGCTCGGACGGAGTGGTTTGTAAACCCGAAAAGGACGTATGAGGTCGGTTGAAGATCAGACGGGTTTAATCCCATACGCTGGAAACAGTCGTAGAATAGGATGTCCGCCGAGCTTTCCGAGTCAACTAGGATTCTCCGGACTTCGTACTGATTTACCCGAGCCGTGATCACCGGAGGATCATTGTGTGGGAGGGATATTCCATGAAGGTCTTCATCGGTAAAGGTGATGGGAGCAACCTTCCTGTACTTCTTGGAGGGGGATCATCTAAGGTCATGACCGACCGGATATGGCAGGTGTCCTCGTTGCTCGGAGCCGAGTCAATAGAGACGACCATGATCTGCCCGACCGTCAACTCTTCGGGTGGAGGCTGGTCTATTTGCTCCCGATCTGCTTGATGTTTATCTCGCAGGTATTTAGCTAGGTGACCGAAGCAGATCAGCTCCTCAATATAATCATAGAGTTGTTTGCAGTTCTCGGTCGGGTGCCCCTACGACTGATGAAAGGTGCAATATGGGCCAGGGAGTCACTTACCCTGCCTTTGTATCATTGGCGGGAGTTTGAAGAATCTCTCGCTCTTTGACTCCTGTAGCTCGGTTTAAGAGACTTTCAGAGGGGTGTACTCATGAAACCTCGGGGAATACGGTTTTGAAAGATCGGTCTTTTTCTTCTCCTCCTGGTCTCATTTCTTTCGGTCTGTCCGGTCCCCATGGGGTAGGTTGGCGTTCACTTCAGACTCGAGTTGGATATTCTACTAGGTCCAGACTTTTACCTTAGCCATGGTCTTAGGTTGCGCTAATGCAAAAGAGCGGAGCCACTCTTTATGCCTAAGACCCGATCTCAAGGCGGTGATGACCATTTTGTCACTGTGCTTGGATACTTCCAGAAGGGCATTATAGAACCGGGTGACGTAACTTTCAAAAGATTCCCAGTCATCGCTCTTGATGGTGAACAGGTAGTCGACCGTCCTTTTCTACCGTCGGTTGCCGACGAAATGACCAAGGAACTAAGTAGCCAGCTCATCAAAGGTTGAGATTGAACGTGGAGCAAGGCCGCGGAACCATTCTCGTCTGGCCCGGATAAGGGTGGTGGGAAAGGCTCGGCACTGAGCCGCGTCCAAGTTGTCCTGGAAGCTCAAACCCGCTGTGAACGCGTCCAGGTGGTTCTTTAGGTCGGACTTCCCTTCGAAGAGAGCCAGCTTGGGCGGCTTGTTTCGAGACGAGACGCTCTCACGTAGTAACTGCTCTGTGAAGGGTCTCGTGAGAGAATCCGCGGAGTATTTCGCCAACCCTCCGGGCGAACGGGTGTGAGCCACATGTCCTCAATCTTTTTCTCGAGGACCTCAATTCGCTATTGGTACCCCGAGAATACTCCATAGTTGGAGTGCATGCTATCTCTACTCCGGGCTTGCACGATGGAGCGATTTCGGCTTTGTTTTATCACGTTCCTCAGATCCTCGGGGTGGACCCTTCGTGGTTAGCCCCGATGTTCACCATGTGCGCGGTCTCGATGAGTGTGGTGACGTCGGTCTTGCCTGGAGTCAGGTGACTTGACTGACATCTCTTCAGGGGGCGAAAGAGCGCTGCGAGCGTTGAAGCGATAGTCTGGTCACTCCCGAGATCTCGGTGTTGAACTGTCCGGCGCCCAAAGAGTCATGGAATCATTCCACGTATGGGGGTCGTGACTGCCGGAATCGGCACGCCGGTGTTCCGTGACATCGAGATAGGTGTGAGCGGGGTCGAATGCCTATATGCGCCCCTCCATCACTCCACACATGCCGTCATTTCGAGGAGTGGGGACAGCGGTTTGGCGGGAATGGTCGACTGTTTGAACACGAGCGAGCGCGTCCACCATCGTCGTGAGCCTGTCGATCCGTGTAGATAAGACGTCGATGATGCTGGAAGGTGGAATAGAACCGCCCCCGCCTCTGTTGTGGAGGACGGGACGGCTCGTGCTAGGATCGTTGTGATTATCGCTGGCCATTGAATCGAAGACGGAAGATCAACTTTCTTAGGTGGGAAAGCCCCTCTTACAAACAGTGCCAACTAATGGAGGTCAGAATCTCCCTCAGATGTTATCCTCCGTCGATCTTGCTGCCAATGATGCTTAACGGTTGAGATTTTGGATGAGGGTTGAGCGTGTGGATCTCAACAGGTTATTGGATATTGTTGATGTCAAGCTACCTGCAAAGGAAGTCACGGGGTGGGAAACCACCGTAAGACCCTCTGACGATCAAGTAAGTACCGAGGAATATTGTTATGACCTGGAAAAGGCATGAGACTGGCACTTGAATCATGTGAAATCTATAGGACCCCACCTAATTCAAGTAAGCCAAAAGCTTAGAAATCAAAATCTTTTTAGCGAAAATAGTGGAGGTGAAGTTTTGAAATAAAAGTTTAATGAAATCAGGTTCTTTCTTTAATACATAAGTAATATCATATGAAATACAATGTTTTGTGACTACTTTGAAAATATTTTTTCGTCATTTGAAATTTGGGCAGCACCTCCTTTGTAAATTCTAACCCGAAAATAATACAATCAATAATAATAATAGGCATCCCCAAGCGGGAGCTAGCTTTTCGCCAATTGGCGGAAATAACCACGCAAAGATATAAATATACAACGCCCTGAGGCGAAGATCAAACACATAAAGAAAGGAAATCAAAACATCATCAAGAAACCAGCATAAAGAAAAAATACATGAGCATGACTCTAAGTCCGAAAGAATATACAAGTCGAGCTTTCTAAGTCTACTAAATATACAAAGTCTGGTTGATGGAGGTTTTAACTAGATACAATTGAATAAAAATAAAAGTATAATGGTGGTCATGATGCAATTGTACTCCATCTACCGAAGCAATCACCCGGAAGAAAGCGGTGTGTCAACAAAGCCGCTACGGTACCTATGCGGTCAAACCTGCAAAAAAAATTGTGGCACAACGGGGGTGAGTTGCTAACTCGTGAGTAGAAGACATCACCGAGTAGAAATCGAATGTATGACTATCTCATAGGTCATACAGTAATATAATAATATAAAGACATCAAATGGCAGCAAGGGTAATAGTATAAGCATAAGTGTAATACCAATGTACTCATGTCCGTGACATAAAGTGGTAACATGTCATATGTATTATGTATAAATGCATCAGCCAATGTGTGTCCAGCAGCGACACAAAAATCATGATAAAACCTGAGTGCCCAGTATCGACACTCGAAAACATCATAAAAACCGTGTCCAGCAGCGACACATAATTCTCATATCTCGGGCTCCGTCTTTCCAGATCGGCCCCATATCTATCCTATCTCACAACTACGGTCTGTATCCTCCGGATATCCGTCGCGCCAAACTTTCATCGGTCGGTAGTGCTCCAATGCCGGGCTCAACGTCTCTCTATACGATCTTCTTACCCCAGGTACCGCACCGGGTCCATCATGTACCCGCAGATGGTGCCTCCTCGCTCCTCAAATCGGGTAAACATATATGCTCAGAACCGAGAAATCTCATAGTGGACGCCACACATCATATCACGAGAAACCGCATTTTTCTTTTTGAAATGATCATAAGTTTATAAAATTCACATGCGGTTTCCCAAATCCAGAAATCTCATGAAAACCGAAATCTCATAATCATGAGCTGATAATGACACAATGAATACTGGCATAAAGCCAATCTACAGTACATAACCAGTATGTATGTATATAAATGCATGTGGCATCTAAGTAAGAAATGCAATATCTAAACTAGCATATGAGATCAAGAATGCTAACAATACAATTAAACTACAGCTATCAGGTTATACGAATGAAGTAACGGTTTCTAATATGTATGTGGCATGTCAATTACCGATGATGATCTGTGTGAGTCGGCAAGCAAGTGTACGTGCAACATACGCATCATCGGTAATGGTGCATGTGTCCTAGCAGACGAGATCATAACGGCTAATGAAAAGAACACGTATATATAGAATGCAATGAGTATAATATGAGCATAGCAGAAAGTAAACAGTGAACGCAACTATATAAAATATATATCTATATACGAGTCATATAGTTACTGTATTTAAAAATAGCATGAATCATTGTTTTTAGAAAAGTATGGGCTACTGTGTTTTTTAGAAAAGAGATATCTTTTAAAAATCTGTAGCGTCCCTCGGATTGCTCTTTGAAAATACCTACGATTCGTTAGTTTTGAAAACAGGTATAACTCTAACTATATTCTTACATCTACTTATGTAATTAAAAGACTAAGCTAACAACCGAGTCGAAAGTGATAAGAAACTATAACATTTCTGAGTCGATATATCTAGTAGTCGGCGATCCAGCCTCATAGCATTACGTATGGTATAGTCTATCGTAGGACATCCTTGAGTCAAGAGTATGGATCGATCAAATATATATATATATATATATATATATATATATATATATATCGTACGGTAAAATGCATCGTACGGCATCCTCAAATTGAGGGTACGGGTCGAATATCATATATAATTCATAGTTCGTACGGTATCATCCGCCGTACGATAACATAAATAAGGGTATGGATCTAAGGTCATGTACATTCTATTATTTCATCAAGTCACATGTTATCGCATGTTATGTGTATATCGCCCAATGATCTTTTAGTATATCATATCATATATGATGTCTCAAACTCAAATCATATGTTAAAATCTCTTGACATCATGTCCGATCATATCAACTCACATCCACTAACGTATCATATCCCCATCTTACATGTATATGTATACTATATATATACATATATACATATACACACATATCCTATCAAGTGTGTGTGTATGTGCGTGTGTATGACAACATATATCCTAAAGGTTCACGACTAAGATAATTAAGGCTAAGGGTATACCTTCCTACGAGTACTCTTATTCTAAGTATACAGTCTCCTAGAACCCTATTTACTAAGTATCCACATCTCGCATTGTCATATATATAAATATATACAATTATCCTAATCTACAGTTGTGGGGGTGCTATACGCCATCCACCCGACTTCCCCCGTAGATATACATCTATTCACTTTCGATCCTCGCTTCAACCGAAGTCGATGAACGCTTTGCTCTCCCTTATCGCCCCTAAATCCACGCGAAGGTACCTACTATTCAAACACGTCGTATCGTAAATAAGAATCACATATGAAAATCGATACGGCAAACGAGACATACATAGGTTAGAACCTATGGTCTACGCGTGCAAGAATAACTAATCAACTCTCGACGTTGACGTACAAACGTCAAACGACGGAGTCAAAACCCAAATACCCAAAACTCAAGTCATTAAAAGTCATAAAACGAAAACAACAACTTTGAAAAACACTCCCAGATTTTACCCTAGGTTGAACTAGGCAATATTGCATATAGGATAGGTCTAATTATCAGATGATGGAGCTGTAAACCAAAGATCACACCCCAAGTCCAAAATATGGCTGCAAATTGCGGCCATAACTAATAAATCTGCGGCCCAAGTTAGGTTATAGGGGCTCATGTTTCTAGGGTAGCTTCCTACATGCCTGCTCATCTCACTGTGTTGGCAAAAAAAAATTCAGAGTCTCTGGGTCATAGCAGATCTCAATTTCTCATCACAATTTCCACAAAATCCGATTTCGGCCAATTCCAATTTCATGTTTTGGGGTTCTAAACTCAGTTAGTTCTAGAATTCTAACACTAGAGTGGTTGTGGACACTATCTAAACCTCAAGTACATCATCACAACTCAAAACATCCCCTAAACCTTATCTTGGAAATTTCCAAGATCATATAACTACACTAGTTTACTCTAAAACACTATAGGAAGGTAGGAAAGCTAATTACTTAACTAAAAATGTAGTATTTACCTCATGTAGCAACCTAAGAAAATTCTAGGATGGCCCAAAGTGCTCAAAGTCCAATCTTGATTCCACCATGGGGTTTGTGATAAGATTTTGTTCATTTTTAGTGCAGAGAGTGTGAGGTTTTGGTCGAGTTTTGGTGGTGTTTGTGGGTGGTAGAGGAGGTGGAGGTAGTTAGAGAGAAATGAAGAAAATGAAGAAGAATGGGAGGTGAAGAATAAGGAAGAGCCATGAGTGTGTAGAGTTTTCACTTTCTCTCTCTCTCTATCTCTCTCTCATCCAAGGCCCATGCTTTCATGTCTCCCTCCCCCCCTCCTCTCTCAAAATATCTCTTCATTTTCTTTTCTTTTTCTTTTAATCAAAAACCACACAAAACCATTTAAATGTAAATGAAGTTATGGTTCAAAAATATGTAACGAGTGTTGCAACATGTTATGTTGCATGTCATAATACATATATGAGATTAATGCATATTAGTAAAGTATTAATCAAGTTTAGTATTAAACTTGTATACAAATAATTGTATAATAATTTATAAAATGTCCAAATCACTTAAATTCTTTCAAAATCAATAATTCATATTAATTTCCAAATATTTTCCAAATTATACATATATAATCATGTCATTTCATTAAAACCAATTTCTATATTTTTATAATATTCATAAAATTTATTATTTTATTTATTTAAATTCCAAAACTAATATTTTATTTTTCTGAAATGTTACAATCTTCCCCCCTTAAATAAATTCGGTCCCCGAATTTAAATTTAAACCCCCCAATTACTAAAACATTTTAGCAAAATAGTCAAGTCAACGGGGTTCCGAAACCATGAATACATAAGATATATCATAGCGCAACGCATGCACATGAAAATGAATGCAAACTCACAATCAAAACTCTGTCAAGCGTCACGCCATCATGGGAGTTAATGTGAAAATACTTGTGTCTAAATCCATTACGAAAACCAAATACGATATAATTTGGACTATAACATATATATAGTACACATCTTTGTGAAATCGTCAAAACAACTGAATAATAGGTGCATGCAAAAATCCTTTTTCAAATCGCCGTGTGATGTGCGTATCACGGCACAAGTAGCGGGCGTGCATTATAAAAAAATTAGCTATATATATATATATCATTTGTTTAACATATATGTCCCGCCTTTTGGAAAATGATTTAGAAGGGTATTCTTCGTAAAGTTTCATGTCATCCTGGACACGTAGGAATATATTGAGACTATAGCTCCTTTGAAAATCCCCTCGGTAAATATTGATGCATGCAAAAATACTCAGGTACTGTCTTCAGACTAGTCCTGCTCGGTTATTAAACCATATAGTATATATCATAAAAACATGATGCTCGAAAGAAATTAGTCCTAACAATGTATACAAAGAATGCCACGTGCGTCTGGTGTGCACGGAAATCGAAATCAAATACATGAGCCATGAATGTGCACATAAACAAAAATCAAGTGCAACGGGTGTGCACGAAAACATCTGTCGAGTGCAACGGGTGTGCACGACAACAATATCGAGTGCATCTAATATGCACGAAGAATCTTGATTAAGTGCATCTGGTGTGCACAAAATCATATCTAGTTCGCCAAGTGTGCGTAAGAATCTCAATTAAGTGCATGAGGTGCACAAAATATAAATCCAGTGCACTAGGGTGCACAAAAACGAATATCAAGTATCAAAATCGAAATCAACGGTATACGACATACACCAAATTAAAATCAAGTATACCGCGGTATATGAACTCGTAAACATGTGCAACTGCGTGCACAAAACCCATATCAAGTACTGAAAGTGCACGTAAACTACACCGAATGCATAAATCAAAATCATATGCATACTATATGCATGAAATCAAAATCAAATATCTCGGAATGCGTAAAAATCAAAATCAAGTGCAATGGGTATGCACAAAAATGAACATTGGTACAACTGATACATGAAAATATGAATCAAGTGCAACTATGGTGCACATAGGAAATATCAATCATGAAACAAATTGTCAAAATATCGAAATCAAAACGATGAAAACGTGATATCCAAATCACCAAGGCGCAATTTACAATAACTGCCGTCGAGGTGCCCCTCCTTCAATGTCGAAAGGTGCCGGTGCATCCAAGGCTGGCAGAGCCAGAATATCTACTTGCCTCCTGCCCACGGTCTGGCGTCCTCTGTTCTTAGGTCCTCATTTCTCTTTGTAGCTTACCAGTTACATGACTTCTCGGCTCGACAGTCCGATTCGGAGTAATGACGGAAACAGTCCCGTTATGGCGTTTCTCTGAAGATCTCCTGACTAATTAACATGGTCACTCGTAACGTATCACGTCAATGATGGAAGTCTCTGGCCCACTGAGTGTGCGCGATATACTCGATCCTGGTCTAAGTCTTTATCGTGAAGTATTTCAAAAAGAACCCGCCAAGGTCTCTTCCAATCTCATCTCTGCCGGACTGCCCAGAAGTTAGCACTCTTTCACTTAATCTGTTTCTTGTTCCGGGACAGCTGCATTCTCATCATGACTTTCCTCTAGAAATTATGACCGTATCCAACGCCTCTGCGTACATATCAAGTCTCTAATATCAACGGAGAGGAAAAATAACTCGTAAAGATCTCGCATGAACCTCTTACTCCGCTTCCCTTCAATATGGACCAATTCGGAATCATCTCTTCGTAGCTGTGTGGATTATGCTCCAATTTGATATAGTCATATCCAGAGTCTCTTTCAAAACTATGAACTCGGCATCTCTAATATCCTGTAGAAGGCATCTGGCCAAAAACACCCTTGGGAACTCGTCCAAGTCATCGGAGTAATGCGCATTCGCTCATCATTTCTCGATCGACTCACCATACGTCTGAGTGAGGTCCCCTTCTAACTAAAACCAGTCTATTTGATGACCTCGCATCGGAGCATTCGAACAAACAAAATTTCTTAATCACTTATTCAAGGGTGACTAGCGATCTTTTATCACATCTCCGTGTATAAACTCATGATGCATTAGCTTCAAAAGTCTGGGGGCGATATCTTGTCAAACTCAGCAACAACTGGCTCATCTGTCCACACGGTAGTCAACACATCGACTTCTGGAGTAGACGGTACATCAATATTCTTCACAATCTGGCTGGCCTCTAGCAATGGCCCGATCATCTGGTGCAGATCCCGAACGTTCGCGTCAACGAGAAATCCTAATAAAACAACAAATCAATGCGTTTTCGTGCGTCATCGGAATATATCCTGATCAGTCATCGTCTATGACGATCTCACTCTGACCGCATCTCTAGCCACAGCACTCTCTGCTCGTATAGCCAAGGTAACAGAAACCACGATCCGATACCGACGAGGATAGATCATAGGAACGAATGGAAATACAGTGCATAAGAAATGTACATCCTAAAACTACTTAAGCGAAGTAGCGTATCGTAAGTATACCGCGGAACATACACACGGTACGACACTCTACTTAAATCACCTACTCCATCAACCAAGGTGAACCTACACGACGAAAGTTCAGGTCTAATACCCTTTCGGCCAAGTCTAAGTTCCGTAAGGTCAAGCCTAGGTTCTGAAATATATATACGCCCTAGACTCCGCATAGTCAAACTTAGACTCGAACCAAGATTAAACCTAACGCTTTGATACCAACATTGTCACGACCCGGAAAAGGCATGTGACTGGCACTTGAATCATATGAAGTCTATAGGACCCTACCTAATTCAAGTAAGCCAAAAGCCCAGAAATCTAAACTTTTTAGGGAAAATAGTGGAGGTGAAGTTTTGAAATAAAAGTTTAATGAAATCAAGTTCTTTCTTTAAGACATAAGTAATATCATATGAAATACAATGTTTTGTAACTATCTTGAAAACATTTTTTCATCATTTGAAATTTGGGCAGTACCTCCTTTGTAAATTCTAACCCGAAGACAATACAATCAATAATAATAATAGGCATCCCCAAGTGGGAGCTAGCACTTAGCCAATTGGCGAAAACAACCACGCAAAGATATAAATATACGACGCCCTGAGGCGAAGATCAAACACATAAAGAAAGGAAATCAAAACATTATCAAGAAACCAGCATAAAGAATAAATACATGAGCGTGACTCTAAATTCGAAAGAATATACAAGTCGAGGTTTTTAAGTCTACTAAATATACAAAGTCTGGTTGATGGAGATTTTAACTAGATACAACTGAATAAAAATAAAAGTACAATGGTGGTCACGATGCAATTGTACCCCATCTACCGAAGCAATCATCTGGAAGAAAGCGGTGTGCCAACAAAGCCGCTACGGTACCTGTGCGGTCAAACCTGCGAGAAAACTGTGACACAACGGTGGTGAGTTGCCAACTCGTGAGTAGAAGACATCACCGAGTAGAAATCGAATGTATGACTATCTCCTAGGTCATACAGTAATATAATAATATAAAGACATCGAATGGTAGCAAGGGTAATAGTATAAGCATAAGTGTAATACCAATGTACTTGTGTCTGTGACATAAAGTGATAACATGGCATATGTACTATGTATAAATGCATCAGCCAATGTGTGTCCAGCAATGACACACAAAATCATAATAAAACCTGAATGTCCAGTATCGACACTCGAAAATATCATAAAAACCGTGTCCAGCAGCGACACATAATATCTCGGGCTCCGTCTGACCGGATCGGCCCCATATCTATCTGATCTCACGACTACGGTCGGTATCCTCCGGATATCCGTGCGCCAAACTTTCACCGGCAGGTAGTGCTTCCCTGCCGGGCTCAATGTCTCTTTATACGATCTTCTTACCTCGGGGTACCGCACTGGGTCCACCGTGTACCCGGAGACGGTGTCTGTTCAGTTGATAAAACTGCACATTTAATATGACATTTTTCCTACTATTTCTATATAATAAAAGGTGTTTATTATAATATATGATACATGTGAGGGTTTATCTGTAAAAATACTATTTTCATGTGTTTATATATTATAATTAACATTTGGTAGGAAAAAGTAAGCATATAATATCCATATAACATTTGGCCCATTTAAATATGCTTACCTTATTAAATACGTTTGACCAATTCTTAATGGTTAAGTTAATATCTCAATAAAACAAACTCTACTAATATTATTTGTTGAGTTATTGTGCAGAATTTTCAGGGCTGAAATCAAGAAAATCAAAGTTGGCAAAACAAACCTGCCTAATTAAGAAAGTAAACTAAAGAAATCAATTCTGGCAGTGACGTAGAAAAGATTTTCAGTTCCCAAAGATTCAAAAGATCACCACGTGTCATCAAGATAAAGCTCCAGAAAAACAAATCAAGTGATCTCCCTATAAGGTCGCGGAACCGCGGCCAAACCCACCTATTGGCCGCGGATCCGCCGCGTATTAGACGAGTTGGGAGTTGGGATTTTGCTGTTGGGATCTTAACCACTAGTTTCAAATTAGAAAACTAGGGTTCTGGCTCTGAGACTATAAATAAGGACCGAGAGCCTCTTGGAAAAAGCATCAAGCAGAAGAGATCACGAAGTCCATGACAGGCTCACGCATTCAGGCTGATCATCAACTGTTCGTCTACCTCCTTAGAAGAGATCGAGAAGCAAACTAGTATTTTGTAATCATTTTCTAAGGGAACAAAGTGTAAATGAATTTTGTTGATTAATAAAGGTAGTTGTTTACCTATTCTATCTCTTTGTAGTTTTAATATGATTTCCCTCTCCATCTCTTCTTTTCCCAATATGCACGAGTAATTCTTCGCTTGTTAAGGTTCATGGGATTAGGATAGGTTAATGGATGATGAAGATCCTTAAACTCTTTTTAAGTCCTATAAAGTTTATAAACTTTATCAAAAGAATAGTTAACATCCTAATCGGGCGCGCTATCAATTCATTGCTAGTTTCGACCACGATTAGAAATTAGATTAACTATTGTTTTGGTAAAGGCTAGATATGAACGGAGTTCCATGTCGAGATAGGGGTTAAGAGTGAGAACCCTTTTCCCTCCAGAAACCCTAATCTACATGCATCACTGTCGTTCTAATTTTAAATCTATTAAAGGATAAAAAGAGTAATATTTAATTAATCATCCATAACTACTAAATCCTAATGAACCCTACAAGCCCCTTTTTAATATAAAAGCTACATCCGTAGTTAATCTAGATCTATATTTTGCATCCGTCTTTAACGTAGATCTAGATCTTACAACCATTCTTCACTATTCTTTATTCTTCCTCCTTTCTTTCTAAACACGCCTAAAGTAAGAATAAAATATTCAACGTTTCCTAGAGGACGACCCATACTCATCTCGGTCTAGCTACACGCGACACCGTTATTGATTGCGGTTAACTACTACACATATAAATCTAGATCAATCAAATGGCGCCGTTGCCGGGGATACGTGCGTAATTTTTTTATTCTTACTATTTGTGTTGAATTCTTATTCGATCATTATCATAAACAAAACAAAATTGCAAATTGTATATTTAACGATTATTGTGTGAATTTTGCGAGGGGATCTGGAGTCGCAGACTTGAGAAAACAGAGAGCCAGAGACATTCATCAAGATCCAGAGGAGCACAGGAGGCCACATAGCAAAAATCATCAAAAGATTCCCTCAAAGCACGGCGGAAGCACGGCAGAAAGGCTATTTTAGCGGCGGATCTGTGGCTTAAGTGAGGAATTAGGGTTCCAAACTTCTCTGGTGAAATTTTCAACTCATTCTCTCTCCTCTGAAATCCAATAAAATATCTTTTCTGTAGGATTCTTTGCAAAATATCGCCGCTCAAAAATCTTTTTGCAAAGTTTTGTTATTGGTTTGTTATTTCATATTTTAATACGGATTTTAAGGGGCAAGACCAAAATTCAAATTAGGTGGGGATTTCATCACCCTTCCTAACCCCACAAATCACAAAACGAGCATCCGCATCAACCATACATTAATTTAAAAAATATCTAGACAAGACTCTAAGGACTATCGCGCTCAATAAGGACAGAGGAAGGTCGTGGGTAATCCATCACTTATCCGCATTACTTTTGTGGTGTCTAGGCAAGTGTGTCGAAGGCAAGTGGTTACTTAATTAGGCCCGCTATTTTCGGTGATTCGTATAGCGGATACCTCCCACTTATCTGGCACTTACCTGGCCACAAAAGTAGTAAAGAGGTGGTAGAGGATTGATCCTGCAGCTTGTCCTTTGGAAGTCTAGGAGCGGTCTAGAGACTTGACCTAGGTAACCTTAGTTCTAGGGTTGTTTGTGCATTTTTGTGATTTGTTTTAAAGTCCCGCTTTTTTTATAAAAAAAAACAAACCAATTTCAAATCACACACACGCTGCCACTTGTGCTAAACCCGCTTAGTGTATGCTCGGCTGGACACGGGATTCTAGTGCCCGTCTTGTCCGCGTTCCTGCTATCGACTCCGAAGTCGGTACTTCTTCATCTTCTTTTCCCCCACCACCCACCACATCGACCGAGATGGACGGTACTCCATCAAATTATAATACCACCCTGCCACCGCCCGAAGGTGAGCAGAATCAACCGCGCATTTCTCTCCAAGTGAGATGCTATTCTATCCGTGGTCCACTTCCTACTTGTCTATCCATTCCACCAGCCAACGGGGATAATTTTGAAATTAAACCCCACTACATCAACCAGTTGCCCAAATTTCACAGGCTCGAGTCTGAAGACGCGTACGTTTTCATTACTAAATTCGAAAACGTATGCGTAATGATGGGTACGTCACAACTGTCTGTGGATGCTATGCGCTTGCATCTTCTCCCATTCACTTTGTGCGACTTGGCAGAAAAATGGCTTTATAATACTGCCGCACACTCTATTTCCAATTGGGATGAATTCATGATAGCATTCCTTAAGAAATTTTACCCAAATCATAAGACCGCCCGTGTTAGGAGCGAGATCAACCAGTTCACCCAGCTTCCCAATGAACCATTTTGGAAGTACTTTGAACGTTTCAAGGATCTGCTTGTCCAATGTCCTCATCATGGAATACAAAGATGGGATTTGTGCCGAATTATATATGAGGGCATTAATCCAGCGACAAAACAGATGCTTGAAACAATGTGTCAATGCAATTTCATGTCCAAAGACGATGGTGAAACCTGGAAATATCTAGAAGATCTCGCTGAAAACACTTTGCAGTGGGAAAGCGTAAGACCACCTTCATCTAGAGGAGGTATTCATCAGCTCGATATTTCCATCGCAGTAAAAGCCGAAATGGCAGCGATACAAAAGAAACTCGAAGCTATGGAAAACAAATTTTCATTAGCCTCCCTAAACCAGGTTACGCTTCCCAAAACCGTGTATGGTTGTTGTTCCGATCCATCACACTTGGCGGAAGAATGTCCTATGAGTGCACCGTTTCAAGGTCACGAGCAAACTAATGCTACTTTTCAGGAGCGACCTAGAAACGATCCACATTCTTCCACATACAATCAGGGGTGGAGGAATCATCCTAATTTTGCTTGGAACCAAAACCAAAATCAAAATCAAAACCAGTTCCAAAGCAATTACCAAAGACCTCCTCCACAGCAACAGCAACCACCACAATAGAACCAGCACCCCTTTCAATCACAAAATTTTCAAAATCCGGTCAACAACTCTGTACCTTCTAATAATTCGATTCGACCGGTACCGATAACTCCTCTTCGCTCGCACAAACTTTGGATTTGTTTATGAAACATTCAATCCAAATGTTGGCTGATATGAGGTCCTCTGTTGATACCATAAAGAAAGAATCCGCCTCCCACGGTGAGAGTATTAAATCAATAGAATCCCAAATTGCACTATTAAACGCCGAAATGAGTGCTAGAGAGAAAGGGAAACTTCCGTCTCAACCCCTACCAAATCCTGGCCACTCACAAAGTTATAATGTGAGTGTCGTTACTACGTTGAGATCAAAAAGAGTGCTGGATAACTGAGTGGGTGAACAAGTTGATAACGTTAGTGATACCAATGAAACCCCGACTTCTACTTCTTCCCCTAATTCGTCTAGTCTCCCACCTTTGTCCGAGCCTATTCTCCGTTTTCCCCAAGGCTCGAACACTTCGCCCATTTTCTCGAATCTACCTAAAACGATCCCCACTCCAATTCTGGGATCCATTCCATCCCCACAATCCTCTCTAATGTTGGACCCAACCCTTATTGATAAAGCACCTTATCCAAACAGGTTAAGGGGCAACAGACCAAGTCCACAAATGGAGAAGATTGTGGAAATTTTTAAGCAAGTTAACGTAAACATTCCTCTCCTAGATGCTATTCAACAAGTTCCGTCTTATGCGAAAATCCTAAAGGACTTGTGCACTAGGAAGAGAAAAGTTCAAGTACCTAAAAAAGTTTTCCTTACGAGTAATGTGAGCACTGCTTTTACACAACAACTACCCAAGAAATGAAAGAACCATGGAAGTCCCACAATTTCTATTTCTATTGGGGGTAAAAATATCAACCGTGCTCTACTCGATTTAGGTGCTAGTGTTAACTTGCTTCCGTATTATGTTTATGAGCAATTAGGGATCGGAGAGTTAAAACCTGTGCATTGCACTCTTCAGATGGACGATCGATCTATCACCCAACCTAGGGGTGAGCTAGAGAATGTGTTAATCAAAGTCGGGGAATTTATATTTCCTGTGGACTTTATCGTTATTGATACACAACCTGTAGTGAACCCACAGAATCAAATTCCGGTGATTCTCGGTCGACCCTTTTTGGTCACTTCCAATACTATAATCAACTGTCGTAACGGCTCTATGACCCTATCCTTCGGGAAGATGTTAATTGAGCTGAACATTTACAAGTTAGGAAGTGTACCCTCCGAACCTACTGCCCAAGCATGTTCTGTCGAATTAATGGATGTCGACAGCAGCGAATTTGATCAGCCTCATGATACTGACTCTTGTCATATGTTGTTGTTTCACCCAACTATGTATTATATATACACGGACTCTTCCACCGAGTTGTCCGGGTCAACATCTAACGCTGATGAGGAACTTTTTATAGAGTCTGACGATCACCCCATTTTTTCTGATGACATTATTCTTCGGGGTATCGATGAAAATGTAGGGTGTTTTTCGTCACCCCAGTGAGATGGGAATACGCGCGTGCTTGCCAGGCGTACTACAGATTCCCCCTGCCTAGGGTAGGCCGGGGTTTAATGATTATGGGGATCCGAATCTCCGGCAGCCGCGGACTAAGCTGCCGTTAATTACCCCTCGCCTTTGGGGTGAGGGAACCTCCGATTAACGGGTTAAACTGGTCATGCGAACCCAATGTGCGGTGCGCGTGTGTTCTGTTTTGAAAGGGGGGTTTTGGATATATCGGGAGCCACGCAGAGTTTTTACGGGGGTCCCGGTACCCGGATAGCGGGCAGAGGGTCAAGGGGGCTAGCAGCCCCCTTGCGGGGTTCGGGGCAGCACCCCGGCCCGAAAATTTTTTTGAAGGGGGAGAATGTGGCGGAGTATGTGTATGTGTACATTTGTATACAAATGCATATATATACATATATATATAAATAAAAGGGAAAAGGCATCCAAAGGATGCGTGGGGCAGCACCTTGGGCGCTGTACGCTTAGGTGCTGTGCGCTCAGGCGCAAGCGCGCCACGTGTCGGCACGTGGGCGCTTTGCGCCTGAGCGCTGCGCGCAGAAGCGCAAGCGCGCGCGCCACGTGTCAGCACGTGGTCGCTTTGCGCACGAGCGCTGCACGCTGGAGAAAAAGAGGGCTTTTAGCCCCAAAAACTCTCGAAAGAGAAATTAGTGGAGTTGAACTCCTGAAAAAAAAAAGAAAAAATGTTTTGGTTGGGGAAATGGGTTCTTCTTCTTCCTCCTCTGTTGGCTGGATCTTGAAGATCAAGAGATATGGAATTTTAAAAATCACTCCTTTTTTAGATCTAATGGAAGATCTGAGTTCCCCTTGATGGGTTTTGTGGTGAAAAACTAATTTATTTTATAAAAAGGAGAGTAGAACTCTTGATTTAATTCAAAAGAAAGAAGAACGTTTTGGAACCTTGAAGAAGGAAGAAAGATCTCAGATCTGAAACTTTTTTGGAGAGAGAAAAAGTTGTTAGATATTTTCATTATCTTTGCCTTTATAGGCCATACATTTTACACATAGCCCCTTGGGCTTCACAAAATGGCATTTTGCCTATCCCATGGCTCATGTGCCATTTCTTTTTGCACATAAGCCATGGGCTTCACAAAAATTTGGCTTTATGCCTATTTTTCTTATATTTATCCAAAAATAAAATAAAAGAAATACAACAAAATTATTTATTACAAAATTTTTATCTTGGCATGGGGAGAGGCCGGCCGCTTCATGTTCGGGCTCGACCCGGGCATGGGCCTACTGGATCTGGGCTTGGGCCCACTTGGCTTGAGGTTGACTTTGATTTTGAATTGGTCAACCGGGGTGTAAATTTTTACCCCAACAAATTGCCCCTCATCAATAAATGCACACCACATATGTGGGTCGTGTGCATGAAATTGATGGATCTTCTTTCACGTGGAGGCGACTTGGTTTGGTTCCCGCTTTTTGGGAAGCTGGCACTGCCCTTTTTACGACATGGACGGTCGTTGCTTGACATGTCTCCGAGACGGAGTGTCCGTGATAGACGTTTTCCCTGGCCCGGAGTTATCTGGTTCCCGCTTTGTAGGAATCCTGCGCTGCCCTTTTTGCGACTTGGACGGTCGGTGCTGCCCTTTTAGCGACGTGGACGGTCGATGCTGCCCTTTTAGCGACGTGGACGGTCGGTGCTGCTTTTTTAGCGACGTGGACGGTCGGTGCTGCCCTTTTAGCGACGTGGACGGTCGGTACTGCCCTTTTTGCGACTTGGACGGTCGGTGCTGCCCTTTTTGCGACTTGGACGGTCGGTGCTGCCCTTTTTGCGACTTGGACGGTCGGTGCTGCCCTTTTAGCGACGTGGACGGTCGGTTCTGCCCTTTTTGCGACGTGGACGGTCGATGCTGCCCTTTTAGCGACTTGGACGGTCGGTTCTGCCTTTTTTGCGACGTGGACGGTCGGTTCTGCCCTTTTAGCGACGTGGACGGTCGATGCTGCCCTTTTAGCGACGTGGACGGTCAATTCTGCCCTTTTTGCGACGTGGACGGTCGGTTCTGCCCTTTTAGCGACGTGGACGGTCGATGCTGCCCTTTTAGCGACGTGGACGGTCGATGCTGCCCTTTTTGCGACGTGGACGGTCGGTTCTGCCATTTTAGCGACGTGGATGGTCGATGCTTGATTTGACTTACTCTGCTTCTTGCAATGTCAGGGGTAGACTTGACTTGCTCCGCTTCTTGCGGTGTCGGAGTGGAAGTTGACTTGTTGATTTTGATTTGGGTTGACATCAGCATCGCTATACTGGAATATGGTACCAGGAGCGAATCATCATCTGTCATGGAGAGGATTTTGGGATTTTGGTTTTTGTTTGGCATCTGCATTGCTGCACTGGAATAATGCCAGGAGCAACTCATCATTTGCCCTGAGAGGATTTAGGAGAAATTGGGATTGTTTTACGCCCGTGGATTGTATACGGTTTTGCAGGATGTATGATCCAGACCGTAGGGCCGGAAAAATTTTGGGACTTTGTCGGCGTCTGCATCGCTGCACTGGAATATGGTACCAGGAGCGACTCATCATTCGCCGTTGGGGTATGGGATTTGGAATTTGGTTGGCGTCTGCATCGCTGCACTGGAATATGGTACCAGGAGAGACTCATCATTCGCCATTTGGGGATTGGGGAGCGATGGCTTAGGAGACAGGTTTAGATCCCTATCGCCTAAGGCTTTTCAATTTTATGGGCCGTAAGGGTCCCATAAAAGCATTTCCTCCCTACGAGTCGTAAGGATCCCGCAGGTGTATTTTCTCCTTAAGAGTCGTGAGAACTCCTAAGTGTGTTTTTCCTTTATGAGTCGTAAAGATCCCACAAAGGTTTGTTCTCCTCATGTATCGTGAAGACACATGAGTGGGTCTTCTTAATGGAGCATAATTCCAAAGGCGGAGATCAGCCGCGTAACTGGTAATTGTGGTGGGGCATGGGTATGACGAGAATTATTTGAGCCCATGGATTGTATACGGTAGTCAACTTGGGGACCAACCGTAGGGCTGGGAGAATTTTGAGAAATTGGATTTTGGTTGGCGTCTGCATCGCTGCATTGGAATGTGGTACCAGGAGCGACTCATCATTCGCCGTTTGGGGACTTGGAATTTGGATCTTGTTTGGCATCAGCATTGCTGTACTGGAATAATGCCAGGAGCAACTCAGCATTTGCCTTGGGAGGACTTGGGATTTGGGTTTTTGGTCGGCATCAGCACCGCTAACACTTAAGCGAAATGCCAGGAGCGACTCATCATTTGCCGTTGCTCGTTGGGGAACGATGGCTTAGGAGACAGGTTTGGGTCCCTATCACCTAAGGCTTTTCAATTTTATGGGCCGTGAGGGTCCTATAAAAGCATTTTCTCCCTACGAGTCGTAAGGATCCCGCAGGTGTATTTTCTCCTTAGGAATCGTGAGGATTCCTAAGTGTGTTGCTCCTTTGTGAGTCGTAAGGATCTCACGCAGGGGTTTTCTCCTCGCAAGGTCGAGAGGGCTTTGCGAGTGTATTTCATCTCTTTTCACGAGTTTGCGCCCTTTCGGGTTTTCACAGACTCGCCGGTAGTCCTGCTGTTTTTACTCACGGAGCCCTTTCGGGTTTTCATCCGTGCCCGTTTTGCTTGTGGACATACCGTTTTTTTTTGTTTTTTTTTTGTTGCCGCTGGTGGGACTTTAAAAGTAGTCTCACCGGCAGGATTTGGGAGAAATAGGGGTCATTTACGCCCGTGGATTGTATACGGTTTTGCAGGATGTCTGATCCAGACCGTAGGGCTGATGTGCTCAATTCGCCTGCGACTTGGAGCATTCATGTGTAGTATTTCTTGAGATATCGGCCATTGATGGGTGGCATGGGCCTTTCTCCCTCGGCACTTATTAGTTGGTAGGATCCTCCGTCGAACACTTTCTCGATGACGTATGGTCCCTCCCAGTTCGGCTCGAATTTTCCCTTGGCATGTCGATTGGGGATGATCGGTCTTTTGAGGACCAACACCAATTCACCTTTCTTGAAAGCGCGGAGACGGGTTATCTTGTCATAGGCCCGTGACATTTGGGCTCGGTATAGCTCCAGATTTTGCTGCGCCACGAGCCTCTTTTCTTCGAGGGCATCGAGTTCTTCAAGTCGAAGGAGCACGTTTTCCTCTTCTGTCAACTCATGCTGAACGGCCATTCTTAAGCTTGGAACTTCGACTTCGAGGGGGAGGACCGCCTCCACTCCGAAGAGCAATGAGTATGGAGTGGACTGAGTTGGAGTACGGTGCGTGGTACGATATGCCCACAATGCCTCGTGAAGCTTGAGATTCCAGTCTCTCTTGTTGGCTGAAGCATTTTTCCTCAGGAGCTTGCATAGAGTCTTATTGAAGGCTTCGGCTAGCCCATTGGCTCTTGGATTATAGATGGAGGAATATCTCCAGTCTATCTTGTGCTGAGTAGCGAACCTTGAGACATTGAAGCTCTTGAAAGAAGGCCCGTTGTCAGAAATGATTCTTCTTGGTGTACCGAAGCGGTATAGAATATTATGCTGGAAGAATGTCAGAATATCCTTTGTCTTAACTTCTTTTAGCGGGACAGCTTCAGCCCATCTGGAGAAGTAGTCTGTCGCGGCCAGTATAAACTGGTGGCCTTTAGATGACGGAGGATCAATTGGGCCAACAATGTCGGTGCCCCAAACTTCGAAAGGCCACGATGCCACCGTAGGATGCAATGGATTGGGATGCTTGTGAATAAAATCATCGTGAATTTGGCAGATATAACATTTCTTTGCATGCTCTCCGCAATCTCGTATCATGGTGGGCCAGTAATACCCAAGCCGTTTGATTTGAAGTCGCATCTTGGGGCCAGACTGGTGAGCACCGCAAACGCCCGAGTGGACATCTTTCATGACCTTTTGGGCTTCGGCCAATGACAGACACCTGAGCCAGAGTTGGTCATATGACCTGCGGTATAACGTGTCATTTATAAACACGTATCGGAGAGCTCTTTTCTTCAGCTGAATTCTCGCAGATTTTTCTTCGGGCAGCTTGTCGTATCGGAGGTACTCTATGAAGGGTTCTCTCCAATCGGGCTCGTCTTGGATGATCGAAGCTTCTTCTGCAGGACTGCTCTTCTGTTCCGCGCTTTCCTCTTCTCATAGAGAGACTGGGAGTAGAATTTGCCGGCTCCTGACTGTGATCAGAATTTCGTCCATGTCAGGATCAGCCAGCTCCTTGGCCAAGCGAGCGAGTACATCAGCCTTTCCGTTCAACGCTCTAGGGACTCTCGTTAGTTCAATATGAGTGAACCGTTTCATGAGTTCCACCACTCGACCTCTGTACCGAGCTAACTCGGGTTTGTATATCTTATAGTCGCCGCTTACTTGGTTGATGACAAGCTGGGAGTCACCGTAGACTCGTAGCCGACGGATTTCCATTTCTACGGCAAGCTCCAAACCAGCTATCAGAGCTTCATACTCAGCTTCATTGTTTGTCCGAGGCTCGGTGAGAGCAAAAGAACGCCGTAGGGTTCCCATTGATGGTGTGATGAACACCAATCCTACCCCTGCTTTTATCTCCGGGATGCTTGATTTACTGGAGGTCCTTATTGACGAGGCTCCATCGAAGCAGAGCTCCCAACATGGCTCATCTTCCTCGAGGTGCAGCACTTGTTCATCGGGTAACTCACAATTTAGCGGCGACCCTTCTGGTATGGGATGAGCGGCGAGAAAGTCTGCAATAGCTTGCCCTTTTACTGCTTTCTGAGGGGTATAAACTATGTCAAACTCAAGTAGCATGACAGCCCATCTTGCCATTCTGCCGGCTAGGCTTGCTTTGGTCATCAAGTGTTTGAGCGGGTCGACCTTGGAGATCAGCATAACCCGATGAGCGAGCAGATAGTGCCTCAGCTTCTTCACAGCAAATATCAGAGCCAGGCATTGCTTTTCGATTGGGGAGTAGTTGTGTTCCGCCCCGACTAGAGTTCGACTGAGGTAGTAGAGGGCATTTTCTTTTCCTTCCTCGTTATTCTGGGCAAGGAGCACACCGAGTGACTCGTCCAGCGCGGCAGTGTAGAGAATCAGCGGTTTATTTGGAATGGGAGCGGCCAGCACTGGAGGGTGCAACAAGTATTCTTTGATGCTTTCGAACGCTGCTTGACATTCGGCATCCCAGATAAAAGGAGCTCCTTTGTTCATGAGCTTTGAGAAGGGCCTACATCTCCCTGATAAATTTGAGATAAACCTCCGTATATAAGCAAGCTTGCCTTGAAAAGATCTTAGCTGCGTCAGACTCTTCGGAGGGGGCATCTCCATGATGGCCTTTATCTTTGATGGGTCAACTTCGATCCCTCGATGTCGGACTATGAAGCCCAGGAATTTTCCCGATGACACGCCGAAAGCGCACTTCAGAGGATTCATCTTCAGATCGTATTCCCTCAGTCTGGTGAGAACGGTCTTAAGATCTTGGATGTGGTCGGTCTTGGCCTTAGTTTTGACGACCAAGTCATCAACGTAACATTCGACGACTTTATGGATTAGGTCATCAAAGATATTAGTCATTGCCCTTTGATATGTAGCACCTGCGTTCTTCAGTCCGAACGGCATCACCTTGTAGCAATATATCCCGATAGGGGTTCGAAATGCTGTGTGTTTCTCATCCTCAGGCGACATCTTGATCTGATTATATCCAGACGAGCCATCCATAAAGGTGAACAGCTCGTAATTTGAGGTGTCATCGACCATCATTTCCATGACCGGTAGCGGGAAGTCGTCTTTAGGACATGCTTTGTTGAGGTCCCTGAAATCGACACAAACTCGGATCTGCCCATTTTTCTTCTTCACTGGGACTATGCATGCGATCCAGTCTGCATATTTCTCTTCCCTGATGAAGCCGGCATCGATGAGCTTCTTGGTTTCCTCGAAGACCTTTTCTTCCAACTCCCTTCTCATTCTTCGAGGAGCTTGTTTGACTGGCTTAGCATCAGGAGATATAGCCAGCTTATGCACGGCTACCTCAGGGGAAAGGCCAGGCATTTCTTTGTATGTCCACGCGAAGCAGTCGACGAACTCATGCAGCAGGGCAATTATCTGCGCTTTCATTTCCTCTGACAAGAGCGAGCTAATATAAGTCGGCCTTGGATTATCGGGCGTTCCTAAGTCGATCTCGGTTAGCTCGTCAAAGGTTGCTTGTCCGCCATCTTCGAGCTCTTGAGGAGCTTCTTCTGGCTCGGCTATCTCGTCGTCATCATTTGATCTTTCGCTGGCCTCACCAACATAGATCATGTAGCACACTTTGGAATCAGGTTGAATGTAACCTATTCCCCGTCTGTCTGGAATTCGTCCATCGATGAGTGCTCGGACCTGGGGAGGATGCCATAGCCCTTCGTAAAACTTTGCTTCGGACTCCGTTTGATATAACCGGCATCCGCACTTCTTAAAGTATTCCCGCATCTCGGGCGCATAGTATCTGGGATTGAGGACGGCTCTTATGCCTCTCTCATATGGAAGGCACGCGACAGACAAATCGTCCGGGTGCGCAACGGGGTTTGACCTGTAAAACAGGATGCCCTTCTGTCCATTTTTCCTCCCGGGCACGTAGAAAGTTTTCAGCTGGTCCACGGTAGAGACTGACAATGCATCGAGCTCTTTGCACATCCGTTCCGGCACCCTTGTGATGGCCAGGGACCCTTCAGTGACTTCGAAGGTCTCTCGTAGTTTCGCTTGCTGCATGGGGGGCCAATCTGCACAGCTGTTGCACGGCAGGTCCTCTTCTTCTGACTCTTCAGTGTCACTGCCAAGATGAGGGCGGACTTTGCTGCTAGATGGGCCTTCAGTAACAGATTCGTCCGTATCGCTGCCGAAATGAGGGCGAGTTTGGCGGAAGGACGGGCTTCCAGCATCGGACTCATCAGTGTCGCTGCCGAAATGCGGGCGCACTTGGGTATTTTTGCGTTTGAAAGTGATAGCCTGCGCAGATTTGCTTTTGAGTCTTAGGGCCGTTCTATCCTTAGTCAGTTGTGGCTTAGCATCTTGGTGGTTCGTAAAGTACCGAGAATCTTCATATCGGACTTTATGCACACCGAACGGCTGGATGTCTCCGTCAATGCGTCTTTCTTCGCCATTTTTAGTATACTTCATGCATTGATGGAGAGTTGACGGAATGACGCCATAATCGTGGAGCCATGGCCGCCCCAAGAGAATCTTATAAGACGTGTCGGCGTCGATCACGTATATCTTAGCTTCAGTTTGCAGATCCCCGAATTTGATTGGCAAAGCTATAGACCCCAGAACTTGCTGACAATTTTGGTTGAACCCTTGAATGACAATCCTTTCCCTTGACAGGTGTCGGATGTCCATTGATAAAATCTTCAGAGTTCGCAAGTTCATGATGTTCACTGAGGACCCCGGATCAATCAATATGCGATTAATTCGATCTCCGTCGCTGTACCCGGTCACGTAAAGCGGCCGATTATGCTCAGCCGTTCCCAGTAGCAAGTCTTCATCCTTAAATGTGACTGCGGCGGCATGCAAAGCGTGCTGGGCTTCTTTCATATTAATTTCCGCAAAGTGGGCCTGATACCGCTCGGGGTTTTGTAGAGCGTGGATGAGAACATCTCTAAGCTCTTTAGATAGGACCAAGGCGTCGTAGATGCTCAGGAGAGACGGAAGCTTCCGGAGATGTGCCAAGACATTATAGTCCACCGAGGAAGGACTTATGTTTTCATCAGCCGGTTCTCTACCCTCTTCTTCATTGGCGACTTGTTTTTCCTTCCCTTTTGGGGCGTTGCCCTGATTTGGCGGTAGAGCCCTGCCGCTTCTGAGCCGGATTTGATTGGCTTTTGTGGCGAGCTCCTCATCCTCTTCGGGAAAACAAAGCTCCTCTTCCGAGTCGCTTCCAAGATGGATGGCGTAGCAGGTCACTACTGTGATCTCTTCATTGGAGTCTTCTTCTAACTCCTCCAGAATTTCAGCCGCTTGTACAGGGAAGAACTCATTCAATTGAATCAATGTTCTTTCCTTTTGTTCATATTCTTCGAGGGAATCGATATATTTTTGAATGGTCGATCTCTCTGCAGACTCTTTTTCGCGTCGAGCTGCATTTTTCTTCTTCTTGAGCTTCTTGGATTTTGAGCCTGATGGAGCCGCATTGGCAGCTGGACTGGTAGGCTTCTTCTGCCCTTCCCATTCCATCCTGGGTTCCTTCCGAAGTAGTTTTATCATCTTCTTCGTCTTATTAGATATGTGCGTACTCCACGGAGGCTGTGATGAGTCCGTTTCATTTCTCAGGGCAGCGGGTTCGGCTGTCTGCTCCCAGAAGGCTTCAGTTTCTGTCTGTATAAAGTTGGCGGTTGCAACTTGATTGTTCACCAACACGCTTTTAGACAGCTCGATCTCTCCAGCCTTGTACTGCTTCTCGACCCAGTCCTTAAAGATATAGCAATCCTCGATCGCATGGCTCACTACTCTGTGGTACGGGCAATACAGAGGATTGTCGGTCATTTTTGCTTCTTGGGGTCTTTTCGACTCCGGCAATTGTAGGCCATTGTTCAAGGCATCTTTAAATATCTTACGGACCTTGTCCCTTCTGAAAGAGTAAATCTTGTTCTTTTTCTCCTCTAGGGAAGGCCCATCTCCTCCCAGCAATGGCTTTCGAGACCGGTTGGTTTTGGATTCGCCCTTCGCTTTTCTTCATTGTCGGACGCATTGAAGACATTGGTACTGCTGGAACTCCCGCTTCTACGGTTGTCGTCCCGCTTGCTTTTCCAGGTTTTGTCTCTCTGAGAGTCCGGCGGGGACTCTTGCTTCGAGCATTCCAGCATCTGGACTTTCTTGGTTAGCTCCTGAAATGTCTTGAGGCCCGCTGTACACAAGAATGGGACCATCCAATTGCTGAGGTTCCCAATAAGAAGGCTGACGGACTGGTCCTGCTCCAGCGGAGGTTCGCACTTGACCGTGAGATTACGCCATCGGGCGATAAAGTCAGTGTTGCTTTCATTCTTCCCCGGCTTGGTCCTCACAAGGTCGGCAATGGAGATTTTATCACTGACGCTCATGAATCTTTGCCGGAACAGAGACTCCATTTGGGCAAAGGTAATGACGGACCCGTCTGGTATGCTCGCGTACCAGTCGAAAGCGACACCGGTCAGGCTGTTGACAAATTGACGAAGAAGGAGCGCGTCATTGCCCCCTGTATTTCCGCACGATGCTTTGAAGTGGGCAACGTGCTGATTTGCATTCCCCGTTCCATCAAATCTTCCGAACTTAGGAATGACGTAGCCGCTTGGGAACTCAATCAGATCGTACTGCGCGGGATATGGCCGCCCACTACTGCCGATTTCTTTCTGAGCTTCAGCTTCGGCCACCAATGTTTTAACCTTGCTGGTGACCAAATCCATTATCCGATCCTGTGTTAGCGGGATAGTGCTATCTGGGGCCAAGGCATCCCCAGAAGCGGAGTGTGGCCGGCTTTCGTGTGGCTCGACCAGTCTTGGACCCGAAGGAACAGGCATTGGCTGCCTCGGGTTGTCATCACCCGGCTGATTAGTAGCGGCTTGTGCTTGATTAGGAGGCGCTCGAGCAATTTGAGCCGTAAGCTGCATCACCACATTCGTTAAGTCGTCAATCTTCGAATAGAGCTTGGCCATCTCTTTATCTTTGCTCCTGAGCTGTTTTCGAAGCTCTTGAAGCAGCTCTTGCTCCGCAGTCCTGAGGCGGAAAGTCGGCTCTTCCTTGCTGTCCGAGCTTGACTCTGTGTGGACCGAGGGGTCTTTCTGCCTATCATCCTCATCGAGAGGGTTTTCTTCATCCAGCGGGGGTGGCTGTTCTTGAGCGGCGGCGACCACATTCAGGCTAGATTGGGCTTGGGATGTGGTGGCCCCATTCCTTGCTTTTGCTGTGAAGGTTGTCGCTGGGGCGTCCGCCCACCATATAGACCGTATGGATGATGTATCCGGCCGTCTTTCTATCATTGGAAGATTTCACGGATCGCTGTCTTGACCCCCTTGATTCGGTAGCTGGTAGTCGATTGAAGGCGGCTGGCATAACCAGGTTCTTGAATGGTGCTGGCGCTTCTTTTCTGGGTTTGCCCCACTGCTTTCGTGCGGCACAGAGTGCTTGATAGACTCTTGAAGAGACAATGTCATACTTCTTCTGTTGGGGCCGGGACACGTCTCTTTGTGGCACTATTCGGACCGCTGTCTTCTTGATTCTGGCGGTCATGGCGTTTTTCTGAACCCACTTCAGAGGCTCGAAGGAATTGCTGAGTCTTATGTCTGACTCAGCCGTCGTCGCGGGGCAACCCTGCTCTTAGAACTTCACACGATTCCATTTGGCCGAGGTCTTGGCCCTTTTGTTGGCTCGATACCTGAGCCGCTTCTGTCTTAACTTTTCTGTTCTAAGCGCCTAGCGGACTTCGGCTCTTTGGGAAGACGCCGCAGACCGGTTGATGGAGGGCCTTGGAAATACGCCTAATTGTGTGTTTGTTGGAGTCATCGCCTGAGCTCGTACGCAACATTTAATGTTGCCCTTCGCATCGGAAGTCTTGCCCCCAGCTAGAGAGCCATGGACTCGTTCAGACACCATCTTAAGTTTCGGTTGTGGTGCCTTGGCGATCACGACATTCGGCCTCTTACCCCTTGAGACCGGCTTGGCCACCTGTTCCGCCGGGATCTCTGCCAGATGAGCGCTTCCGGCAGGGTAGATGATGACAGAGCCAAACTGGCGGGGCGGTTCCCCCCATTGTCGACTGAGGCTTGCAGGGAGAACCATCCGAGCGTTGATCTTGACCACGTACGGAATCGGGGTCACGTTGGAAGCTGAATTCGTCTGGGGAGACATTGTCGTCGAAGGTTGATTGCTGCACGAAAAAAAAACATCATTTCAGTATAACCAATCGATATGTATATTGATTGAGTTCGCATGAACGTTTAACCCGAAATATGGGAGGAGAGATTGGTCCCACCGGGCGTGCCAGAATCTGTAGGGTGTTTTTCGTCACCCCAGTGAGATGGGAATACGCGCGCGCTTGTCAGGCGTACTACAGATTCCTCCTGCCTAGGGTAGGCCGGGGTTTAATGATTATGGGAATCCGAATCTCCGGCAGCCGCGGACTAAGCTGCCGTTAATTACCCCTCGCCTTTGGGGCGAGGGAACCTCCGATTAACGGGTTTAAACTGGTCATGCAAACCCAATGTGCGGTGCGCGTGTGTTCTGTTTTGAAAGGGGGGTTTTGGATATATCGGGAGCCACGCAGAGTTTTTACGGGGGTCCCGGTACCCGGATAGCGGGCTGGGGGTCAAGGAGGCTAGCAGCCCCCTTGCGGGGTTCGGGGCAGCGCCCCGGCCCGAAAAATTTTTTGGAGGGGGAGAATGTGGCGGAGTATGTGTATGTGTACATTTGTATACAAATGTATATATATACATATATATATAAATAAAAGGGAAAAAGGCATCCAAAGGATGCGTGGGGGCAGCACCTTGGGCGCTGTGCGCTTAGGTGCTGTGCGCTCAGGCGCAAGCGCGCCACGTGTCGGCACGTGGGCGCTTTGCGCCTGAGCGCTGCGCGCAGGAGCGCAAGCGCAAGCGCCACGTGTCGGCACGTGGGCGCTTTGCGCAAGCGCTGGAGCGCGAGCGCGCTGGAGCGCGAGCGCGCTGGAGCGCGTGTCGGCACGTGGGCGCTTTGCGCATGAGCGCGAGCGCGCGCGCCGCGTGTCGGCATGTGGACGCTTTGCGCATGAGCGCTGCGCGCTGGAGTGCAAGCGTGCTGGTGCGCAAGCGCGCGTGCCACGTGTCGGCACGTGGGCGCTTTGCGCATCGCGCTGGTGCGCAAGCGCGCGCGCCACGTGTCGGCATGTGGGCGCTTTGCGCACGAGCGCTGCACGCTGGAAAAAAAGAGAGCTTTTAGCCCCAAAAACTCTCGAAAGAGAAATTAGTGGAGTTGAACTCCTGAAAAAAAAAGAAAAAATGTTTTGGTTGGGGAAATGGGTTCTTCTTCTTCCTCCTCTGTTGGCTGGATCTTGAAGATCAAGAGATATGGAATTTTAAAAATCACTCCTTTTTGAGATCTAATGGAAGATCTGAGTTCCCCTTGATGGGTTTTGTGGTGAAAAACTAATTTATTTTATAAAAAGGAGAGTAGAACTCTTGATTTAATTCAAAAGAAAGAAGAAGGTTTTGGAACCTTGAAGAAGGAAGAAAGATCTCAGATCTGAAACTTTTTTGGAGAGAGAAAAAGTTGTTAGATATTTTCATTATCTTTGTCTTTATAGGCCATACATTTTACACATAGCCCCTTGGGCTTCACAAAATGGCATTTTGCCTATCCCATGGCTCATGTGCCATTTCTTTTTGCACATAAGCCATGGGCTTCACAAAAATTTGGCTTTATGCCTATTTTTCTTACATTTATCCAAAAATAAAATAAAAGAAATACAACAAAATTATTTATTACAAAATTTTTATCTTGGCATGGGGGGAGGCCGGCCGCTTCATGTTCGGGCTCGACCCGGGCATGGGCCTACTGGATCTGGGCTTGGGCCCACTTGGCTTGGGGTTGACTTTGATTTTGACTTGATCAACCGGGGTGTAAATTTTTACCCCAACAGAAAACTTTGAGGAAATTTTCGCTGATGAACTCGCATTTTTAGCAGACATGGGCGTTGTGATGAATCAACCCCAACCCAAAAAAATTAAACCACCATATCTTCTTCTTATCAAGAATGAGAATGCGAGTAATCCATCATCAGTGTTTTGTCTCTACAAATCGAGACGTAAACCTTTTCCATTACACCTCTTATCTCCTCTCCACTTCTTCACATCAATTGGCGACATGTTCTTCCACCAACCTTGGTGCTTCATCGATAAAATTTTTGAATGGTTGGTTTTGACTTTTGGTCTTTGCAAGGCTTTACTTTGACCAATAACTTTTACCCTACCCAATAATTTAATACTATTTTACTTAAGTTTGGGGGGGGGGTATATTTCGGCTTTTGAAAATAAAATTTGTCCTCAAAATTGTGAGCCAAAAATAAGTTTGGGGGAAGATTTTCATTTTCAATTTTTGTTGCCCCCGTTAATAACCTTTTCTCCCAAGTCTACAGGTTTTTGAGATTTAAAAGAAACAACAGTGAGGACACTGGTGCAAACAGGTTTGGGGGAGCTTTGTGCTTATTTAGGCATTACTTTGCATTATACTATATATAAGCACACAAAAAAAATTTGATAATAAAAGTTTGAAAGTGAAAATTTACATATGAAAGATAGGAATAGTTTGAGAAAAACAAGAAAGTTAGAGGTTTTCTTAAACAAAACTAGTAATAAGTAGTTATGAACTGTTGTCCCAAGGGTTAGTAAGATGAAGAAAATTGCCAATCTGAGGATAAAAATAAGTCTGAAAAATAGTCCCTATTCTAGAAGCCGAACATCTGAATGTTGATACCCTACTATACGCACTTACACACATCTTGAAATTTGGGATAGTAGAGGATACCTTGAAATGCTCTTATCTAAAAGCTTTAGTATGAAGGAAAATAAAATAAAATATATGTGGTGAAGAAAAAAAAATGAACACTGGTTTTGTTATCACCAAGACATCAATAAAAAAATATAGCGAGGGTGCTTCATCACCTAGTGCCTTAGACCAACTGTTTGGGAGTCACTGCTAAGCCTTAGGTGTTGCAAGACGGGGAAAATACTATTTATGCCTAATCAGCAAGCACATGAGTAATCGGTTGGTTAGTACCTCAAGAAGTATTAACGGTCGCATGAAAAATGTGTGAGCATATTCCATATAAATATCGATTAAAAAGTACTAAGGTAGATGGACAAGAGTATGATTGCTTGAATTGAATTCTCCGAGTATAGAGATGTCCAGTTCACACACGTAGGGGTATATGATCAATGTTTGGAGGAAAGATAGGGAGGAAAACTAAAGGCGATGTTTTATTGAGGGATGATGTGATTTCTAACATCTTTTCATGACCATTAAGATAAGGCTCATAGCAACTGAAAAACTGGTGTAGTTGAAAACTCTTGTTTTCAAGTTCTTTCTTTTATAGTTCTTTTCTTTATATGTAACTTTCACCATCTTTCTTTTATTATTGGATTTTGTGGGTGTAATCCGCTGAAAACCCTCAGGAGACAACACTCCTCCTACTAGAGACACCTAGAGGTTTAACGTCTTGTTGCACGTGCTCAGTGCAATCGTGTTGCCTACGAAAGTGTGCTTAGCTTTCTCCTTTCTTTTTCTCCTTCTCTTGAATAAACTAGTTTGCTCGAGACAATCAAAGATAAGTTTGGGGGTATTTGTTCAGTTGATAAAACTGCACATTTAATATGACATTTTTCCTACTATTTCTATATAATAAAAGGTGTTTATTATAATATATGATACATATGAGGGTTTATCTGTAAAAATACTATTTTCATGTGTTTATATATTATAATTAACATTTGGTAGGAAAAAGTAAGCATATAATATCCATATAACATTTGGCCCATTTAAATATGCTTACCTTATTAAATACCTTTGACCAATTCTTAATGGTTAAGTTAATATCTCAATAAAACAAACTCTACTAATATTATTTGTTGAGTTATTGTGCAGAATTTTCAGGGCTGAAATCAAGAAAATCAAAGTTGGCAAAACAAACCTGTCTAATTAAGAAAGTAAACTAAAGAAATCAATTCTGGCAGCGACGTAGAAAAGATTTTCAGTTTCCAGAGATTCAAAAAATCACCACGTGTCATCAAGATAAAGCTCTAGAAAAACAAATGAAGTGATCTCCCTATAAGGCCACGGAACAGCGGCCAAACCCATCTATTGGCCGCGGATCCACCGCATATTAGACGAGTTGGGAGTTGGGATTTTGCTGTAGGGATCTTAACCATTAGTTTCCAAATTAGGAAACTAGGGTTCTGGTTCTGGGACTATAAATAAGGACCGAGAGCCTCCTGGAAAAAGCATCACGCAGAAGAGATCACGAAGTCCACGACAGACTCACGCATCCAGGCTGATCATCAACTGTTCGTCTACCTCCTTAGAAGAGATCGAGAAGCAAACTAGCATTTTGTAATCATTTTCTAAAGGAACAAAGTGTAAATGAATTTTATTGATTAATAAAGGTAGTTGTTTTCTTATTCTATCTCTTTGTAGTTTTAATATGATTTCCCTCTCCATCTCTTCTTCTCCCAATATGCACGAGTAATTCTTCGCTTGTTAGGGTTCATGGGATTAGGGTAGGTTAATGGATGATGAAAATCCTTAAACTCTTTTTAAGTCCTATAAAGTTTATAAACTTTATCAAAAGAATAGATAACATCCTAATCGGGCGCGCTACCAATTCATTGCTAGTCTCGACCACGATTAGATTTTAGATTAACTATTGTTTTGGTAAAGGCTAGATATGAACGGAGTTCCATGTCGAGATGGGGTTAAGAGTGGGAACCCTTTTCCCTCCAGAAACCCTAATCTACATGTATCACTGTTGTTCTAGTTTTAAATCTATTAAAGAATAAAAAGAGTAATCTTTAATTAATCATCCATAACTACTAAATCCTAATGAACCCTACAAGCCCCCTTTTAATATAAAACCTACATCCGTAGTTAATCTAGATCTATATTTTGCATCCGTGTTTAACGTAGATCTAGATCCTACAACCATTCTTCACCATTCTTTATTCTTCCTCCTTTCTTTCTCAACACGCCTAAACTAAGAATAAAATATTCAACGTTTCCCAAAGGACGACCCGTACTCATCTCGGTCTCGCTACACGTGACACCGTTATTGATTGCGGTTAACTACTACACATAGAAATCTAGATCAATTAGTGTCTTCTAGCTCCTCGAATTGGGTAAACATATATGCTTGGAACCGAGAAATCTCATGGTGGACGCCACACATCATATCACGAGAAACCGCATTTTTCTCGTGAAATGATCATGAGAAACATCATATCACGAGAAACCGTATTTTTCTTTTTGAAATGATCATAAGTTTATAAAATTCATATGCGGTTTCCCAAATCCAGAAATCTCATGAAAACCGAATCTCATAATCATGAGCTAATAACGACACAATGAATACCGGCATAAAGCCAATCTACAGTGCATAACCAGTATGTATGTATATAAATGCATGTGGCATCTAAGTAAGAAATGCAATATCTAAACTAGCATGTGAGATTAAGAATGCTAACAATACAATTAAACTACAGTTATCAGGTTATACGAATGAACTAACGGTTTCTAATATGTACGTGGCATAGCAATTACCAATGATGTGTGTGTGAGCCGGCAAGCAAGTGTACGTGCAATATACGCATCATCGGTAATGGTGTATGTGTCTTAGCAGACGAGATCATAACAGCTAATGAAAAGAACACGTATATATAGAATGCAATGAGTATAATATGAGCATAGCAGAAAGTATACAGTGAACGCAACGATATCAAATATATATCTATATACAAATCATACAGTTACCGTATTTAAAAATAGCACGAATCGTTGTTTTTAGAAAAGTAGGGGCTACGGTGTTTTTGAGAAAAGAGATATCTTTTGAAAATCCGTAGCGTCCCTCGGGATGCTCTTTGAAAATACTTACGATTTGTTAGTTTTGAAAATAAGTATGTCTCTAACTCTATTCTAACATCTACTTATGTAATTAAAAGACTAAGCTAACAACCGAGTCGAAAGTGATAAGAAACTATAACATTTCCGAATCGAAAGTGATAAGAAACTATAACATTTCCGAGTCGATATATCTAGTAGTCGGCGATCCAGCCTCATAGCATCACGTAAGGTATAGTCTATCGTACGACATTCTCGAGTCAAGAGTGCGGATCAATCATATATAGATATATATATATATATATATATATATATATATATATATCGTACGGTAAAATCCATCATACGACATCCTCAAATCGAGGGTACGGATCAAATATCATATATAGTTCATAGTTCATACGGTATCATCCGTCGTACGATAACATAAACAAGGCTACGGATCTAAGGTCACGTACATTCTATTATTTCATCAAGTCACATGTTATCGCATGTTATGTGTATATCGCACAACGATCCTTTAGTATATCGTATCATATACGATGTCTCAAACTCAAATCATATGTTAAAATCTCTTGACATGATGTCCGATCATATCGATTCACATCCACTAACGTATCATATCCCCATCTTACACGTATCTGTATACTACACACACATACACACACATCATACCAAGTGTGTGTGTATGTGCGTGTGTGTGACAACATATATCCTAAAGGTTCGCAACTAAGATAATTAAGGCTAAGGGTATACCTTCCTACGAATACTCTTATTCTAAGCCTACGGTCTCCTAAAACCCTATTCGCTAAGTATCCACATCTCGCACTGTCATATATATAAATATATATAATTATCCTAATCTACGGTTGCGTGGGTGCTATACGCCATCCACCCGACTTCCCTCATAGATATACATCTACTCATTTTCGATCCTCATTTCATCCGAAATCAATGAACGCCTTGCTCTCCCTTGTTGTCCCGAAGTCCACGCGAAGGTATCCACAGTTCAAACACGTCGTATCGTAAACAAGAATCGCATACGAAAACCGATACGGCAAACGAAACATACATAGGTTAGAACCTATGGTCTACGTGTGCAAGAATAACTAATCAACTCTCGACGTTGACGTACAAAACTCAAACGACCGAGTCAAAACCCAAATACCCAAAACTCAAGTCATTAAAAGTCGTAAAACAAAAACAACAACTTTGAAAAACACTCCCAGATTTTACCCTAAGTTGAATTAGGCAATATTGTATATAGGATAGGCCTAATTATTAGATGATGGAGCTGTAAACCAAAGATCGCACCTTAAGTCCAAAATATGGCCACAAATTGCCGCCATATCTAATAAATTGGCAGCCCAAGTTAGGTTATAGGGGCTCATGTTTCTAGGGTAGCTTCCTAGGTGCTTGCTCGTCTCACTGTGTTGGAAAAATAATTTTCAGAGTCTCGGGGTCATAGCTGATCTCAATTTCTCATCACAATTTTCACAAAATCCGATATCGGCCAATTCCAATTTTATGTTTTAGGGTTTTAAACTCAGTTAATTCTAGAATTCTAACACTAGATGGGTTGTGGCCACTATCTAAACCTCAAATACATTATCACAACTCAAAACATCCCCTAAACCTTATCTTGGAAATTTCCAAGATAATATAACTACACTAGTTTACTCTAAAACACTATAGGAGGGTAGGAAAGCTAATTACTTAACTAAAAGTGTAGGATTTACCTCATGTAGCAACCTAAGAAAATTCTAGGATGGCCGAAAATGCTCAAAGTCCAATCTTGATTCCACCATAGGGTTTGTGATAAAGTTTTGGTCATTTTTAGTGAAGGGAGTGTGAGATTTTGGTTGAGTTTTGGTGGTTTTTGTGGGTGGTAGAGGAGGTGGAGGGAGTTAGATAGAAATGAAGGAGATGAAGAAAAATGGGAGGTGAAGAATAAGGAAGAGCCATGAGTGTGTAGAGATTCCCCCCCTCTCCTCCAAGGCCCATGCCTCCATGTCTCCCCCCCCCCCCCCTCAAAATATCTCTCCATTTTCTTTTCTTTTTCTTTTATTTAAAAACCACACAAAACCATTTAAATGTAAATGAAGTCATGGTTCAAAAATATGTAACAAGTGTTGCAACATGTTATGTTTCATGCCATAATACATATATGAGATTAATGCATAATTAGTGAAGTATTAATCAAGTTTAGTATTAAACTTGTATACAAATAATTGTATAATAATTTATAAAATGTCCAAATCACATAAATTTTTTCAAAATCAATAATTCATATTAATTTCCAAATATTTTCCAAATTATACGTATATAATCATGCCGTTTCATTAGAACCAATTTCCATATTTTTATAATATTCATAAAATTTATTATTTTATTTATTTAAATTCAAAAAATAATATTTTATTTTTCTGAAATATTACAAATATTAAGACAGAGTAGCGGCGTATTGGATTGAGTTCGAGTGACCTGAGTTGTCTGGAAGAGCGGGTTTATATAGCGTTCGCATGGAGCGAACCGGCGGGAGATTCTCGCTGTCCTTTACGCCCCCGCCTCACGTTTGCGTTGATGGCGGGATACGTCCATTAATGGAAAGACACGCCAGTGTGGGATGCGGGACGTGGAGCGGCGAAGATCTCGTTTTGGTGAGATACACGGAGCCGTTACAGGGGCGCTTGGGCTCCATACTCTCGGTTGCATAGGGAAGTCGAGGAAGCTCAGCTCGGTGGATATCTCGGAGGCGAGCGAGAGAGCTGAGGAAGCTCAGCTTTGTAACAGCTCGGAAACGAGCAATTAGGCTGAGGAATCTCGGCTGTAGGATAGCTCGAAGGTGAGCTGTTGGCTGGTTGCTAGACGAATAGGGAAGGTACTCCGGGGAGGTCTCCTAAAGTTTGGATGCAATCTTAGAGACGAGATGCCAAGGAATGTCCTCAATGCATCGTACTTATTCCAGCTTCGTTGCCTTTACGAATCTAGTGGGCTTAAGCAGATGACACTTCACCCGCTACGTATCGTGATCTGGGGAATTCCCACTTACGAGTATCATCAATAATGCTTAAGTTAAGTACCTAGCCAGGTACTTCAAGAGGCTTTTGAAATACTTACCCAGGTACTTAACCTACCGACATCAAGCCTGATAAGTTTATATTACTTCAAATATACCGACTTTAATTGTAAAAAGGCTAACATAGACTGATTTTACAGATCTGGGATTCCTGCTATCATCATCTCTTACCATTAGGAATTGTCGGATCCAACGGAAAGGAATGGGTAAAAAAGGAGGCCTATAGGTTTGTGTTTCAAATTTGTAACGTGTAACCAGAATCTAGCGATAGCGAAAAAGGTTACTTGTTATTTTATACTACATAGTACATAAGACAAGACACATGTGCATCCCTACCAAGAGAGTAATTTCTATTGAGCTCGTGTATTCCTAGGTTTTGATAGAAAAAGAGTCCATGCGGTTGGAAATCCAATAGCCGGGGTGCTCTTCATGATCCTGGGCCGTGTATCCTACGTACTTGGTATGTAGGACACACCAATACACAAGGTCTTCCTATTATACACAAATCCCATCTGTTGAATTCGTTTTGAAGGAATCTCGACCGTTTATGTTTTCCTTCAAATAACAGGGCTCCGAATCTTGTTTTGACCATCCTGGGGCACAGTGCCGTCAATTCAGCTGGTGGGCATTGAGATTTGCTTCTTCATTCAGATGTCATCTCCTATAAACAAACAAATCAGTCAATAGTCAACAGAAGTTTATTAAACCTCAAAAACGGCAAAAAAAAATTAAAATAAAATGTGAAGCCCTAACCCTTGCTCTCCTCTCAACTGTTTACAGTCTCTCACTTTGAACAAAGAAGAAGCAACAAGAAAAGAGTGGGGCTCAAGATCAGAGAGAGCATGGCCATCCAATTTGCTTACAACTCATTGCCCACAAATGGTGAACTTCTCCTTTATTTTTAGCTCTCTAGATTTATTAGTCTTCCAATTATTGACAGGTACGAGGAAGATAATATATACTGTTGAATATAGAAAACCCTCTTGATATTTATATCATGGGTTGATCAAATTAATATCTTATTCTGTCTTAACCATGCTAGATTCACGAATTTAATTTCCCTTTTTTCATTTAAAATTTGATTTGCTTGAATGATGGAATGATGGGTTGTTGAGATCAAGCAATAGAATGAAAAAATTATCAAAAGTTTTATGATTGCTTGTCAACCCTCTCTTATATATGTGCAAATTATCGACTATACAAGAAATATCCTTTTTAAGAGAGACTAAGAAACAAATTTGGACATGGGGGTTTTTCTGTAATGCAAAATTACGAATTGACATCCTTCAAATTTCTTCTAAAAGACGGCAAAAAAGGATGGATTTGCTAGGTGATTTATGTTTAGGCATGCAACTGCTTTTCATTATAGTTTTATCATATAGGAAATATAAAATGTGGTTAGAATTCATTTTTGCATATGAGAAGTTTTGTAGCAACGCAAATTTTCGGTGCAATTGTTGTTTGGATACACCTTGTTAGGTTTGTGTAGCCAATTCTAACAAATTATGAGCATATAGAAGTGAACTGATATCTAATTTCTTCAAGGGGAAAAAAGTTCTATGTAGATGAACAAGTCTGGAACTTGGGAGCAAGTTGGCAAGGAGACTTTGTGATATAAGAATCGGCGATTCAAGTCTTTGGAAGTGCAAATATTTAAATAAAAAAAAGACGTAATTTTGCGGGTCGAGGTTTTCCACCTTTAATCTCTATCAGTGAATGGGTAAATAAGCAATTGTGCAATTTGATTTCAAGTAACATGGGAATACAATAGCTCACATTTTATGATCATTGCACTTGATGAGCTATTTTCAAGTTATTACATCCATTAACTAGGTAATTGTGATTTTATTTCTCTCTCGGGGCACTCTTTTCATGTTCTTCAAGATATTTGAATGCTTGTTTTTTACGCTTGCGATATTTACATTGTGATATTATTGACAAATTTCCCTCTTTACATTTGTAGGCATCGATGAATCTTTCGTTGCTCCTCGTCCAAAGTTATATAAACCAGTGAACCAAAAATTTCCTTCGAATTATAGACTTAGACCAAGATCAAGAATCTGCGCTATAAACTCGGTGGCCATTCCAAAGCAATGGTACAATCTCGTTGCCGACCTCCCAATTAAACCGCCACCATCTCTACATCCAAAGACTCACAAACCTCTAAAACCTGAAGACTTGTCTCCCCTTTTCCCTGAAGAATTAATTAAGCAAGAGCTCACCCAAGATCGATTCATCGACATCCCTGATGAAGTCATCGACATCTATAAGCTGTGGCGCCCAACACCATTAATAAGGTTACTTTTCATCATGGCATATTTTGCAATCATTTATGCAAAAGGGTAATTTACACTAAATTATCCTTAACTATCGTTCCTTTTCACTGAACTACCCTAAAGTTACTTTTATTACAGTAAGCTCCCTTAAAGCACTACATATAAGGGCATTTTAGTGAAAAAAAATCTCTTCAAACCAAAGTTTAAGGGAGTTTACTGTAATTTAAAATATTAAAGTAGTTTGATGAAAAACAACAATAGCTAGTTTACTGTTACTTAGCCTTTTACAAACTAAGACACTTATGTTTATAAATTGGATATAGAGCGAAGAGATTGGAGAAATTTCTCGATACGCCTGCAAGAATTTACTATAAATATGAAGGGACGAGTCCGGCTGGTTCACATAAGCCTAATACTGCGGTTCCGCAAGCTTATTATAATGCCCAGCAAGGGATAAAAAATGTTGTGACGGAAACTGGTGCAGGGCAATGGGGGAGTTCTTTGGCCTTTGCAAGCAGTTTGTTTGGTCTCAACTGTGAGGTAACATGATTAATGTTTTTCCTTGAATAATGAAGGAAAGATCTAGCAAAAATTGATGAACGATGAAACAAATTGAAAAGACGTTCAATTTCCCCTAATACTTCATAGTTTAGAAAGATTTATCTTAACCGTATCCATTTTTTGGGTTTTTTTCTAATTATTTTTTGAAGTTTTTCTTTTCTATGTCTAGGTGTGGCAAGTTCGTGCATCCTACGATCAAAAACCATATCGGAAACTAATGATGCAAACTTGGGGAGCCAAAGTGCATCCATCGCCATCAAACATAACCAGAGCCGGCAGGAAAATCCTCGAGCTCGACCCTTCTACCCCTGGCAGCTTAGGCATCGCGATCTCCGAAGCCGTAGAAGTCGCAACCACAAACACCAATACAAAATATTGTCTAGGGAGCGTTCTAAATCACGTCCTCCTTCACCAAACAGTTATTGGTGAAGAGTGTCTACAAGAAATGAAAACAATTGGTGAGACACCGGATATCATTATTGGTTGTACCGGAGGTGGATCGAATTTTGGGGGATTAGCTTTTCCTTTTATCCGTGAGAAATTGCTAGGGAAGATGAGTCCTGTTATTAGAGCGGTTGAGCCCGAAGCGTGCCCTTCATTAACGAAGGGGGTTTATGCTTATGATTATGGTGATACGGTGGGTATGACGCCGCTGATGAAGATGCATACACTTGGGCATGATTTTATTCCTGACCCTATTCATGCTGGTAAGTTTTTGTATAGATTGCAGTAAACTATTTTCACCATCTTATTTTAGGTAAGCTCTTTGCAAGTGCCGCGTTTAAGGGTTTATTTTTATTGAAAGAAACTCCCTTAATACCAAAGTTTAAAATGATTTGCTGTAATAAAATAAACTTTAGGCAGTTTAGTGAAAGACAACAATAATTAAGGGTAGTTTAGTGTAATTAACTTTAAAAAATGGATTATTTCCATTTCCATTTTTTCTATCATTACTATTTTTTATATTAAGTTGTGTTTTGGTGGATGTCATTGTTGTAGGTGGTTTGCGTTATCATGGAATGGCTCCATTGATTTCGCATGTTTATGAATTGGGTTTTATGGAGGCCGTTGCAATTGCTCAAACCGAATGCTTCCAAGGTATCATGAATTGTTTATTGTTTTGTGTGACTCAAATATCCGATCTGAACAATATGTGAATTTTCGGTTTACACCAATTATTATTAAAAAAAAGTGACTTTTAGGAGTTTTCAGGTGATAGAATTCTTTCATGAATCCTTTCCTTTCGTGCTCCTAGTATTTCCGTTGCGTAAGTAAAAACCTACAATTTTGTGACACAAACCAGCGAAACTAACCAATACCCGCCACAACTGACCAAATTTTGAGAGAGTGAAACCGAAATCGAGTTCTCGAATCATGTTTGTCGCTCGCAAAGAACTACCTCAAACTTCTTAACATAAGCAAATTATCCTGTTTCTTAGAGTGTCATTAATACTTGATCATCTCAAATTTCTCATATTAGTACTCTTGTGTCTGATATCTTGTTTCTTATTTTTCTTCCAATTGTTGAGCACATACATTGATTTATCTTCTGATCATTACACTTTTACAAGTTATCCTGTAACACAATTCTAGAGGTTAATTTGGTTTCAGAAAAGACGAATTCAGATCCGAGGTCTGATCAGTTACTTGACAAAATTAGTACTTGCCTTACAATTTCATCGTTTGCAGCTGCGCTCCAGTTTGCTAGAACAGAAGGAATTATACCAGCTCCAGAACCAGCTCATGCCATAGCGGCCACGATCCGCGAAGCACTGAACTGCAAAGAGGCTGGAGAATCGAAAGTGATTCTCATGGCTATGTGCGGCCACGGCCATTTTGATCTCACTGCTTATGAGAAATATCTGCAAGGCGATATGGTCGATCTATTCCATTCTCATGAGAAGATACAGGCGTCGATGGCTTCTATTCCCCAAGTTGCACTCTAAAACTGCAAAGAGAAAAATAATATCAGTTGTCATTTAGGCGGAAGCGTCAAATTTCTGTTGGTGGAATTTTGTTTGCTAATTATGATTTTCACTTCGTGAGCTGATTTTATTTTCTTTTGATGTTATACCGACCAACAGCTAATAATTACATCAGTAAAAATATATTCAATTGCATTAATATTGCCGGGCTTATGGCCCAATGCCGAAAAAACATCATATCGCCCGGTCATTTAAGATTTCATTATCCTTTTGAACTCATGGATCTTGAGTTCTTCTACATCTTTTGATGATGGATGATCGACGAGTCACTACATATAAATATGAGAGAAGTATCCTAATCCATGACAGCTGGATCGACGAGGAGAGCCGAAGATGATGTAGAAGACTCAAAAATCTATATTAGATGCCCGGTCAGCATCGACCAGAGCCCAAAAGCTAGACTTGCTGGCACAATACGCCGGAGGCTTGGGTAGCCGAGATTGAGTCAGGATTGGTCTTGGCTTGTTGAGCGGGATCGTGTTGGGTGCGACCGAGAGTTGATCCATCCTGGTTAGGGATGCTTTACGGACAGAGTTGGCTCGAGTTGAGTTCAGGTCCGGCTCGGTAACGGCTCCTTCAAGTTGGGTTCGTGTACTAATGAATCACACTTGGACTAAAAACCCACTGGTTCAGTTAACAAGCCAAATTCGAGCTTATTCCGACCTTTTCGTTATTAGTTCAAATTCCAACCTTTTCGTTATTAGTTCAAATTCGGCTAGTTTTGCAGTACATGTGTTTTGAATTTTATATCCAAAAGCCACTAATATAAATACCCAATATTAATGGATTACAGGCTTTAAATATCCAAATGAGCCAAGGAGCTCACAAACAAGCTATCCAGCTTGATAGCTCGTGAGCGCTCGTTGGCTCGTCAGCTAAACGAGCTGTCATTGAAACGATCCTGAGCTGGGGTTAAATAAGACAAACGAACTCATGCTAGCTTCTCCCAGCTCGAGTCGAATTCGATCCGAACAAAAGTTAAACGAGCCAAACTCAAGCTAACCCGGCTCGCTCGAGTCCAGCTTGTTTAGCAGCTCCAATCCTTATACTTTGTGTAGGGTTGGTACGTGAAAGGAGCGGAACACCTAGAGTTGAGGTTTTAAATGGAGGGTCCAGATTCATTAGTATGAAAGGAAATTGGGCTACCCTGTATTCCCTGTACCAGGCTGTGTTTTTTGGATCTTCCAAAATGCAATCCAAACTATGGTTTTTACTTTATTTTTTAAGGCTGAATGGTAGGAAATATTTTTAACATTTATTCCAATAGCAGAAAATACCCCTACCATTCTAAAACCATTACTTCGTCTCTCTCCCCCATCCTCTCAATTTTAATTGATTCCCAAAATGTCCTGCATTTAAATATGTAATTAAAATATTTATATCAATCCCATTATTCTTCGTATACCTTTCAAAATTCTTTAAGTTTTTTATATACACTCCAACATCACTAAATGATGGTTAAATTTGACAAAAAAATTGATTTAAAAAATGTAAACAGGTTCTCAGTGTCTTGTTATTCCTTACACACTCTTAAATTCCTAAAACAAAAATTGCTTGATTGGATTGGATTTTCTTATAAAATTTGATTGATTTAGGTCTTCTATTTTGTAAGTGTTGATTGATTTGGATTTTTTATGTTAGGATTTGTGTAATGCTAAGTTTCTTTCCGGTTAGAAATTTCTAAAATTTGAGTTCTTTTATATTAGAATTTCTTAATTTGGGAGTAAATAAAGAAGAAAAAACAAAGAGCTTATGAGAGAAGAAAGAGGGAAAAAAAGAGAATTAGAATGAATGAGAAGAAAAAAATAAAGATGGGGTTTTGTTGGGTTGTGATGAAGAAGATGACGAGACGATGATGGTAAAGTTGGTATTTAATAAATAGATTAAATTGCAAAAAATAAAAACTTAAAGAATTTTGGAAGAGGTGGGTAATATCGAAAATTAATGGAGGCACATAAGAAAAAGAGAAAAGGAAATATTTTTTCATTTAATATTTAAATAAAGTGCATTTTGCTAATCAATTAAAGTTGAGGGGGGCAAAGAGCTGGTTTTAGAAAGTTAGAAGTATTTACTGCTATTGGGATAAATATTAAAGGTATTTCCTGCCATTTAGCCTTATCTTAATAATAAGTTATAGCCAGAGGTAAGGGGGTTGTGAATTTAAGAACTCTTGCTTCAGCTGCAAGAAGCTACGGTGGCACTCACCTAAGCCATTCATTCCTTGTAAGATCTTTATGGTCAAAGGAAAGAGCTAAATGTCGGCCCTTTGGGTAGACATGGCTTTTGCTTAGAAGCACTTTCTTTATAATTAATTCACTTTTAATTACGCTTCTATTCTTATAAAATCGTTTCCACTGCATCATAATTTCAAAGTTATCATAATTTCAAAGTTATGATGAGAGTTGATGAATTTATTTTTATATTCTAACTAGTAAGCCGCACACGCGATGCACATGTATATCAATTTCCAATGAATTTATTTGTGAATTTTTATTAAAAACTATAATATAACCAGGTAGTTTTAAATGATGGTAGTAGTTTTTTTTTATAATTAGTGATATGGTTAGTTCCATTTATGAATCTTGATTGGATTTTTTTTATGTACTTGTAACAACCTAACACGTTCATACGACACTAATCGGTATTTTAAACCTTGCTTTATATTTTATTTATTTATTTATTTGAGTTGCGATTGATTTGAATAGTAGAATGGTTATCCGACTCGACCCACATGTGTGAAACCCATTATGGTTATATTTTATTAATATTTATCTGTAAACTAAATTCATGTGAATCAAGTATAATGTGTGTGCGTGTGTGTAATATCTAAATCATATGCTTATATTTTCTGGTAGCCACATGTTAAGGATAATTTATATTTGTTAACTGTCATCACATGATTAAGCATCTCATATTTTATTTTGACTTTTATCTATTACGCTTAAATCTAATAGAATCTGGATACCAAATATTTCTTAAATTCAAACATATTTAAATCCTCTTAAAATCTTAAATAAGGGGTATGAGATATTTAAATAATATTCTTACATTATGGTTAAAAAGGTTACGTATATGTATTATTTTTTCAATATATATTTTTGTGAGATTTTGGTGGAGACGGAGTGTAGTTTGATATTATTTTTAGTAGTATTAAACTATAATATATATTTATAACCTAATATAAACTATACCCCCACACACTTTACATTTTATAAAATAGAAAACTTTCTTTCTCTCTCCACATAACATCTCTTTCTCTCTTTCCTCTATCTAAATCACACCCTCATCAATTTATATATTCTCTTTTTTCGTTCTTGAAGCCCACATCCATTCTCGCCAATACAACTCTAGCCATATCTTAGAAACTTAACTGAGCCATCAAAACTTGGTGTTGATTTGTATAGTGTCGTGTTGCTTCCGTTCATCGCGTTTGTTTCGAGATAAGTTTACAACTTGCTATATGCTATGGTTTACGCAATTTATTTATATGTTGTCGTACTATTATTATTATTATTATACGACTATATCTATATAATTTATATACGGTAGTTATTTAACGTTAATCAGTTTTATAATATACAGTGTATGCAAGTTTACAACTTGCGATATGCTATAATTATATCTATAAATATATATATCGTCGCAATATTTTTTATTACTATTATTATACCGTTTATATCTATATAATCCGTATATCATTAATTAGTTTATAATCTGCATTTTATAACGTTATGCAAAATATAGTTTGAAAATATTATGGTTTACACATAAAACGCCGTCGCCAAGCGGATACAACAAATCTGGAATTTACTCTACACCTTACCTTATAAAATTTATTATAAATCATAAAAATATCATTAGCACATATTCTTTAGTTCATTACGAAACTAACTCAGAATACTATAACCCTGTGAAATATTTACTTGCAAAATAAATTGTTTAAATAACGTAAACTGTAAATGAAAGTCCTCTGAACTGCTGTCCAGAGATATTTCAGCAGCAAACTTTCAATTTCGAATACTCATAACTTTTTGCAGGAATAACCTGAGATATTTTAACTTATAAAAATGAAAACCTTATTGAATTAGCTTTGTTTTGGTATTTGACACGTCCCTTTTGAAGGATGTTTGTTATTTTTAAGCTATTTTACAAATCAGGATGACACTGAATTTCTGAACGGAACTTTCTTATGCATGGTTAATCAACACCACTTTTATAGTTATTAATCGGATTGAATATGCTATCCCTATTAATACTATTATCTTGGACTTTTACATGATATTATTACGTTATCCATGACGCGCTTGTTAATCTATATCTGTTAGTGTTTACCGATATTCGGTTATAACTGTATTGTCTGTTGTATACCATGAGTTAATTAGAATATGTGATTATGAAGTAGATGCCTTACCTGACTGATTACATCATCCCTGACATGCATGTATACAAATTCATAACTGGTACCCTACCATCATGTTACTATTACCGTTATCATGCTAGTACTTATTGACTGTGATACTTACCGATGCCAACAATCCTGACCTGTTGTCCTGATGGACGTGACCTGTTGTCTAGATAGACATAACATGTATCTAATTGTTCCTGTGTTGGCATTAAGCAGACACCCTATTGATACCTGACTTGAACACGAAATCTAGGGGAAAGGGGAAATCAAGAATGTAACCAAAACATAACTCAAAAAGATATTATTGTTCGCCGTGATTCCGGGCGTGAACGGAATAACCATTGTTTATTGTACCGTGGTCCCGTGGGGAATGAACGGGATATATTGTACCGTGGTCCCGTGGGAAATGAACGAGATATATTCTGCTAAGTTACGAGGAGAATTACATTAATTGGTTTCAAAAACCGTTAGGACAGTTGACCTAGAAATACAGACTTTAAGATACACGCGACATACTTATAGCATGCTGCTATCACTTATGTGATTGTTTGTTTATATTTATACCTTATTTTGCATGTGACATCCTGTATAGAACACTGTTCTGGTTATTACTATTATTATGATATTTATGACGCACCGACGTCTGGATTTTGCATGGCCCAGATACTTGACTTAGCATATGAGTACATCGACAAGATCGCCGATCAGTCAGGACCATCTCACTGATGTAGCTATTATTGATGGTTAGTTATTCTTTGGATCTTTATTGCTTCCGCTACTATTTCCTGTTATCGTTTGTGGCTATTGGACATGTTTAGAGATAGACGGTTATATTATTGTTCTTGATTACTGATAGACAGCCGTAATGTGAGTATAGGAGGATATTTTCTTACCGTAGGTAGCATGGCTGGCTTTGTTACGTTCTCGAATTTTTGTATTTTGGGAAGTGGGGCGTGACAAGGTCTTGTTGGTATCAGAGCCGTAGGTTTTAGGTTAGCTGGGGCTTGGTTCAATTTGTAGTTGGGTATGGTACCCAATACATTGTCCTTAAGACCCAAAATTTTAGGAACATATCCCGCCACATTATTGTCTTGTCATTCAAATTCTTGAATCTTACCCTTCCTTTAAACTCTTTTATCTCGACGATTTGGAAATGACTTTGCATCTCAGCTGGGAATCCTCCTGATTCCTTATTGTTTCTCCCTTCTTATTCTTTCGATTCTGATAGTAGGATTTGGACGACGCAGATAGAGTTATGTGATTGTAAGTATGTACCGCGGCATGGTTACAGTGCGGTACTTTATTTAAGTAATCTGGAGTTCTATTAGATTCAATTTCTTGACTTATATTCGTTGTACTACTTCGTTTCACTCGGTTTCATTACTTACGAATTTATGCCTTATCACAAACTTGAATCCAAAAAATGCGTTATATCTTTTCCCTTGTCCCGTAGTGACCAGTCCGTTTGCATTTCAAAGAATAAAGAGAAACACAAGAGAGCATATGATGATTTCAGTAATTCGACGTTGACCCCAGGAGGAGCTGGAATAGACCATTTCTCGGCCGATCAGGTGTAAGATGTTTCACTGGAGAAGTTTGACAGACCTGCCTCAATTTATCAGAGTAGTGCAGCGGAAGTGTGGTGGGCTGATAACCTACAAGTCTGAGAACATACTTATGAATTCAAGATGAGGGGAACTGTTTGTTTGTACTCAAGGGTGAAGTTTGTGAACAGCTTGCAGATGAAGCACTGATAGTTGTCGGGAATTCATTGCGGTATTCAAGGAATTCTCGGGTGTATCGTCTAAACGGGATATGGAGTTCGCAATTGATCTTATTCTTGTAGTAGCCCCAATTTGAAGGCTTTTATCGGCAGAACTGGAAAAGGTAAAGAGATAAGTTCCAGAGTTATTAGAAAAGGGTTGGATTTGCAGCAACGGTTCACCATGGGGAGCTCCAGTTTTTCTAGTCAAGAAGAAAGATGGCACGCGGAGGATGTGCATCGACTATCGAGAGTTAAATCGGATGAATATTAAAAATAAGTACCCAATTTCTCGTATGGGCGAATTATTCGATCACCTCAGTGGCACGAGAGTATTCTCGAAGTTGGATTTGCGATCAGGGTATCACCAAGTTCGGTGAAAGCAGAAGACATTTGCAAGACAGTGTTCCGAACTCGATATGGGCATTAAGAGTATTTAGTTATGCCATTTGGAGTTACTAACGCACCGGCGATATTTATGGATTTGATGAACCGGATCTTTTCACCATTTCTAGATCAGTTCGTGGTGGTATTCATTGACAATATTTTGGTCTATTCGAGGAGCAAAGAAGAGCAAGAAGAACACTTGAGAATCGCACTGCAGACATTGAGACAAGGAAAACTATATGCTAAAATGAGCAAGTGCGGGTTTTGGCTCGAAGAAATGAAGTTCTTGGGTCATGTTGTATCCGGGTGATGGAATTGCAGTTGATCCCGAAAATATTGCAGCTGTTCACGATTGGCCAATTCTAAAGAATATAGGGGAGATCAGAAGTTTCCTTAGGCTTGCTGGATAATATAGAAGGTTTGTGGAGAACTTCGCTCGAATAGCAGAACTATTGATCAAGCTAACAAATAAGGGGGTACCGTTCGTATGGACTGAGAAGTGTGCGTCAACTTTTGAAGCGCTGAAACAATGATTGATAACTACTCCTATCTTAATAGTGTTAGATGGTTCCGGAGGATTAGTTATTCACAACAACACATCTGGAAAAGGTTTGGGATGTGTTTTGACGCGGCATGGAAAGGTTGTAGCCTATGCGTCAAGGCAATTGAAGACTCATGAAAAGAACTACCTAACTCATGACTTGGAGCTAGAAGCAGTTATTTTTGCGCTGAAGATTTGGAGGCACTACTTATTGGATGAAAGGATAAAGGTGTTTGCTGATCACAAGAGCTTAAAGTACGTGTTTACACAGAAAGAGCTAAATATGAGACAGCGTAGATGGTTAGAGCCGATGGCTGACTATGATCTTGATCTAAAATACCATCTAGGGAAAGTTAATGTAGTACCGGATGCTTTAAGTTGGTTGCCAGTAATACGGACGTTGATTGCACAGAAGGAGATTATAGCAGATTTTCAGAGATTCGAGTTAGAGCTGGTACTACTAGATTCTTCAGGACAGATGATGCAGTTGCAAATACATTTATCCTAGATTGATAGTATTAAGGCAGTATAATTGCATGATCCTAGATTACAGAAACTTCGAGAACAAGTGGAAGCAGGATTCGAACAGATTTATTGGTTCATGAAGACGGTTCGCTATGGAAGTCGTTTGTGTGTACCTAAAGGAGATGTTCGTGAAGGAAGCTCATAGTTCCGCATATTAAGTACATGCAGGTGGCACGAAGATGTATAGAGATTTGCGACAACACTTTTGGTGGGAAGGCATAAAAAGAGAGATTGCTCGTTACGTATCGAGGTGCATGGTGTGTCAGCAAGTCAAGGCTGAACATCAGAGGGTAGCTGGTTTGTTGCAACCACTTCCGATTCCTCAGTGGAAGTGGGAACATATAATCATGAATTTCGTGACAGCCTTATCACGGAGTCCAAAGGGCAATAATATAGTTTGGGTGATTGTCGATCGACTGAAAAAAGCAGCTTATTTCATATCATTTCGAGTTGGTCAATCGACGGAGGCTTTGGCAGAGCGGTACATGCAGGAGATTGTGAGATTGCATGGAGTGCTAGTGAGTATTGTTTCTGATCATGACACCCAGTTCCTATCACATTTTCAGAGGAGTCTACAAGAAAGTTTAGGAACTCGTTTGAAGTTTAGTATGGCCTACCGTCCTCAGACAGATGGACAGTCTGAGAGAACGATCCAAACTCTTGAAAATATATTGAGAGCGTGCATGTTGGACTTCAAGGGTTTGAGAGAGGATCATTTACATTTAGTAGAGTTTTCATACAACAACAATTTTCAGGCAACTATACAGATAGCTCTATTCGAAGTATTGTACGGTCGTAAGTGTCGCTCGTCAGTATGTTGGGACGATATTGGAGAAAGAAGATTGTTGGGACCGGAACTCATTGTGCAAACTATGGAGAAAGTTAACCAGATTCATGATCATATGAAGGTGATACAAGATCGACAGAAAAGTTAGGTTGATACTAGAAGAAGACCTTTGGAGTTTGCTATTGGTGATCTTGTGTTCTTGAAAATATCACCGACTATGGGAGTAATCCGATTTGGTAGTCGAGGCAAGCTTAGTCCTCGAATCGTGGGGCATTTCGATATCATTGAGCGTGTTGGAGAGGTACCTAATTGATTGGTTTTACCACCATCCTTGGGGGGTGTTCATGAAGTGTTTCATGTATCTCAACTCCGCAAGTATGTTCGAGCTGAGACGCACGTCCTGGATCACTCGGAATTGACTGTAACGGAGGATTTGACTTATGTAAAGTAACCGATGACTATTGTGGATCGACGAGAAAAGCTTTTGAAGAATAAAGTAACCCTTTAGTACTCGTTTCGTGAGGGAATCATTCGCATGGAGAATCTACTTGGGAACGTGAAGATGAGATTTGACAAAAGTTTCCACATTTCTTTCTTTTGATCCATATTGTTCTTATCTTCTCCCGTTTCGTGAATTTCGAGGACGAAATTATTTTGTAGTTGGGTATAATGTAATATCCTAGCACGTTCATACGACTAATCGGTATTTTAAACCTTTCTTTATATTTTATTTATTTATTTATTTGGGTTGCGATTGATTTGAATAATAGAAATGGTTATCTGATTCGACCCGCATGTGTGAAATCCATTATGCTTATATTTTATTAATATTTATCTGTAAACTAAATCCATGTGAATCTAGTATAATATATGTGTGTGTGTGTGTGTGTGTGTGTGTGTGTGTGTGTCTCTATATAATATCTAAATCATATGCTTATATCTTCTGGTAGCCACACGTTAAGGATAATTTATATTTGTTAATTGCTATCATATGGTTAAGCATCCCATGTCTTATTTTGACTTTTATCTATTACGCTTAAATCTAATAGAATCTGGATACCAAATATTTCTTAGATTCAAACATATTTAAATCCTTTTAAAATCTTAAATAAGGAGTATGGGATATTTAAATAATATTCTTGCATTATGGTTAAAAAGGTTACGTATATATATTATTTTTTCAAAATATATTTTTGTAAGATTTTGGTGGAGACGGATTGTAGTTTGATATTATCTTTAGTAGTATTAAACTATAATATATATTTATAACTTATTATAAACTATACACACACACGCATACTATTATATACTTTACATTTTATAAAACAGAAAACTCTCTCTCTCTCTCTCTCTTTCTCTCTCTCCTCTACCTAAATCTCCCCCTCAACAATTTATATATTCTCCTTCTTCGTTCTTTAAATCTACACTCATTCTCGCCGACACAACTCTAGCCGTATCCTGGAATCTTAACCGAGCCATCAAAACTTAGTGTTGATTTGTATAGCGTCGTGCTGCTTCTGTTTTGAGGTAAGTTTACAACTTGTTACATGCTATGGTTTACGCAATGTACTTATATGTTGTCGTACTATTATTATTATTATTATTATCATACAACTATATCTATATAATTTATACACCGTAATTATTTAACGTTAATAAGTTTTATAATATACAGTGTATGTAAGTTTACAACTTGCAACATGCTATTGTTACATGCTATGGTTTACACAATGTACTTATATCTTGTTTCCCCCAATCAGAGCAAAGCTCTGTTCAAAATTCAAATTTTGAAATGAAGCAACGCTTCAGAAGCAGCGCCAAGTGCGCTGCGCCCTAAGCAGCACACCACGTGCAAAGCACGTGTGCGCTAGCGCTAGTGCGCTGCGCTTTAATCAACGCACCAGGTGTAAAGCACGGGTGCGCTAAGTGCGCTCCACTCTAAGCAGCGCACCACGTGCAAAGGACGGATGCGCTAGCGCTGGAACTAAAAGCTCCTCACCGTCAGAGCAGAGATTCAATAAAGGTGATAAATCATCAATTAATCAGAATTAAATTCTGTTAAGGAAAAATTCCTCAAAATCTTTCCAAACAAAAGATTGTGCTCTCTAAATCAGAGCACCGTTGGATCAATGATCCAATGGTGATTAAAAATCACCAAAAGCACAGAATAAATTCTGTTTAGAGGAAATCCTCCATTCTTGTTAAAAACAAGAAGATTGCCTTCTGTAAATCAGAAGTTCTTGGATCAAAAATCCAATGATGGGAAAATCCCCAAATCAATTGGAGAAAAGATCTCCTTAACTGATTGAACAAATCAGCTTGCCCTATATAAAAGCCCCAAGACGTCTAATAAGAAGAAGATAGAGAAACATATAGAAAAAAAACCCATAAGCTTTGAGAGATCTGAGAAAGAAGAGCCAAACTTTCAGAAAAAGAAGATTTTCTTTAAGGTAAAAAATGATGAACAGAGAGATGAAATCATCTCATAATTAAAAAGAAGAACACAATTCTTCTCATATATCATAGATCTACAAGACCAAAGTCTTTCACAAAGAGATCAAAAGATCTCATATTAAAATAAAAAGAAGAACACAATTCTTCTCACAGATCTATAAGACTAAAGTCTTTCTCAAAGAGATCATAGTATCTCATTATAAGAGGGGGGGGGAAGAATAATTCAATTCTCTTAGGATCACAGATCCATAAAGGCAAAGCCTTTCATCAATATAAGAGATTGAAATATTTCCTATAAAGTAAGAACTTTTTGTTCTTGGAATCTTGAGACAAAGTCTCTTATAAACGAGAATTTATTTCTCAGATCATAAAATTGATTAGATGCGTTTCTGCGCTCTTGGACCGGCGCTCAGCGCCAAGCGCACTACGTGTCCTTCACGTGTGTGCCACTTAATAGTTAGCGCTTTGCGCTCATAAACAAGCGCAATGCGCTCATAATCTGGTGCTCGGCGCCAAGCGCACCACGTGCCCTTTACGTGTGCGCTACTCGGCAGAAGCGCACTGCGCTCTTTGACTGGCACAAAGTGCCAAGCGCGCCACGTGTCCCTCACGTGCGCGCTGATAGAACATAAATTGTTCTCTTATAAGCCCCAGAGCTATGATAAATGCTCAGCATTCAATAAAAGACAAAAATATTGTCAGAATTCAAATCAATACTCAGCATTGTTAAAAGGGCCAAGCCAAGACAGGTTTTCAGCAGTCCAAACAAATGTCCAATATTTTAAACCTAAGTGGACTTAGCCCAAGATTGGCCATAAGTCCTTAATTCAGATTAATTGAGCCCATATGCTCATAATTTTTTTAACAGATCTTAGACCCAAATTGGATTACAGATCTCCCAATCAATATTGGTTCAAGGGTACATCTCTTCACTCCTCTAATACATGCCGTTGTAATCCTTCAACGTCCTCAAAGAGGTGACGGGTCCTGACAACCAGACATTTCATGGACTGTAGGGTCCTTAAACTCACGGACTATGATGTCCTTAACCTCGGACTGTGGGGTCCCTTTAAACCCACGGACTATGATGTCCTTAACCTCGGACTGTGGGGTCCCTTTAAACCCATGGACTATGATGTCCTTAACCTCGGACTGTGGGGTCCCTTTAAACCCACAGACCGTAATGTCCTTAAACTAATCTTGGACCGTAATGTCCTTAAACTAATTGTGGACTGTAATGTCCTTAAACTAATTATGGACCGCAAAGTCCCTAAATCTAAAACAATAGAGCCAAAATGCTCTTTTGTTGGATCTAAATGATCCCGTTAAGTTGATCTTAGTCTAAAATTAGACTAACGTATCCTTAACAAACGTTTAAGTTGATCTTAGTCTCAAATGAGGCTAACGTATTCTTAAACCCAACCACAAACCCAAATCTAAGAAGATACGGATTTGGACTAATCCACGCCCTACGGGCGGCAACATAAATTAGTCTCCGTATACAATCCACGGGCAACCAAAAAAAAACAATCATACACGACACGAAGTGACCATCTGGAGAAAGAGAAAGTTGTTACCGTGATGCGGTAGCGTAATTTAACTGCAGGGGCTTGCGTCTGCAGGGAAGAGCGTCCCCACAATCAAAAACCCCTCAAATGAGAGGGAATCTGACGAAGTCTGCTATATCGGCCGCATCCGTCTAAACCTCCAATACACGGTGCCATAAATCAACTTGGCATCTTCGGAGAGGTGAACGGATAAAACCAAATAGCATCTGCCCCTAAAATTCAGGCCAGACGTCCCAACGTCCCGGTCTCTGTATTCGGCGGAGAACAGATTCTGGCACGCCCGGTGGGACCATTTCCTCTTTCCACTCCACACTTCGTGTGTCATGTTTTTCCGCGATCAGATAATCGCAGTGTGTATGTTTTTGGTTGCCCTTAGGGGAGTGGATACTGAAGACGGCATTTCGTCTCTATGAAGAATGGTGTTTGCTCCCACCCAGCAACTCAGGCTCTGTCATATCCGGTGGAATCAAGTATGGGTCACTTGCAGCTTCAAATCTCTGAAATCTGGCTCTTCAAGAAATCAATGGGCTTCTTTTTGGGTCGATACTCCCACCTCCTACCCTCGGTGCCTCAACGTCGAAGGAGGAAGCCCAGAACAAGTCTATCTTCTATAGGCTGGCTCCCCAAGCAGCAGCTTTGCCGATGGAATCAGTCCCCAAACAACTGGCAAATGCCAAGGACCAAGGTCAACGCAGGGGGCAGAATATTCAAGCTCTCAAAGAAAACAGGGGGCAGGCTCGGCAAAATCATGAAGCTAATCAAATCCCGGCCATAAGAAACGGTCGACGTCGATATCAGCGTCATACAAAATGTGCTGGGAGCAGTTTTCCGTATAGTCCTGTTTCAACCCCAGTGGTGAATGTTTTTGTTCCAAATAGGAACAGCTTCAAATTGTTGTAAAGGGTTAGACAAAATTCTCCTACCGCAATATTGAAGAAGTCTCCGCAGCCCATGGAGATCCCACGAGAGCAAAAATCAGTTCGCTCACCGAGACAACTTTCCTCATTTATATATAAGGTGTGGAAGCAGGTGAAGGGGACTCACCCCAAGACGGATCCTGATATAGCAGTTCCTCCCAAAACCAAAGCGGCTTTTCACAACAAGAGGCCTAATAAAGCTCAAGTGCCCGGAGCAAACTCCAAAGGCCAAAACTCCAAACAACCCAAGCTTGGGGCACGGTAGTTCACATAGTCTATGTGGTGAATTCTAAAGATGAAGTTCGAGCTTCTACTAGTCACCGACCTCAAACTCGGTCCCTGAAAAAAGTTCAACTGCAACGTGAAAATCTGCAGGAGATACTTGCTCAGGCGACATCACTCGCTAATCCATCTCCTAAGGAAAATCCCGAACAAGCAAGTGAGGTTCATCACCCAGACTATTGTACCTATCACCGAGTGATAGGACATCCTCTCGAAGACTGCTTCACGTTCAAAGACTAGGTAGAAAACCAGTATCAGCAAGGAAGATTCGCTTTATCCAGCAGTTGGAGGGTAGCCCCACCACAGAAACATGAACCGAAAGTCGCACATGCAGAGAGAGTGGAACTAGATCAATATCGGTCTTGGAAGCAATCTTGCACCTGTCACGTGATAATGATGTCAGGAGAAGAAGAACCTAAGAATATGGATGACCTCCCGTGGTGCTTCAAAAACGATGATGACGAGGTGATCTCAAAGTTTCCACCGGCGCCAAAAGAGCTGGAAGATGGGATACATACTACTGCAGATAATCTCAAGAAAATTGACTTGGGAACTACAAGTGACCCACGGCCGACATTCGTCAGTGAGCTGTTGTCTGAAAAAAAGGTGGCTGCGCTAAAAAACGTGCTCATGCAATATAAGGACTGTTTCGCATGGAACTATTCCGAGATGCCCGGATTAGATCCAGAAATGCCGTCCACAAATTGGCGATATCTCTGGACGTCAAGCCGATCAAACAAGCACCGAGGAGAATGCGGCTCGAACTTGAAATAAGCATCAACGTCGAGGTCAAAAAGCTAATCGACTCCGGCTTCATTCAAGAGGTTCAGTACCCTGATTGGATTGCCAACATTGTCCCAGTAATAAAGAAAAATGGGACGGTGCGCATCTGCGTGGACTTTCGGGACCTCAATAAAGCTTGCCCGAAGGACGACTTTTCAGTACCGGTCACTGAGCTGATGATAGATAATACGTCCAGAAGTTTTTTCCTTCATGGACGGCTCATCAGGATACAATCAGATAAAGATGCATCCCGAAGACCAGAAGCATACCGCTTTCCGGACCCCTTTGGGTATATTCTGGTACAAGGTGATGCCCTTCGGTCTAAAGAACGCCGGTGCCACCTATCAGAGGGCCATGACGAAGATTTTCGATGACCTCATACATGAAATCGTCGAATGCTATATCGAAGACCTCGTGGTTAAAAGCAAATCATACGAGAAACATTTAGAGTATCTGAAGATCGTGTTTCAACGTCTTCGGAAATACAACTTGAAGATGAACCCTCTCAAATGCGCGTTTGGAGTTTCCTCGGGAAAGTTCCTAGGATTCGTCTTCCGACATCGAGGCATCGAGATAGACCCGTTGAAGATCAAGGCGATCATGGAAATGCCGCCGCCAAGAACTCTCAAGCAACTGCGGTCTCTCCAAGGAAAGCTCGCATATATCCGATAGTTCATAGCCAATCTCTCCGGCAAGTGCCGCCCCTACAGTCATTTAATGAAGAAGGGAACCCCGTTCGTTTGGGATCGCAAATGCCAGAGCGCGCTAGACGAAATCAAGCAATACCTGCAGAACCCGTCGGTGCTGACTGCCCCGGTCAAGGAAAAGCCTCTCATTCTGTACACAACTGTAGGGTTCCTAGGCACTCTCAAGAGGTCTCACAAGGCATCAACCATGCCAATTTCAAATTTTAACGGTGCCGAGAAACCCTAACAAGATCGTTGGCTAGAAATTTAGGCGACAAAGCAAACTAGTTAACACTTAACTACTAGAATACGGAAATACAACCTTTGTAGATCCGGTCCTCCACCTCCACGGCTCCGTGATGAAGTCCTCTCCGCTGTCCATATCAAATCCCGGGCTCTAGAGTCGGCTTCATCGGAGAAAGAGCGGGCTAGGTCATCGACGACGTGCCGAAGATGATCTACGTCGAGGCATCGCTAGATCAAGCTCCAACTTCACCAAGTCAAGAAAACTTGTGAAGGAAACACACTCTACTACTTGGCAAGAGGTAGAGGATGAAGAAATAGGAAGTGGGTTCACTTTAGAATTGGATTTCTCACTCATTTTCATCAATCACCATTGATGAAATGAAGCTTTTTCTTCATGAAGTCAAGAAGAAGAAGAAGATAGTGTTATGATAAGTTAATTAATATTGAAAAGAAAATCAATACTTATCATATAATGAACCATGGTCAAGTGTAGAGATTTAATCATGGTTGAAAGGAATGGTTAGGGTTAAGCATGAGACAAAAATGGTCACTTGGTCAAAGCTTCATGAAGCTTCAATATGAAACAAAATTAGCCACCATTTTCTCTTTATGCCTTTTTATTTATTTCCAAAATGAATAAATAGATAAATAAATGAGAAAAGGAAATAAAACGCTAATCATAAGTTTAACCATGGTTTAATTCTATACACTTAACCAAGTAAACATGTATCATCAAACATGATACAATCAAGTGCACAAAAGTATATCACATATACAACTTGTGCAATCCAAGTGAGAAAATCCATACAAAGTGAACCAATACTAGTTAATGCAAAGTAATATATCAAATATATAATTATACATTAAATCATTAAATCAACACTTGATTCAATGATCCGGTCATGTCGCACATAACCGACTAGTATCCAATGTATCGGCTTATCGAATTAATCCTTGATTCGATATCTAGGTTATATCGAATATAACCAATCGATACATTCATCGCGAGAATGGAATACGGTATCACATACACGCATTATTCTCGGTCCCGCACATATCTCATATGCGCTCCTATTTCGTTTCGCTTGAGCCAGAAAACCTCTGTGTAGGACTCTAAAGACTCGTCAATACACCGGCAGCAGGTGATGATCATATCAAGCACCCACAAGCCGCAAGCAGTCTGCTAAACGTAACGGCCACCCGGGTATTGAGTGATCAGAAGATCGACGAGCAAGCCCGCTCACACTCCAGTGAATCCAACCAGTAACACTTACCGTACAGTCCGGTCTGTTCGTCTGATATGTCGCATATCTCGCCTAGGGGTGGTAAACGTCAGACCCCAATAGCTCGATAAGTCGTGTTGATATGAGGTCTATAACAGTTCGAGAAACTACTGGTAACACTTACCAGTATATCTCAGCAACCCTGGCCAGGGATTTCCGGTTATAGCCAATCGAACACAGTGCAACATCAACCCCCTATACCGGGAGAGACGAATCCCCTCCTATCGCTCATTGCCTCCATGTGACTCGGGACTGTACCCAAAAACCACCGTTTTGCACGCCCTCTTGGACGTGGTAAGATGGAAATCAAAGCACAGTGGGAACCACACAAGACTCTATGACGATCTCGGGTCAACAGACTACTCTGTACCAGTGTCACCAGAGAACTGCCATATGACGTAAGGTATAATACCATCTGGGAGTTCTCGGCGAGTCCGTCCAGTGTACCCAGTCTCCACTGAGCACCTGTATATCATCTCTGATGTCAAACACCAATGGATATGGGATCATCCATCGCCCATCTATATGGGTCGAGAAGGTATACGCTAGTCTACTCTGGTATATCGATGCCCCGTCTCGATACACCCACGACTAGGGACTTTGAAGGATGTACTTATGGACTACCATGTCCCCACTAGTATGATCCGCATCATAGTCCAGGTAGTCAAGTACACATCCTAAGGGCTTTACCAACATGTAACAGAGAGACAATCAGTGTACACGTTAAGATAAAGAGCAACCAGATAGCATACTATCATGTCGAGCAAGAAAGTCCTCCCTATATATGTCCCAGCATCTACTACAATATACATCCTATGTATAGTAATGGCCTCTAGGGCATACATATAACTAACAATCTCCCACTTGCACTAGGGCTATCTGATAGCAGTGGTTGTAGTATCTCATACTCAACCATCCCATAAAAATCTCTCTCTGGGAACAGGCCTTTGTGAGTGGATCCGCTGTGTTGTCCTCTGAGTCTACTCTCCTAATCTCGATCCCTTGGAGATCAAGCATCTCCATGAACAGGTGACACTGCCTTAGAATATGTCTGGATCACTGATGGGACCTGCGTTCCTTGGCATAAGCCATAACTCCATTGTCTCACAATGGTAGGAACGTAGTTCATCTCATGAACCATTATACATCCAAACAGCCTCTTTGGTAGCATCTTAAGTAGCGATTTATCCTGCCTTTATCGTCTAGTATGTCACGGTATCTAGCTTGGAACTCTTTCAACATACCGTCCCTCTGCTTAGGGTAAAGACAATGCCTGTGACTGACTTTCAGTCATCTTTATCACTCTGGAACCATTCCAGTGATTCTCCCCTGGGTCTCTTGATACCGTCTCACTACAACTAGTGAGTATTCTAACATCCATTTAGATCTATCTCATAGATCCAAAACCCAAGATTTAGGAGGTATTACTTTGATCCTATGTGGAGAATCATTGTGATAAGCGGAGATTGATCGAGCGTAGCTTAGAAAACTCTTTCCCTATCAAGAGTATGTCATCCACGTACTCTACGAGGATCATCACCATACTCCCTACTACCTTTTTGTATATACAAGGTTCATCTACCATTTTGATGATGTCAACTTCTTTGACTTATCCATCAAAACAGATGTTCCAACTCCGCGATGCCTGCTTTATCCTATAAAGCATCTTGCACACGTTTCCGCTGCTCCCACTGTCTACGAAGCCCTCTGGCTGTGTACTTATAGACGCTCTCTTCCAAAACATCATTTAGAAAAGCTGTCATGACACCCAACCACCAGATATCGTAGTCATGGTATGTAGCCGTGGCAAGTAGGATCTGGATGGACTTAAGCATAGCTACTTGAAAAGGTTTCATCATTATCCACGCCTGGTTGATGACGAAAACCTTTAACAAGTCTAGCTTTGAAAGTCTTAACTTTTCCATCTACACCAAGTAATCTTCTCAAGATATACTTGCTCCTGATGGGGATTTAACCCTTCAGATATAGAAACCAAAGTCTATACTTTGTTGGTGTATGAGGATTCCATCTCAGTTCACTAAGCATCCAGCCATTCTTACAGAGTCCCACTCCTGATGGCCAGCTCGAAACTAGTTGGGTCATCATCTTATGATGCAATCCTCGCTCCCACTGTCATAGAGAAACCGAAATATCTCTCAGGTGGGTGAGGAACCCTACTAGATCGGCGGAGAGGCCGAGGTTCGTTGGAATCTACTGAATCCTTTGGTTCTTTCAAATCTTCTGCTGTAGTTTGTATAGCTGGAACCTTTCCAGTTCTACATAACTGACCTTGCCTCGAGCTTGTCCGGATTATGCTTTTAGACATAGCCCGGACAACCCTAAATCTTAACCAACTTAAGATATGGGCTCTTCCCTTATCATATCAAATATGAAGTGGTAGGCAACTGATTTGATTTGAACCCTATTCAATAGGTGTGCAACTTCATAAGTGCATAACTCCCAAAAGGAAAAAGGTAACTCAGCAGTACTCATCATAGAGCACACCATATCAAATAGGGTGTATCTGCTCCGCCCCGATATACCATCGTGCTATGGTGTATACAGAGGAGTAATGCTGAGAGAGAATCTCATTCTCCTTTAGAATAGTCCAGGATTTCCGTGCTCAAGTATTCTCCTTCTTGATCTCATCATAGGACATAATACTTATACCCGTATTGGTTCTCTACTTCTAACTTATATTCTGTGAATATCTCAAAAGGTTCGGACTTGTGTTTCAACAGGAACATAGGTCTGAAACTCGAAAGATCATCAGAGAATGTAATGAAGTATAAAGAATCAGTCCTGGCATTTGTAGACTGGGGACCTACATACATCAACATGTATCATCCCAAGAGTTTACTAACTCTTTCTCTGTTTCCAATAAACAGAGCTATGGTCATCTAATCTTTGTGACATGACTGGCAAGTTTCACAAGATGTAAATTCAAACTGATTTAAATATGCATCTAAAATGTAACTTGAGCCAGTCGGGTCGCATTGATATGACCTAGTCTACAATGCCTCAAGAAGGATTCGTTCATATCTGAACTCTTCCTCTTGTGTGTGTTCCGTATACTAAGAACTGTAGTTTGATTTAGAACATCAACGCTTTTAGATAACGTGCCTGAACCGATCAACTTTTGATATAGGAAATGTTCAAAACATTATCCAACAATACAAAATTTTATCGTTTCTTTACTAATAAAGAGACAGATATGATTTTGCATATCAGGTTCGGTATCTAATAACATTTGTTCAGAATCAATGTATTGGTAATACAGGGTGACAGTGACCAACAGACTTGGCTGCAACACTTGCCCCGTTTTCTGCCTCATGAAACTTATCACCCGTTCTCAGTTCTCTACCTATCTGTAGCCCTATGTAACAGATTACATATCTGGGATCCTGATCTGGTATCACATACCCAGGACGTAGAGGATACAGAGAAACAGTTCTTTGTAATGAACACAACCGAAGATGATGCATCAGTATGCACTCTCTTCGTTTGGGCGGCACGGGAAATCTGGTATTCCCCAATTTCCTGCTCTGTCTTATAACAATTATAAGTTGGAGCGGGACCAACGTTCCCCAGCTCAGTATAACAAGCGGGTTCGGTCAAATATCCGTATTATTATCTTGATTAAGGCGTGATATGGTCGCTACCTGGAGAGAGAGAGAAGAAAACACTCAGCGTATGCTCTTGCAAGAATAGATTGGTTATTATTTTATCTAATCAGGATGGCTCCCACTGCTTTTTATCAAATCTTCCTTCAAACCCTAAAAGGAAAGACTAGCCGGGATTAATTACACACTACAAGTTCGCCAATCTTTCAGCCAGGCCAGTGTCGGTACTTTGAGGGAGGTCCCCCGTGCTTTCGCACGAACCTAATTAATGTAAACCTCGTTTTCCCAGAGGCGTAACCTCGTTGACACCTTTCTAGACACCTACTTGATCGGCTAATTGTAATGTGTAAAACTCTCCCAGGAGTAACTCTTACTCACAGTGGGTATCGGGATCCAACTATCTCATAGAAGGTATGCAATCTCATTGCAAATTTCAACACTTGAAATTCCCGATAATATTTTGCCCCGAACGATCTATGATCTTGACAAGGTCAACAAACCATAGACCGCAAGTCAAGTTCAACCCGTCATTTCTTGATTGAATCAAACCCACCCGCACGACCCTTGACAAGGTCAATAAGGCCGCACGACTACCCTAACCCAATCTGCATCATATGCATAAGCAGATAAATACTGGTTAGCTACCGCACACTGCGCCTTGACAAGGTCAACAAACGCAGCACGAATACTAAACAGGACTTATCTGAAATGACGGAGGGCTACGACAGGTTTTTCTGAAAACCTATTGCGTAATGAACTTGATATCGTTGTAGAATCAAATGATTTTATAATGGAGTGTTTTTGAGGCTTTTCTAGTTTTGCTAAAGAAGTCACTCCCGGTGAAGGGATCGTCGGTCCTTTCCTCGTCGAATGAGGTGCGGGATATATCATATATATCACTGTGCAAAGCAAAAACTCTTAAAAGCAATCAAAAGACAAACCGAGTGTGTAGCATCTGCCAGTTATTGCTAAAGGAGTCACTCCCGGTGAAGGGATCTCGGTCCTTTCCTCATCGAATAAGGTGCAGGATATATCACATATACCGCTGTGCAAAGCAAGAACTGTAGCTACCTGTTTTATTTTTGAAATTCGATTCTACAACATCTTTAGGTTTCTTTTATTTCATTAATCACATTAATGAAGTCCCATCATTTAAGCACCTAAACATCACAGATAAATACGACGTACACTTATGCCATCCGCATTCGCCTCGATGTCCCCTCGTGCACCGTTAGGTTAGGTAACTAACGGCAGAGCGGGGCAGGGCTAGCGCGGGTGTAAAACATAAGTAACGTCTATATAATATATCATATATACTGTATACTGTATCTATCACAGAACATCACATGATCACATCACAGATATCGCAGCAGAAGAAACATATGAAACATTGGATATACTAGGACGTCCGTGTTTTCAATACGAGCCAGTATAAAACACGGATTCCACGGTCGCGATGAATAGCCAAACCTACACCCTTAGACCCCTACGAGAGCGGCAAGCAACCCTACCAATTCTAGAGTTAGGAGACCCGGACTCGACTCCTCGAGTTGGTCTCCCACTGGACTCCAGAACCCGGTTACTTGTGCTCCCCTCCTTGGGTCTATCCTAGTGCGGAAAAGTAAATAATATACAAAGGGTGACAACTTCCGCAACCTGGAAGTGCCCCAATAATTGAATATTACATACAAGTTTTTACATGAATGAAAATGAAAAAACACTCATCTCACATAAAAACCCCAGGCTATTCAAACACGACGATCCAATATAACATATCCAGCAACACATAACATCACATGTCATCAACGTAAGTAAATATGTCCATCCCAATTGTCGTTGACATATAGCAACGAAACCGGCGATATCACATATTACACTTACGGTCACAGAAAAGAAAGTGTAAAACTACAACAGTTGGAATCCGCAACCACCTCAGACATCGCATGCCTGACCAAATGAATTACTTAGACATCGCATGCCTAACAATTATAAACCCTGCATTTTAGTCTCTTTATCGAAAACACTTTTCAATATCAAGTCGGGCAATTCAACAGGATTCCCGACATTTTGATCGAATGCTCGTCGCAAACTTCAGTAGACGGCTGCACCCCCGATACCGTCGACGAAGTGCACTAAGGCGGAACACCGCTACCGCGAGCACCCGGACGGATGCTTTCGGCGACGGGGTTCTCCTACAGTCACTTGGTCGGGGCTATGGAGCGAGGCTGTCTATTAAGTTTACCCGGCGAGTATCCGCGTACGCTACGTGATTGCGACGGACTTTTGATCGCATCAAAATTCCGTGGCAACCGATCAAGTGAGACTAAAGTGCTATGTTTATAACATTCATTCAGTTATCTCATAACTTCTTGTGAATTCCAATTATTGTATCACATTCCAGATAAATAGAAAATGTTAAACTTTTCGATCGAACATTCAAACACCCAAGTTTTCCCGATACAGATCAACACATGAAATAAGTCTAACAACATTCAGTTCGTGCCTCAGTACCAACGGTCCAGCCGTAGAAGGGTCAAGCCAACGCCTCACATGTGGCACGCCGTACTCCCCCAAACCCGAAGGTTCAAAGGGCAGTTCAAGACGGTCACATAATCGAGTTAAGGTTTGTTGTCTTCTAGAGGGTCCATTGCGTTACTTGCACTACTTAGAACGTCGTTAAACTACGGAAAGATCCAACACTTGGAAATTTCCCGACAGGGGAAAAGTTGGGTATTTATATCCGGTCGAACTTTTTAACATATTCTAAAGTTTATCCGGAAAGCCACATAGACAAAATTTGATACTCCGATCGAAACACCGAATTCCCAAAACAACCCCAGAAAATTCAACTCTTGAATAAATATTAAAAATTCCCAGAAAATCCAACTTCAGAAAATAGGAATTACTGTGCAAACAAGGGAAGCTGACGTCATCAATGGGCCGCGGAACCGCCGCAGAAGCTAAGCTTCTGCCGCGGTTCCGCCGCAGTTTTGACTGTTCATGAGTAAAATTTTGCACCGTGATTCTTAGATTTCCCTGCTGAATTTTTTAAGCATTTTTAATCTGGAAAAATCCCAGTTTTTGAAAAAAGGACAGAGAGCAATTTTTGAGTTGGGTTTCGGGTTCGTTCGGGTTTCAAATTCCGTCTAGACTTCGCCTAAGGCTCTAGCTAGGCTCTGATACCACTGTAGGGTTCCTAGACACTCTCAAGAGGTCTCACAAGGCATCAACCATGCCAATTTCAAATTTTAACGGTGCCGAGAAACCCTAACAAGATCGTTGGCTAGAAATTTAGGCGACAAAGCAAACTAGTTAACACTTAACTACTAGAATACGGAAATACAACCTTTGTAGATCCGGTCCTCCACCTCCACGGCTCCGTGATGAAGTCCTCTCCGCTGTCCATATCAAATCCCGGGCTCTAGAGTCGGCTTCATCGGAGAAAGAGCGGGCTAGGTCATCGACGACGTGCCGAAGATGATCTACGTCGAGGTATCGCTAGATCAAGCTCCAATTTCACCAAGTCAAGAAAACTTGTGAAGGAAACACACTCTACTACTTGGCAAGAGGTAGAGGATGAAGAAATAGGAAGTGGGTTCACTTTAGAATTGGATTTCTCACTCATTTTCATCAATCACCATTGATGAAATGAAGCTTTTTCTTCATGAAGTCAAGAAGAAGAAGAAGATAGTGTTATGATAAGTTAATTAATATTGAAAAGAAAATCAATACTTATCATATAATGAACCATGGTCAAGTGTAGAGATTTAATCATGGTTGAAAGGAATGGTTAGGGTTAAGCATGAGACAAAAATGGTCACTTGGTCAAAGCTTCATGAAGCTTCAATATGAAACAAAATTAGCCACCATTTTCTCTTTATGCCTTTTTATTTATTTCCAAAATGAATAAATAGATAAATAAATGAGAAAAGGAAATAAAACCCTAATCATAAGTTTAACCATGGTTTAATTCTATACACTTAACCAAGTAAACATGTATCATCAAACATGATACAATCAAGTGCACAAAAGTATATCACATATACAACTTGTGCAATCCAAGTGAGAAAATCCATATAAAGTGAACCAATACTAGTTAATGCAAAGTAATATATCAAATATATAATTATACATTAAATCATTAAATCAACACTTGATTCAATAATCCGGTCATGTCGCACATAACCGACTAGTATCCAATGTATCGGCTTATCGAATTAATCCTTGATTCGATATCTAGGTTATATCGAATATAACCAATCGATACATTCATCGCGAGAATGGAATACGGTATCACATACACGCATTATTCTCGGTCCCGCACATATCTCATATGCGCTCCTATTTCGTTTCGCTTGAGCCAGGAAACCTCTGTGTAGGACTCTAAAGACTCGTCAATACGCCGGCAGCAGGTGATGATCATATCAAGCACCCACAAGCCGCAAGCGGTCTGCTAAACGTAACGGCCACCCGGGTATTGAGCGATCAGAAGATCGACGAGCAAGCCCGCTCACACTCCAGTGAATCCAACCTGTAACACTTACCGTACAGTCCGGTCTGTTCGTCTGATATGTCGCATATCTCGCCTAGGGGTGGTAAACGTCAGACCCCAATAGCTCGATAAGTCGTGTTGATATGAGGTCTATAACAGTTCGAGAAACTACTGGTAACACTTACCAGTATATCTCAGCAACCCTGGCCAGGGATTTCCGGTTATAGCCAATCGAACACAGCGCAACATCAACCCCCTATACCGGGAGAGACGAATCCCCTCCTATCGCTCATTGCCTCCATGTGACTCGGGACTGTACCCAAAAACCACCATTTTGCACGCCCTCTTGGACGTGGTAAGATGGAAATCAAAGCACAGTGGGAACCACACAAGACTCTATGACGATCTCGGGTCAACAGACTACTCTGTACCAGTGTCACCAGAGAACTGCCATCTGACGTAAGGTATAATACCAACTGGGAGTTCTCGGCGAGTCCGTCCAGTGTACCCAGTCTCCATTGAGCACCCGTATATCATCTCTGATGTCAAACACCAATGGATATGGGATCATCCATCGCCCATCTATATGGGTCGAGAAGGTATACGCTATTCTACTCTGGTATATCGATGCCCCGTCTCGATACACCCACGACTAGGGACTTTGAAGGATGTACTTATGGACTACCATGTCCCCACTAGTATGATCCGCATCATAGTCCAGGTAGTCAAGTACACATCCTAAGGGCTTTACCAACATGTAACAGAGAGACAATCAGTGTACACGTTAAGATAAAGAGCAACCAGATAGCATATTATCATGTCGAGCAAGAAAGTCCTCCCTATATATGTCCCAGCATCCACTACAATATACATCCTATGTATAGTAATGGCCTCTAGGGCATACATATAACTAACAACAACAGCCCTCGAAGGTTCTTTAGGCGCGCTGTGGGCACAAGAAAACGACCAAGGGAAAGAGAGCCCTCTACTACTTGAGTAGAGTTCTACTAGGGGCAGAAAGCAATTACTCCCCCATCGAAAAACACTGTCTGGCGTTGTTCTTCGCGATAACGAAGCTTAGACACTATGCGTTAGCACATGAGGTCCATCTCATATCAAAGGTGGATCCTCTCAAATATCTGATGTCAAGAGCCATATTAACGGGACGATTCGCTAAACGGGCCCTACTCTTAATGGAGTTCTCGATAACATACCGACCTCTCAAGGCAGTGAAAGGCCAGGCCATCGCTAATTTCCTTGCCGAGCATCCGATACCTGCCGATTCTTCCTTGAACTGCGAATTGCCAGAAGAGAACGCGTTTGACACGATCGACGGGGAGAGAAGAGAGAATGATACCCAGTGGGAGCTCTACTTCGATGGAGCATCTTCCATGAAGAAGCGCAAACAAAGCACCCCCATAATCAAATCAGGGGTAGGCCTCATCTTCGTGACTCCACAAGGAGGGATAATGCGCTTTGCCTTCTCCTTAACAGAGCCAAGGACAAACAATGAAGCCAAGTATGAAGTTTTGATAGCAGGTCTCGAGATCGCTGTGGATATGGGAATTGAAAACCTCCTCATATACGGAGACTCCCAGCTGGTCGTTAGTCAAGTAAACGTTGACTATCAAACGTGCAAGCCTGAGTTGGTGAAGTACGGCAAGAGAGTGCAGCAACTGCTGACTCAAATTCTTTCCTACATCCTGGAAAGCATACCGCGTGCGGAAAATAGCAAAGCGGATGCATTGGCCAAACTCTCTAAAGAACTGGCCGAAGAGAACCTCGATGACGTGAGGATCGTTGTGCAAACCCGTCAGGTTCTTGCACCGGCAGAAATATCTCCGGAGTCGTCCGAAGAAAAGGGAGCGACCGAGCAAACGACCCTACAAATAAAAGACTAGGAAACGGCTAAGGATTGGAGAGAAGTCTTTATAGACTACTTCAAATCCTGTTGAACGCTTGAAGATGCATCCTCAAGACATTAGCTCATGAAACGAGCTCTATCATTTGCCTTTCTCAATGATACTCTGTATAAGAGATCATTTGATTCTCTGTGGCTAAGATGCCTGGGACCTGAAGAGGCAAGGAGAGTCGTTCAAGAAACTCATGAAGGACTCTGCGGTTCTCACCAAGCCGGGCCGAAGATGAAACTGAAGATCAAAAGGATGGTCTACTATTGGCCCACGATGATCCAAGATTGCCCTGAATACGCGAAGCAGTGCCATTCATGCCAGATTCACGGAGACTTCATCCACCAGCATCCAAATCCGCTACACCCAATGGTGGCTAGTTGGCCGTTCGAAATGTGGGGAACTGACATAATCGGGCCCATCGGAGCAGCATCGTCCAGAGGTCATCGGTTCATATTGGCAACAACTGATTACTTCTCCAAATGGGCAGAAGCGATACCGCTGAGAGAAGTGAAGACGGATAACATCCTCCATTTCTTCAAGACACACGTCATTTACCGATTCGGCACTCCGCGACGGATTATCTCCGATAACAGGCCTGCCTACAGAAGCCACAAGATCAGCCGCTTCGTACAACAGTATAATATAGACTAGAGATACTCTTCGGTCTATAATCCCCGAGTTAACAGTCTAACTGAGGCTTTCAACAAGACCTTGACGAAGATCGTGAAAAAGACGGTGTCTCGAAATAAGAAGGACTGGCACGAGAGACCGCATGAAGCTCTCTGGGCGTATCGAACTACGTTCAAAACGGCCACAAACACGACGCCGTATACATTGGTATTCGGCAGTGAAGCGGTACTCCTCCTTGAGATAGAGTTACCCTCTCTATGAGTGGCGGTTCACTATGAGCTAACCGACTAAGAAAATGCCCACCTTCGGCTTGAGGAGCTCGACGCCCTTGATGAAACCCGGCTCATGGCACAACAAAACCTGGAAGCTTATAAAGCAAAGATGATGCGCTCATACGAGAGATTGACTAGGCCGAGAACATTCCACCAAGGCGAACTCGTGCTAGTGGTCAAAAGACCTATGATCCCCAATCGTGCCAAACGGGGGAAATTTGAGCCAAACTATGAAGGCCCGTACATCATAGACAAGGTTTACCAGGGTGGAGCTTATTTACTCATGGACAAGCATGGCGAAAGACCTTTCAGGCCAATAAACGGTCGATTCCTGAAAAAATACTACGCCTGACGAGTCACCGCCTAGGTCAACGATAGATGACGATGGATATGTCCGCTCGCTATCTTCCTAAGCCCAAACTCTATAAGTAGTAGCCAACGACGGACCGAAACGTTCTTAAACTAACGATGGACCGTAATGTCCTTAAACTAATTATGAACCGTAATGTTCTTAAACTAACCTTGGACTGAAACTTCCTTAAACTAACGACGGACCGAAACATCCTAAAAACTAACAACGGACCGAAATGTCCTAAAACTAATGACAGACCGAAATGTCCTAAAAACTAACAACGGACTGAAACGTTCTTAAACTAACGATGGACCACTATGTCCTAAAACTGGCTGTTGACCGAGACGTCTATAAACTACTACGGACCGCAGCATCCTAAGGCTGACAGAAAAAAAGGGTACGTCCACAGGCGAAATGGGCACGGATAAAAATCCGAAAGGGCTCCGTGAGTAAAAATAGCAGGACTACCGGCGAGTTTTGTGAAAACCCGAAAGGGCACAATCTCGTTAAAAGACACTTGCAAGGTCCTCTCGATCTTGTGAGGAGAAAGTACCCGCGTGAGATCCTTACGACTCAAAAGGGAGCAACACACTTAGGGATCCCCACGATTCCTAAGGAGAAAATACACTTACGAGATCCTCATGACTTATAAGGAGAATTCCCCCTATGAGACCCTCACGGCTCATGGGATTCAAAAACCTTAAGCTACAGGGATCTGAACCTGTTCTTAAGCCATCACAATCCCCAGATTGCCCTACAAGCGGTTCAATGCTGACCCTTATATACAATCCACGGGCACGAATAAACGTTTTCCCAACAAAGTCTCACCATTGACGAGGGATATCATCATACGGCGAATGACACTTGTAAGTTCTCTCGACTTATAAGGAGAAAACACTCTTGTAAGATCCTTATGACTTATAAGTGACCATACACTTAAGAATCCTCACGATTCTTAAGGAGAAAACGCACCTACGAGATCCTCACGATTCGTAGGGAGAAATACCTTTATGAGACCCTTACGGCTCATGAAGTCGAAAGCCTTAGTCGACAGGATCTTAACCCTGTTTGCTAAGCCACCTTTGTTCGACATCGACAGAGGCAAATGATGATTCGCTCCTGGCAATATCCCAGTTGTAGCGATGCTGATGCCGAAATCAGTGTCCAATCCCAAACTCGCAGCGAAAAGCCAGCGAGCCACAAATGCATACGAAATAGCCGAAATGGTTGGGCAACTCGCAATAAAAAGCAGCGAATAAATAAAAAAAATAACCGAAATGATTGGGCACCACGAAAAATAGCCGAAATGATTGGGCAATCGTGACTTTCGCAATATAAAAGCTGAAATGATAGAGCATCGCGGAAAGAAAAATATATAAAAATATATAAAGTGAAACTTTTTGCCCTACAGGTGAGATCACATCGATCCCTGTATACAATCCAGAGGCACAAACAAAGAGAGAACCATACCTTCCCACCAGGCTCCATCAGAAAAAGAAGCCAAATCTCGACGGTTCACAGAAAGCCTAGAGATCACCTCAACATTCGTCTCATTACAACAGACGCGACATCAGCAAAGCGGAACCGCGGTAATTCCCGGTTCCATGGCTCGGCGGTGCACAGACAACCGAAAGTCAACCCCTGACTCCGTGAAATGCGGATAAAGTCAACACATCCTGGTCCTGTAGAACACAGCTAATGTCAATCCTGACCCCGTGGAAGCATCCAGAGAAAATCCTGGTCCTGTGGAACATGGCTAATGTTAATCCTGACCCCGTGGGAAGCGTCCAGAGAGGATCTTGGTCCTTGCGGAATACGGCTAATGTCAATCTTGACTCTATGGGAAGCATCCAGAGCAAATCCTGGTCCTGTGGAACACTGCTAAAGTCAATCCTAACCCCGTGGGAAGCGTCCAGAACGGATCCTGATCCTTGGGGAACACGGCTAATATCAATCCTGACCCCGTGGGAAGCATCCAGAGCAAATCCCGGTCACGTGGAACACGTCTTATGTCAATCCTGACCCCGTGGGAAGCATCTAGAGCGGATCCTGGTCCTTACGGAACACGGCTTATATCAATCCTGACTCCGTGGGAAGCATCCAGAGAAAATGCTGGTCCTGTGGAACACGGCTAATGTTAATCCTGACCCCGTGGGAAGCGTCCAGAGCAAATCCTGGTCTAGTGGAACACGGCTAATGTCAATCCTGACCCCGTAGGAAGCGTCCAGAGCGGATCCTGGTCCTTGTGGAACACGGCTAATGTCAATCCTGACCCTGTGGGAAACATCCAGAGCATATCCTGGTCCTGTGGAATACGGCTAAAGTCAATCCAGACCCCATGGGAAGCGTCCAGAGCAAATCCTGGTCCTGTGGAACACGGCTAATGTCAATCCTGACCCCGTGGGAAGTGTCCAGAGCAGATCCTGGTTCTTGTGGAACACGGCTAATGTCAATCCTGACCCCGTAGGAATCATCCAGAGCAGATCCCGGTCCTGTGGAACACGGCTAAAGTCAATTCTGACCCCGTGGGAAGCGTCCAGAGCGGATCCTGGTCCTTACGGAACACGGCTAATATCAATCCTAACCCCGTGGGAAGCATCCAGAGCAAATCTTGGTCCTGTGGAACACGGCTAATGTCAATCCTGACCCCGTGGGAAGCGTCCATAGCAGATCCTGGTCCTTGCGGAATATGGCTAATGTCAATCCTAACCTTGTGGGAAGCATCCAGAGAAAATCCTGGTCCTGTGGAACACGGCTAAAGTCAATCATGACCCCATGGGAAGCGTCCAGAGCGGATCCTGGTCCTTGCGGAACACGGCTAATGTCAATCCTGACCCCGTGGGAAGTATCCAGAGCAAATCCTGGTCGTGTGGAACACGGCTAATGTCAATCCTGACCCGTGGGAAGCGTCCAGAGCGGATCCTGGTCCTTGCGGAACACGGATAAAGTCAATCCTGACCCCGTGGGAAGCATCCAGAGCAAATCCTGGTCCTGTGGAACACGGGTAATGTCAATCCTGACCCCGTGGGAAGCATCCAGAGCGGATCCTGGTCCTTACGGAACATGGATAATGTCAATCCTGACCCCGTGGGAAGCGTCCAGAGCGGATCCTGGTCCCGTGGAACACAGCTAATACCAATCCTGACCCCATAGGAAGCATCCAGAGCAAATCCTGGTCTAGTGGAACACGGCTAATGTCAACCTGACCCCGTGGGAAGCATCCAGAGCGGATCCTGGTCCTGTGGAACACGGCTAATGTCAATCCTGACCCCGAGGAAAGCGTCCAGAGCAAATCCCGGTCTAGTGGAACATGGCTAATGTCAATCCTGACCCAGTGGGAAGCGTCCACAGCGGATCCTGGTCCTGTGGAACACGGCTAATGTCAATCCTGACCCCATGGGAAGTGTCCAGAGCAAATCCTGGTCTAGTGGAACACGGCTGATGTCAATCTTGACCCCGTGGGAAGCGTCCATAGCGGATCCTGGTCCTGTGGAACACGGCTAATGTCAATCCTGACCCCGTGGGAAGCATCCAGAGAAAATCCTGGTCTCGTGGAACACGGCTAAAGTCAATCCTGACCCCGTGGGAAATGCCTAGATCAACCCCTGACTCCATGAAATACGGATAATGTCAACCTCATCAATCACTTACAGGTCCTCTCGACTCGTAATTGTTGGATATAGTGCCCTCAAAGGAAATTATTGGATCGCAGGTACGTGATTGCAATGATTGAGGGAGGACCTATACCTGTAGGACAGGCTTACTCGAGATGATAATATGCTATCTGGTTTGCCTTTATCAGTCGTGTACAGTTTTAGGTGACATGATCACTATAACACGTTGATAGAGCCCTTAGGATTCTTGCTTGACTACCAGCAGTATGATGGCGATCATATACGTGAGAGTTGGGTAGTCCATAAGCACATCCTTAAAAGTAGTCCCTAGTCGTGGGAGTTTCGAGACAGGGCATCGATACTCCGGAGTAGACTAGTGTATACAGTCGAGACCCCGACGAGGGGCGGTGGCCGGTCTCACAAGCCACTGGTGTCAGTTGGATCACCTAAGATGTATACAGGTGCTCATTGGGTTATGAGTACACTGGACAGGACTCGCCGGGAATCTGCTAGTTGGTATTATACCTAGCGTCAGATAGCAGTTCCCTGATGACATGCGTACAGGTTAGTTCATCGACCTGAGATCGTCATTTGTCTCATGTGAGTTCCCACTGTGCTTTGATTACTACCCTACCACTGCTCAAAGGAGTCATGCAAACAGGTTTTAGTTGGGTACAATCCCGAGCCACATGGAGGCAAGTGAGCGGATCGTCAGGGGATTCGTCTCTCCCGGTATTGGGAGTGAGATCGTGCTGTGTCTAGGAGAGCCATTATACCAAGTCCTTGGCCAAGGCAGGTGAGAATTACTGGTAAGTATTCCAGTAGTTTCTTAGGGTGTTCAGGGCTACTCTCCGACACGACTTATACCGCTATTGGGGGTTTGACGTTACCAGCCCCCTAGGCCCGATATACGATGCTCATAGACGAACGGACGGACTGTACGTATATTGTCACTGATAGGCTCAGTAGGGTTCCAAGATGAGTTCGCTCATCGACTTCCCTTTCGGTTAGTACATGGGCAGCCGTTACGCACAGCTAGTGCCGTTGACGTGCTTGTGGTTAAACCCACTGCCAGGGTACTGACGAGTCTTTAGAGTCCCCCACAGATAGTTTCCCAAGTTTGGGCGAAACGTTGTAGAGACCGTATGGTTTTATGGAAGGGTTCGAAAATGCACCTGCACTTGTGCACGTGTCATATTTCGGACAGATAATACTGGTGGGCTTTGGTTTAAGCCGGATCCAAGTATTATATGGAGTCGGAATATTTTAGTCTCTCGTATTCGTATTCTGTCGGAATACGGATACAGGTATGTATATACGGGTGATGGGTATTCTCGTAATCAATTACGAGAATATTTTAGAAGATGCATTTCTTTTTGGATTAATCATTTTGGTTTAAATGATTAATGGAAATTGTGACTCATGGTTATGACTCATCAATTCTAGAATGTTCACTAATGACTCATGTAATGAGTCATCTACTGAGTCATTAAAGAATTAATGATTTTTGTTTTGGGTTTGGATATTTGAGGAGATATTTTCATTAGATATTTTCTTTTGGTTTTGAATATATAACCTCATATATCTATTCACAAGAGAAGAATATAACACAAGTTTATGGGCTTGATTTTCTTTTGCTCACTAGTGTTTCTTGAGTTCACAATCTCCAATCCTAAGCATCTTCTTCAACCTCCATCCTAACCCTCTAATGTTATGAGAACCCTAGGGTGTTTGAGACAAAATATTCTACTCATTCTCTATTTCATCTTGGTCATCTCTTTTAGCAGACTTGATGACCAAGTTGCCTCGATATAGAGACGGGAGCCCGTTTAAAAATCCGTTGACGTGGTGCCACTTCGATGAGGAGACGAGAGATCGGAGTTGCCACGAGGAGCGTGGGATGATGGCTAAAGACCGAAGGACTCGGATCGATCGGTATAGCCTTTCTACCTCTTTACAGTTTGTTGGTTTAGCATTAATGGCAAGATCCGGGTTATAGTATGCGATAGCGCCAGTTATAAAAGTTTTTGTTCCGCGTTTGGCATCGGAATGACGGCCGGGGTGCTACCGTAGACTTACATGGTATCAGAGCCACGCCATTAACCTTTACTAACTTGTACTAACGTGTTTAAAATATCGATTGAACGAAATTTCCAAAACCGCGATTTCAATGTTAAAGTTTCTGTCGATTTTGTTTTGTCGTCTAAAAATTATTTTGAGCATCTCAGAAAATCGAGCAGGCTTTTTTAAGAATACTATAGAAATTTGGTCCACTGTTTCCACTGTCATGGTTTGGCCGCGGTTCCGCCGCCAGTTTGTGGAAACAGTACACCATATTTCTTCAGGGCATTTTGCATAGGGAATTGTGGTTTCTGGAATATTTTGTTTGTGTCCAGATTTTGTTTGAGTACTGCAGTTGTACTTGGGGCCCACTTCGGAAAGTTTTGTCGATCGGAATTTTAAACTTGTTGGTTTACAGTACTTACATTATATCTCCGACCGTAAATGTCATTCGAGCGGTAAATTGCGTCTAATTTCTATAGTTCTTTTAGACGGGTTTGCGAACGTGACATTCGCGTTGATGTTCTGTGTTGTGCTGTGATGTTGCGGATTTGTCGTGGTGGATAGCAGTGTGCAATGGTAGTGCAGTTTGTATTTATTTGTACATTTGATATTGTGGGGCGAGCGTCCAACATGTGGACTGCCGTCACAGCCTGTTTGTATAATATTCTTTTGGAGCACGACCGGGCTGAGGTCGATGTACCCGTTGTACATATTTTTCATTTCTGTACTAGGTTTATCCCGCGACGGAGTGCACGGATAGCTGGGTTCTGGAAGGCAACGGGTCCGCATCTCATGGCTTTGAGAGGCAGAGGGCCTCACTCTAGAATTGGCAGACTATTCGCCGCACTCGTAAGGGGTACAGATTGACCCAAGGAGGGGTGCTCAAGCTACCGGATTCCGTGAAGTGCAGGGTGGTTCATTCACTTTGCTGTAGGGGCTGCCTCGCTTCAGGTTTTGGCGGGTAACTTGCCGCACCCGTAGGGGTCTAGGTTTCATTGCACAGGCTATCCACACGACCAGGGGAACGTCGGGTTTCAGTAGCGGATCTGTGAAACCTGGGGATCCCAGATTATCTGTATTGATCTGTGATGCTTATTACTTGTCTGTAATGTTGCATTTATCACGCCTGAAGCGATTATTATATATTGGTATATATACTAGTAGATGTTGTATATGTTTTACACCCGCGCTAGTCCAGTCCCCGCTCTGTCGTTAGTTAAGTAACCTAACGGGTGGTGACGGGACCCAGTGGCGAATGCGGAAGGCATATACGTATATTTTATTTTCGTTCTTTTCTGGTGTGATTAATTGATGGGACTGCGTTGATTCTGATCAATGCAAAGGAAAACAAACCTGTTTGGATATTGTTGGAACAGTTTTAAAAAGTATTATTACAAGGACATTTTCTTTTGTTTTGCACAGTGGTATTCGGTTGGAATATCCTGCAACTCATTCGATGAGGCAAGGGTCGAGATCCCTTCACCGGGAGTGACCCCTTGGGCAGAAGTTTGTGTCAGGGTAATAACTTCACTATAGTCGATTACATGTTGCTTTGCATCGCGGTATTCAGTTGGAATATCCTGCACCTCATTCCACGAGGAAAGAGCCGAGATCCCTTCACCGGGAGTGACCTCTTTAGCAAAGGTTTTCGCCACTATATTTTTATAAAAAGCTATCAGGTTCCTTCAGCGATATCAAGTTCGTTACGTTAAAGGTTTTTCGCCAAAAAACCAGCCGTAGCCCTCCGTCATTTCTTTTGGGTATTCAGTAGTATTCAAGCAATGTATTTTGACCAACGCCAAGGCATAGTGTTTGGTAGCTGCTGGGTATTCATCTGTTGCATAGATAGATGAGTTAGTTTGGGATAGTCATTCTGCCATTTGGCCAATGTCAGGGGCATATACGGGTGGGTTCAAATTGACAAGATAATGATAAGTAGAACTTGGCATGTGACTTATGGCATTTGGCCAACGTCAGGGTCATAAGAGCATGGGGCAAAAATCACATCGGGAGTTTCTAAAGAAACTGAAACTTGCCAGGCACGCGCATACCTTCTGGAGTGTGATAACATGAGTGGATACCTTCACGTTATCATTCGATGAGAGTTGGATCCCGATTCCCACTGATGAGTTGGTTTACTCTTCGGGTGATCCCGATTGATTCTTCTTTCAGGTTTGGAGGAGAATTTGACAGTACAGTGGGAGGTTTCCTGATTAGATAAAGTGATAACCATTCTGATCTAGGTTAGAGTGCGTGCAGAGTGTTTCTTTTCTCTCTCTTTGGCAGCGACCATTGACCGACCCTAGACTATGACTCAGTGACCAAATTGACCGAACCTTCTTAAAATACTGGCTTTTGGATTGTCTAAGTTGCATAAGTTATTGCGGCTCCTTCTTTTACCCTTTGAATTTCTCAGAACACCTCGTATCACTATGAACATCCACTTCCATTGGATAGATTCATCGTATGGTTATATACGAACTCAAAGGGACTTCTTCGAGGATGGATCCAGGTTCAGGAGAAATTGAGTTGGTTTATTCAGTTGTCTTTTATCATCACCTTCTTTCAGGTTGTGAGGGCTCCTTGGTTTAGGAGAGTACACCTATTACGCTTATTGGATTGTCTTCTTTCAAACCATAGGCAGGTGCCGAAAGGTAGGGAATGAAGAAAACCAATTAGCCTAAGTAGGGTGTACAGAAGGTAATAAGTAAAGACAAAATAAAGGGATTAGAAAGAGAGCAAAGTAAATTGCGGCTGCTATCATTCATGACCAAACCGCGTACTTCATCGCCACTCCTACTTCACCTTTGCTTTTTCCCCCAGTTCGGGAGAAATAGAATAAGGTATTATTCAGTTGTCTTTTATCATCACCTTCTCTCAGGTTGCGAGTACTCCTTGGTTTAGGAGGGTACACCTATTACGCTTATTGGATGGTCTTCTTCCAAACCATAGGCTGGTGCTGAACGGTAGGGAAGGAAGAAAACCACTTAGCCTAAAGGGGTGTACAGAAGGTAATGAATAAATACAAATAAAGAGATTTGGAGAGATGGCAAAAAAATATACGGTTATAGTCATGAATAGGATAATGGAAGAGGCATTACTAGGAATACCAGGATACCTCTACGAAACATTTTCATGTTTCAGTTTCACTGTGCATTGTTAAAGGAAAACTGTTTTCCCGATTAGATACTTACTCCAGGGTATGTATTTACCAGGTATGATTCTCACATCTGTATGGTTTTATAGATGATGAGTGGGAGTAAGTTATTGAGAATTAGGTGATCATCCTCATTATATCGGAATTCGTTGTAATTGGTGATATTTGAGGAAATCACCTGGGTACAGTTTTTCAACCTACGACGCACAAGGTTTTGAGTTATTCAACTCAGCGGACTTATACAGAGTATTTTATGTTGTCCAGTGTCCATCAGGATAAAGGGGTTGGTTCTCATACTATGTTCTGTTTACTTGTGACTTCTCTAGTTTTTAGACAACTGTTTCGTAGAAATACAATGTCTAAGTTTTGAGAAGTTATAGGTATAAGAATAAAGTAAAGAACCAGGTGTCGCAAGTATCGGGATTCTTCAAAGAGATCGAAGATGTAGATACTTGTGATTGGTATTCAGTTGATAGTAATGATTTTGAGAAACTTGTTTCTCTTTCAGGTTACTCATAATTGGATGTATTGCTAAGTTGAGTAATGCTGATTAGCCTCTCTCCATTAAATTAATATGCACTGGAAACAGCTGCATGATTTGAATCTGGTTCCAATTAAATAAGTGCCAAAGTTTCTATATTGGATATAAAATGGTTCATATCTTAACGTTGTTAAGGTACGGTGAGTTGTCCGGCTTATGCTTAAAAACAAACTCTGGATAACTCAAGGCACGTTTCTGTAATGGCAGTTTGTGGGATAACCCGGGCTATGACGAGGGTTGACTTTCTACCATCTGCAAGATCAATAGTGATATTGTTCTTGACTCGCCACAGTTTTAGTAAAATGGATTTTTTCAGAAAACAGTAATGGGAGTATGGTAGAACTGGAAGTGATTTTAGAACTGCAAACGATTACGGAAAATTTAATAGGACCTAAAAATTCAATCAAGTTTGACATTCCAATAGCCATTCCGCAGATATGGTGGGTAACCTCAGGCACCCGAGAGGTACTCCGGTAGCCTCAAGGACGGTGACAGGGAGGTTCTTGTTTACCCAGACTTGACACTACTGTTGTTCCAGGCTATGAGACCCGGCAGGAGGTTAAGTATAGCGCCGTTCTAAACTAGCTTTAGAAGTGCATGTATATATTATTCTGCCAGAGGGTTATTGTGGTCAGTGGGAGCAGCGGAAGCATAGTGGACAAGTTGCTTATGTCTATTTATAAACTAGAGCAGATATAGCGGAGATAGATCATCTATTTTTGATGTGACAGTCATGGGTTTGACTTCATCAGAATAGGAGATGGATCTGTTAAGAAGGTAGTAGGGTGTGATGTCCTGGTATTTGGATGACATACACAGAGTAGGAAGTAAAATTCCTATACTACGATCGGTTATACTATGGTTGTCACACAGTTGTTTCTCCACAAAGGATATGGATATAATATCTGACATTCTGATTACTAGATCTATGGTTTTAGATCTAGATTTGGGTTGCTTCCCAATATGGGTACTTTGACAGTATTCTAATAGTATTTTAGAATGGACGACTCCTAGTATGGTGGTGTACCTGCAGATGATGGAGTCTCCCTCTCTAAATGTGTCTTACAGACTAAAGGGGAGAGGGATGTGCATGATTGGCATATCACTTGCTTAGGCAATTGAGTCAATCGTGAGATATCAAGTACCACACCAGATGTTATTTTTGCACTAGATACAATAAGTTTATATTAATCCAATCCTGGAGAAACATTCGGAAGCAGTTTTAGAACATAAGTGGATGTTCTAGGGATTTGATGACGGCAGCCTCCTTCGGAAGACGGTTATCATTCCATGCTTCCAAAGGTGACATGGATGACAGAGTGATTGTCAGAGTTATAGTTTTTCCTCTGAAAAAAGGGGCAGTATTATGGACAGGTGGCCCAAGAGGATGCTATAGGAAGCATGGTGCTGGACACCGATTAGTTTCAGTTGTCGATACAGTCTAAGAACTTTGGATTTGGAGTTCATTTATGAACTAGGTCCCATCAGATATCCATACATATTCTAAGACAGGTATTACTCAATTCGGAAGATAGTTTTCTCCGCGAACTTGAGATTAAGAGAGACATAGAAAGGAACATCAGTTCGGATCCACTCACTGAGGCTATTTCTCGAACACAAGAGTTTTTACAAACGAGCTTTGTGAAACTGTTTAGTAGAGAAGTTGGGTGTTCGGTATCACACGGGCTGTGAGTATGCGATATCGCAATAATTAGCCTTAAGCGCAAGTGGGAGATTGTTGGATATAGTGCCCTCAAAGGTAGTTATTCGATCGCAGGTACGTGATTGCAATGATTGAGGGAGGACCTATACCGGTAGGACAGTCTTACTCGAGATGATAATATGCTATCTGGTTTGTCTTTATCAGCCGTGTACATCTTTAGGTGACATGATCACTATTACACGTTGATAAAGCCCTTAGGATTCTTGCTTGACTACCGGCAGTATGATGGCGATCATATACGTGAGAGTTGGGTAGTCCATAAGCACATCCTTAAAAGCAGTCCCTAGTCGTGGGAGCTTCGAGACAGGGCATCGATACTCCAGAGTAGACTAGTGTATACAGTCGAGACCCCGACGAGGGGCGGTGGCCGGTCTCACAAGCCACTGGTGTCAGTTGGATCACCTAAGATGTATACAGGTGCTCATTGGGTTATGTGTACACCGGACAGGACTCGCCGGGAACCTGCTAGTTGGTATTATACCCAGCGTCAGATAGCAGTTCCCTGGTGACATGTATACAGGTTAGTTCATCGACCTGAGGTCGTCATTTGTCTCGTGTGAGTTCCCACTGTGCTTTGATTACTACCCTACCACGGCTCAAAGGAGTCGTGCAAACAGGTTTTAGTTGGGTACAGTCCCGAGCCACACGGAGGCAAGTGAGCGGATCGGCAGAGGATTCGTCTCTCCCGGTATTGGGAGTGAGATCGTGCTGTGTCTAGGAGAGCCATTACACCAATTCCTTGGCCAAGGCAGGTGAGAATTACTGGTAAGTATTCCAGTAGTTTCTCAGGGTGTTCAGGGCTACTCTCCGACACGACTTATACCGCTATTGGGGGTCTGACGTTACCAGCCCCCTAGGCCCGATATGCGATGCTCATAGACGAACGGACCAGACTGTACGTATATTGTCACTGATAGGGTCAGTAGGGTTCCAGGATTAGTTCGCTCATCGACTTCCCTTTCGGTCAGTACATGGGCAGCCGTTACGCACAGCTAGTGCCGCTGACGTGCTTGTGGTTAAACTCACTGCCAGGGTACTGACGAGTCTTTAGAGTCCCCCACAGATAGTTTCTCAAGTTCGGACGAAACGTTGTACAGGCCGTATGGTTTTATGGCAGGGTTCGAAAATGTACCTGCACTTATGCACGTGTCATATTTCGGACAGATAATACTAGTGGACTTTGGTTTAAGCCGGATCCAAGTATTATATGGAGTCGGAATATTTTAGTCTCTCGTATTCGTATTAGGTCGGAATACGGATACAGGTATGTATATACAGGTGATGGGCATTCTCGTAATCCGTTACGAGAATATTTTAGAAGATGCATTTCTTTTTGGATTAATCATTTTGGTTTAAATGATTAATGGAAATTGTGACTCATGGTTATGACTCATCAATTCTAGACACTACTACAAATAAGGTTTGCCCCTACGGATTTATTAAATCCGTAGGAGGAAACCACTGCCCCTACGGATATCTCCGTAGGGGCAAAAAAATACCCTGTAGGTACAAACGCCGTAGGTGCAAGTTGAAATCTTGAACATGCCCTTACGGACTAAAAATTGCCCCTACGAAGTTATGTGTAGATACCGTTTCCCCTACGGATTAGGCCGTAGGGACAAAAAATTTATTTTATTTACGGTTTTATAAAATAGATTAGGTGTACCTACGGACTTATCCGTAGGGCCAAGTAGTTGTCCCTACGGATACTGTGTAGGGGCATTTGTTTGCCCCTACGGATATATCCGTAGGGGCAAGCTTAACCCCTGATACTGAGATCATAGGGGCAAATTATCAGGTATCTTGATATTTTGCCCCTACGGATAAATCTGTAGGTGCATAGTTGGGCCCTATGGATTAATCCGTAGGGGAAATGGTGGGCCCTACGGTTAAATTCGTAGGTACATATTATCAGGTTTTCTTTATAAAAAAGGGCTGCCTATTTTTTTCTCGCCCTGTGCATAATAATATATACATCAATCATATATAAAATTAATCATCACGCAGAACATATATCGCAGTATTCATAATCACATCTCACGCATAATATACAAAAGGAACCAACAAGCAAAATATGATATCAATATAAACACGCAAACACCACAATATCAATATGGTCCAAAATGTAGTACAATATGTATCATATAAATAAATACATGTTTAAAATATAAGAATCAAAAAGCTACCCTAGCCGAAGGAGATGCATGTGGAGGCTCGGCCGATGTACCCTGTCGCGTCTGGACCTACGTGTGTAATAAGCGAGTAAGAGCTGTGTATTATTCGAATTCGTATTATTATCAAGTTATTTCGAAACCCCAATCTATGTATACTTAGGGACTTAGGCCTTGTTTGGATATCTAGTTTGGAAAACCGTAGTTTATTTTAATTAGATATGTATGTATGATTAATCAAAGCTAAGTTTACAACCAAATAAGCTCAGGCTACGTACTAATATTGGATATGTTGCTATCTATAATATGACATAATATTTTACTATTAAGTAGTATACATACTAGCATCTCCTTCAACTCCTGAACGGTGGCCTTCAAGCTCTTCAGTTCCTGCTGGAAACGTCGCTCACTGGAGACGGAGGAAGTAACCGCCGGGGTGGAGTCCAACCTCATATGGGCCCTGCTAGGATTGGGGTCAGCAGCATCGGATCGTTCTGTCCAGTAAAATCGGATCATTTAAATTTAAACTTTTCAAAACAAAAATTTCAAATAGGGGTTGAATAAATATTAACACTTACGCAATACTCCGGGGTATCGAAGCTCGCCCGTGGCAGGATCTGTTTAGGTGCCGTGGATGGCAAGATACGCGAATAACACGCTCGGTGTACCACCCTATGCCAGGGTCTGAGCTCTCTGCAATTCGCAAAAAATTTACATATATTATAAAATAACTCTTAATATTACATTATATTACAGTAGATCTATTGTAATTTACCGATGCCTACAGGCTGAAAATCGTAATCCAACTGCAAATACAAAAAAACAATGTTATTAAATTGCAAGTGTTAATAATAAATATATTGGATAAATCAAATGAAAATATATATTAATACCCGAGTCTGATCCTAGAAGAGGGCGAATCGATCCTCGATGCCTCCGCCTGCTCCACCACCCTCTCCTACACCCACATTAACTAGTAAAATATAAGTATATCATTTAAATTTGAACTTTTCAAAACAAAAATTTAAAACCTGTTAGAATAAATATTAACACTTACGCAATACTCCTAGGTAGCGGTGTCGAGAAAACCTTGGAACTCCTATAAGAAATCACCTACTATTCTCATAAATTCTTGAAAGGAATATGACTTTGAATATACAAAAAAAGAAAGTGAAAATTCTGATCAAGCATCATACTCAGATTTCAGATGACCCCCATCAAAAGACTTCTATAAAGCCAAAGAAGGTAACAGAAAACCCTTTTAGTCAATTAGAGAGCGCACCTGCAGTGAGAAGTGGTAAAAGTATCACCCAACAAGGGTGTAATTTACAGAATCGGTTGAAACTCTTGAAAGTCAAAGAAGAACCCGACCTGCACAAATCTGATATATACTTTCCATTGGACACTAAGAAGTCTCTAAAAGGAAAATCCAATGTGAAAACCATCATTAGTTCATATCAGAAGATTGATGCTGAAATAGAGAACAAGGAATGTCATTTTCGGTACGAATAGATTCACCTAAGGCAGCCTCTACCATATCCTCCATTGCTTTTCCCGGAAAGAAATTACCGTCTTCTTTTTCTGCCACATTACTGTCTTCTCCTTCTTCTTCTGCCACATTATTGTCTTCTCCTTCTTATTATGTGCGCGTGCAAATTCAATGAAAGCAGAAACTCCAGCGACAAACTTAAGTTGCATACGTTATTGCCAATTCACATACATCCAGTCCTTAACTTTGACGTACTCATGGGCCATGTTACACTGTATAACATATAATTTGTAGGTTATGATGACTATATTGAGAAATCTAAGAACGGGATGGTTACTGACAAAGAAGAAAATCCGTGTATATGCTTTGTGTGTGCGTTTGTCGTTGAAAAGAATAAATTATCGACAATCAAAGTTAGATTTGAGAATACCCATGTATGGGTTGTATTCTATATAAGTGTTTCAATTTATGAATAAATTATCGATCAACTTAAATGTTTGTTAAGAATACGTTAGTCTAATTTTAGACTAAAATCAACTTTGTATAGTTCTATGTCACGACGAATATCGAACGTATATTAACCGATAGACGGGGACTAGGTGGCGCTTTTATTTTCATATATGAGTATCGATGAGAATATGAAAGTTCCATATTATTATGGAGTATCATATATTGGTTTTAACTTGAACATCTTGAATCACTCTCTAATGATGCGTTTGTTGTGTATTCTTATTGTATGTGTAACATGATTTTAAACTTATGAAATAATACTTGCTTAGTTACTTGCAAATTGCAACTTGAGAATAAGATATATGAAGAGACAAAGTTTGGAAAAGGAAATATAAAATGGGTTTTTTCCACATTTAAAAATGTACAGTTTTCATCTTTTCCAGCTTTATGTGTTATAGGGGTCAGTAAAAAATTAGGTGATTTAGAAACATAGGGGAGTAATATAATGCACTCCAAAACTTTTACGATGGTTTAGAGAAATTTAGCCTTTTTTTTAAAAATTATTATGGGACCCTCGAAACATAACAATAGTTAAAAAATAATAAAGAAAAGAAGAGGAACCTAGGCTATTTTTAATATAATACACAGCGGGGTTGGGATTTCGCATCTCTGGAGAATCTTTGCATAAAGAGACAAAAGCAAGCTTTTAGTCATTTCCCATTTTGTCCTTTGCTACATATTGTTGATCTGGCCTCAGTAGTGGGCACTGTCAGGGTGATGAGGGTATGATGGTAATTTTTGGTTCATTTAGTAGTAATGAAATGCATGTGTATTCATGAGACTGATGCATTTGATGTAGTCCATTGAAGTGTCACCTATCTACATTAATTTGAAGGTATGTATGTGGGTATGCATGTTGATGGTTTGTATTGTGTTATTTTTTACTTATGGTGACTCTTCCTATTTTTAGAATCACTAATCTCTATATAAAAAAAAAACTAAGAATAAAATAAAATGAAAAAGATGGGATATGAGAGACTCATTAAACAGTTCCGGTTTAATTATAAACTGCGCCTCGAGCTTGCTATGCAACACTTATGGCTTTTTATGATTCCTGCCATACGCAATCGTTAAATATTAAACTAAGAACTATTTTTGTCATATAATATTTTGTATAAATAAACAAAAGTAAATATTGTCTTGCTATCTAAATAAAAAGATAGGCTAATAGAAATGAAATCAATGCACAAGAAAATCATATCGACATTAAAGTAAGTTTAGATAACTATAAATGGCATTTAAAAGAAACTATTTTTTCTCTCAATGTTAATACTTCTCCATGTCTTGCTTTACATATTTGTTTTTCATATTATTACATATCACTTTTTATATAAATAAGGATATATTTTGTCATGAATTGTTAAGCACTTGTGTCCGAAAGGAGAAGAAAACAATGGCTTTGATTTTAGAGTTAAATAATTATTTTATTTTGCAATTCTATGAGTACCGGCATGATTAATTTCTACATATTTCTTTGATAAAACTATAATAACATGTGTGTATTTTACAATTTATAAAAAATATAGTAGATTAGTTTTGATCGCAGGCGTTAGCATGGAGCCGAAGCTAGTATATGAACAACCTTCATATCTAATTAGTTATTACAACCTTATTACATGAAGCGAAAAACCTATGCTAGATTTCTTACTTTCAAAAAATGGTAAAATTCATGTCTACCAAACTATTTTCCAAACTCATTTTGTTAATGGAAGAGTAAATGATGTAACTTCTTAGGTATTTTTTCTTCTTTCAAAATTACATAAACAAACACATAAAGTAACTTCCAAAATTACTTCCATAAATGTTTTTATGAAGTTTTTTTTAAGAGTATCTCATACTTGCAATTATCCAAACAGGTCCTAAATACAACTGATACCTGACTGATTATCACAGTTACTAGTCAGGAAATTACAACTGAACCATCAATTTCAAATTCCTCTTCTACCACTTCCAAAACCTAACCCCACCCCACCGGAAATTATTCCCAACGCTGGTTGCATACACGCCAAGACAAGAGAGAAATGGAAGTGTGTTCCCCACCCCCCCACCCCAACCTGAAAAAACAAAAACCAGCACCCCAAACCAATACACACACACACACCATGTTCTCTTTTCACATTTTTCTCTTCTTCTACTTCCTAGCATGTTTTCTTCATCATTCTTTCAAAGCATCCACTTTAAAAAAATTCAAAACAGTACACTAAAATTCATGCAAAGTACCTACGGAATTTTCAACATAACAACAAAATAACTTTTTTCATAAGAAGAAAAATAACCAGTACTCAGATACCATTCATGTTTCTCATAGTTACAATTGATTGCATCTCTGCAAAATTAGCAATAGCAGTTTACATCTGACTGTAAGCACTGGAACCCCAAAAAAATTACTCCCAAGACACTCTAAATACTTCAGCAGAAATCGGATTTTCCCTAGAGGCGTATGGATGCCCGCAATCTACATTGCAAACAACATAAATAAAAAATATTCATTGAGGATTTATGTTATGTGAACCCTAACCCCAACCCTAACCCTAACCCCAACCACAACCTTAGCCAAACCTAACCCTAACTGAACCCCAACCGCAACCCTAACCGAACCCCAACCCCTAAAATAATCAAAAATTAATTTAATTGAAGATTTAATTACTTACCTGTTCGGTGGAGGAGACAATCGACAATCGACGACGAGGAATAACGGCGGCGAGAACGGGAACGAGATCAGGAACGAGAGAGAGAGAGAACGGCGACGAGATCGGCGACGAGATTGGCGAGATCGACGACACGGCGACGAGAAAAGGGGATTTAGGAGGTTTCGCGGGCACGAGCGAGGAGAGAGGATAATCGGCGCGCAGGGAAATTATGTGCCTTTTCTATTAAATCCATATTTAGATACCCCTACGGATTTGTCCGTAGGTCCTTGGTTTGCGGCTCCGTAGGGGCAAACACCAAATTAAGATTTAATATTTTTACTCTTGAACGTCTTGGACCGTAGGGGCAACCTTCTGGCCCTACGGCTTAATCCGTAGGGCCAACATAAATCTGCCCCTACGGATTTCAATATCCGTAGGGTCAACTCCCTATTTTAGTAGTGAGAATGTTCACTAATGACTCATGTAATGAGTCATCTAGTGAGTCATTAAAGAATTAATGAGTTTTGTTTTGGGTTTGGATATTTGAGGAGATATTTTCATTAGATATTTTCTTTTGGTTTTGAATATATAACCTCATATATCTATTCACAAGAGAAGAATATAACACAAGTTTATGGGCTTGATTTTCTTTTGCTCACTAGTGTTTCTTGATTTCACAATCTCCAATCCTAAGCATCTTCTTCAACCTTCACCCTAACCCTCTCATGTGATGAGAACCCTAGGGTGTTTGAGACAAAGTATTCTACTCATTCTCTACTTCATCTTGGTTATCTCTTTTAGCAGACTTGATGACCGAGTTGCCTCGGTATAGAGGCGGGAGCCCGTTTAAAGATTCGTTGACGTGGTGCCACCTCGATGAGGAGACGAGAGATCGAAGTTTCCACAAGGAGCGTGGGATGATGGCTAAAGACCGAAGGACTCGGATCGATCGGTATATACTTTCTACCTCTTTACAGTTTGTTAGTTTAGCGTTAATGGCAAGATCCAGGTTATAGTATGCGATAACGCCAGTTATAAAAGTTTTTGTTCCGCGTTTGGCGTCAGAATGACGGCCGGGGCGCTACCGTAGACTTACAGTAAGGAAGAAAATTCTCTTGTGAGATCCTTACGACTCCCAAAAGAAAACACACTTAGGAATTCTCACGATTCCTAAGGAGAAAATACACCTACAAGATCCTCTCGACTCGTAGGGAGAAAATTCTTTATGAGACCCTCACGGCTCATAAAATTGAAAAGTCTTAGGCAGCAGACCTGAACCTGTTTCCTAAGCCATCGCTATCCTACAAGGAGGCTAAGATGAAATGATTCTCTACTATCGACAAGCCACACTTGCTAAAAACACATGGCAACGACACAGCAAAGAGAAGAAAGCGACAGTACGGAGAACATTTAATTCACACTCAGTTAAGTGTTCAAGGTATACCCATTCATGCATGTGCGAAAAAGTTTGATGCATAAAATAAACACATGGAAATGAAAAAACTTACTATTCATACTTCAGAAAATGCTTACATTGAGGAAAACAGTAAACAAAAACGCTATTAAAATGTTTACAAAGACAAGACATCAAATCCAGGACATGGGTTGAGAAATTCAAAAGTGAGACCGTCCAAAATTTTTCGGGCCTCTCGGATCATCTTCGTGTGCATCCTTTCACGATCACAAGTGTCAGGATCCCCACTGATGTTCACCACCCTTCGATAGGCAGCAAGTATCGCCGCCTGCTGAAAAGCTTGATGCAGGATATCAACAAGGTTGTCTCGCCTTTTCTTTGAGATTAAGCTCATCAGATACACCGAGTGCACCTTATCTTCGACGTCGTCCAATGCCTTAAGCGGCATGCCGGCATAAAATAGAGGAAGTGCTCCCCAGATCGCTCCTACAATAAGCTTCAGGAGAGAGGAACGACGAGGAAGCAGTCGACCATTGTATGAATCAAAGCGACCCATAATTTCAGCACACTGGGCGTTTGTGAATTCTTGGTTTTGGGAACGGCCAAGTGCGCGAATGTCTCCATAAGAAATAATCTCATCGAGATCATACATATGAGCGTCCATAACGTCTGAAAAGGAAAATCAATGAGAGTTAGTGGACAGACTGATTAAGAAAAGCTTATTAAAATGGACACGGGATTTAAACAACTCTTGATATCCCCAAGGAGGAGATAAGTGCTAATTAAATCATCCGATGAATTTAATTCTGTGCAATTAAGAAAGAAATCCTAAAAAGGATTTCACATTTAATAAAAAGGTCTCTCGGGCCAAGGAGTTAAACTCCTCGAGAGCAATGCTCCGCAGACAGGAATGACGCCTGTCAAAGTCAATTATAAGGGGAATTAAAAATTCCTCGGGAATTCTAAGAGCCTTGCTCTGTAAAAATAATGGAAAAACCCATCAGAAAAAATTGAAATAAAATTTTAATGAATTAAAATTATGAGATCTTCAAGATCTATGGACAAACTCTAAGAGTTCTTCATGAGCAAAAGCTCTGTTAATGGGCTAAGGGACCCCAAAAAAGATCTCTTTATATCTAAGATCTAACAAGAGTAAAGTTCTGTTGAGAAACCCTAAAAAGGTTATTTTTAGATCTATGATCTAAGTAGAGCAAAGCTCTGTTAATGGGTAAAACCCTAAAAATATTTTAAGATCTATGATCTGAGAAGAGTAAAGCTCTATTAATAAAATTCAAATCTTACCAAAAAATTTGGAAGAGTTTTGACTCTTGAAAGTTCTTAAAATGAAGAGCTACGCTCTGAAAGAGAATAAAAATTCTCAGAAGACAAAAATGAAGATGAACAGAAATAATCTCAAGGGCCAAGGGTCCTATTTATAGGCACTGAGATGCCGTTTCAACTCCTGAGTTGATCCAAGGGTGCAGATGTTGCCACCGCTGCACTCATATATGGGTCATGTGAGCGCAACGGTGGGGGGCATTTGTTTCCCCCAATCAGAGCAAAACTCTGTTCAAAATTCAAATTTTGAAATGAAGCAACGCTTCAGACAGCGCCAAGTGCGCTGCGCCCTAAGCAGCGCACCACGTGCAAAGAACGTGTGCGCTGCGCTGCGCCCTAAACAGCGCACTACGTGCAAAGCATGTGTGCGCTGGCGCTGGTGCGCTGCGCTTTAAGCAGCGCACCACGTGCAAAGCACGGGTGCGCTCGCGCTAAGTGCGCTGCGCTTTAAGCAGCGCACCACGTGCAAAGCATGGATGCGCTAGCGCTGGAACTAAAAGCTCCTCACCGTCAGATCAGAGATCCAATAAAGGTGATAAATCATCAATTAATCAGAATTAAATTCTGTTAAGGAAAGATTTCTCAAAATCTTTCCAAACAAAAGATTGTGCTCTGTAAATCAGAGCACCGTTGGATCAAATGATCCAATGGTGATTAAAAATCACCAAAAATACAGAATAAATTCTGTTTAGAGGAAATTCCCTAATCTTGTTAAAAACAAGAAGATTGCCTTCTGTAAATCAGAAGCCCTTGAATCAAAGATCCAATGATGGGAAAATCCCCAAATCAATTGGAGAAAAGATCTTCTTAACTGATTGAACAAATCAGCTTGCCCTATATAAAGACCCCAAGAATTCAAGTCTAATAAGAAGAAGAGAAAGAAAAGAGAGAGAAACATATAAGAAAAAACACCCATAAGTTTTGAGAGATCTGAGAAAGAAGAGCCAAACTCTCAGAAAAAGAAGATTTTCTTCAAAGTAAAAAATGATGAACAGAGAGATGAAATCATCTCGTAATTAAAAAGAAGAACACAATTTTTCTCACAGATCATAGATCTACAAGACCAAAGTCTTTCACAAAGAGATCAAAAGATCTCATATTAAAATAAAAAGAAGAACACAATTCTTCTCACAGATCATAGATTTATAAGACTAAAATCTTTCTCAAAGAGATCATAGTATCTTATTATAAGAGGGGGAGGGGGGAATAATTCAATTATCTTAAGATCACAGATCCATAAAGACAAAGACTTTCATCAACATAAGAGATTGAAATATCTCCTATAAAATAAGAACTTTTTGTTCTTGGAATCTTGAGACAAAATCTCTTATAAACGAGAATTTATTTCTCAGATCATAAAATTGATCAGATGCGCTTCTGCGCTCTTGGACTGGCGCTCAGCGCCAAGCGCACCACGTGTCCTTCACGTGCGCGCCACTTAACAGTTAGTGCTTTGCGCTCATAAACAAGCGCAATGCGCTCATAATCCGGGGCTCAGCGCCAAGCGCACCACGTGCCCTTCACGTGGGCGCTACTCGGCAGAAGAGCACTGTGCTCTTTGACTGGCACAAAGTGCCAAGCGCGCCACGTGTCCCTCACGTGTGCGCTGATAGAACATAAATTGTTCTTTTATAAGCCCCAGAGCTATGATAAATGCTCAGTATTCAATAAAAGACAAAAATATTGTCAGAATTCAAATCAATGCTCAAAATTGTTAAAAGGGCCGAGCCCAGACAGGTGTTCAGCAGTCTAAACAAATGTCCAACATTTTAAACCTAAGTGGACTTAGCCCAAAATTGGCCATAAGTCCTTAATTCAGATTAATTGAGCCCATATGCTCATAAATTTTTTTAACAGATCTTAGTCCCAAATTGAACTACAGATCTCCCAACCAATATTGGTTCAAGGGTACATCTCTTCACTCTTCTGATACATGTCGTTGTAATCCTTCAACGTCCTCAGAGAGGTGACGGGTCCCGACAACCAGACATTTTATGGACTGTGGGATCCTTAAACTCATGGATTATGATCTCCTTAACCTCGGACTGTGGGGTCCCTTTAAACCCACGGAGTATGATGTCCTTAACCTCGGACTGTGGGGTCCCTTTAAACTGGGGTCCCTTTAAACCCACGGACTATGATGTTCTTAACCACGGACTGTGGAGTCCCTTTAAACTCACGGACTATGATGTCCTTAACCTCGGACTGTGGGGTCCCTTTAAACCCACGGACCGTAATGTCCTTAAACTAACCTTGGACCGTAATGTCCTTAAACTAATTATGGACCGTAATGTCCTTAAACTAATTATGGACCACAAAGTACCTAAAACTAAAACAATAGAGTCAAAATGCTCTTTTGTTGGATCTAAATGATCCCGTTAAGTTGATCTTAGTCTAAAATTAGACTAACGTATTCTTAACAAACGTTTAAATTGATCTTAGTCTCAAATGAGGCTAACGTATCTTTAAACCCAACCACAAACCCAAATCTAAGAAGATACGGATTTGGACTAATCCACGCCCTACGGGCGACAACATAAATTAGTCTCCGTATACAATCCACGGGCAACCCCAAAAAAAAAAACAAAAAAACAAACATACACGACACGAAGTGACCATCTGGAGAAGGAGAAACTTGTTACCGCGATGCGGTAGTGTAATTAACTGCAGGGGCTTGCGCCTGCAGGGAAGAGCGTCCCCACAATCAAAAACCCATCAAATGAGGGGGAATCTGACGAAGTCCACTATATCGGCCGTATCCGTCTAAACCTCCGATACACGGTGCCATAAATCAACTTGGTATCTTCGGAGAGGTGGACAGATAAAACCAAATAGCATCTGCCCCCAAAATTCAGGCCAGACGTCCCAACGTCCCGGTCTCTGTAATCGGCGGAGAACATATCTTATTTTGCATGTGACATCCTGTATAGCACACCGTTCTGGTTATTACTATTATTATGATATTTATGACGCACCGACGTCTGAGTTTTCCATGGCCCAGAAACTTGACTTAGCATGTGAGTAATTTGACAGGATCGCCGATTAGTGAGGACCATCTCACCGATATAACTCTTATTAATGGTTAGTTATCCTTTGAATCTTTATTGCTTCCGCTACTATTTCTTGTTATCGTTTGTGGCTATTGGACATGTTTAAAGATAGACAGTTATATTATTGTTCTTGATTACTGATAGACAGCCGTAATGTGACTATGGGAGGATATTTTCTTACCGTAGGCAGCATGGCTGGTTTTGCTACGTTTCCGATTTTATGTATTTTGGGAAGCGAGGCGTGACAGCATTTTTGTTAATTTTTCTTGATGAATGGAAAATCCACGTCAGCAATCGATTTCAAAATTAAAAACCCCCTTTCCTTTTACACTATAGTAGAGAAGACAAGCCATCACTGACAGCTTTTTGGACCGAAGGCTTAAGCCTTTGCACAACGGTATTTTTGATTTAAATTAATTTGCATATTAATATATGCCCGGTAGAAATTGAGCTTGGTTGCTATAATACCACAACCCTAAAGTTCCAATAAGAGTTGAGAGATTCATTTTTATATCCAAACAGCAGCTAATGTAAAATTTGAGCCTGAATACGAAAATCGCTGCACCCACAAGTAATGCAGCTTCAAGTTGTTGATGGACTGACTGGGCTTAGCTCAGTTAGTGCCAATTTCCTCTCCAATATGAGAGATCGTAAGCGTAGAATTTAGATGCATAGATCAACATCAAATCATGGCCGTGGAAAAAAAAGATCTAGACACAAGATTCTACAAAAAATTACCTTAACTCGAAAATGGTGGGATCGTTATATCCGTCCACGTTATCACAACGAACTTTGATCTTCGCCTCCTTACAACGACCAGAGAGAAACCACACCCATAATAAGCGAGAATCTCCCACGTGGTCACTTCGCAAGCCAACCCTCGATACAACTTGGAGAAGAGAAGACGACGGTTCAAGCCCTAAAAATCTCTTAGACCCCTCTATCTTAATTAGATTAATTAACCCTAACACCATCTCTCTCTCTCTCTCACTCACACATACACATATAGGGATCACTAGAAGGGACGGGTGTTGGGCCGGGTAAAGCTTAATGGCCAACAGTAAGTTCTATCCCCGAAGGGGGTTCATCCCAAAAAAAAATAAGATTGTTGATGGATCTTCTTCTTCTTTTAATGAATTGGATGATATCTTTAGAAACTATTATATCGAAATGGAAAAAGGTGTAAAAGTGATTATTTCGTTCAAGGTTTAGGGCTTTGGATTTTACTTTTTGATATTGCTGGTTTTGGATTTTAAAATCTCGTTCTTTAAATTTATCATGGATAAATAACTGATTATGATGCAAGAAAGCCTTCTGTACTTTCTTCTGCATTTACAACTCAGCTATGTGTTTATATCTTATATTCATTTTAACAAACTTATCAAATCTTATAAAAAATAATAAATTAACAAGATATTACAATAATAATATATTATATTATTCAACAACGAATGGTTCTTTAAATTCTGTAGGTCTACCAATTAACAAATTTCACACTACTTGATGTTTCATCAGTTTAATTTCGGCAATGCACGTTCTAAACTGCTAGTTTTATTAAGTTATTAATAGAGAATGAGGATTAGGGAAGCTAATCATCAGAAACTACTCAATTCGGAACTAATATTAAATAGGGTTTTTTTTCCCGCAGGTCCTCTTATACTTTAATATTTTTTCTGTCTCTTTATATTTAGTATTTATTTGTAGCTTCTCTAAACTTATAAGTTACTTCTGTTAACCCTCTTTGTTGACAAAAGAGTATTTTTTTAGAATATTCTGTTAACACCGTTAAGGATTAACAGTAACACATTCGGAGGGGAGATATATTATTCCCAAAACCTATTTTCTTCATTCAAAATTCACCTATTAACCAAATATTCTAAATTAGGGTTTTCTAATCTTGGGCTTCTTTTCCCTCTCCGCCGAATTGTCCATAAATTCAAATTTCAGTTTCACAACCTAATGCACAGAATTATAGGGTCTACATTTGATTGGTTAGGCTGTGTTGTGTGGAAGAAGAACCTCATCCAGAATTCCATAGTATATGAGACGAAAAGAATTATTAGCTCCTGAATTAAAGAGAATTTTTTCGAGACGAAGGGAAAAATTGGTGCCAGGAGTTTGGAACTTTAAAATGAGATTTTGAGATGATTATGCATAAAATGGAAATGTTAGAGAGGAAGTTGGAAGCAACAAGTGGAAACTGGCAAATTAAAGGAAAAATTCAATTTCTTGTAGGCATTTGTACATTTGCTTTTGCATTTTATGTGTGTTAGTGTCATGAAAATGTATTTGAGTTTTATTGTTTTTTGTTAAAGTAATGTTAATGTATGGAAGTTCTGTAATGATTAATGTAGTATATTTTAAATTTATAAAATAGACTTTGGGGTAATATATATTCCCTTCCAATATATTATCGTTAATCCTTAACGGTGTTAAAAGAATATTCTAAAAAAATACTCTTTTATCAATTAAGAGGGTTAACAGGAGTAACTTATAAGTTTAGAGGGCTATAGGTAAACACCAACTATGGAGGGGAATAGAGAAAAATATTGAAGTATAGGAGGGCTAGCGGAAAAAAACCCTATTAAATAAATGAGTTTTTTTGAACTTAAAGATCTCCAAAAAAATAAATTAATTGCTAAAAAATCCCCAAAATTTGACAATTGCTTATTAGCCTTTCAAAACATTTAAGTTGTTACTTATTGTCCCCCTGCAGGTTTTCCATCCAAATTTAACATATCCCCGTTAGCTAAGCATTAATAAACCCTTGATTACTCTATAAATTACCTCATTACTTCATTCAAAAACCACCATTTTCTTTATTTTGAAGCTTCTCTTAAACTGTCTCTTCTTGAAGAATTTATCTCCCTGATTTAGGTTTTTCTTTTACCTGAATAACCGGGGCACTCCATTAGTTCATGTTGGAGAAAATTGAAGAAGAAGATCCGTATTTAATGACCAATTCGAGATTAATGGAGCAAATCCTTAACCCTAATTTCTATTTGGAGGTAAATTTAGGATTTTTAGATAATGAAGAGGAAGTTAAAGCAAATATTTAACCCTAATTTCTAAATGGGGCTAAATTTTGGAATTTTAGACGAAGAAAATGAGTTGAAGCAAATCGTTAATCCTAATTTTTATTTGGGGCGTGGGGATTTTAGAACAGAGATTTGAGAAAATCTCTAACTCTAATTTCTATTTGAGGCTAATTTTGAGGGATTTTTTTTGAAACAGCACGAAAACAATACACACAACACACCCATGCAGTATCACACACATACATGGGACCCATGAATTTTCCGCGAAAGCGTTAAATTGTGGCCACTTCCCAACACTAAGGATCTAATCTCGCACTCTCCCAAAAGAGGAAAGTGGTATAGCAATTGAGCCGTGCTCATTTGTATTTGAGGACTTTTTAAACCCCTAAACTTTCTTTTTCTGTGTTTAAAAAGTCCTCAAATACCAAGGAGCAATACCTCAGTTGGTATGGGCACTTCCGCTCTTGACAAGAGTGCGGAGTTCAAATCCCAGAAACTCAGAAGGGAAAACGGCCACAAATTAACGTTTTCGGGGTAAATTCATGGGTCCTCTGTGTACTGTGGTGTTGTGTGCATGGATGTGCTGTGGTGTTGTGGATAGCGCAAAAAGAACTAACCCCGATATCCACGGTTAACTTACAAACATAGTGCAGGAATGTGCCAAAAAAATATTCTTTTTGCTAGGCGGAGCTCCTTTCGGAACAATTTGAATTGGCGTGGGGGAGGGGGAGGTTTGGGGGGCGCTAATAGGTAATTATCAACTTTTGTGTTTTTATAGTAATTAGTATATTTTTGGGGTGTCCCTTTAACTAAAAAACCCTAAACAAATCCTCTTTTTTATGATTTGACAATAATAGTCTTTTTATATGTGTTCCAATGTTGGGTGGTGTTTTTTTGCCAGTCTTCTATTTTAAGAAAATCGCTTTTAAGCCAAACTCACAAATCACTGGTTAGCAGATTTGTTAGTTTCTTGCTAAACACGAAACGAGTCCTGCGAAACGAAACAAAACGGAGACTATTCGATACAAATCGTAGGTCTGTATTGAGTTACTAATGTATCGATCAATACACATTTTGTATCGTACGAAACAAAACGAAATACGAAACACACGTTACCCTAGTTAACAATTAAAAATCATAGCTGGTCGGGTCTTCGGGTTTAAAATCTTCTTAGCTATATTAAATTATTAATAATCTATTTGGTCCCACACAACCCACACCTAAATTTCTTTATAATAATCTATAAAGAAATCTCATTTTGAAACTTGATTAGGATATTTTAGTTATTATTTTTATGAATTATGAAATATATCATGTTTATGTTTATGAATTATGACATATGGATGATTATTTTGGACCGTTTCGTTGCAACTGCATGAGTTTGTATGATTTTATATGCATGTATTTGTGCAATTGTAATTCAGAAATTTGCTTTAGCTTGTATGCGGCTTTATTTTGCCAAATTGATCGTTTTTTAAATTATAATTAGTTCTATAAATAATTACTTACTTCATTATTATAAAGGAACATTTTTTTCTTACGATACGAAACACGATATGATAAATAAGAAAATGAAACACGAAATATATCACGATTTGACAACTTTGCAAGTCAGAAGATAAAGATAGGCCACCAATATTCAATTATCTCTTCGACACATAGGTACATTTTTGGGTTATCATGCATATGCATGGATTGGATTGTTAGTTTACATGTATCATTCAATGAGGTCACCCGGGCCATTAATAGCTCAATTTTACCAACCATCGACCCAGTCTAAATAAATGGGTTTAGCTTTGCCCTCTAATTTTATTCCGTCATATGACAAGCTTCTTCCTCACTGTCCTCCCTTTCTCCGTTCTTTTCTTCTATTTTTAATTTTTTTTTATAAATATTTATCCCTAGACCCTTTTCATCAAATATATATATATATATATATATATATATATATATATATGAACCTTAACAAAATGTTACAACACACATGTCGACCAAGTCAAAGTGTCAAGTTTTTAAAAAATAAAAATGTATATAAAAAAAATTCATTTCAATTTTTTACATTTTAATGAAATATTACAGATTGTCCTTGTATAGCTCTGAATGATTTGTCGACATTATCCGAGTTTTCTAAATGTGACAAATATCAGAAGATCTACGTATAGATCTGGTATATGAAATTACATGCAAAATCTTCAAAATCCTCTAAATACGATTTGGATCCTTCCCAGTGCAAAAATGTGCTGGAGATGCACTAAGGAAACGTTTGTCGCACATACTTTTAATGCTCTTTCATAGGGCCCCTCTAGTGGATGATAATCCAATGCTATAATTGGTATTAGAAAAAAGTTTCCAAATCTCTTCAAATTATTATACATTAAATTTAACATGTACACACTAAATAAGACAGTTGAGTATATATAGTAGTATATCGTGGTTAATACATATGTATTCTACTGTGTATGTTTTACTTGTACGCCCTTATTCTTAAGGATGTGTGTTGCTCATTCATCCTTATTCTTAAAGATAAGCTTATCCAAAAGATAGACCTTCTTCTTGTATATGTACATAGATGTATTGTATTGGAATATTTGAGGATCAATCACTGATAATCATAATATTTCCAATATCCCAATCTACGGTTCTTAACAAGCTATCAGAGCTAAGGTTTTGAAATCCTTAGTGTACCCTCCGTTGACCGTCTTTGTCGGTGTCATAGGCTTCTCCTATGACGTCTTCTTTGTCGCCGAGCTCACCTCTTAGCCATCGGTCTGGCCGGCTCCTCCTACGACCTTTCCTTTGTCATCGTGCTTCATTACCTGGCAGTCGGCCTCCACTATCATCACTGCCCACTTCCTATCGTTGACATAAGCTCTCAACTCTACACACAAACCCTAACTGCTCAATGAAATTCCCCAAAGGACCTTTTCGGCCTTTGTGCCCTCTGTGACCCTTCATGCTCTCTACCGACGAGCTCCATCAGCCTTCTTCACATAGGACCTTCTCACGTCAGCTCTCTGCATTTCGGCATTTCGCATGTTGGACCTCCTCGTGTCGGTCTCCCATCGCACTTCGGACTTTCTCACACAAGATCTATCCAGCTTCAGTCTTTCTCCCTGCAGGGTTCCCTAAGTCGCCGTTGGGTTTCGGAAGGCATCGACCATGCCATTTAAAAAAAATTGGCGCACTAAAGAACCCTAACCTAGAATCTTAATTAGAGAATTAGACGAAACAAGAATGTAAATATCTTTACATCTAAGAGAACAATGAATACAACCTTTATAGACAGGTCCTTCACTTCAATAGCTCCGTGTAGTAGTCCCTACACTCCAAGTAGTGAACTCCCAGACTCTAGAAAGGCTCCACAAGATGAACGGAACAAGCTTGCTTGAAGTCTTCGAGGCAGAAGATGATCTATGTCGAGGAGACACCAACTCAAGCTACCTCTTCACTAATTAGGGTTTAGTGCAGCAAACACCATAAACTAAATGGCTAGTATAATAGAGAATGATGAAGTAGGAATTTTGCTTATTTTAGATTTATTTTTCTCACAATATTTCTTCACCTTGAGAAAAAACAAGAAAGCTTTTTCTTAATGAAGAAGAAGATGAAAAATGGAGAAGAGAATGAAAACTCATGAGGTAAGAATAGCAACCATGAGTGAGTTTGTATCATATACTAACTCATGTAGAGACTAAACTATGGCTAAGGATAATGGTTAGGTTAATAAATATCTTAAATAAAATAAATTAGTAGACTAAGTCAATGGACACTACAAGCTTCTACAAGCTTCAACCATGACTATTTCCACCAATTTGTGAATTACTAAAATAAATAAAAACTTTTAATTATCAAGAGCATGGTGTGAGTCTTATACACCCATGTTGCATATATCAACAACCATGACACAATAACATATATCACATATATATTAAAGTGTACACAAAAGTGAGAAAAAGAAATGTTTAAGTGAGCTAATATTAGTTAATGTAATTCAATATATCAAATATATAATTATACATTAAATTATTAAATCAACACTTGATTTAATAATCCGACTATATCACATACAACCGACTAATATCATATGTATCAACTTATCGAATCAACACTTGATCCGATAACCCGGCTATATCACATATAACCGTCCGATATCACATATCGCGAGAATAGAATATGGTATCATATACTCGTATTAATCTCGGTCCTGCACATATCACATATGTGCTCCTACTTCGTTTCGCTTGAGCCAGGAAATCTCTGTGTAGGACTCTAAAGACTCATCAATACGCTGGCAGTAGGTGGTGATCATATCAGCCACCTACAAGCCGCAAGTGGTCTGCTAAACGTAACGGCCACCCAGGTATTGAGCGATCAGAAGATCAACAAGTAAGGCTGCCCATACTCCTGCGAATCCATCAAGTAACACTACCGTACAGTCCAGTCTCTTCGTATGATATGTCGCATATCACAGCCGAGGGGTGGTAAATATCAGACCCCAATAGTCTGATAAGTCATGCCGATGTGAGGCTCATAACGGTTTGAGAAACTACTGATAACACTTACCAGTAGATCTCAACAACCATGACCAGGGATTTCCTGTTATGGCCAATCAAGCATAGCGCAACATCAACCCTCAATACTGGGAGAGATGAAATCCCCTCCTATCGCTCATTGCCTCCATGTGACTCGGGACTGTACCCAAAAACCACCGTTTTGCACGATCTCTTGAACGTGGTAAGGTGGAAATCAAAGCACAGTGGGAATCACATAAGACTCTGTGACGATCTCGGATCGACAGACTAACCTGTACTAGTGTCATCAGAGAACTGCTATCCGACGATAGGTATAATACCATCTAGGAGTTCTCGGCGAGTCCGTTCAGTGTACCCAGTCTCCACTGAGCACCCGTATGCCATCTGTGATGTCAAACACCAATGGATATGGGATCATCCATCACCCATCATATGGGTCGAGAAGCGTATACGCTAGTCTACTCTAGAATATCGATGCCCCGTCTCGGTACTCCCACGACTAGGAACTATTGAAGGATATACTTACCAACTATCCATGTCCCACTAGTATGATCTGCATCATAATCCTGGTAGTCAAGTACTCATCCTAAGGGCTTTATCAACATGTAATAGAGAGACAATAAGTGTACATGTTAAGATAAAGAGCAACCAGATAGCATACTATCATGTCGAGCAAGAAAGTCCTCCCTATATATGTCCAAGCATCCACTATAATATACATCATATGTATAATAATGGTCTCTAGGGTATACATATAACTAACAATCTCCCACTTGCACTAAGGCCATTTGTTGTAGTATCTCATACCGAACGCCCCATAAAGTCTCTCTAGGGAAATGCCTCTGTGAGTGGATCTGCCGTGTTATCTTTCGTGTCAACTCTTCTTACCTCGATCTCTTAGAGATTAACCATCTCCCTGATCAGGTGATACTGTCCTCAGAATATGTCTGGATCGCTGATGGGACCGGTGTTCCTAGGCCAAGGCCACAACCATAGTCACAAATTCGTCGTTCGGGTATAATTCGGTGAGGTCGAAAATTCGGATTCGGAGAACTATTCAGAAAAAATCGGCAGGTATTCGGGAAAGATTCGGTAAGTGTTCGAGAAATGTTCGGGAAGGATTTCGAGCAAGAAATTAATATATGAGACGCTAGTTTTTGATTTTGTGAATTATTTGCTATTTTTTGAATTATTCGCTATTTTCTCACATAATTCGGGAATAATTCGCGAATAATTCGCGAATTATTCGGTCCGTCGATTAATTCGGCTGATAAAAAATTCACGAATTATTCGCGAATTCGGCGAATAATTCGCGAATTATGTGACTATGGCCACAACTCCATTGTTGTCACGATAACAGTTATTGGACGCTCAATGGTAGGAACCATGTTCATCTCATGAACAAGAATTATCCAGACATTCACTTTGGTAGCATCGTTGGTAGCGATTTATTTGGCCTTTATCGTCTAGTTTTCCACGGTATCTAGCTTGAAGCTATTCCAACATACCGTCCCTCCACTGAGGGTAAAGACAAAGCCCGAGATTGACTTTCAGTCGACTGTATCACTCTGGGAGCTGGAATTGGTAAAGGACTCTTACTGGAGTTTACCTTTACTAAACACCAAGAACATTTCTTTAGTACTTCTCAAGTACTTAAGAATGTCCTACACAGCTGTCCAGTGATTCTCCCAAGATCCGATTGATTCCTGATCACTACACCTAGTGAGTTAGCTACATCTGGTCTGGTACATAACATCGCATACATGATAGAGCCTACTGCCGAAGCATATGGTATCTCTTGCACGCGAGCTCTTTCCAAATCAGTCTTGGAAGACATCTTTTTAGAGAGAGTGATTCCTGAATAAGTGGGCGAACTACCACGCTTAGAATCCTCCATACTAAACCCCTTTACTATGGTGTTAATGTACCTGAATTTGAGACATTCCCAATATCCACTTAAATCTATCATCATAGATCATAATCCACAAGATGCAGTAGGTATCATCCAGATCTTCCATGGAGAATCCTCATGATAAGAGGAGCTTGACCGAGTGTAGTATAGGAAACCATTTCCTATCAAGAGTATATCATCTACGTACAATACGTGGAAGACACCTTACTGTCTACAACATTCTTGTATATACAAGGTTCATCTACTTTTTTGATGAAGTCAAACTCTTTGACTGCCACATCAAAACAGATGTTCCAACTCCGTGATGCGTGCTTTAATCCTGATGGACTTAAGTATAGCCACTGGGGAAAAGGTTTCATCATAATCCACACTTGGTTACATGACGAGAACCTTTTACTATAAGTTTAGCTTTGAAAGTCTCAACTTTTCCATCCAGACCAAGAATCTTCTCAAGATCAATTTGCTCCTAATGGGTTTTACCCTTTCAGGTGCAACATTCAAAGTCATACTTTGTTGGTGTACATGGATTCCATCTCTGATTGCATAGCATCCATCCATTTCACAGAGTCCCCACTTGTGATGGCCTGCCTGAACCTAGTTGGGTCATCATCTACCATGATGCAATCCTCGCTTCCACCGTCACCGAGGAAACCGTAGTATTTTTCAGGTGTATGAGGAACCCTACCAGATTCGCGGAGAGGCTGAGGCTCGTTGAAGACTATTGAATCCTTTTGTTTCACCAAATCATCAGTTGTTAGTTTGTCCAGCTGGAACTCCTTCCAGTTCTACCTCATGACCACTAATTTCTACACAAGAAATTCCTTTTCTAAAAAGGTGGCATGCTGAGAAACAAAACACCTTTTGGTCCTCAGTGTTGTAGAAGATATTCCCTCGCAAATGTTTGGGATATCCAACAAACTTATACAGAACTGACCTTGCCTCGAGCTTGTTTGGATTTTTCCTTTCAACATAGGCCGGGCAACCCCATATCTTAACTCGTTTAAGATATGGTCTCTTCCCATACCATATCACATATGGAGTGGTAGGCACTGATTTTGTTGAAACCCCATTCAATAGGTATGCATTTTCTTAAGTGCATAACTTCCAAAAGGAAACAGGTAATTCAGCAGTACTCATCATAGAGCGCACCATATCTCATAGGGTGCGATACCTCTGCCCCGATACATCGTTGTGCTGTGGTGTATTGAAGGAGTAAGTTGAGAGAGAATCCCATTCTCTGTTTAAGAAAATCTATGAACTCCATATCCAAGTATTCACCTCCTCGATCACATCGTAGGACTTAATACTTCTACCCGTCTGGTTCTTAACTTCAAGCTTATATTCCTTAAATTTCTCAAAAGTTTCAGACTTGTATTTCAACAGGAACATATGTCCGAATCTTGAGAGATGGTAAGTGAATATAATGAAGTACGAGGAACCAGCCCTGGTATTTGTAGACTTAGGACCGTATACATCACCATGTATCCGTCCTAAGAGTTCAGTAACCCTTTCTCTGTTTCCAGTAAACGGAGTATTGGTCATTTTACCTTTGTAACAAGACCGGCAAGTATCATAAGATGAAAATTTGAATAGATTCTCATATTCATCCTTATGTAACTTAGTTGGTCATGTCGCATAGATATGACCTAGTCTACAATGCCACAAGAAGAATTCGTTCATTTCTGAATTACTCCTCTTGTGTGTGTTCTTCATACTTTGAACTGTGGTTTGATTTAGAACTTATATGTCATTTCATAACGTGCCTGATCCAATCAACTCTTGATTCAAGAAAATGTTCACAACATTATCCTGCAATACAGAATTATATCCTTCTTTAACTCAATAAAGAATTTGATATAATGTTGTATATCAGGTTCGATATCTAATAACATTTGTTCAGAATTAATGTATTTACCATTTGGTAATAGAAGGTGATATCTGCCAACTGATTTGGCTGCAACAATTGCACCATTCTCTAACACTTAGAGACATATCACCCTTTACTCAGTTTTCTACCTTTCTGTATCCCATGTAATAGATTACATATATAGGATCCTAATCCAGTATCTCATACCTAGGACGTAGAGTGTACTGAGAAACAGTTCTTGGTAATAAACACACCTGAAGAAGATGCATCAACATGCACATTCCTCGATTGGATCGCGTAGAAATCCGGATATTCCCCTGTTTTCTGCTCGGACTTATAACAGTTATAAGATAGAGTGGAACCAAATTTCTCCAGCTTAGTATAATAAGCAGGTTCGGTCAATACATCCATATTATTATCTTGAGTAAGGCATGACATGGTCGCTACCAGGAGAGAGAGAGAAGAAACACTCAGCGTATACTCTTGCAAGATCAGATTGGTTATTATTTTACCTAATCAGGATGGCCCCCACTGTTTTTATCAAATCTTCCTTTAAACCCTAAAAGGTAAGACTAGCCGGGATTAATACACCCTACAAGTTCGCCAATCTTTCGGCCAGGCCAGTGTCGGTATTTTGAGAGAGGTTCCTCGTGCTTTCGCACGGACCTAATTAAAATAAAACTCGTTTTCCCAGGGGCGTAACCCCGTAAACACCTTTCTAGACACCTACTTGATTGCCTAATTGTAATGTGCAAAACTCTCTCAGGAGTAACTCTTACTCGCAGCGGGTATCGGGATCCAACTATCTCATAAAATGTATGCAATCTCATTGCAAATTTCAACACTTGAAATTCCCGATAATATTTTACCCCTGACTTCCTATGACCTTGATGAAGGCCAAAAAACCATCGGCCGATAGTCAACACTTGAAAGTGACTTCGAGGCATGGGTCCGCCTAGCTTACGTGAAAGTGACTATAAGTTTAATGGTCTTCTTTGCTCTGGTGAAAGAGACTAGAGGTATATGTCTTCCTTGCTTGATGTATTAGATAAGTTTTTTTTCATTACCGTTGCTTTACATGTTGCATATTCAACTCTTAGTTATCTACTGTGAATTTGTGCGAGACTTTTGAGTATAGCAGTATAGCGTAGTTGGTACATGTGTATTCTACTATATATGCTCTACTTGTTCGTCTTTATTCTTAAAGATAACTCTTACTCGTTCATCCTTATCCTTAGGGATAAGCTTTACTTTCTTATGCTTAAATCCAAAGAATAAGCGTTTTCCTTTCACTACTACAAAGATGACTTATCCTTATGGTTCCCACCGTATGGGACAGAAAAATGACACGTAGAGGAAAATGCCGTAGGAACAGATAAATGCCCCTACGGCTATGAATTTTCCCCTACGGTTCAAACCGTAGGGGAAATTGCTCGTACGATTTCCAACATAGAGGTAATTATTTTTTTATTATTTCTAAAAAAACTATTAATTTATTACTTCTAAAAAAACTAATAATTTATTACCCCTGCCATTTCCACCATATGGACATATATTTTCCTCCGTAGGGGCAAATTATTAAATTTTTTTAAAAAACAAAAAAATACCGATATATCATGCCCCTACGGTTTCTACCATAGGGGCATATATTTGCCCATACAGTGGGAACGGTAGCGGCAATTTATTACTTTAAAAAAAAACAAAAAAAACTGATAATACATATGTCCTTATGGTGAGAACCGTAGGGGCAAACATTTTTAATTTTTTTAAAAAATGCAGCCTCTTATTTTTATCCGTCCTGTACTCAATAATATATCACACTATATCATATACTCAAATACAAAAATATATATCAATAAAATATCACGTATAATATATAACGAAATAAACAGATATAATACAAAATCACTTTAAATCATGATCATAATTATCATATACAACAACCGATATCCAAAATATACACATATCACAATCTGATAATATCTTGCCATCTTACAAAAATCTCAAAAATATAAAAAAAAGTCAGCTTGATCCATGTGCTCCATCTCCAAGTATCTGGCGTATCTTGTGAAACCAGTCCGCACTGTAGCCCATGAGACTAAAATGATCTAGAAATGATATTATTATTTAAATTTAAAATCATGAACAAGATACATTCATAAAAATGCTAATCTATAAATTTTATTTAAACAAGATTCTTATGTATCAATAGTATGTTAAGTTCCCTTAAATTTCCCCCTCCCCCGTACACACACACACACACACACACAAAATCCTTACTAATTTATTTATGAAAGTGTTTCCTAGCACCACCATTAGGTTTTTACCGGCATTAAGTATGCAATTTTAAATTATTTTGGGTGCTAAGCAACACTAACCTAGGATCTAACTAGAGTATTAGGGTTTAAAATATTATATAAAACAAAATTTACTCTAAGTGATGGAGATTACAACCTTTGTAAACTATTCCTTCTCTTCTCAAGCTCCGAGTAGTAGTCCATACGACTCCTCTTAGCTCCACTTGAAGAAATAAACGAGCTTGCTTCGCGATCTTCGAGGCCAAAGATGATCTACCTTGAAACTTATCTAGGTCAATCTATCTCTTCACTAATCATGCATTAGTGAAGGAAACATCCTAATCCAAATAGCTAATCTAGATTAGGATGATGAAGTAGGTCTTTTGGTTCGCTTGGAATTTTCTAAAGCCCTAGGGTTCACAACTCATGTGAGGGCTAAGGCTTAGAGGAGAAAGAAGAAGATAATGGAGAGAGCAAAATAAATAAGCTAAGCAAGCTAGCAAGTGAAGAATGGCTCTTTATTTTCCTCACTTATTGAAGCATGGAATATTATCAAATAATATATTTCAACCATGCTTCTATAGTGAAAACAAATGAATAAACAAATAGAAAAAGTCATGCCTCACCCATTCCACAAATATCTCCCCATTTTCCACCTCATTTTTCTATTTTCTTAAAATAGAAAATCCAAATATATATATATATATATATATATATATATATATATATAAATCACACACACACACACACATATTAAGAGAATATAAACTTGAAGTGAGCTTAATATTAGTTAATATATAATTATATCAAATATAAATATATATATCAAATTATTAAAGCAACAATTGATTTAATAATCCGGTTATATCATATATAACCAACTAATATTATTTATCTATATATCACATTATCAAATCAACACTTGATTCAATAATACGGTTATATCACATATAACCTAACCGATATCAAATGTCGTCAGATTAGAATACGGTATCACATACTCGTATTTAATTAGGCTCCTGCACATATCAGTATATGTGCCCTACTTCATTTTGCTTGAACTAGGAAACCTCTGTGTGGGACTCTAAAGACTCGTCATTATGCCAGCAGTAAATAATGATCACATCAGTTACCCACAAGCCGTCAGTAGTACTACCTGGACGTAACGACTATCCAGGAATTGAGCGATTAGAAAATCAACAAGCAAGCTTGTCCAAACTCCCATGAAGTATATAACTAACATTTACCGTACAGTCCGGTCTCTTCGTCTGATACGTCGCATATCGAGTCTATGAGTAGAATCGTCAGACCCCAGTAACTTGATAAGTCATGCCGATGTGTGGCTCATAACGGTGTGAGAAACTATTGATAACACTTACCAGTAAATCTCATCAGCCCTGACCAGGGACTTGCTGTTATAGCTAATTGAGCATCGCGCAACATCAATTCCCTATACCGGGAGAGACGAAACCACTCCTATCGCTCACTGCCTCCATGTGACTCGGGACTGTACCCAAAATCCACCTGTTTGCACGAATCCTTTGAGCCGTGGTAGGGAGGAAATCAAAGCACAGAGGGAACCACACAAGACACTATGAAGATTTCGAGTCTACAGACTAAGCTGTACCAGTGTCATCAGAGAACTGCTATCTGACAATAGGTATGGTACCATCTAGGAGTTCTTGGCGAGTCCTGTTCGGTGTACCCATTCTCTAATGAGCACCTATGTACAATCTTTGATGTCAAACACCAATGGTTATGGGATCAACCATCGCCCCCTACAGGGTCAAGAAACGTACACACTAGTCTACTCTGGAATATCGATGCCCTGTCTCGATACTCCCTCGACTAGGAACAATTAAAGGATGTGCTTGTGGACTACACAAGTCTCAGTAGTATGATCCGCATTTTAGTCCCGGTAGTCAAGCAAACATCCTAAGAGCTTTATCAACATGTATAACAGAGACAATATAATAATACAAGTGTACATGTTAAGATAAAGAGCAACCATATAGCATACTATCATGTCGAGCAAGAAAGTTCTCTATATATATGTCTAAGCATCCATTATATCATACAATAATGGCCTCTAGGGCATACATATTCTTAACAATCTCCCACTTGCACTGAGGCCAGTTGTTGTAGTATCTCATACCCAACATCCCAAAACGTCTCTCAAATTGCGTCTGGGGGAGGGCCTTCGTGAGTGGATCCGCTGTGTTGTCTTTCGTGTCAACACTCCTGACCTCAATCTCCCGGCGATTTACTATCTCCCGGATCAGGTGATACCGTCTAAGAATATGTCTAGATCGCTGATGGGACCAGGGTTCCTTGGTCAAAGCCACAACTCTATTGTTATTACAATACAAAGGTATTGGATTCTTTACGGATGGAACTGTTGGTGTTTTTTAGCACGACCACTAGGTTTTTAGAGGCATCGAGTATGCAATCTAAAAAAAATCTAGAGTGTTAAGGAACACAAACCTAGAATCAAACTAGAAAATTAGAGTTTTATTAAGGATGTAAACAAACTTTACACTAAGTGAACAAGGAATACAACTTTTGTAGACCGGTCTTTCACTTCTAAAGCTCCGTGTAAGTAGCGGTCCCCGAACTCTTCGTAGGCTCCACTAGACGAAAGAAACGAGCTTGCTTAAGGATCTTCGAGGCCGAAGATGATCTACCTTGAGGAATATCTAACTCAAGCTACCTCTTCACTAATTGAGGAATTAGTGAAGTAAACAAGCTATACTAAATGGCTAGTTTGGTATAGATTGATGAACTAGGAATTTTGCTCACTTTAGAATTATTTTTCTCTCTTTCTTTCTTCACCTCATCAAAAGCTAGAGAAGAAAAATGAGATGAAGAAGATGATCAAGTGATGAACCATTGGGTGAGAAAATATCTCAAATCATATTTGTAGAGACTTAACCATGACTAAAGATAATGGTTGGGTTAATAAATATCTAGATTAAAACAAAATTAGTGGACTAAGTCAAGCTTCTACATGCTTCCTCAAGTATCTTAAGCCATGACATTTTCCACCTAATTTTGGTTTATCCCTTAATAATTAAATCACCCAAATAATCTTTAGTTTGGTGTGAGTCTCATATACCCATGTCCAATGTATCATCTAGCATGACACAATAGTAAATATATTAATATATATCTCATATATATTTATATATATTTGTACAAAAAAAATTCTTAATGGAGCTAATATTAGTTAATATATATTAATATATCAAATATATAATTATATATTAAATTATTAAATCAACACTTGATTCAATAATCCGGCTATATCACATACAACCAACTAATATTATTTATATGTATATCAAATATATATATAACAAATTATTGAATCAACACTTGATTCAATATTCCGGTTATATCGCATATAACCTATATCGCGAGATTAGAATACTGTATCACATACACGTATTAATCTCGGTCCTGCACATATCACATATATACCCTACTTCATTTCGTTTGAGCTAGGAAATCTCTGTGTAGGACTCTAAGGACTCATCAATACACCAGTAGTAGGTGATGATCATATCAGTCACCCACAAGCCATCAGTGGTACTAGCTGGACGTAACGGCTACCCAGGTATTGAGCGATCAGAAGATCAACAAGTAAGCTTGTCTAAACTCCCGCAAAGCCTATAAATAACACTACCGTACAGTCTGGTCTATTCGTCTGATATGTCGCATATCGAGTCTGGGGGTGGTAAACGTCAGATCCCAATAACATGATAAGTTATGCTAATGTGAGGCTCATAACGGGTCGAGATACTACTGATAACACTTACCAGTAAATCTCATCATCAGCCCTGACCAGGGACTTCTTGTTATAGCCAATCGAGTATAGCGCAACATCAACTCTCAATACCGAGAGAGATGAAACCCCTCCTATCGCTCATTGCTTCCATGTGACTCGGGACTGTATCCAAAATCTACCTGTTTGCACGCTCTCTTGAGCGTGGTAGGGAGGAAATCAAAGCACAGTGGGAATCACACAAGACTCTATGACGATCTCTGGTCTACAGACTAACCTGTACCAGTGTCATCAGAGAACTGCTATCTGACGATAGGTATAATACTATCTAGAAGTTCTCGGCAAGTCCTGTTCGGTGTACCCATTCTTCAATGAGCACTTGTGTACAATCTTTGATATCAAACACCAATGGCTATGGGATCAACCATCGCCCATATAGTGTCAAGAAACGTACACACCAGTCTACTCTGGAATATCGATGCCCTATCTCGATACTCTCTCGACTAGGAACAATTAAAGGATGAACTTGTGGACTACCATGGCCCTACTAGTATGATTTGCATCATAGTCCTGGTAGTCAAGTCCACATCCTGAGGGCTTTATCAACATGTAACGGAGAGATAGTATAATGATACAAGTGTACATGTTAAGATAAAGAGCTACCAGATAACACACTATCATGTCGATCAAGAAAGTCCTCTCTATATATGTCCAAGCATCCACTATAATATACAATCATGTACAATAATGGCATCTAGGGCATACATATAACTAACAATCTCCCACTTACACTAAGGCCAGTTGTTGTAGTATCTCATATCCAACATCCAAAAAAGTCTCTCAAATTTTATTTGTGGGAGGGCCTTCGTGAGTGGATCCACCGTGTTATTCTTCGTGTCAACTTCTCCTGACCTCGATCTTCTAGAGATCAACTATCTCTTTGATCAGGTGATACCGCCTAAGAATATGTCTGGATCACTGATGGGACTGGGGTTCCTTGGCCAAAGACACAGCTCCATTGTTATCACAATACACAAGTATTGGATGCTTAATGGTAGGAACCTCACCAATTTCATCTCATGAACTTCTTCATCCAGGCAGCCTCTTTAGTAGCATCATTGGTAGCGATGTATTCATCCTTCATCGTCGAGTCTGCTACGGTATCTAGCTTGAAACTCTTCCAACATACCGTCCGTCCACTGAAGGTATAGACAAAACCCGAGACCGACTTACAGTCGTCCTCATCACTTTGGAAGCTCGAATCAGTAAAGGACTCGACATGGAGTTCACCATTATCATACACTAAGAACATTTCTTTAGTTCTTCTCAAATACTTAAGAATGTTCTTCACAGCTGTCCTGTGCTTTTCCCCAGGATTCGATTGACACCTACTCACTACTGTTCCCGCCAAAATTTTGGCTCAGAACCTGCTCCCTTATAAAAAAAATAAAAATAAAAATAAAAATAAAATAATAATAATAATAATAATAAAATAAAAAATAATAATAATAAATAATAAAATAATAAAATAATAAAATAAAAAAAATAAATATAAAAAAAATAAATATAAAAAAAATAAAGGGAAAAACTCCACATGCAAAGAATGTAAATGTCTCAGTGCTGAGAGTCAAAGACTCTGTCGTAGCGCACCATATGCAAAACACGTGCATGCTAGCGCTAGGTGCGCTGCGCTCTAAGCAGCACACCATGTGTCATATACGTGTGCGCTAGCGCAATGTGCTCTGTCGTAGCGCACCACGTGCAAAGCACGTGTGCGCTAGCGCTAGGTGCGCTGTACTCTAAGTAGCGCACCACGTATCATACACGTGTGCGCTAGCGTAATGTGCGCTGCCTTTTAAGCAGCGCACCATGTGCAAAGCACGGGTACGCCAGCGCTGGAACCTAAAAGCTCCCCAACCTTCAGATCAAAAATCTAATAATAATGATAAATCACTAATTAATCAGAATTAAATTCTGTTAAGGAAAGATTCCTCAAAATCTTTCCAAATGACAAGATTGTGCTCTGTAAATCAGAGCACCGTTGGATCAATGATCCAATGGTAAATAAAAATTACCAAAAGACAGAATAAATTTTGTTATGGAAAGATTTTTTAATCTTATTAAAACAAGAAAATTATCTTCTGTAAAACAGAAGCCTTAGGATTAAAGATCCAACGGTGGGAAATATTCTCAGATCAATCAGAGAAAGATCTCTCAAAACTGATTTAACAAATCAATTGGCCATATATAAAGGCCCCTTATACTTCAAGCCTCGATATACAAGAAAGAGAGAAAAACCCTCTACAAAAAGAAGAGAAAGCTCTTAGAAAGAAGATCATTTCTTCATATTCAAGGTAAAAAAAACTATATTCTTGAACAACAGAGATGAAATCATCTCGTAAAAAGAAGAAATATCTTCTAAAAAGATCTTAGATCTATAAAAAAGATCAAGGTCTTTGATAAAAAAGATCAAGGTCTTTGACTAAAAAGAAAAGATCAAAAGATCTAATCATAAAAATATGAAAAGAAGTATTTTACTTCATTCACAGATCTTTTTGATCTATAAAAGCAGAGCCCTTTTATAAAAAACAAGAACTTTTGTTCTTGGATCTTGAGGCAAAGCCTCCTTTGAAGAACATAAATTTGTTCTTTGATCTTAAAATTGATCGAAATGCGCTTTGTGCTATTAGAAAGTGCTTTGCATTCATGAACTGCGTCTTTGCGCTCTTTGGATTGGCGCTCAACACAAAAACATGCCACGTGTCAACCATATACATGATCTGCGCTTTGCGCTCCTGAAAATAGCGCACTGCACTCTTAGGTTGGCGCTCAGCGCCAAGCGCGCCACGTGTCACTCACTGGCGCACCCATAAACTAGTGCAGCGTGCTCATAAATTAAAAGCGCAGTGCGCTAACAAAGTAGCGCTTAGCGCTAAGCGCGACACGTGTCCTCCTCGTGTACGCTAACCGACAGAAGCGCAATGCGCTCTTTGACTGGCGCAAAGCGCCTAGTGCGCCACGTGGCGCGCTGTCAGAACATACTTTGTTCTGATAAATGCTATGTATTTAATATAAGACAAAAAATGTCAAAGCCCAATGCTTAGCATTATTTAAAGGGTAGAGCCCAAATAAAGGCCTAACAGACAGAATAAAAATAAAATGTTAAACTTTTTTTTAACTGGACTTAGCCCATTTCTGGCCATAAGTTCTCAATTTAAATTGAACTGAGCTCATCTGCTCTTCCAATCCATTTACACCCGGTTCGAGGGTACATCTCTTTACTCCTCTGATATCTGTCGTTGTAATCCTTCAACGTCGTCATAGAGGTGAGGGGTCTCGACAACCACACATTACTACGGATTGTGGGGTCCTTAAACCCATAGACTATGATGTCCTTAATCTTGACCGTGATGTCTTAAAACTAACACCGGACTGTGGGGTCCTTAAATCCATGGACTATGGTGTCCTTAACCTCGACCGCGATGTCTTAAAACTAACACCGGACTGTGAGGTCCCTAAACTCACGGACTATGATGTCCTTAACCTCGACCGCGATGTCTTAAAACTAACAATAGACCGTAATGTCCTTAAACTAATTATCGACCGCAATGTCATTAAACTAAACAACATAGCCCAATTGCACTTTTGTTGGATCTAAACGATCCCGTTAAGTTTATCTTAGTCTAGAATTAGAATAACGTGTCCTTAACAAACGTTTAAGTTGATCTTAGCCTCAAATAAGGCTAACGTATCCTTAAACATAACCCCCCAAACCCAAATCTAAGAAAGATACGGATTTGGACTATTCCACGCCCTACGGGCGACAACATAACTTAGTCTCCGTATACAATTCACGGGCAACCAAACACAAAACAAACACCCACGACACGAAGTGACCATATGGAGAAGGAGAAAGTTGTTACCGCGATGCGGTAGCGTAATTAACTGCAGGGGCTTGCGCCTGCAGAGAAGAGTGTCCCCACAATCAAAAACCCCTCGAATGAGGGGGAATCTGACGAAGTCTGCTACATCGGCCGCATCCATTTAAACCTTCTATGCATGGTGCCATAAATCAACTTGGTATCTTCGGAGAGGTGGACGGATAGCACTAATTAGCATCTGCCTCCAGATTCAGGCAAGACGTTCAGTCTTCCCGGTTTCTAGCGGTAAACAGATTCTGGCATGCCCGGTGGGACCTTTTCCTCTTTCCACTCCACACTTCGTGTGTCGTGTTCGCGAACCAATCGCGGTTTGCTAATGGTTGCCCTTGGGTTTCGAGGTACTAAGATTTGGCATTTTTCTTGGTGAAGAAAGAAAAGATCAATGGAGTTTACCTGCTTGAAGTGTTCCACATGCAACTGCAACCCACGTTCTGCCTCAACTGGGGGCATAGCTTACGGGCCCTAGGCGGCTTCCCTGTTCACGATGCCGGTGGAATAGGTTACCCAAGCCACCACAGGATTGTTTTTCGGGACCATGCTCCCTCCAACGAGCTTCAGCGCTCCTATGCCAGCACCGAAAGCTCCCAAGAAGTCGGTCTTCGATCGGCTTGCTACTACCACGGCCCCTCTCAACGGGTCGTCCAGCTCCAACTCCTCGGTCTTCGCCAGACTGAGCCTGAACTCCGATGGGCCTGCCAAGAAGCCAATGACACCTGAAGTGGCCATCCCAAAGAAGATAGCCATCTCTGCTCCTGAAGTCGTCAAGGCGGCTTCTCCTGCTAAAGAGTCGGTCTTTACAAGACTGACTATTCCGGCTCCCGTTCCTGCTCGAAGGTCTGTCTTTGACAGATTGGATACCGCTACTCAAAAGACATCAGTCTTCAAGAGGCTGGCACCAGCGACGCCTCATCTGGACATCGGGCAAGACAAAGCCATCCCCATCGCCAAACCAACACCGTCCGCTCGACATGCTCGACGTCGCCACTGGCGCCCAATAAGGAAGGCTGGGGGCAACTCCCCCTCAGGGCTAACTCCATCGGCTCCAACGGTGGAAATTAATGCTGCTGTTCCAACCGGGAACAGCTTTGAGCTGCTGAATAAGGTGCGCAAGAATTCGCCTACCGCCATACTAAAAAGATCTCCTCCACCGGTGGAGACTGTCACAGAAGCAAAACCAGAACAACCCCCTCAGCGGCTGTCTTCCAAAGTTTACAAAATCTGGCGACAAGTCCGAGAGTCGGTGGTGGATCAAGACTATCCCCGCCGGCAGAAAAAGCTGAAGGTCCGTCAGGAAGAAAACCGTCCTGTTAAGCCACAGAAGGCAACGACTACTTGGGTGCCCACTGCAACGGCCCCCTCAACTTCGACCGCCCATAAGAGGAGAAAGCCGGAGGAAATCCCCATGTCTGTGACAAATATCAAAGGCACTGAGCCTAAATGCCCTAAGTCTAGGGGCATGGTGGTACATACCGTCTATATGGCATCCGGAAAAGAGGATAGCCGTATCTCCACGGGTCATCGACCGCTTACGCGATCCGTGACAAAAGCCCAAGAGCAGCAGCAGAAGCTTCAGGAGATGATGACTGCGATGGCTGCACTCACCGGGCCAAAAGAAAGCCCGGAAACATCCGCGGAGCAGCGCCGTGAACAAGAAACTGATACCGAATTCCTTCGGAGAATGCTTGAAAAGAAGGACAAAGAGGCCACGGAACAAGCGGCCAATATAAAGTAAATGGCCCTTCTATTCCAGGATATGCTGGGCATGATGATCCAGCCGGACCCTTCAGCCGAAGATCCTCCAGTAACAACTGAAGATGACAGAGAAGAAACATCGAATCCTCTACCGGTCCTGTCAGCAGCTAAGGGGGAGACAATCTCCAAAGCTGCCCTGGATGACTATATTGCTCAGCAAATACAAGTTCATTAGGCGAATGAAGCGGCTGGGCAAATTGTTAGAACTGGGCGACCGTATCCAGGCTGGTACGATCAAATAAAATACCCGCCGGGTTACACGATCCCCAAATTCCATGTGTACAAGGGGACAGGCAATCCCCATCAACATGTCGCTCAGTTCAGGACTCTTTGTGGCAACTCCGGTGGCGATGATAAACTTTTGCTCCGCCAATTCGTCGGCAGCTTATCGGAGACAGCGTTTGAGTGGTACTCCGAACTTCCAAATGACTCCGTCAAAACTTTCGCAGAAATGGAGTTGTTGTTCATCCAGCGATTCGCAAGTGCTAGTGAACGCACCCCGATAACAACATTGATCAATGCAAGGGTAAAGCCGGGCGAAACTTGGGTTCAATATGCAATCCGATGGCGAAATCTGTGGTCAAAGTGCGAACAGCGTATCGAAGAAGCACCGGCGGTGGGTATGTTCGTGGGCACTCTCGACCCTCAAGCGACTATTTCCCAGTTCATGATGTTCTTCAAGCCGACCACTTTCCAGGCCTTGATCGACAAACTGGCCCAAATGGACCAGATGGTTCATAGACCGTCTTCTCCAAAGCCAGACTCTCGAAATGAGAAAGGAAAAGGGAAAGCGATCGTTGTCGCCAACGCTCAACAACAACCGATTGGCCCGAGAGCGGTTGTTCGCCAAAGCAACAAGCGGCAATCCCTCGATGAGAAATTGAGACGTCCTTACTCGTTTCCCCGAGATAAAACAAGGAGACTGTTCGGACTGGCAGTGCGTAATAGGCTCATCACTCTACCAGAGTCGAGACACCCACCGCAACCGAATGACGTCAACGATCCCAATTACTGCCCCTACCACCAAGTATTGGGCTATCCGATCGAAGACTGCTACGTTTTCAAAAATTGGGTTGAAGACCAGTATCAACAGGGCAAGTTCGCGCTGTCCGAAAACTGGAAGGTAAATCCGCCACAACCACATGCTCTGAAAAAGATGGACATGCCGGGGCATCGTGCTCATTCATAAAGGAAGCCTCATGGGAAGTTGTTCTTTCGGCAAAAACTAAAAGAATGCTAAAAGATCTTCAAACATGTCCGGCGATCAGGTGGAAAAGCCCGCAAGTGCCGGAGATCATCGATGGGATGCTGAAACCACGCCCAATATTGGGAATTAATAGTGATGGTGGACAAAACATTCGGGCCCAGCCGTCACAGTCTTCGAAGAAAAAGAAGAAGACCAAAAAGCCCATGCTGTCTAACGACAAGCGCACGGATCTGCAAAAGCATATTGACGTGCTGAAAGATTACAACCAGAGGACGCGAACCCCAGTCACGCTTCAAGAGTTCCTCAGTCATATCCTTGAGAATGAAGATAACGACAATGATGAGGGAGACGACTTATCAGAAGAATCCGAAGATTATGCGGCAAGTTTCCACATGATCGCTCATTTGTCGTTAAGTAACAAAGCAGCTCACTCGGCGTTAGGAGATAACGTAGAGGAGCTGGGGGCAGGAGCAGTGCCAAAACTCTTGGAATATGTGACAAGGTCTATCAAGGAGAAACCTACTTGTTTATAAAGCATCTGGCGAAATTTCGCCTTAAAGCTACAACGGACCGAAACGTCCCTAAACTAATGATGGACCACAATGTCCTAAAACTTGCAGAGGACCGAAATGTCCTTAAACTAACAATGGACCGAAATGTCCTAAAACTTGCAACTGATCGAGACGTCTATAAACTATTACAGATCGCAGCATCCCAAGGCTGACGTGGTAAAAGAAAAAAAGAAAAAAAACGTATGTCCGCAAGCAAAATGGGCACGGATGAAAACCCGAAAGGGCACCGTGAGTAAAAACAGCAGGACTACCGGCGATGTTTGTGAAAATCCGAAAGGGCGCAGACTTGTAAAAAAAAATAATAATAAAAAATAAAAAAAATAAAAAAAACGGTATGTCCACAAGCAAAATGGGCATGGATGAAAACCCGAAAGGGCACCGTGAGTAAAAACAGCAGGACTATCGGCGAGTTTTGTGAAAACCCGAAAGGGCGCAATCTCGTTAAAAGACACTTGCAAGGTCCTCTCGACTTGCAAGGAGAAAACACTCTTGTAAGATCCTTACGACTTATAAGAGAACACACACTTAGGAATCCTCACGATTCCTAAGGAGAAAAAGTACCTACGAGATCCTCACGACTCATAGGGAGAAACACCTTTAAGAGACCCTTACGGCTCATGAAGTCAAAAGCCTTAGTCGATGGGATCCTAACCCTGTTTGCTAAGCCACCTTTGTTCGACATCGACAGAGGCAAATGATGATTTGCTCCTGGCAATATCCCAGTTGTAGCGATACTGATGCCTAAATTGGTATCAAATTCCAAGTCCTTTCATAGCAAATGATGATTCGCTCCTAGCAATATTCTAGTCGCAGCGATGCTGATGCTAAGATTGGCATCAGATTTCAAGTTCCACACTCGCGATAAAAAAAACCAGCGAGCTAAAAATGCATATGAAATAGCCAAAATGATGGGGCAACTTGCAACGAAATCAGCAAGTAAAAATGTATGCATACAAAAACAGCCGAAATGATTGGGCAACTCGCAATAAAAAACAGCGAGTAAATAAAACAAATAGCCGAAATGATTGGGCACCGCGAAAAATAGCCGAAATGTTTGGGCAATCGCGACTTGCGCGATACAAAAAGCTGAAATGATAGAGCATCGCGGAAAGAAAACAAAAAAATATACATATGAAATGAAACTTTTGCCCTACAGGTGAGATCACATCGATCCCTGTATACAATCCAGGGGCACAAATAAAAAGGGAACCATATCATCCCACCAGGCTCCATCAGATAGAGAGCCAAGTCTCGACGGCCACATCTACAGCCTGGAGACCCACGACAGCGTTCCTCCTCATTCCAGCAGGATTTAGACGCGACAATCAATCGGAGCCACGGCAAAGTCCCTGGTTCCAAATCTCGACGGCCACATCTACAGCCTAGAAAACAACAATGGCGTTCCTCCTCATTCCAGCAGGATTTAAACGCGAAAATCAATCTCGGAGCCACGGCAAAATATCTAGTTCCAAGTCTCGACGGCCACATCTACAGCCTGGAGACCCACGACAGCGTTCCTCCTCATTCCAGCAGGATTTAGACGCGACAATCAATCGGAGCCAAGGAAAGTCCCTAGTTCCAAGTTTCGACGAGCACATCTATAGCCTAGAGAACAACAATGCCGTTCCTCCTCATTCCAGCAGGAGTTATACGCGAAAATCAATCTCGGAGCCACGACAAAGTCCCTAGTTCCAAGTCTCAACGGCCACATCTACAGCCTAGAGACCCACGACAGCGTTCCTTCTCATTCCAGCAGGATTTAGACGCGACAATCAATCGGAGCCATGGAAATCAGTGTCTTTGCAGGAATACCTCGATTCGTTTCGACTCCAGGGAAATCAGTGTCCTTGGCAACCTCCTCGATTCAGGGAAATCAGTGTCCTTGAAGAATGCACCTCGATTGGCGTCGACCCGCAGAGAAATCAGTGTTTTTGCAGGAATATCTTGATTCATTTCGACTCCAGGGAAATCAGTGTCCTTGGCGAATACCTCGATTCAGGGAAATCAGTGTCCTTGACGAGAGCACCTTGATTCGCGTCGACCCGCAGAGAAATCAACGTCTTTGCAGGAATACCTCGATTCGTCTCAACCCCAGGGAAATCAATGTCCTTGGCAACCTCCCCGATTCAGGGAAATTAGCGTCCTTGATGAGAGCACCTCGATTCGCGTCGACCCGCAGAGAAATCAGGGTTTTTGTAGGAATACATCGATTCGTTTTGACTCCAGGGAAATCAGTGTCCTTGGCAACCTCCTCGATTCAGGGAAATCAGCGTCTTTGACGAGAGCACCTCGATTCGCGTCGACCCGCAGAGAAATCAACGTCTTTGCAGGAATACCTCGTTTCGTATCAACCCCAGGGAAATCAGTGTCCTTGGCAACCTCCTTGATTCAGGGAAATCAGCGTCCTTGACGAGAGCACCTCGATTCGCGTCGACCCGCAGAGAAATCAGCATCTTTGCAGGAATACCTCGATTCGTCTCAACCCCAGGGAAATCAGTGTCCTTGGCAACCTCCTCGATTCAGGGAAATCAGCGTCTTTGACGACAGCACCTCGATTCGCGTCGACCCGCAGAGAAATCAACGTCTTTGCAGGAATACCTCGTTTCGTATCAACCCCAGAAAAATCAGTGTCCTTGGCAACCTCCTTGATTCAGGGAAATCAGCGTCCTTGACGAGAGCACCTCGATTCGCGTCGACCCGCAGAGAAATCAGCATCTTTGCAGGAATACCTCGATTTGTCTCAACCCCAGGGAAATCAGTGTCCTTGGAAACCTCCTCGATTCATGGAAATCAGCGTCCTTAATGAGAGCACCTCGATTCGCGTTGACCCGCAAAGAAATCAGTGTTTTTGCAGGAATACCTCGATTCGTTTCGACTCCAGGGAAATCAGTGTCCTTGGCAACCTCCTCGATTCAGGGAAATCAGCGTCCTTGAAGAAAGCACCTCGATTCGCGTCGACCCGCAGAGAAATCAGTGTCTTTGCAGGAATACCTCGATTCGTTTCGACTCCAGGGAAATCAGTGTCCTTGGCGAATAGCTCGATTCAGGGAAATCAGCGTCCTTGACGAGAACATCTCGATTCGCGTCGACCCGCAGGAAATGAGTGTCTTTGCAGGAATACCTCGATTCGTCTCAACCCCAGGGAAATCAGTGTCCTTGGAAAATACCTCGATTCAGGGAAATCAGCGTCCTTGATGAGAACATCTCGATTCGCGCCGACACGCAGAGAAATCAGTGTCTCTGCAGGAATATACAACGTCAGCAAAGCGGAGCTGCGGAAAAGTTCCCAGTTCCATGACTCGGCGGTGCACAGACAATCCAAAGTCAACCCTCGACCTCCCTGTTGAAACAGTGCTTTGACTCGGGAGTAGATCAACTTATCAATCACTTACGAGTCCTCTCGACTTGTAAGGAAGAAAATTCTCTTGTGAGATCCTTAAGACTCTCAAGAGAAAACACACTTAGGAATCCTCACGATCCCTAAGGAGAAAATACACCTATGAGATCCTCTCGACTCGTAGAGAGAAAAAAAATTTATGAGATCCTCACGGCTCATAAAGTTGAAAAGTCTTAGGCGGCAGATCTGAACCTGTCTCCTAAGCCATCGCTACCTTATAAAGAGTTCAGGATGAAATGTCATCTACCATCTATGGGCCACATTTGCCAAAGCCACATTCGCCGCTGAAGTGAAGAAGCTACTTACGGATCCTCACGACTCGTAAGGAAAAATACCCGAGTGAGATCCTTATGACTCACGGAGGTAATGAACGCTTAGAAATCCTCATGATTTCTAGGGAGAATTTGCACCTACGAGATCCTCTCGACTCGTAGGGTGAAAAACCTTTTTGAGACCCTTACGGCTCATGAAGACGAAAAAAATCTTAAGCTACAAGGACCCTAAACTTGTCTCCTAAGCCCTCAATTCTGTGGTCATGCATAACTCTGCACTATTTCACCCACGTACGTACTTACGTGGGCAAACTAGTGGGGGGCATTTGTTCCCGCCAAAATTTTGGCTTACAACCTGCTCCCTTATAAAAAAAATAAAAATAAAATAATAATAATAATAATAATAATATAAAAAATAATAAAATAAAAAAATAATAATAAAATAAAAAAATAAATATAAAAAAAATAAAGGGAAAACTCCACATGCAAAGAATGTAAATGTCTCAGTGCTGAGAGTCAAAGACTCTGTCGTAGCGCACCACGTGCAAAGCACGTGTGTGCTAGCGCTAGGTGCTCTGTCGTAGCGTACCACGTGCAAAGCACGTGTGCGCTAGCGCTAGGTGCGCTGCGCTTTAAGCAGAGCACCACGTGTCATACATGTGTGCGCTGCCTTTTAAGCAGCGCACCACGTGAAAAGCACGGGTGCGCCAGCGCTGGAACCTAAAATCTCCCCAACCGTCAGATCAAAAATCTAATAATAATGATAAATCACTAATTAATCAGAATTAAATTCTGTTAAAGAAAGATTCCTCAAAATCTTTCCAAATGACAAGATTGTGCTCTATAAATCAGAGCACCGTTGGATCAATAATCCAATGGTAAATAAAAATTACCAAAAGACATAATAAATTCTGTTATGGAAAGATTTTTCAATCTTATTAAAATAAGAAGATTATCTTCTGTAAAACAGAAGCCTTAGGATCAAAGATCCAACGGTGGGAAATATTCCCAGATCAATCAGAGAAAGATCTCTTAAAACTGATTTAACAAATCAATTGGCCCTATATAAAGGCCCCTAGACTTCAAGCCTCGATATACAAGAAAGAGAGAGAAAAACCCTCTGCAAAAAGAAGAGAAAGCTCTTAGAAAGAAGAAGATCATTTCTTCATATTCAAGGTAAAAAGAACTATATTCTTGAACAACAGAGATGAAATCATCTCGTAAAATGAAGAAATATCTTCTAAAAAGATCTTAGATTTATAAAAAAGACCAAGGTCTTTGATTAAAAAGAAAAGATCAAAAGATCTAATCATAAAAATATAAAAAGAAGTATTTTACTTCATTCACAGATCTTTTTGATCTATAAAAGCAGAGCCTTTTTATAAAAAACAAGAACTTTTGTTCTTGGATTTTGAGGCAAAGCCTCCTTTGAAGAACATAAATTTGTTCTTTGATCTTAAAATTGATCGAAATGCGCTTTACCCTGTTAGAAAGTGCTTTGCACTCATGAACTGCGCCTTTGCGCTCCTTGGACTGGCGCTCAGCGCCAAAATATGCCACGTGTCAACCATAGACACGATCTACGCTTTGCTCTCCTGAAAATAGCGCACTGCACTCTTGGGTTGGCGCTCAGCGCCAAGCGCGCCACGTGTCACTCACTGGCGCACCCATAAACTAGTGCAGCATGCTCATAAATTAAAAGCGCAGTGCGCTAACAAACTAGCGCTTAGCGCTAAGCGCGACACGTGTCCTCCTCGTGTGCGCTAACCGACAAAAGCGTAATGCGCTCTTTGACTGGCACAAAGCGCCTAGTGCGCCACGTGGCGCGCTGTCAGAACATACTTTGTTCTGATAAATACTATGCATTCAATATAAGACAAAAAATATCAGAGCCCAATACTTAGCATTATTTAAAGGGCAGAGCCCAAATAAAGGCCTAACAGGCAGAATAAAAATAAAATGTTAAACTTTTTTTTTAACTGGACTTAGCCCAATTCTGGCTATAAGTCCTCAATTTAAATTGAACTGAGCTCATCTGCTCTTCCGATCCATTTACACCCGGTTCAAGGGTACATCTCTTTACTCCTCTGACATCCATCGTTGTAATCCTTCAACGTCGTCAGAGAGGTGACGGGTCCCGACAACCACACATTACTACAGACTGTGGGGTCCTTAAACTCATGGACTATGATGTCCTTAACCTCGACCGTGATGTCTTTAATCTAACATCGGACTGTGGAGTCCTTAAATCCATGGACTATGATGTCCTTAATCTCGATCGTGATGTCTTTAAATTAACATTGGACTATGGAGTCCATAAATCCATGGACTATGATGTCCTTAATCTCGATCGTGGTGTCTTTAAATTAACATTGGACTATGGAGTCCTTAAATCCATGGACTATGATGTCCTTAACCTTGACCGTGATGTCTTAAAACTAACACCGGACTGTGGGGTCCTTAAATCCATGGACTATGATGTCCTTAACCTCGACCGCGATGTCTTAAAACTAACACCGGACTGTGAGGTCCCTAAACTCACGGACTATGATATCCTTAACTTCGACCGCGATGTTTTAAAACTAACAATGGACCGTAATGTCCTTAAACTAATTATCAACCGCAATATCATTAAAGTAAACAACAAAGCCCAATTGCTCTTTTGTTGGATCTAAACGGTCCCGTTAAGTTGATCTTAGTCTAGAATTAGACTAACGTGTCCTTACAAAACGTTTAAGTTGATCTTAGCCTCAAATAAGGCTAACGTATCCTTAAACATAATCCCCCCAAACCCAAATCTAAGAAAGATACGGATTTGGACTAGTCCACGTCCTACAGGCGACAACATAACTTAGTCTCCGTATACAATCCACGGGCAACCAAACACAAAACAAACACCCACAACATGAAGTGACCATATGGAGAAGGAGAAAATTATTACCGTGATGCGATAGCGTAATTAACTGCAGGGGCTTGCGCCTGCAGGGAAGATCGTCCCCACAATCAAAAACCCCTCAAACGAGGGGGAATCTGACGAAGTCTGCTACATCTGCCGCATCCATTTAAACCTTCAATGCACGGTGCCATAAATCAACTTGGCATCTTCGGAGAGGTGGACAGATAGCACCAATTAGCATCTGCCCCCAGATTCAGGCAAGACGTTCAGTCTTCCCGGTTTCCGGCGGTAAACAACTACATCTAGTGAGTATGATACATCCGCTTAGATCTATATCTATAGATCTTAATCTCAGGATGTAGGAGGTATCACCCAGATCTTTCATAATGAACCTGTATGATAAGAAGTGCTTGACCGAATGTAGCATAGGAACATCATTTCCTATCAAGAGTATGTCATCCACGTAGAATACGAGGAAGACCACCTTACTCTCTACAGCCTTCTTATATATATAGGGTTCATCTACATTTTTGATGAAGTCAAACTCTTTAATAGCTTCATCAAAACAGATATTCCAACTCCGCGACGCCTGTTTTAATCCGTAGATGGATTTAAGCAGCTTGCACACCTTTCCGCTGCTCCCACTGTCTACGAAGACCTCTGGCTGTGTCATGTACACGTTCTCTTCTAAATTACTATTTAGAAAAGAGGTCTTGACGTCCATCTGCTAGATTTAGTAGTCATGATATGCAGCAATGGCAAATAGGATCCTAATGGACTCAAGCATAGCGACAGGAGAAAATATTTCATCATAGTAGACGCCAGGTCGTTGATGAAAACCTTTTGCTATAAGTCTAGTTTTGAAAGTCTTAACTTTTCCATCTACACCAAGTTTCTTTTTAAAGATCCACTTGCTCCCAATGGGTTTTACACCTTCAGGAGCAACTTCTAAAATCCATACTTTGCTGGTGTACATGGATTCCATCTCAGATCGCATTGCATCTAGCCATTTCACAGAGTCCCCACTTGTGATGGCCTGCTTGAAACTAGTTGGGTCATCATCTTCCATGATGCAATCATCACCCCCACCGTCTATGAGAAAATCGTAATATCTCTCAGGCGGATGAGAAACCCTACTAGATCTGCGGAGTGACTGAGGTTCGTCGGGGACTATCGAATCCTCCGGTTCTACCAAATCATCAGCTGTAGTTTGTGTAGCTGAAACTTCTTCCAGTTCCACCTCATTACCACTAATTTCTTTTACAAGAAATTCCTTTTCTAAAAAGGTGGCATTCTGAGAAACAAACACCTTTTTGCTCCTCGGTGTGGTAGAAGATATACCCTCGTGAATTTTTGGGATATCCTACAAACTTGCACAGAGCTGATCTTGCCTCAAGCTTGTCCGGATTTTGCATTTTAACATAAGCCGGACAACCCCATATCTTAATATAATTAAGACATGGTCTTTTCCCTTTCCATATCTCATATGGTGTGGTAGGCACAGATTTGGTAGGGATGATATTCAATAGGTGTGCGGCTGTCTCAAGCGCATAACTCCAAAAGAAAATAGGCAACTCAGCAGTACTCATCATAGAGCGCACCATATCTAATAGGGTGCGATTTCTCCGCTCCGATACACCATTGTGCTGTGGTGTATACGGAGGAGTAAGCTGAGAAAGAATCCTATTCTCTTTTAAGTAATCCAAGAACTATGTGCTTGAGTATTCTCCTCCCTGATCAGATTGAAGGATTTTAATACTTTTACCCGTTTGGTTCTCTACTTCGCACTTATATTCCTTGAATTTCTCAAAAACTTCAGACTTATGTTTCAACAGGAACACATGTCCGTATCTTGAGAGATCATCAGTGAATGTAATAAAGTATGAGGAACCATTCCTGGCATGTGTAGACATGGGACCGCATACATCACTATGTATTAGTCCTAAGAGTTCAGTAGCTCTTTCTCCGTGTCCAGTAAACGGAGTTTTGGTCATTTTTCCTTTAAGACATTACTGGCATGTTTCATAAGATGTAAATTCAAACTGATTCAAATATCCATCTTTATATAACTTAGCTAGTCGTGTCGCATTGATATGACCTAGTCTATAATGCCACAAGAAAGATTCGTTCATTTCTGAACTTTTTCTCTTGTATGTGTTCTGTATGTTAAGAACTGTGTTTTGATTCAGAACGTTTAAACCGTTATATAACGTACCAAACCCAATCAACACTTGATTTAGGAAAATATTCATAACATTTTTCTTTGCTATAAAGTTATATCCTTCTTTATCTAATAAAGAAATTGATATTAAATTGTACATCATAGATGGTACGTAATAATAGTCGTTCAAGATCAATGTATTCCCATTTGGTAATACAAGGTGATATTCGCCAACTGCTTTGGCTGCAACATTTGCACCATTCCCTACTTTTAGAGAATGATCACTTTTTCCCAGTTCTCTACCTCTCCTATGCTCATGTAACTTGTTATATATGTGGGATCTGATCCGGTATCTAATACCCGGGACGTAGAGTGTACTGAGAAACAGTTCTCGGTTACGAACACACCCGAAGAAGATGCATCATCATGCTCATTCCTCGTTCGGGTCACATGGGAATACGGGTATTCCCCTATTTCCTGCTCTGACTTATAACAGTTATAAGGTAGAGCGGAACCAATGTTCCCCAGCTCAGTATAACAAGCGGGTTTGGTCAATACATCAATATTATTATCTTGATTAAGGCATGTCATGGTCGCTACCTGGAGAGAGAGAAGAAAACACTTTAGCGTATGCTCTTGCAAGATTAGATTGGTTATTATTTTATCGAATCAGAATGGCTCCCACTATTTTTATCAAATCTTCCTTCAAACCCTAAAAGGTTAGACTAGATGGGATTAATTACACCCTACAAGATCGCCAATCATTCATCCTGGCAGGTATTGATACTCCGAGGGAGTCTTCCCATGCTTTCGCATGGAACTAATTAAATAACCTCATTTTCGTAGGGGCACAACCCCGTTAACATCTTTCTTAGACACCTACTGGATTAGCTAATTGTAAAGTGCAAAACTCTCCCAGGAGTAACTCTTACTCGCAGCGGGTATCGGGATCCAACTATCTCATATAAGGTATGTAATCTCATTGCAAATTTCAACACTTGAAATTCCCAATATGGTTTTTGCCCCTAATGTCCTATGACCTTGACGAAGGCCAACAAACCATAGGGCGCTAGTCAAGTTCAACCCATATATTTCGTGATTGGATTAAACCCACTTCCACGACCCTTGACGAAGGCCAACAAAGTCGTACACCTACCCTAACCCAATCGCATCATATGCAGTAGATAAGCACTAATCAGCTACCGCACACTACGCTTTGACCAAGGCCAACAAACGTAGCATGAATAATAAATAGCACTTATCTGAAATGACGGAGGGCTACGACAGGTTTTAAGAAAACCTTTTGTGTAATGAACTTGATATCGTTGTAAAATCGAGTGATTTGAAAAGTAGTGGTTTAAGCTCCTCTTTTTAAAATCGAATAGTTTTCAAAACAAACCGAGTGGGTTGTAGCATTTTCTAGCTTTTTACTAAAGTGGTCATTCCCGGTGAAAGGATCTCGGCTCTTTCCTCATCGAATGAGGTGCTGGATATTCATAAAGAATACCGCTATGCAAAGAAATAACTAGAGCTACCTTTAGAAAATTTGATTCTACAATATCTTTTGGTTTCTTTTCTTTTCATTAATCTTATTAATGAAGTCCTATCATTTATGTTTCCTAAATATCACAGAAGAAACGAATATACAACGTACGCTTATGCCATCCGCATTCGCCACGGGGTCCCGTCATGCACCGTTAAGTTACTTAACTAACGGCAGAGCGGGGGCAGGGCTAGCGCGGATGCAAAATATAAGCAATGTTTATTATATATCATCATATATATAATAAAACATTCGTCTCACGCAGTTATATGATCTCATCACAGAACATTGCAGCAGAAGTCAACATATGAAATATAGGATATACTAGAAGGTCCGTGTTTTAAATCAAGCCAGTAAAAAACACGGATTCCACGGTCGTGATTAATAGCCAAACCCACATCCCTACCCCCTACGAGAGCGGCAAGCATCCCCGCTAATTCTAAAGTCAGGAGACTCGGTCTCGACTCCTCGAGATGGTCTCCCACTGGACTTTAGAACCCGGTTACTTGTGCTCCCCGCCTTGGGTCTATCCTAATGCGGAAAAGTAAATAATATACATCAATGATGTCATCATCCTTAACCCGGAAGTGTCCCAATAAAAGAATATTACAAACAAATTTTTTACATGAATGAAAATGAAAAACTCTCATCTCACGCAAAACCCCCCGGCTATTCAAACACGACAATCCAATATAATATATCACAGCAACACATAACATCACATGTCATCAATGTAAGTAAATATGCATATCCTAATTGTCGTTGACGTATAGCAACGAAACCGACGATACATTACAAATTACACTTACGGTTGCAAAAAAGAAATGAAAACCACAATAATTAGAATCCGCAACCACATTAGACATCATAAACCCGGAATATCTCATACTCCGGATTTCATGCCTAACACTATAAACCCGGCATTTTAGTCTCAAATTGAAAACACTTTTCAATAACCAGTCGGGTAATTCAACAAGATTCTCAACAAATGATCGAATGCTTGTCGGAAACATTAGTAGACGGCCACACCTCCGATGCCGTCGATGAAGAGCACTTAAGCAGAACACCACAGCCGCGAGCATCCGAATGGATGCTTTTGGCTACGGGGTTCTCTTACAGTCACTTGGTCGGGGCTATGGGGTATGGCTATCGAGTAGCGTTACCCGACGAGTGTTCGTGTACTATACGAGATTGCGACGGAGTTTTGATCCGAATCAAAAATCTGTGGCAATCTATCGAATGAGACTAAATTTCTATATTTACAAAAGACTAACCAGTTTTCACAAAACTAATTATTATGGATTCTAAATATTGTATCACAAATCACAGATATCTAGACGATATTAGACATTTTGATCGATTCATCAAACACCCATAAAGTTCAGAGACCTCAACACTTGAGTCTCATTTAAAAATACCCAGAAAGTGCCAAATGTACCTACGGAGTAGCAAAAGAAGGGGGGTCCCTGCCTCACCAACTATGCCGTGAAACCACGGCTAAACACATGGTTTTGCCGCGGTTGTGCGGCCGTTTGGTCGAGTTGGAGGCTCGTTCTTCTTGGAGATCCATAGAAAACTCTGCACAATTTTCTGAATATTTTTAAACTAAAAAATTCCAAATTTTGAAAATTTTTACAGAAACTCGGATTTTAGGGTTTTGAAAAGTCGATCGAACTCTTTAACTTTTTCTAGACCACTCCTAATGTTCTAGCTTGACTCTGATACCATGTTAGAGTTTCTTAGCACGACCACTAGGTTTTTAGAGGCATCGAGTATGCAATTTTAAAAAATCTATAGTGCTAAGGAACACAAACGTAGAATCGAACTAGAGAATAAGGGTTTTATTAAGCATGTAAACAAACTTTACGCTAAGTGAACAAGGAATACAACCTTTTTAGACTGGTCCTTCACTTCTAAAGCGCCGTGTAGTAGTCCTTTAGCTCCATGTAGTGGTCCCCGAACTCTTCTTAGACTCCACTAGAAGAAAGGAACGAGCTTGCTTAATGATCGTCGAGGCCGAAGATGATCTACCTTGAGGAATTTCTAACTCAAGCTACCTCTTCACTAATTGAGGAATTAGTGAAGTAAACAACCTATAATAAATGGCTAGTTTGGTATAGATTGATGAAGAAGGAATTTTGCTCACTTTAGAATTATTTCTCTCTCTTTCTTTCTTCACCTCATTAAAAGCTAGAGAAGAAAAATGAGATGAAGAAGATGATCAAGTGATGAACCATTGGGTGAGAAAATATCTCAAATCATATTTGTAGAGACTTAACCATGGCTAAACATAATGGTTGGATTAATAAATATCTAGAGTAAAACAAAATTAGTGGACTAAGTCAAGCTTCTACATACTTCCACGAGCATCTTAAGCCATGACATTTTGCACCTAATTTTGGTTTATCCCTTAATAATTAAATCACCCAAATAATCTTTTGTTTGGTGTGAGTCTCATACACCCATGTCCAATGTATCATCTAGAATGACACAATAGTAAATACATTAATATATATCTCATATATATTTATATGTATTTGTAGAAAAGAAATTCTTAAGTGAGCTAATATTAGTTAATATATATTAATATATCAAATATATAATTATATATTAAATTATTAAATCAACACTTGATTTAGTAATCCGGCTATATCATATACAATCGACTAATATCATTTATATGTATATCAAATATACATATAACAAATTATTGAATCAACACTTGATTCAATAATCCGGTTATATCACATATTGTTGGATATGTATGCCCTAGAGGTCATTATTGTATATGTATACATATGGATGCTTGAAAATATATATGTACAGGACAGTCTTGATCGATATGATAGTATGCTTTCTGGTTTGTCTTTATCTTAACATGTCTATGTTTTACTTGCTATTACATATCTTTTATTCATGTTGATAAAGCCCGTAGGATCATTGCTAGACTACCTGCGTTGTGATGGCGATCATACTTGTGGGAGCTGGGTAGTCGGTATGCACATCCTTAAATGATCCCTAGTCGTGGGAGTATCGAGATTGGGTATCGATATTCCAGAGTAGACTAGTGTATATGTTTCTAGACCCCGATGAGAGGCGATGGTTTGGTCCCGCAACCATTGGTCTTTATACCTAAGATCGTATACAGGTGATCATTGAGGGTGAGAACACTGGACGGACTCGTCGAGGACTTCCAGATGGTACTATACCTATCGTCAGATAGAAGTTCTCAGGTGACATGAGTGCAGGTTAGTCTTTAGACCTGAGATCGTTATTTATCTCGTGTAAGTTCCCACTGTGCTTTGATCACTACCCTACCACGGCTCTACTGAGTCGTGCAAACAGGTTTTGGTTGGGTACAGTCCCGAGCCGCATAGAGGCAGTGAGCGATTGTCGGGGATTCATCTCTCCCGGTATTGGGAGTCGATATCACACTGTGTTTGATTGGTCAGGACCATAAGACCTTGGCCAAGGCCGTTTGGATTTACTGATAGGCCGATCAGTAGTTTACCGGATTGGTCCTGAGCCACATCAGCATGAATTACCGGGTTATTAGGGTCTGACGTTTACCACCCCCCAGACCAGATATGCGATACTCTCAGACGAAGAGACCAGACTGTACGGAGATTGTCATAGGTAGGCTCAGTAGGGATCCGGATAAGTTTGCTCGTCGGCCTTCCTTTTCGACAGGTACCCGGGTAGCCGTTACGTACAGCTAGTGCCGCCGACGTGCTTGTGGTTTTGGATTTATCCAGTAACTCACTGCCGACGTACTGTCGAGTCTTTAGAGTCCCACACAGAGGGTTTCCCTGGTTCAGGCAAAATGATGTAGTAGCCGTATTGGATACGTGCAGGGTCTCGATCGATTGATGTACTTTATGCTCGGATTATCGATCGGACAGTTGGTAATACTAGCCGGCTTGGGTTTGAGCCGGATTATTAAATCAGGTATTGATTTAATAGTTTACATATATGTATTTCGATATGTATATTCTAGTATTACGTTCTTCGTGTTATTCTATCTCTTTGGGAATTTGTGTTTTTATCCGAATGCAGATATGTATATACAGCAGACTGTAATCCGTATTTTATTACAGATTACCTTCTAGAAGGTGGACACCTCATCATGGACTTTTCCATTTATTGATAAATGGAAATGAGGTGGAAATTTAGGAGAGGGTGGCATGGTGAGTGGCATGGCTTCAATAGTTCACAACTGAATTCTTTATTCATTTGTGGTTATTATTGAAGCATGGCTACACATGTTTATTCATGAGAATTCATACACAAAACCTTTGTGTTGATTTTCTCTCTCATACATGCTTCATTATTCTTGAGCTCCCATTTTTTCTTCACCCTCCCCCCCCTCTTGAGTTTTCTCCACCTTCATCATCTTCCTCTTCACAACCCTCTCATGAGTTGAGAAACAAGTGGAGAGGCTAGAAAGAGATAGCAAACCACTTAGATCATCACACTACATTCTAGACTACTTGGTTTAGCAACCCAAGTTCTCTAGTTGCTCCACTTGACATATAGTGTGGAGCTAAAGCCATGGATCATATCCCTCGGGTGGATCATCTACGACAAAGGAGGACCGGAGAGAAAGATCGATCGCGGAGAACCAAAGGATCCAACAAAAAAGATCAAGCATGTTCAAGGTGGCCACTTGGAGCTAACGAAGAGGAAAGAAAACCGAAGGACTTGGATCGTTTGGTGGGACTTCTTTCATAGTAGTTAGTTCATCTCATTTAGTTTTGCTAGATAGGTTTATGGAAAGATCCGGATTAAAGGTTATTCTAGTGCCATGTTCTAATCGTTAGAAAAAATTTTGTTCCGCATTTGGCCACGGTAGTTGACCGGGGCACTAGCGCAACCTTTCACATATAACCTATATCGCGAGATTAGAATACTGTATCACATGCACGTATTAATCTCGGTCCTGCACATATCACATATGCGCCCTACTTCGTTTCGTTTGAGCAAGGAAACCTCTGTGTAGGACTCTAAAAACTCGTCAATATGCCAGCAGTAGGTGATGATCATATCAGTCACCTACAAGCCGTCAGCGGTACTAGCTGAACGTAACGGCTACCCAGGTATTGAGCGATCAGAAGATCAACAAGCAAGCTTGTCCAAACTCTCGCAATGCCTATAAGTAACACTACCGTACAATCCGGTCTCTTCGTCTGATATGTCGCATATTGAGTCTGGGGGTGGTAAACGTCAGACCCCAATAACTTGATAAGTCATAACGATGTGAGGCTCATACCGGATCGAGAAACTACTGATAACACTTACCAGTAAATCTCATTATCAGCCCTGGCCAGGGACTTCCTATTATAGCCAATCGAGTATAGCGCAACATCAACTCCCAATACCTGGAGAGACGAATGTTAGTTATGTATATGCCCTAGAGGCCATTGTTGGACATATGATGTATATTATAATGGATGCTTGGATATATATAGAGAGGACTTTCTTGCTCGTCATGATAGTATGCTATTTGGTTTCACTTTATCTTAACATGTTGACTTGTATTGGTTTACTGTCTTGCTCTCACATGTTGATAAAGCCCTTAGAATTTGTACTCGACTACCGGGACTATGATGAGATCATACTAGTGGGGCCACGGCAGTCGATGAGTACATTCTATAATTGTTCCTAGTCGAGGGTGTGTCGAGACAGGGCATCGATACACCAGAGTAGACTAGCGTATACGCATCTTGACCCATATGATGGGCGATGGATGATCCCATATTGATTGATATGAATTCTCGGTGTGTAGTTGGAAAATGTATAGAAATCACAACCAAAAATATTTTGACCACAATCAATAACGGTGTCGATTGTAGTGCGTTAGCGAGTGCGGATCGTCCACAGGGAAAGTGTAATCCGTTTGTATTTCGAATTAGATGAATTGAAAATTAAAGAAAAGAGAAAAGACAATTCATGATTTATAAAATTGAAGTTCAAGAATTAGTAAAATCTAGATCTAATAACAAGAACGCATTAAAATCAATAATTGAGAGTTGATGATTTCCAATCCAAAAATCAATAATCGAAGTGAGGCTCGTAGGAATCGATCGAATCTATAGATGTGATGATAACTATTGATTACATATTCTTATCCATCGATGAATTGATACTAGATCGATGATTGTTGGAGATAGTTCCCTCAGAGTCAATTATTGGATCACAGGCACATGATTGCAATGATTGAGGGAGGACCTATCCCGGTACGACAGTCTTACTCGAGATGATAGTATGCTATCTGGTTTACCTTTATTATCGTGTACTGCTTTAGGTGACCTGACAGGTCGCTATTACACGTTGATAGAGCCCCTAGGATTCTTGCTTGACTGCCAGCAGTATGAGGGCGATCATATAAGTGAGAGCTGGAGTCTATAAGCACATCCTTAAAAGGTCCCTAGTCGTGGGAGTTTCGAGACAGGGCATCGATTCTCCAGAGTAGACTAGTGTATACAGTCGAGACCCCGACGAGGGGCGGTGGCCGGTCTCACAAGCCACTGGTGTCAGTTGGTTCACCTAAGATGTATACAGGTGCTCATTGGGTTATGAGTACACCGGACAGGACTCGCCTGGAACCTGCTAGTTGGGATTATACTTGACGTCAGATAGCAGTTCCCTGGTGACATGAGTACAGATTAGTTCATCGACCTGGGGATCGTCATTTGTCTCGTGTGAGTTCCCACTGTACTTTGATTACTACCCTACCACGGCTCAAAGGAGTCGTGCAAACAGGTTTTAGTTGGGTACAGTCCCGAGCCACATGGAGGCAGTGAGCGGATCTTCGGGGGTTCGTCTCTCCCGGTATTGGGGGTGAGGTCGCGCTGTGTCTAGGAGAGCCATTACACAAAGTCCTTGGCCAAGACAGAAGATTTACTGGTAGGTATTCCAGTAGTATCTCAGGGTGTTCTGGGCTACACTCCGACACGACTTGTACCGCTTTTGGGGGTCTGACTTTTACCAACCCCCTAGGCCCGACATGCGATGCTCATAGACGAACGGACCGGACTGTACGGATATTGTCACTGACAGGCTCAGTAGGGTGTCAGGATGAGTTCGCTCATCGACGTCCCTTTTGGTCAATAGCTGGTGGCCCGTTACGTATTGGCTTATACCTCTGACGTGCTAGTGGTTAAATCCACAACCATTGTATTGACGAGTCTTTAGAGTCCACCACACTTTCAGTTACTCAGGCTTTCGGGCGAAACGCTGTAGAGGCCGTATGGATATATGGCAGGGTTCGATCAGATACGTGCGGTATTGCACGGATCAGGATCGGACGGTTTTTACTGGCCGGCTTTGGTTTAAGCCGGATCCTAGTATAGTACTGTGTAGATTTTGTCTCATTGCATTTGTATCCGGACGGAATACAGATGCGGGTGTGTATGCACAGTATGGGGGTTTTCCTGTAATTTATTACGGGACCAGTTTTCTGGAGTTGCCAGTTTGCATTCCGTTCCGGCCGGTTTTCCTTTGTTCTTTCCCGGCCGGACTTTTCCGATGGAAGGGGTTATTTGCAAGTTTGCAAATAACTTTTGTGGAGGGGGTTTCTTGCAAATGTATTCATTATGATAGGATAAGCATCTTTGCTTTTTCATGATGGTTTTTGCTTTTATGAGATTTGATAGGATATGGGTTGATTAAGGGTTTGATTTGAGGTTTACCTTGAAGGAAGGGATCACCCTCCACCTTTTCCTACACTCACCTCCCTTCTTGTTATGTTTGATATATTTCATTCCTCCACCATTCTCACTTAAAGAGAGAGATGGCTACACTTGAGAGAAAAGAATGAGAGAGTTCATTATGGTTATGTGAGGAATTCTTCATCTCATCTTCTTCTTGCTAGAAAATTGAAAGCACCAATTTTCTTAACCTCATTCCTCCATCATCAAATGGCAACTACACTTAACCCTAAAAGAGACAACATGTTCTACACTAGCCTACAGCAAATCTTGGGCATGTCGACTTGCCAGCTTCATGCCCGAGTTGCCTCGGTATTGAGGTGGGAGCCCGTAAAAGATGCAGGCGATGTGGTGCCCTTCTGGCGAGAAGGCGACGACCGGAGTTTCCGCAGGAGATCGGGACGACGACGAGAAGACCGGAGGACTCGGATCACTCGGTATATCTCTTCCCATCTTGTAGTTAGCTAGAACTAGTTTAATGGTCCGATCCGGGTGTTTAGTGCGCGGTGGTGCCGGTTTGCAAAGTTCGCAAAATTAAAGTTTATCACCGCTTCCGCATTTGGCCGTCGGATTGACGGCCGGGGCGCCGCCGTGCACTTACAGTGGTATCAGAGCCTCGCCATTAACTTCGTCTAGCTTTGTTTGATGTGTTTGCATTTCCGATCGACCAAAATTCTAAAAACCCGCGTTTTTCTTTACATCAGTTTTCTGTCGAAATTTTTTGAAGTCCAAAAATTTTTCAGGTTGTCTCAGAATGATGTGCAGGGAGTTCTAGGAACACTGGAAAAATTCGACAACACGATCCCTCCGTACGACCGCGGAACCGCGGCGATAACCCATCTTTGGCCACGGTTCCGCCGCAGGAATGAGGGATCATGTCATCGTTTTTTTGCAGTGGGCTTGTGGGCTAAAAATAGGGGTTTTGGAATATTAAAATTGGGCCCAGAATTTCTGTGAGTGCTACAATATTGCTTGGGGGCCCACTTGTTAATTTTTGATCGATCGGATATTTTAAACACATTATTTCACAGTATTTACATTATATCTGCGACCGTGAATGCCACTCGATCGGTAAATCCTGTCTAACTGCTATAGCCCGGTTAGACGGATTTGCGAACGTGACTTTCACGTTGATGTTCTGTGATTGTTCTGTGATGTTGCGGATCGGTCGTGGGGATAGCCTGGATGCAATGCTAGTACAGTTTTGTTGTATTATGTACATTTGATATTGCGGGGCGAGCGTCCGACATGTGGACTGCCGTCACTGCCTGTTTGTATTATTATTTTGGGGCACGACCAGGTTGCGGTCGATGTACCCGGTGTATGTATATTTTACTTTCTGTACTAGGATTGCCCCGCGGAGGGGTGCACAGATAGCCGGGTTCTAGAGGGCAACAAGCCCGCATCTCATGGCATTGAGACGGAGGGGGGCTTCACTCTAGGATTGGCAGGCTATTCGCCGCACTCGTAGGGGGTACAGGTTGACCCAGGAGGGGTGCCCAAGTTACCGGATTCCGTGAAGTGCCGGGTGGTCCATTCACGGCGCTGAAGGGGGCTGCCTCACTTCAAGTTTTGGCGGGTAACTTGCCGCGCCCGTAGGGGTCTAGGATTTCATTGCACAGGCTATCCACACGACCAGGGGAACGTCGGGTTTCAGTAGTGGCTCTGTGAAACCCGGGGATCCCAGATATCTGTATTGTTCTGTGATGCTGTACATTTCTGTGATGTTGCATTTTATTCACGCCTTGAGCAAAATATAATATATTGGTATATATATTAGTAGATGTTGTATATGTTTTTCATCCGCGCTAGTCCAGTCCCCGCTCTGCCGTTAGTTAGCTAACCTAACGGGTGATGACGGGACCCAGTGGCGAATGCGGATGGCATATACGTACGTCAATATATTTTCGTTCTTTGTGGTGTGATCAATTGATGGGACTGCGTTGATTCGGATCAATGCAAGTTAAAACAAACCTGTTCTGATGTTGTTGGAACACTTTTCAAAAAGCTGTTATTGCAAGGACGTTCACTTTTGTTTTGCATCGTGGTATTCATTTGGAATATCCTGCTCCTCAGTCGACGAGGCAAGGGCCGAGATCCCTTCACCGGGAGTGACCCCTTGGACAGAAGTTTGCGTCAGGGCATTAACTTCACTATAGCCGATTACTTTTGCTTTGCATCGTGGTATTCATTTGGAATATCCTGCACCCCATTCTACGGGGAAAGAGCCGAGATCCCTTCACCGGGAGTGACCTCTTTAGTAAAGGTTTTCGTCATTATATTTTCTAAAAAGCTATCCGTTCCTTCAACGATATCAAGTTCATTACGTTAAAGGTTTTCGCCAGAAACCATTCGTAGCCCTCCGTCATTTCATATGGGTAGTCAATAGTATTCAAGCTGTGTTTGTTGGCCAAAGTCAAGGCACAGTGTTTGGTAGCTGTTGGTTATTCATATGCAGCATAGATAGATGCGTTGGTTTGGAACAGTCGTACTGCCTTGTTGGCCAAAGTCAAAGGTAGGTACGGGTGGATTCAAATCAACCTGGAGAATGACGGGTAGAACTTGACATGTGACTTATGATTTGTTGGCCAAAGTCAAGGTTATAAGAGCATGGGGTAAAAATCACATCGGGAGTTTCAAAAGAACTGAAACTTGCCAGATATGCGCATACCTTCTGGAGTGTAACACCGTGAGCGGATTCCGTCACGTTATCATGCGATGATAGTTGGATCCCGATTCCCACTGATGAGTTGGTTTACTCCTCGGGTATTCCCGACTAATTCTTCTTTTAGGTTTGGAGGAGAATTTGAGGTACCGTAGGAGGTTTCCAGATTAGATAAATTGGTAACCATTCTGATCTAGGTTAGAGTGCACGCTGAGTGTTTCTTTTCTCTCTCTCTTTGGCAGCGACCATTGACCCGACCCTAGACTATGACTCAGTGACCAAGTTGACCGAACCTTCTTAAACTCTGGCTTTTGGATTGTCAGAGTTGCAGACCTCATTGCCACTCCTACTTTTACCCTTTTCTCCAGGACACCCCGTATTACTGCGAACGTCCACTTCCATTGGACAAAACCATCATATGGTTAGATACGAACTCGAAGGAATTCGAGGATGGTTTCTGGTTCTGGAGAAAACGAATAGGACTATTCAGTTGTCTTTTCCTTTTACCTTCTCTCAGGTTGCGAGTACTCCTTGGTTTAGGAGATAGTACACCTATTACGCTTATTGGATAGTCTTCTTCCAAACCTTAGGCTGGTGCCGAACGGTGGGGAATGAAGAAAACCAATTAGCCTAACGATGGTGTACAGAAGGTATTAAGTTAAGACAAAGAAAGGGATTAGAAGGAGGGCAAAGTAAATTGCGACTGATATTCACGACCAAACCAAGTATTTCATTACCACTCCCACATCACCTTTGTATTTCTCCAGGACACTCCGTATCACTACGAAGATCCACAGTTATTTGGATATTCCATAGTATGGTTATATACGAACTCGAAAGGAACTTGTTCCAGTTCGGGGATGGATTCTGGTTCAGGAGAAATAGGAATAAGATTTATTCAGTTGTCTTTTATCTTCACCTTCTCTCGCATTGCGAGTGCTCCTAGGATTAGGACAGTACACCAATTATGCTTATTGGATAGTCTTCTTCCAAACCATAGGCTGGTGCCGAACGGTAGGGAAGGAAGAAAACCATTTGGCCTAAAGGGGTGTACAGAAGGTAATGACTAAAGACATATAAAGGGATTTGGAGAGGTGGCAAAGAATCATACGGTTACAGTTGTGAATCTGGATAATGGAAGAGGCATTACTAGGAATACCAGGATACCCCATCGAAACATTTCAATATTTCAGTTAAGCTGTGTACTGTTAAAAGAAAACTGATTTCCCGATTGGACACTTGCTCCAGGGTATGTATTTACCGGGTATGATTCTCACATCCGTATGGTTTTACAGATGATGAGTGGGAGTAAGTTATTGGGAATTAGGTGATCATCCTCATTATATCAGGATTCGTTGTAAATAAGTGATATTTGAGGAAGCCACCTGGGTTGTTTGCCGGTCGGCAAATATTTGGTTTTGAATATCCGTTGTTATGCACCAATTTCAAATTGATATATCTGTATGTCTATTTTTATAAAGTGAGATATACCTTTTTTGAAATTATGTCTATGACATTTACCTATATCAGTGGATGATTAGGTAAGGAGCATTGAACAGCGGTGTAATTCTTCATAACCAAAGGTACAGTTTTCAACCTACGACACACGGTGAATGAGTTATCAGACTCAAGGGACTTATACAGAGTATTGTATGTTGTCCAGTGTCCATAAGGACAGAGGGGTTGGTCCTCATACTATATCCTGTTTACTTTTAACTTCTCTAGTTCTTAGACATGTGTTTCGTTGAAACACAGGGTCTAAGTTTTGAGGAGTTATAGGTATTTGAATAGAGTAGAGAACCAGGTGTAGCAAGTATCGGGATTCTTCAAAGTGATCGAAGATGTAGATACTTGTGTATGGTATTCAGTTGATAGTAATGATAAAGAGAAATTGCTTCTCTTTCAGGTTACTCATAATTGGAAGCATCCTAAGTTGAGTAACGCTGATCGGCCTCTCTCCATTTAGTAGACATGCACTGAAGACAGCTGCATGATTTGAATCTGGTTCAATTAAATTAGTGCCTCTGTTTCTATATTGGATATAGAACAGTTCATACCTTAATGATATTAAGGTACGGGGAGTTGTCCGGCTTATGCTTAAAACCAGACTCTGGATAACTCAAAGGCACATTTCTGTAATGGCTGTTTGTGGGTTGACCCAGGCTATGACGAGGGTTGACTTTCTACCATCTGGCAGATCAATAGAAATATTGTTCTAGACTCGCCACAGTTTTATTAAAAATGGATTTTTTTCAAAAAACAGTAGTGGGAGTATGGTAGAACTGGAAGTGATTCCAGAACCGCAAACGATTACTGAAGATTTGATAAGGAACCTAAAGATTCAATCTGATTTGACATTCCATTGGCCACTCCGCAGATAAGGTGGGTAACTTCAGGCACCCGAGAGGTACTCCGGTAGCCTCAAGGACGGTGACAGGGAAGTTCTTGTTTACCCACACTTGCCATTGTTGTTGTTCCAGGCTTCGAGACCCGGCAGGAGGATGAATATAGCGTCATTCTAAACTAGTTTTAGAAGTGCACGTCTATATGACTCTGCCAGAGGGTTGTCGTAGTCAGTGGGAGCAGCGGAAGCATTGGTGGACATCAGGCTTATGTCTATTTATAGACTAAAGCAGATATAGCGGAGATAGAGCATCTATTTCTGATGTGACAGTCATAGGTTTGACGTCATCAGAATAGGGGATGGATCTGCTGAGAAGGTAGTAGGGTGTGATATCCTGGTATTTGGATGATATACACAGAGTAGGAAAAGAAACTCCTATACTACGATCGGTTATACTTTGGTCGTCACACAGTAGTTTCTTCACAAAGGACTTGGACATTATATCAGACATACTGGTTACTGGATCTATGGTTTTAGATCTAGATTTGGGTGGTTTCCCAATCAGGGTACCTTGACAGCATTCTAAGAGTATTTAGAATGGACGACTCCTGGAACGGTAGTGTACCTGCAGGTGATGGAGTCACCCTCTCTAAAGGTGTCTTACAGACTAAAGTGGAGAGGGATGTGCATGATTGGCAGATCACTTGCTTAGGCAATTGAGTCAATCATGAGATGTCAAGTACCACACCAGATGTTGTTCTTGCACTAGATGCAATAAGTTGATATTGATCCAATCCTGGAAAAACAGTCAGGAGCAGCTTTAGAACATAAGTAGATGTTCTAGGGATATGATAACGACAGCCTTATTTGGGAGACAGTCATCATTCCAGGCTTCCAAGGTGACATGGACGACAAGGAGGTTGTCAGAGTTATAGTTTTCCCTCTGACGAGGGGCAGTATTTTGGACAGGTGATCCAAGGCAATACTGAGGGAGGCATGGCGCAGGATACTGATTAAGTTCAGTTGACGATACAGTCTAAGAAGTTTGGATTTGGAGTTCATTAATGAGCTAAGTCCCATCAGACATCCAGACACATTCTAAGACAGGTATTGCTCATTTCGGGAGATGGCTTTCTCCGCGAACTTGAGATATAGAGAGACATAGAAAGAAACTTCAAGGCGGATCCACTCACTGAGGCTATTCCTCGATCGCAAGAGTTTCGCAAACAGGCTTTGTGAGACTGACTAGTAGAGGAGTTGGGTGTTCGGTATCACACGGGCTGTGAGTATGCGACATCGCAATAATTAGCCTTGAGTGCAAGTGGGAGATTGTTGGAGATAGTGCCCTCAGAGTCAATTATTGGATCACAGGCACGTGATTGCAATGATTGAGGGAGGACCTATCCCGGTACGACAGTCTTACTCGAGATGATAGTATGCTATCTGGTTTACCTTTATCATCGTGTACTGCTTTAGGTGACCTGACAGGTCGCTATTATACGTTGATAGAGCCCCTAGGATTCTTGCTTGACTGCCAGCAGTATGAGGGCGATCATATAAGTGAGAGCTGGAGTCTATAAGCACATCCTTAAAAGGTCCCTAGTCGTGGGAGTTTCGAGACAGGGCATCGATTCTCCAGAGTAGACTAGTGTATACAGTCGAGACCCCGACTAGGGGCGGTGGCCGGTCTCACAAACCACTGGTGTCAGTTGGTTCACCTAAGATGTATACAGGTGCTCATTGGATTATGAGTACACCGGACAGGACTCGCCGGGAACCTGCTAGTTGGGATTATACTTGACGTCAGATAGCAGTTCCCTGGTGACATGAGTACAGATTAGTTCATCGACCTGGGGATCGTCATTTGTCTCGTGTGAGTTCCCACTGTACTTTGATTACTACCCTACCACGGCTCAAAGGAGTCGTGCAAACAGGTTTTAGTTGGGTACAGTCCCGAGCCACATGGAGGCAGTGAGCGGATCTTCGGGGGTTCGTCTCTCCCGATATTGGGGGTGAGGTCGCGCTGTGTCTAGGAGAGCCATTACACAAAGTCCTTGGCCAAGGCAGGAGATTTACTGGTAGGTATTCCAGTAGTATCTCAGGGTGTTCTGGGCTACACTCCGACACGACTTGTACCGCTTTTGGGGGTCTGACTTTTACCAACCCCCTAGGCCCGACATGCGATGCTCATAGACGAACAGACCGGACTGTACGGATATTGTCACTGACAGGCTCAGTAGGGTGTCAGGATGAGTTCGCTCATTGACGTCCCTTTTGGTCAATAGCTGGTGGCCCGTTACGTATTGGCTTATACCTCTGACGTGCTAGTGGTTAAATCCACAGCCATTGTATTGACGAGTCTTTAGAGTCCACCACACTTTCAGTTACTCAGGCTTTCGGGAGAAACGCTGTAGAGGCCGTATGGATATATGGCAGGGTTCGATCAGATACGTGCGGTATTGCACGGATCAGGATCGGACGGTTTTTACTGGCCGGCTTTGGTTTAAGCTGGATCCTAGTATAGTACTGTGTAGATTTTGTCTCATTGCATTTGTATCCGGACGGAATACAGATGCGGGTGTTTATGCACAGTATGGGGGTTTTCCTGTAATTTATTACGGGACCAGTTTTCTGGAGTTGCCAGTTTGCATTCCGTTCCGGCCGGTTTTCCTTTGTTCTTTCCCGGCCGGACTTTTCCAATGGAAGGGGTTATTTGCAAGTTTGCAAATAACTTTTGTGGAGGGGGTTTCTTGCAAATGTATTCATTATGATAGGATAAGCATCTTTGCTTTTTCATGATGGTTTTTGCTTTTATGAGATTTGATAGGATATGGGTTGATTAAGGGTTTGATTTGAGGTTTACCTTGAAGGAAGGGGTCACCCTCCACCTTTTCCTACACTCACCTCCCTTCTTGTTATGTTTGATATATTTCATTCCTCCACCATTCTCACTTAAAGAGAGAGATGGCTACACTTGAGAGAAAAGAATAAGAGAGTTCATTATGGTTATGTGAGGAATTCTTCATCTCATCTTCTTTTTGCTAGAAAATTGAAAGCACCAATTTTCTTAACCTCATTCCTCCATCATCAAATGGCAACTACACTTAACCCTAAAAGAGACAACATGTTCTACACTAGCCTACAGCAAATCTTGGGCATGTCGACTTGCCAGCTTCATGCTCGAGTTGCCTCGGTATTGAGGTGGGAGCCCGTAAAAGATGCAGGCGATGTGGTGCCCTTCCGGCGAGGAGGCGACGACCGGAGTTTCCGCAGGAGATCGGGACGACGACGAGAAGACCGGAGGACTCGGATCACTCGGTATATCTCTTCCCATCTTGTAGTTAGCTAGAACTAGTTTAATGGTCCGATCCGGGTGTTTAGTGCGCGGTGGTGCCGGTTTGCAAAGTTCGCAAAATTAAAGTTTATCACCGCTTCCGCATTTGGCCGTCGGATTGACGGCCGGGGCGCCGCCGTGCACTTACAATGATGATCAACGAGAATTAGGGATTTCTTGCGGAAACTAAAGTTCCATCTTCTATCCCTTGTCCTTTCGTTGATTTCATTCACATTCTAGCCTCTAGTAAATTCAAGAATCGATCGTGGATCCCTAATTTCGAGCGAACACAATCAAGAAAGTATCGCATCGAAACTAGGTCGTCGATTCTTCAATTTGCTAGGGTTTACAAACTCGTAGGACTTAAGAATTATACAAGAATCTAATCATCATCATTTATTGATCGTCTCGACTCCTTCACGAGCGGAGTTTTACTCAAATATCATAACAAGACACACAATCAAGAATTGAGATCGAATCATGATGCAAAATTGTAAAGAAAGCAAGATAAAAGAATTTCACCTTTATTTATCAACAATTTCGTTACAATTCTCTCAAGATCTACAAGAGGAAAGAACTCGATCGTCGATTTCGGCTTCGCTCGTCTCCTTGAGTCACGGATCTCCTTAGATCACTTGCTCCGATAAAGTCCGGCGTCACTTTCTAAAGGATCGAAGGCTTCATGCTTGATTTGGTACTCGAAGTTCTTGATTTTGGCTTTGGATTTTGAATTAGGGATTAGGGTTTGAATGCACAAGTCGTGTCACTCAACTTGTGGGTGAATTGATGGAAGGATCAACAACTGAACAACAACCTTTAGAAGTGAAGCCTAGGGTCCCTTTTATAGCCTTAAGAATGGTTAGCTTCCTTTGTAAGCTTGGATTAGGTTAGCTTCCCTTGTAATCTTGGTAGTTAGGAGGAAGGTTCTAGAATTAGTTAGTTAGGGTTAGCTTCCTTCGTAAGCTTGGAGGTTAGGGAGAAACTTATAGGCTTAGTTTGTTAAGTAGCTTGCTTTGGAAGCTTGAACATGATTAGCTTGATTAAGGAGCTTGCTGATCTGGCAGAAGATTCTAGAGATTTCTGGAAATTGACATAGCTTGATGAGGTGTAGACATTGAGAGGAGAAATCTGCAACTGAGCTTTGATGATGTCACTGTCACGTGACCGCGGATCCGCGGCTCATGCCTGCTCCGGCCGTGGATCCGCGGCCATTTAGGAGCCTTGGTGCATCAAATTTCCACTGCTTCTTTATATTGACCTCATGGTATTTTTCTGATATGTTGATTCTCAAAATTCCTTCTAGATTACTGCCAGATCTCAAGTCTTTGAGTTGGCGTATTTTTTATCAGCACTTTGACAATTTTGGCTCGGTTCCTGGAATTTCCTACACAGATTTTTGAAACAAGTGTTGCGCTATACAAGGATGATGCGATGCCATGATAAACACTCAATTTCCCTCGAAATGTCAGTTTTAAGGTATAACACAAGTAATTCGGTATTTTACGGGTGTTTTGCTAATATGTGCTATACTTAACCTGAATACCTTTAGATGAATGCAAATGATAGGAAAATTGACGTGTTAAAAATACATTATTTTCGACTGATCACATATCCATCGGTGTTTGACATCAAGGATGGTGTACGGGTGCTCAGTGGAGACAGGGTACACTGCACGGACTCGCCGAGAACTCCCAGATGGTAATATACATCACGTCAGATGGCAGTTCTCCGGTGACACTGGTACAGGGTAGTCTGTAGACCCGAGATCGTCATAGAGTCTTGTGTGATTCCTACTGTGCTTTGATTTCCACCTTACCACGTCCAAGAGGGCATGCAAAATGGTGGCTTTTGGGTGCAGTCCCGAATCACTTGGAGGTAATGAGCGATAGGAGAGGATTCGTCTCTCCCGGTATAGGGAGTTGATGTTGTGCTGTGTTCGATTGGCTATAGCTGGAAGTCCCTGGCCAGGGCTGATATAGAGATTTACTGGTAAGTGTTACCAGTAGTTTCTCGACCTGTTATGAGCCTCACATCGACACGACTTATCGGTTACTGGGGTCTGACGTATACCACCCCTAAACTAGATATGCAACATATCAGACGAAGAGACCGGACTGTACGGGAGTGTTACTGATTGGATTCACAGGAGAACGGACATGCTAGCTTGTTGATCTTCTAATCGCTCAATACCTGGGTGGCTGTTACGTTTAGCTGACCGCTTGCAGCTTGTGGGTGTTTGATATGATCATCACCTGCTACCGGCGTATTGACGATTCTTTAGAGTCATTCACAGAAGTTTCTTGACTCAGGCAAAACGGAGTAGGGGCACATATGTGATATGTGCAGGACCGAGGATAATGCGATATGAGATACCGTATTATATTCTCGCGATATTTAGATATGAGCCGGGTCATCGGATCAAGTGTTGATTCGATGAATCGGTACATGATATATTAGTCGGTTATATTCGATATAATCGGATTGTCGGATCAAGTGTTGATTCGATGATTTAATGTATAATAATATATATGATATATTGTATTACATTATCTAATATTGGCTCGCTTTATTATTTCATTTTCTCACCGGGTAATACATTAATGTATATGCGATATATGTTAATTGTATTATTTTCTTTTGTTACAAATATATAATATATATGTGATATATATTATTGTAACATGATATGATTAATGATGAAACATGTTTAGTGGAGATTAAACAAGGTTAGGGTTTGATTTGGGTTAGTTTCTTCTTGCACCTTCTAGAAGGAATTTCTTTTGTCATGGTTAAGATATTATTGTTGATATTTTCTCATGACTCATTCTTTAACCCAACCAAACCCTAGCCCTAGTTAATTCTCTACAAAGGTTATCCTTGTCATCCTTGACTATGGTTCCATGATTAATCATATATTCATTTTATTATTCATCACAAAAGGATTAACTCATTTTTCATCTTCATCTTCAACCTTGAGCTTTGTGAAAGCTTACTAGGTTTTCCTTTTGTGATGTTTTCATGTGAGAATTTGATATAAAAAGAAAGTATAAATACTACTCCATCATCCTCATCTAATCTAGCCGATTAGATTAGGGTGTTCACCTCATTAGAGTGAGAGAGCTTGAGTTATAGCAACTTCGACGTAGATCATCGGAGAAAAGGAACACTACAAGCTAGCATGGATCGTTTGAGTCGTGGAGCCTCTCTTGAGTCCGGGAGATCGTGGATCGCGGCGAAGGGATTTCTACTCGGAGCTTATGAAGCGAAGGAGCGGACTTCAAAGGTTGTAATCCCTCACACTTAGTTGTAAAGATATTTACTTGCATGTTTAACTCTAATAATCTAGCAAAGATCCCGGCTTTGGGTTGTTCGGCACGTCTAAAATTTTATTCGGGCATGGTTGATGCCTTATGAACCCTCACAAGAGTGCCTAGGATCCCTACAGTGGTATCAGAGACTAGCTAGAGCATTAGGCGACGTGTATACGAAGTTAAAACTCCGATCGAACCCCGAAATGACGATTTGAACCCCTCTCTGGATAGTTTTTAAAACTGTGATTTTTTCTGAATTAAAAATACTTAAAAATACCAGCAGGGAAATATAAGAATAACTGTGGAAAATGAGAAATTAATCTGTACAAACCGCCGCGGAACTGCGGCCATAGCACGCTCATGCCGCGGATCCGCGGCCGTACAGAAGCATTAATCACTCGTTTTGCCACAGTTATATCTGTAGGTGATTAAGTATTTTTCTGGGTATTTTTAATCTGACTCAAGTGTTGAGTGTTCTGGGGATTAATTTGTATTCGTTGATTCGATCGGAAAATTTAATTTCGTTATGTTTTCCGGATATTTAGAAACTGTTAAAATGTTCGAACGGATATCATTAACTCATTTTTTTCCGGCACGAAAAAATTTCAAGTGTTGAATTTTTCTTGGGTTTAAATCTTTCGTAAAAACGTGCAAGTAACGCGGCGGTCCCTCTAGAAGACACAAACCTTAACTCGATTATGTGACCGTCTGAACCGCCTCTAAACCTTAGGATTTGGGGCAGTACGGCGTGCCACATGTGAGGCGTTGGCTTGACCCTTCTATGGCTGGACCATCGGTACTGTGACATATTCTGGGATTATTTGAACTCCACTCAAGTGTTGAGCTATTTAGGAAATCTTGGATATTTGATTATCCGACCGGAAAGTTTAATACTGTCTATTTATCTGGAATGTGATACAATATGTTGAATTCATATAGTTAGGCATGAAATGCGAAGTATGTGATATTTCGGATTTACGATGTCTAAAGTGATTGTGGATTCCAAATGTTGTAGTTTTACAATTTCTTTTCTGTGACCGTAAGTGTAGTATGTAGTTGTATTGCCGGTTTTCGTTGCTATACATCAACGACGATCGGTGTATGCATACTTACTTACGTTGACGATATGAGATATTATGTGTTGCTGTGATATGTTATATTGGATCGTCGTATTCTGAATAGCCGGGGGTTTTATGTGAGATGAGGGTTTTTATTTTCATTCATGTAAAATTCATTTGTATGTAATATTCTTTTATTGGGGCACTTTCGAGATGAGGATGATGTCACCATTGTATACTATTTACTTTTCCGCATTAGGTAGACCCAAGGAGGGGAGCACAAGTAACCGGGTTCTAGGGTCCAGTGGGAGGCCATCTCGAGGAGTCGATACCGGGTCTCCTAACCCTAGAATTGGCAGTGTTACTTGCCGCTCTCGTAGGGGTCTAGGGATGTGGGTTTGGCTATTCATCGCGACCGTGGATTTCGTGTTTTATACCGGCTCGTATTAAAAACACGGACATTCTAGTATATCCAATATTTCATATATGTTCTTCTGCTGCAATGTTCTGTGATGAGATCATATTACTGTCTGAGACGAATGCTTATACTATATATATATGCTGATATATAAATATTACTGCTTTCGTTTCTTCTGTGATGCTTAGGAAGCATAAGATGATGGGATTTATTAATGAGATTAATAAAAAGAAAAGAAACCTAAAAGATGTTGCAGAATCAAAACTTTATAAAAAGGGGAGCTACAGTTTTGCTTTGCACAACGGTATATAAGATATACCCTGCACCTTATTCGATGAGGAAAGAGCCGAGATCCCTTCACCGGGAGTGATCTCTTTAGCGAAACTGGCAGATGCTACAAACTCGCAGTTTTGTTTTTGACAGCTTATATAGTTCTTGCTTTGCACAGCGGTATATGCGATATATCCTACACCTTATTCGATGGGGAAAGAGCCGAGATCCCTTCACCGGGAGTGACCTCTTTAGCGAAACTAGAAAAGCCTAAAAAACACTCCTTTTCAAAAATCACTTGTTTCTACAACGATATCAAGTTCATTACGCTCATGGTTTTCTTAAAAACCTGCGTAGCCCTCCATCATTTCAGATAAAGACTATTTAGTATTCGTGCTGCGTTTGTTAACCTCTGTCAAGGCGTAGTGTGCGGTAACTAATTAGTAATTATCTGTAAAGCATGTGATGTGATTGGATTATGGTGGTCGTATGACCTTGTTGACCTCTGTCAAGGGTCGTGCGAGTAGGTTTGATTCAATCAAGAAATGACGGGTTGAACTTAACTAGTGTACCATGGTTTGTTGACCTCTGTCAAGGTCATAGCATATTAGGGGCAAAAGCATTATCGGGAATTTCAAGTGTTGAAATTTGCAATGAGATTGCATACCTTCTATGAGATAGATGGATCCTGATACCCACTACGAGTAAGAGTTACTCCGGGAAAGTTTTACACAGGACAATTAGCCGATCAAGTAGGTGTCTAGAAAGGTGTTAACGGGGTTATTCCTCTGGGAAGACGAGGTTTATTTTAATTAGGTCCGTGCGAAAGCACGGGGAACCTCCCTCAAGTACCGACACTGATCTGGCTGAAAGATTGATGAAATTGTAGGGTGTAATTAATCCCGGCTAATCTTACCTTTTAGGGTTTGAAGGAAGATTTGATAAAAACAGTGGGAGATATCCTGATTAGAAAAGATAATAACCAATCTAATCTTGCAAAAGCATACGCTAAAATGTTTCTTTCTCTCTCTCTCCAGGTAGTGACCGTGTCAGGACTTAATCAAGATAATAATATGAATGTATTGACTGAACCTGCTTATTATACTGAGCAGGGGATCGTTGGTCCCGTTCTTTCTTATAAGAGTTATAAGACTGAGCAGGAAACAGAAGAAAAACTGGATTCTCACGCCGCCCGAACGAAGAACTGGCATGCTGATGCATCTTCTTCAGTTGTGTTAGTTATTGAGAACTGTTTCTCAGTTCACCCTACGTCCTGGGTATTAGATACCGGATCAGGATCCCACATATGTAAAATGTTACGTGGGCTACGTAAAGGTAGAGAACTGGGAAAGGGTGATCATTCCGTACAAGTAGGGAATGGTGCAAGTATTGCAGCCAAAGCAGTTGGTGAATATCACCTAGTATTACCAAGTCGTAATACACTGATTCTGAATGAGTGCTATTTTATACCGAACATGATGTGCAACATTATATCAGTTTCTTTATTAAGTAAAGAAGGATATAATTTTATAGTACAGGATAATATTATGAATATCTTCCTAAATCAAAAGTTGATTGCATCAGGCTCGTTACATAATGGCATATTCATTCTCAATCAAAATATAGTCCTCAATATACAAAACACACACAAGAAGAAGAGTTCAGAAATAAACGAATCCTTCTTGTGGCATTGTAGACTTGGTCATATCAATGCGACACGGCTAGCTAAGTTACATAAGGATGGATATTTGAACTCGTTCGAATTATCATCTTATGATACTTGCCATTCATGTCTCAAAGGTAAAATGACCAAAACTCCGTTTAGTGGACATGGAGAAAGAGTTACGGAACTCTTAGGGCTGATACATAGTGATGTATGTGGTCCCATGTCTACACATGCCAGGAATGGTTCTTCCTACTTCATTACATTTACTGACGATCTCTCAAGATACGGACATGTGTTCCTGATAAAACACAAGTCTGAAGCTTTTGAGAAATTCAGGGAATATAAGCACGAAGTAGATAACCAAACGGGCAAAAGTATTAAGATCCTTCGATCTGATCGAGGAGGAGAATACTTGAGCAATGAGTTTCTGGACTATCTAAAAGAGAATGGGATTCTCTCTCAGCTTACTCCTTCTTATACACCACAGCACAACGGTGTATCGGAGCGGAGGAATCACACCCTATTAGATATGGTGCGCTCTATGATGAGCACTACTGAGTTACCTATTTTCTTTTGGGGTTATGCGCTTGAAGCAGCAGCATACCTATTGAATCAGGTTCCATCAAAAACTGTACCTACCACACCATATGAGATATGGACTGGGAAGAGACCATGTCTTAAACGAGTTAAGATATGGGGTTGTCCGGCCTATGTCAAAAGGAAAAATCCGGACAAACTCGAAGCACGATTAGTTCTTTGTAAGTTTATAGGATATCCTAAACATTCAAATGGATATCTATTCTACCACAGTGAACAACAAAAGGTGTTTGTTGCTCAACACGCCACCTTTTTAGAAAAGGAATTTCTTGCAAAAGAGATTAGTGGATCTGAGGTAGAACTGGAAGAAGTTCCAGCAGAACAAACTACGACAGATGATTTGATGGAACCAGAGGATTCAGTAGTACCCGACGAACCCCAGCCTCTCCGCAGATCTAGCAGGGTTTCTCATCCACCTGAGAGATACTACGGTTTTCTCATTGATGGAGGGAGCGAGGATTGCATCATGGAAGATGATGACCCGACTAGTTTCGAGCAGGCCATCACGAGTGGTGACTCTGTGAAATGGCTGGATGTAATACGATCTGAGATGGAATCCATGTACACCAACAAAATATGGACTTTGGAAAATGCTCCTGAAGGGGTAAAACCCATTGGGAGCAAGTGGATCTTTAAAAAGAAAATTGGTGTAATGGAAAAGTTAAGACTTTCAAAGCTAGACTTGTTGCAAAAGATTTTCGTCAACGACCAGGTATGGATTATGATGAAACTTTTTCTCCAGTGGCTATGCTTAAGTCCATCCGGATCTTACTTACTATTGCTGCATACCATGACTACGAAATCTGGCAAATGGATGTTAAGACCGTCTTTCTAAACGGTGATTTAGAAGAGTGCGTGTACATGACTCAGCCAGAGGGCTTCGTAGATAGTAGGAGCAGCGGAAAGGTGTGCAAGCTGCTTAAATCCATTTATGGGTTAAAGCAAGTATCGCGGAGTTGGAACATCTGTTTTGATGTTGTAGTCAAAGAGTTTGACTTCATCAAAAATATAGATGAACCTTGTATCTGTAAGAAGGTAGCAGAGAGTAAGGTAGTCTTCCTCGTATTGTACGTGGATGACATACTCTTGATAGGAAATGATATTCTTATGCTGCAATCAGTCAAACTCTTCTTATCACAAAGATTCTCAATGAAAGATCTAGGTGATGCCTCCTACATATTGGGAATCATGATCTATAGAGATAGATCTAAACGGATACTGGGATTGTCCCAATCTAGGTACATTGACACCATACTAAAGAGGTTTAGTATGGAAGAATCCAAGCATGGGAACCTACCCACGATCTCTGGACTCACTCTCTCCAAAGAGATGTCTCCCAAGACTGATTTGGAGAGAGCTCGCATGCAAGGGATACCCTATGCTTCGGCAGTAGGCTCTATCATGTATGCGATGCTATGTACCAGACCCGATGTAGCATACTCACTAAGTGTAGTGAGTCGGTATCAAGCAGATCCTGGAGAGAGTCACTGGGCAGCTGTGAAGAACATTCTCAAGTACTTACGAAGGACTAAGGAGATATTCTTGGTGTATGGTAACGGAGAACTCCAGGTGGAGTCCTTTACCGATTCCAGCTTCCAAAGTGATAAGGACGACTCTAAGTCGCACTCGAGATTTGTCTTTACCCTCAATGGAGGGGCGGTATGTTGGAAGAGTTCCAAACAGGATACCGTTGCAGACTCGACGATGGAGGCTGAATACATCGCTGCTAACGATGCTGCCAAAGAGGCTGTCTGGATAAAGAAGTTCATTAGTGAACTTGGTGTGGTTCCATCCATTGAACATCCAATACATCTGTATTGTGATAACAATGGAGCTGTGGCTTTGGCCAAGGAACCCAGGTCCCATCAAAAGTCCAGACATATTCTGAGGCGGTATCACCTCATCAAGGAGATAGTTGATCGCCGGGAGATCGAGGTCAGGAGAGTAGATACGAAGGACAACACTGCGAATCCACTCACGAAGGCCATTCCCCAGATACAGTTTGAGAGATTATTCGGGATGCTAGGTATGAGATACTGCAGCAGCTGGCCTTAGTGCAAGTGGGAGATTGTTAGTTATGTATATGCCCTAGAGGCCATTGTTGTACATATGATGTATATTATAATGAATGCTTGGATATATATAGAGAGGACTTTCTTGCTCATCATGATAGTATGCTATTTGGTTTCACTTTATCTTAACATGTTGACTTGTAGTGGTTTACTGTCTTACTCTCACATGTTGATAAAGCCCTTAGGATTTGTACTCGACTACCGGGACTATGATGAGATCATACTAGTGGGGCCATGGTAGTCGATGAGTACATCCTATAATTGTTCCTAGTCGAGGGTGTGTCGAGACAGGGCATCGATACACCAGAGTAGACTAGCGTATATGCATCTTGACCCATATGATGGGCGATGGATGATCCCATATCCATTGGTGTTTGACATCAAGGATGATGTACGGGTGCTCAATGGAGACTGGGTACACTGGACGGACTCGCCGAGAACTCCCAGATGGTAATATACCACACGTCAGATGGCAGTTCTCCGGTGACACTGGTATAGGGTAGTCTGTAGACCAGAGATCGTCATAGAGTCTTGTGTGATTCCCACTGTGCTTTGATTTCCACCTTACCACGTCTAAGAGGGCGTGAAAAACGGTGGCTTTTGGGTGCAGTCCCGAATCACATGGAGGCAATGAGCGATAGGAGGGGATTCGTCTCTCCCGGTATAGGGAGTTGATGTTGTGCTGTGTTCGATTGGCTATAGTTTGAAGTCCCTGGCCAGGGCTGATATAGAGATTTACTGGTAAGTGTTACCAGTAGTTTCTCGACCCGTTATGAGCCTCACATCGACACGACTTATCGGTTAGGGGTCTGACGTATACCACCCCTAGAGTAGATATGCAACATATCAGACGAAGAGACCAGACTGTACGGGAGTGTTACTGATTGGATTCACAGGAGAACGGACATGCTAGCTTGTTGATCTTCTAATCGCTCAATACCTGGGTGGCTGTTACGTTTAGCTGACCGCTTGCAGCTTGTGGGTGTTTGATATGATCATCACCTGCTACCGGCGTATTGACGATTCTTTAGAGTCATACACAGAGGTTTCTTGACTCAGGCAAAACGGAGTAGGGGCACATATGTGATATGTGCAAGGCCAAGGATAATGCGATATGAGATACCGTATTATATTCTCGCGATATTTAGATATGAGTCGGGTCATCGGATCAAGTGTTGATTCGATGAATCGGTACATGATATATTAGTCGGTTATATTCGATATAGCCGGATTGTCGGATCAAGTGTTGATTCGATAATTTAATGTAATAATATATATAATATATTGTATTACATTATCTAATATTGGTTCGCTTTATTATTTCATTTTCTCACCGGGTAATACATTAATATATATGCGATATATGTTAATTGTATTATTTTCTTTTGTTATAAATATATAATATATATGTGATATATATTATTGTAACATGATATGATTAATGATGAAACATGTTTAGTGGAGATTAAACAAGGTTAGGGTTTGATTTGGGTTAGTTTCTTCTTGCACCTTCTAGAAGGAATTTCTTTTGTCATGGTTAAGATATTATTGCTGATATTTTCTCATGACTCATTCTTTAACCCAACCAAACCCTAGCCCTAGTTAATTCTCTACAAAGGTTATCCTTGTCATCCTTGACCATGGTTCCATGATTAATCATATATTCATTTCATTATTCATCACAAAAGGATTAACTCATTTTTCATCTTCATCTTCAATCTTGAGCTTTGAGAAAGTTTACTAGGTTTTCCTTTTGTGATGTTTTCATGTGAGAATTTGATATAAAAAGAAAGCATAAATACTACTCCATCATCCTCATCTAATCTAGCCGATTAGATTAGGGTGTTCACCTCATTAGAGTGAGAGAGCTTGAGTTATAGCAATTTCGACGTAGATCATCGGAGAAAAGGAACACTACAAGCTAGCATGGATCGTTCGAGTCGTGGAGCCTCTCTTGAGTCCGGGAGATCGTGGATCGCGGCGAAGGGACTTCTACTCGGAGCTTATGAAGCGAAGGAGCGGACTACAAAGGTTGTAATCCCTCACACTTAGTTGTAAAGATGTTTACTTACATGTTTAACCCTAATAATCTAGCAAAGATTCCAGCTTTGGGTTGTTCGGCACGTCTAAAATTTTATTCAGGCATGGTTGATGCCTTATGAACCCTTACAAGAGTGCCTAGGAACCCTACAACGAAACTCCTCCTTACGCTCATTGCCTCCATATGACTCGGGACTGTACCCAAAATACATCTGTTTGCATTGTAGGGAGGAAATCAAAGCACAGTGGGAATCACACAAGGCTATATGACGATCTCGGGTCTACAGACTAATCTGTACCAGTGTCACCATAGAACTGTTATCTGACGATAGGTATAATACCATCTACGAGTTCTCGACGAGTCTTGTCCGGTGTACCCATTCTCCAATGAGCACCTGTGTACAATTTTTAATGTCAAACACCAATGAATGTAGGATCAACCATCGCCCCATATAGGGTTAAGAAACATACACACCAGTCTACTCTGGAATATCGATGCCCTATCTCGATACTCTCTCGACTAGGAAAAATTAATAGATGAACTTGTGGACTACCCTAGCCCTATTAGTATGATCTGCATCATAGTCCTGGTAGTCAAGTCCATATCCTAAGGGATTTATCAACATGTAATGGAGAGACAGTATATTGATACAAGTGTACATGTTAAGATAAAGAGCAACCAGATAGCATACTATCATGTCGAGCAAGAAAGTCCTCTCTATATATGTCCAAGAATCCATTATAATATACAATCATGTACAATAATTGACTCTAGGGCATACATATAACTAACAGGAACCACACCAAGTTCAGCAATGAATTTCTTCATCCAGACAGCCTCTTTGGCAGCGATGTATTCAGCCTCCATCGTCGAGTCTGCTACGGTATCTTGCTTGGAACTCTTCCAACATACCGTCCCTCCATTGAGGGTGAAGACAAAACCCGAGATTGACTTACTGTCGTCTTTATCACTCTGAAAGCTTGAATCATTAAAGGACTCCATCTGGAGTTCACCCTTACTATACACCAAGAATATTTCTTTAGTCCTTTTCAAGTACTCAAGAATATTTCTTTAGTCCTTCTGAAAGCTGTGAAGAATGTTCTTCACAGCTTTCCAATGCTTTTCCCCAGGATTTGATTGATACCTGCTCACTACACTTAGTGCGTAAGCTACATCCAGTCTGTTATATAACATTGCATACATAATAGACCCAACTGCAGAAGCATAGGGTATCACTGTCATGCGAGCCCTCTTCAAATCAGTCTTGGGAGACATCTCTTTGGAGAGAGTGATTCCTGAAAAAGCGGGTAAATTACCACGCTTAGAATCTTTCATACTAAACCTCTTTAGTATGGTGTCTATGTACCTGGATTAGAACAATCCCAACATCCGCTTAGATCTATATCTATAGATATTTATCCCTAGGATGTAGGAGGCATCACCTAGATCTTTCATGGAGAACTTTTGTGATAAGGAGAGCTTGACCGAGTGTAGCATAGGAACATCATTTCTTATCAAGAGTATGTCATCCACGTACAATACGAGGAAGACAACCTTACTCTCTACAACCTTTTTGTATATATAAGTTTCATCTACGTTTTTGATGAAGTCAAACTCTTTGACCGCTATATCAAAACAGATGTTCCAGCTCCGCAATGTCTGCTTTAATCCATAAATTGAGTTAAGTAGCTTGCACACCTTTCCGCTGCTCCCACTTTCTACGAAGCCCCCTGGCTGTGTCATGTACACGCTCTCTTCTAAATCAGCATTTAGAAAACCGGTCTTGGCGTCCATCTGCCAGATTTCGTAGTCATGGTATGCTGCAATGGCAAGTAGGATCCTGATGGACTTAAGTATAGCCACTGGAGAAAAGGTTTCATCATAATCGACACCCGATCGTTGACGAATACCTTTTACTACAAGTCTAGCTTTGAAGGTCTCAACCTTTCCATCTACACTAATTTTCTTCTTAAAGATCCATTTGCTCCCGATGGGGTTTACCCCTCCAGGAGCAACTTCCAAAGTCCATGCTTTGTTGGTGCACATGGATTCCATCTCAGATTGCATAGCATCCAGCCATTTCACAGAGTCCCCACTTGTAATGGCCTGCTCAAAACTAGTTGGGTTACCATCTTCCATGATGCAATCCTCGCTCCCACCGTCTATGAGAAAATCGTAGTATCTCTCAGGTGGATGAGGAACCCTACTAGATCTGCGGAGTGACTGAGGTTCGTCGGGGACTATTGAATCCTCCGGTTCTACCAAATTGTCAGTTATAGTTTGTGTAGCTGGAACTTCTTCCAGCTCTACCTCTTTACCACTAATTTCTTTCACAAGAAATTCCTTGTCTAAAAAAGTGGCATATTGAGAAACAAACACCTTTTGTTTCTCAGTGTGGTAGAAGATATATCCATGTGAATTCTTTGGATACCCCAAAAACTTGCAAAGAACTGATCGTGCCTCGAGTTTATCCGGATTCTGTTTTTTAACATAAGCTTGACAACCCCATATCTTAACTCGTTTAAGATATAGTCTCTTTCCACTCCATATCTCATATGGTGTTTTAGGCACAGATTTGATGGAACTTGATTCAATAGGTATACAGCTGTCTTATATGCATAACCCCAAAAAAAATAGGTAACTCAACAGTACTCATCATAGAGCGCATCATATCTAATAGGGTGGGATTCCTCCACTCCGATACTCTGTTGTGCTGTGGTGTATACGGAGGAATAAGCTGAGAGAGAATCCCATTGTCTTTTAAATAATCTCGGAATTCCGTGCTTAAGTGTTCTCCTCCCCGATCAGAATGAAGGATTTTAATACTTTACCCGTTTGGATCTCTACTTCGCACTTATATTCCTTGAATTTCTTAAAAGATTCAGATTTGTGTTTCATTAGGAACACATGTCCGTATCTTGAGAGATCATCGGTGAATGTAATGAAGTACGAGGAACCATTCCTGGCATGTCTAAACATAGGACCACATAAATCACTATGTATCAGTCCCAAGAGTTCAGTAGCTCTTTCTCTGTGTCCTGTAAACGGAGTATTGGTCATCTTGCCTTTGAGACATGACTCGCAAGTTTCATAAGATGTAAATTCGAACTGATTCAAACATCCATCTTTATGTAATTTAGCCAGTCTTGTTGCATTGATATGACCTAGTCTACAATACCACAAGAAGCCTTCGTTCATTTCTGAACTTTTTCTCTTGTGTGTGTTCTGTATGTTTAGAACTGTAGTTTGATTTAGAACGTATATACCATTACATAACGTATCAAACCCAATCAACACTTGATTTAGGAAAATGTTCATAATATTATTCGCCAATACAAAATTATATCCTTCTTTATATAATAAAGAAACTGATATAATATCGCACATCATATTTTGTACGTAATAACAGTTGTTCAGAATCAATGTATTACCATTTGGTAATACTATGTGATATTTGGCAACTGCTTTGGCTGCAACAATTGCTCCATTCTCTATTTTGAGAGACATATCACATTTTCCCAGTTCTCTACCTCTCCTTAACCCATGTAACAAATTACAAACATAGGATCTTGATTCGGTATCCAATACCCAGGACGTAGAGTATACTGAGAAATAGTTCTCGGTGACGAACACACCCGAAGAAGATGTATCATCATGCTCTTTCATTCGGGTTGCATGGTAATCCTGATATTTCCCTATTCCTTGCTCAGACTTATGAGAATCATAAGAAAAAGCGGAACCAACGTTCCCTATCTCAGTATAATAAGTGGGTTTGGTCAATACATCCATATTATTATCTTGATTAAGGCGTATCATGGTCGCTACCTGAAGAGAGAGAGAAGGAAACGATTTAGCGTGCGCTCTTTGCAAGATTAGATTTGTTATTATCTTATTTAATTTGGATGGCTCCCACTATTTTTATCAAATCTTCCTTCAAACCATAAAATGTAAGATTAGCCGGGATTAATTACACCCTACAAGCTTGCCAATCGGTCAGCCAGGAAGGTATTGGTATTTAGAGGGAGTCTCCCCGTGCTTTCGCATGGAACTAATTAAATAACCTCGTTTCCGCAGGGGCATAACCTCATTAACACCTTTCTTAGATACCTACTGGATCGGCTAATTATAAAGTAGAAAACTCTGCTAGGAGTTACACTTACTCGCAGTGGGTATCGGGATCCAATTATCTCATAAAAGGTATGTAATCTCATTGCAAATTTCAATACTTGAAATTCAAAATATCTGTTTTTACCCCTAGAAACTTATGATCTTAACAAGGTCAACAAATCATAAGCGCTAGTCAAGTTCAACCCGTTATTTCGTGATTGAATTAAACCTACCCGTATGACCTTTAACAAGATCAACAAAGTCGTACGACTACCCTAATCCAATCGCATCACATGCTGTAGATAAGCACTAATCAGCTATCGCACACTGCGCCTTGATAAGGTCAACAAACGCAGCACGAATACTAAATAGTCCTTATTTGAGGGATATGTTTGGTTTTGAAGAAAACCTTAAACGTAATGAACTTGATATCGTTGTAGAATCAAGGATTTGAAAAAGGAGTGGTTTAAGCTCCGCTTTTAAAATCGAGTAGTTTTCAAAATAAACCGAGTGGGTTGTAGCATTTACTAGTTTTTGCTAAAGAGGTCACTCCCGGTGAAGGGATCTCGGCTCTTTCCTCATCGAATGAGGTGCTGGATATTCATCGAGGAATACCACTATGCAAAGTAAGAACTAGAGCTATCTTTTTGAAAAATTTGATTCTACAACATCTTTAGGTTTCTTATCTTTTCATAAATCTCATTAATGACATCCCATCATTTATGTTTCCTAAATATCACAGAAGAAACGAAAATAGAACGTATGCTTATGCCATCCGCATTCGCCATGGGGCCCCATCATGCACCGTTAGGTTACTTAACTAACGGCAGAGCGGGGGCTAGATTAGCGTGGGTGCAAAACATAAGCAACATTTATTATATATATATATATATATATATATATATTGTTGGATATATGTATGCCCTAGAAGCCATTATATGTATAGTGGATGCTTGGACATGTATATATGTGTATATAGATGACTTTCTTGCTCGACATGATAGTATGCTATCTGGTTTACTTTATCTTGACATGTTCATTTGATCATGCATTTTATTCATTTGGTACATGTTGATAAAGCCCTTACGATATTTGCTTGACTACTCGGACTATGATGCGGATCATACTAGTGGGACACGTGTAGTTTATAAGCATATCCTTGAACTGTTTCTAGTCGTGGGTGTATTGAGACGGGGCATCGACATTCTAAGGTAGACTAGCGTATACCATTCTTGTCCCATATGATGGGCGATGGATGATCCCATATCCATCTGGTGTGGTGACACCAAAGATTGTATGCGGGTGCTCAATGGAGACCGGATACACTGAACGGACTCGCCGAGAACTCCTAAGTGGTATTATATCTACCGTCGGATAGCAGTTCTCAGGTGACACTGATACAGGTTAGTCTGTAGACCCAAAATCGTCATAGAGTCTTGTGTGTCCTCCCACTGTACTTTGATCTCCACCCTACCACGGCTCTACTGAGTCGTGCAAACAGGTGGATTTTAAGTACGGTCCTAAGGCACATGGAGGAAATGAGCTATAGGAGGCGTTTCGTCTCTCCCGGTATTAGGGGTTGATGCTGTGCTATGCTCGATTGGCTATAACAGGAAGTCCCTGGCCGGGGCTGCTGAGATTTACTGATAAGTGTTATCAGTAGTTTTTCGATCTGTTATGAGACATACACCAGCATGACTTATTGAGTTATTAGGGTCAACGATACCATCCCTAGACTCGATATGCAATATATCTGACGATGAGACCGGACTGTACGGTAAGTGTTGCCAGTTGGCTCGACAGGTGTTTTGACAGCTTCGCTGGTTTTCATCTGATCGCTCAATACCCGGATGGCCGTTACGTTTAGCTGACTGCTTGCGGCTTGTATGTATTTGATATGATCATCACCTACTGCCGGCGTATTGACGAGTCTTAGAGTCCCACACAGGAGTTTCCAAGCCCAGGCGAAGAGATGTGTGCATATGAGATGTACGCGGGGACCCGATTAAATGCGTGTATGTGATATCGTATATTAATCAGGCATTTTTCTATTGGTGGGGTCGTATATGATATGACCGGTTTGTTAAATCAAGTGTTGATTTAACATTTAACTTTTAGTTCAATTCTTTATTAAACCCTTTTCTTTATATTGATGTATGCATATGTGCATGGACATGTTGATGTGCATGGACACATACATGCATACATTGTATCATGGTTGTTGATACAAAGGAGATGGCAATGGAAGACTCACATAGTTCACTAATATATATATATATATATATATATATATATATATTTGTATTTGGATTAAAAAGGAAATGGAAATTTAAATCATAATTGGGGTTTTCTACACTCTTCTTTCTCTTGACCTAGCTTAAACCCAAGGTTTAATTTTCATTTGGACTTTGACTCACATGCAAAATATATAGATATTAGTTAACCATGGTTTGAGATGAGAAGGTGAATATATATATATATATATATATATATATATATATATATATATATATATATATATTTTCTATTCTCATTTTCCATTAAGTTTTATCATTATCTTTTGAAAAAAGCTTTTGCCATCTCCGTCTTCTTCCTCCAAGTTCCCTTGAGTTTTCCATAGAGTGAGGGATTAAGAAAGAAAGGGTTTTGAATAGAGAAAACACACCACCTCATCATTCTACTCTAATCTAGCCAATTAGTTTAGAGTGTTAGCTTCATCTTCTTCTTTGATTAAATGGAGCTAGGAGCTTGGACAAAGGGACTACGGGTGGATTATCGTGGACTTGGAAGGCCTCCATCGATCCGTTTCAAACTCTCATAGTGCCAAGGACTCACCAAGGGAAGTCTACAAAGGTTGTATTCTTTTCACTTAGTGATAATATGTTCATAGTATGTGATACTTTAGTTGTTACCCTAAACTTCTAGTTAAAGATTCATGCTTTGTTTGCTTAGCACCTCTATAAATTTTAAAGTGGCATTGTGATGTTTCCATACTCTACAGTAGGTGCTAGAGAAACCCAACAATGGTATCAGAGCCAAGCTAGAATTTTAGATACGGTGTTAAAACAATTACGAAAACGAAATCGACTCCGGAAAACACGATACGTGAAACCCTAATTTTGCTCTCTGGAAATTTTTTAAAAAGTCGTTTTAAAATTTTTTAAACAGCTGCAGAACACTGTATGGGACAAACTAAGAACACAGGTGAAATACAGGGACTAGTGCTTGGATTTTGGCCGAGCACTTTTCTCCCAAAACCGGCCTGCTCGCCCCCTACCCCCTATTGCCCTTGTATTTCTTCAGTGCTCTGTTGTCTAGGATTTAGGGTTTCAGGTATTGTTTGCTTAGCCTAAATTTTCATGTGATGATTATTTTGATTAGAGGCTAATTCGTAGTATTTCGTAGTCGTATAATTTAACACTGTAAAGGTAACCTTGACAATGTTTAGCAGTTCGAACGAACTTTGAACACAACATTTTGTACCTCGCTGAAATTTCCAAGCGTTGTAATTTTCCCAAGTTGATTGTATTCGTAAAATCGTGCAAGTATCCCTATGGACCCTCTAGAAGAATATACTAAGCTTAACTCGATTCTATGCCGATGGAACCGCGATCGAACCCTAGGGTTTGCCGTAGTTCCATGGTGTCATAGGTGAGGCATTGGTTAACCCCTTCTATGGCTGGTCTATAGACACCGTGGTACGGTTTTTGGGTATTTTGACTTTGCTCAAGTGTTGAGCTCACGGAATAATTTGTGAGTGTATGTTGATTCCATCGAAACGTTAAACATCGTCTTGTTATATGTGATTGCAATTGTTGTTTTTCACTTTCTTTTTTGCGACCGTAAGTGTAGTATATGGTGTATCGCCGATTTCGTTGCTATACATCAACGAAAATCGAGATATGCATACTTGCTTACGTTGATGATATGAGATATTATGTGTTGCTGAGATATGATGTGCAGGATTGTCGCGATCTAATAGCCGGGGGTTTTATTTGAGATGAGAGTCTTTATTTTCATTCATGTAAAGATTAAATGTATGTAGTATTCTTTTATTTGGGGCACTTCCGGGTTGAGGATGATGTCACCATTATTTTATATTATTTACTTTTCCGCATTAGGATAGACCCAAGGTGAGGAGCACAAATGACCGGGTTCTAGGGTTCAGTGGGCGGCCATCTTGAGGAGTCGAGACCGGGTCTCCTAAACTCTAGAATTGGCAGGGTCACTTGCCGCTCTCGTAGCGGTCTAGGGGTGTAGGATTGGCTATTCATCGCGACCGTGGAATATGTATTTTCTATTATTGGCTGAATACAAAATATGGACCTCCTAGATATCCTTTCATTTTCATATGTGCTTCTGCTGTTGATATTCTATAATGTGATTACTTAGTATCTGAGACGAATGGATTATTATTATATATATGATATATAATAAACATTGCTTATATTTTACACCCGCGCTAGTCCCGTCCCGCTATGCCGTTAGTTAAGTAACCTAACAGTGCATAACGGGACACTGTGGCGAATGCGGATGGTATAAGTGTACGTTCTATTTTCGTTTCTTTTCTGTGATGGCTTAGGAACTTAAATGATGGGACAACATTAATAAGATTAATGTAAAGAAAAAGAAACCTAAAGATATTATAGAATCGGATTTGAAGCACACTCGGCCTTTTTGTGAAAAATGCAAGTTTCAAAAGATGCAGAGCTTAAGCCACTCTTTTTCTAAACCATTTTGATTCTACAACGAGATCAAGTTCAAAACGTTAAAGATTTTCATAAAAACCATCCGCAACCTTCCGTCATTTTAGGAAGCAGAGTACTTAGTATTCGTGCTACGTATGTTGATTATAGTCAAGGCGTAGTGTATGATAGCTAAGTGATGTCTTCCTACAAAGCATATGATGCGATCAGTTAGGACATTCATGTGATTATGTTGATCATAGTCAAGGGTCATATGGGTGGGTCTAGTTAATCTCGAAATGACGGGTAGAACTTGACTAGTGCTTATGATATGTTGACTATAGCCAAGGTCATAAGTAATTAGGGGTAAAAACCATATCGGGAGTTTCAAAATTTGAAATTTGCAATGAGATTGCATACCTTCTATATGATAGATGGATCCCGATCCCACTGTGAGTAAGTGTTACATCCAGGAGAGTTTTACGCTTTACAATTAACTAATCCAGTAGGTGTTTAAAAGGGTGTCAACGGGGTTTGACCTCTGGGAAAACGAGATTATTTTAATTAGATCCGTGCGAAAGCACGGGGAACCTCCCTCAAAATATCGACACTGGCCTGGCTGACCGGTTAGCGAAACTGTAGAATGTAATTAATCCTGGCTAGTTTTCTTTTAAGGTTTTGAAAGAACATTTGATAAAAGCAGTGGGAGATATCGATTAGATAAGATAATAACCAATCTAATTCTTCGCAAGAGCATTTCGCTGAGCGTATTCTTTTCTCTCTCCTAATGGCAGATACCTGATGACGGGACTTAAGCTTCTTTTAGAGAAAAACAAACTGACAGGACTGAATTATAAAGAATGGTTGAGGAACTTGAACATTACACTCACATATGATAAAGTATCATATGTCCTCACTACCAAAGCTCCGCCCATCCCAGGACCTGAATCATCTGTTTTGGATAGGGAGATCCGAAAAACATGGGATATTGATTGTGACACGGCCAAGTGCCTCGCGCTTGCTTCTATGGACAGTATTCATCAGAAGCAACACAAGAAGATGGATGTTCAATCCATCTTTCTTCATACAAAAGAGTTGTATGAAGAGCAATCTCGGACTTTACGATACGAGGCATCTAAAAAGTTGTTTCAGATGCATATGGCCCCTGGCACATCAGTAGGAGAACATGTTCTGAAGATGATTGGTCTTATAGAAGAACTTAAGGAACTGGGATAGATCATGGATAATGAGCAATATATAAATATTGTTCTGCAGTCTCTTCCACCCGCCTTTGCTTCGTTCATAGTGAATTTCAATATGAATGATTTGGAGAAATCATTGCCTGAAATTCTCAATATGTTGAGAAGTGCAGAAATCACGCTTAAGACAGCGAAGACTCCCGCTCTGCTTGCTGGGCCATCTTCCTCTTCCGTCCTAAAAGCCAAGGCCAAGGGAACGAAGAAGAAGAAACCCATCAAACCGAAAGGTGGAGTTAAAAAGGTGAATGAGAAAGACATATCTGGGGCCGCGGGATGTGGAAAAGGAGAATTTTTTTACTGCCACAAGTCGGGACATTGGAAACGCAACTGTGCTGTGTATCTTGCTGATCTCAAGAAGAAGAAGCATGCTGATGCTTCCGCTTCAGGTGTGTTTATAACTGAGAACTGTTTTTCAATTAACTCTGCATCTTGGGTATTAGATACCGGTTCTGGTTCTCACATTTGCAATTGTATGCAGGGATTGAGAAACAGTAGAGTTTTGAAGACTGGAGACCATACTCTGTGGGTTGGAAATGGTTCCAATGTACATGCTGTATCCGTAGGAGAGTATCATCTGGGGTTGCCTTCGGGTTGTATTTTGGTTTTGAACTCTTGTTATTTTGTACCTAGTATGCTATGTAATATAATATCCATTTTTGTTGGACAATGAAGAATATCATTTTGTATTGCAAAATAATGTTATGAACATTAACTTGAATCAAGAGTTGATTGGGTATGGTACACTAAATAACGGTATTTACGTCCTGAACCAACACACAGTTTTCAATATAGAATATACTAATAAAAGAAAATTTTCAGATATAAATGAAGCTTTTCTTTGGTATTGTAGACTTGGTCATATTAATGAAACAAGACCAAGCAAGCTACATAAAGATGGATATTTGAATCCTTTTGAATATAAATCTTATGCGACTTGTCAGTCCTGTATTAAAGGTAAAATGACCAAAACTCTGTTTACTGGACACGGAGAAAGAGCTGTGGAACTCTTAAGCTTCATATATAGTGATGTATGCGGACCAATGTCTACACATGCTAGAGGCGGTTTTTTATACTTCATTACTTTTACTGATGATTTCTCAAGATTCGGACACGTGTTTTTATTAAAGCACAAATCCGAAGCTTTTGAGAAATTCAAGGAGTACAAACTTGAAGTAGAAAAACAAACAGGCTTGAGCATCAAGAAACTTCGATCGGATCGAGGTGGAGAGTATTTAAGTACAGAGTTTTCAGACTTCTTAAAAGAAAATGGAATTCTCTCTCAACTCACTCCTCCTTACACACCACAGCACAACGGTGCGTCAGAATGGAGGAATCGTACCCTATTAGATATGGTACGGTCCATGATGTGTGATGCTGAGTTACCGCTTTTCTTTTGGGGGCATGCATTGGAGACAGCAATGTATCTGTTAAACAGGGTTCCAACCAAGACCGTGTCTATCACTCCATATGAGATATGGAGTGGAAAAAGACCATCTCTTAAAAGAGTTAGGATATGGGGTTGTCCGACTTTTGTCAAAAAGCAGAATTCAGACAAACTCGAGACATGATCGGTCATGTGTAAATTTGTGGGATATCCAAAACATTCGTATGGATATCTATTCTACCACAAGGAGGAACAAAAGGTATTTGTTTCTCAACATGCCACATTTTTGGAAAATGAAATCTTTACAAATAGTTCTGATGGCAATGCGGTATATCTAGAAGAGGTTCTAGAGACACAAATTACTCAGGACGAATTGGTTGAAACTGATGTTGGAGTAGAACTTCAAGAACCTCAGCCGCTCCGGAGATCTAGTAGAACTTCTCGCCCACTAGAGAGATACTATGGGTTTCTCATTGATGGTGATAGAGAAGATTGCATCATGGATGATAATGACTCTACTAGTTTTCAGCAAGCTATCATAAGTGGTGACTCAGTGAAGTGGCTGGAAGCCATGAGATCCGAAATAGAGTCCATGTACACCAACAAAGTATGGACTTTGGACGTTGCACCTCCTGGGATAAACCCGCTGGGTGCAAATGGATCTTTAAGAGAAAGATTGGTGTAGATGGACAGGTAGAGACCTTTAAAGCAAGGCTTGTAGCGAAATGTTTTCATCAAAGACCAGGATTGGACTATGATGAAATCTTCTCTCCGGTAGCAATGCTTAAATCCATTCGGATCCTACTTGCTATTGCTGCTCACTATGATTATGAAATCTGGCAGATGGACGTTAAAACTGCATTTCTAAATGGTGATTTAGAAGAATGCGTTTATATGGATCAGCCAGAGGGCTTCATTGACAGTGGGAGCAGCGGAAAAGCATGTAGATTGCTTAAATCCATTTATGGATTAAAGCAGGCCTCACAGAGCTGGAACATTTGTTTTGATGATACAATCAAAATGTTTGATTTTATCAAAAATATAGATGAACCATGCATTTATAAGAAGATTGTAGGGAATACTGTCACATTCCTCGTATTTTACGTGGATGACATTCTCTTGATAGGAAATGATATTCCTATGCTATAATCGGTCAAATTATTCTTATCACAAAAGTTCTCTATGAAGGACCCGGGTGATGCCTCGTGCATTTTTGGCATAAGGATCTATAGAGATAGATCTAAGAGGTTATTTGGATTGTCCCAATCAAAGTACATTGACACCATCCTAAAAAGGTTTAGTATAGAAGATTCTAAGCGTGGTGCCTTGCCCGCTTGTTATGGAATCACTCTCTCCAAGGACTTCTGTTCGAAGACTGATGAAGAGAGAGCTCGCATGAGCATTATACCCTACGCTTCAGCCGTAGGATGTATAATGTATGCGATGTTATGTACTCGCCCTGATGTAGCTTATGCACTAGCTGTAGTAAGCAGGTATCAATCGAACCCAGGGGAGAAACATTGGATGGCAGTGAAGAACATTCTTAAGTATTTGCGAAGGACTAACGAATTGTTCTTGGTGTATGGTAACGGGAATCTCCAAATGGAGAGCTTTACCGATTCCAGCTTCCAAAGTGATAAGGATGATAACAAATCTATCTCAGGGTTTGTATTTACCCTCAATGGAGGGACGGTTAGTTCGAAGAGTTCTAAACAGGATACCGTTGCAGTCTCCACGATGAAACCTGAGTATATTGCTGCAAATGATGCTGCCAAGGAAGCCGTCTGGATGAAGAAGTTCGTTGCGGAACTAGGAGTAGTTCCAACCATTGTTGATCCAATACCATTGTATTATGATAATAATGTGGCTATGGCAATAGCCAAAGAACTACGGTCCCATCAGAAGTCCAGACACATCCTAAGGCGATATCATTTGATCCTGGAGATAGTAGATCGCCAAAAGATCGAGATTCGGAGAGTAGATACAAAGAATAACACCGCGGATCCACTCACCAAGGCCCTTCCACAGCAGCAGCATGAGTGACTTTTTGAGATGTTGGGTATGAGATACGCCAATAATTGGCCTTAGTGCAAGTGGGAGATTGTTGGATATATGTATGCCCTAGAGGCCATTATATATATAGTGGATGCTTGGACATGTATATATGTGTATATAGATGACTTTCTTGCTCGATATGATAGTATGCTATTTGGTTTACTTTATCTTGACATGTTCATTTGATCATGCATTTTATTCATTTGGTACATGTTGATAAATCCCTTACGATATTTGCTTGACTACTCGGACTATGATGCGGATCATACTAGTGGGACATGTATAGTTTATAAGCATATCCTTGAACTGTTCCTAGTCGTGGGTGTATCGAGACGGGGCATTGATATTCCAGGATAGACTAGCGTATACCATTCTTGTCCCATATGATGGGCGATGGATGATCCCATATCCATCTGGTGTGGTGACACCAAAGATTGTATGCGGGTGCTCAGTGGAGACTGGGTACACTGAACGGACTCACCGAGAAATCCTATGTGGTATTATATCTATCGTCGGATAGCAGTTCTCAGGTGACACTGGTATAGGTTAGTCTGTAGATCCAAGATCGTCATAGAGTCTTGTGTGTCCTCCCACTGTACTTTGATCTCCACCCTACCATGGCTCTACTGAGTCGTGCAAACAGGTGGATTTTGGGTACGGTCCCGAGGCATATGGAGGCAATGAGCGATAGGAGGGGTTTCGTCTCTCCCGATATGGGGGTTGATGTTGTGCTATGCTCGATTGGCTATAACAGGAAGTCCCTGGCAAGGGTTGCTGAGATTTACTGATAAGTGTTATCAGTAGTTTCTCGATCTGTTATGAGCCATACACCAGCATGACTTATTAAGTTATTGGGGTCGACGATATCATCCCTAGACTCGATATGCAACATATCTGACGAAAAGACCGGACTGTACGGTAAGTGTTGCCAGTTGGCTTGACGGGAGTTTTGACAGCTTCGCTGGTTTTTTTCTGATCGCTCAATACCCGGGTGGCTGTTACGTTTAGCTGACCGCTTGCGGCTTGTAGGTGTTTGATATGATCATCACCTACTGCCGGCGTTTTGACGAGTCTTAGAGTCCCACACAGGAGTTTCCTAGCCCAGGCGAAAAGATGTGGTGTGCATATGAGATATGCATGGGGACCCGATTAAATGCGTGTATGTGATATCGTATATTAATCGGGCGTTTTTCTATTGGTCGGGTCGTATGTGATATGACCGGTTTGTTAAATCAAGTGTTGATTTAACATTTGACTTTTAGTTCAATTCTTGATTAAACCCTTTTCTTTATATTGATGTATGCATGCATGTATGCACATGTTGATGTGCATGGACACATACATGCATACATTGTATCATGGTTGTTGATACAAAGGAGATGGCAATGGAAGACTCACATGGTTCACTAATATATATATATATATATATATATATATATATATATTAGTATTTGGAATAAAAAGGAAATGGAAATTTAAATCATAATTGGGTTTTTCTACTCTCTACTTTCTCTTGACCTAGCTTAAACCAATGGTTTAATTTTCATTTGGACTTTGACTCACATGCAAAATATTTAGATATTAGTTAACCATGGTTTGAGATGAGAAGGTGAATATATATATATATATATATATATATATATATATATATATATATATATTCTATTCTCATTTTCCATTACGTTTTATCATTATCTTTTGAAAAAAGCTTTTTCCATCTCCTTCTTCCTCCTCCTCCAAGCTCTTTTGAGTTTTCCATAGAGTGAGGGATTAAAAAAGAAAGGGTTTTGAATAGAGAAAACACACCACCTCATCATTCTACTCTAATCTAGCCAATTAGTTTAGAGTGTTAGCTTCATCTTCTTCTTTGATCAAGTGGAGCTAAAAGTTTGGACAAAGGGACTTCGGGTGGATCATCGTGGACTTGGAAGGCCCCCATCGATCCGTTTCAAACTCTAATAGTGCCAAGGAATCACCAAGGGAAGTCTACAAAGATTGTATTCTTTTCACTTAGTGATAATATGTTCATAGTATGTGATACTTTAGTTGTTACCCTAAACTTCTAGTTAAAGATTCATGCTTTGTTTGCTTAGCACCTCTATAAATTTTAAAGTGGCATGTGTGATGCTTCCATACTCTACAGCAGGTGCTAGGGAAACCCAACATATATAACATTCGTCTCATGCAGTTATATGATCACATCACAGAACTCAAGCAGCAGAAGTCAACATATGAAATATTGGATATTCTAGGAGGCCCGTGATTTAAATTAAGCCAGTAATGAAAAACACGGATTCCACGGTTGTGATGAATAGCCAAACCCACATCCCTATACCCCTACGAGAGCGGCAAGCAGCCCTGCCAATTCTAGAGTTAGGAGACCCGGTCTCGAATTCTCGAGATGGCCTCCCACTGGACTCTAGAACCCGGTTACTTGTGCTCCCCACCTTGGGTCTATCTTAATGCGGAAAAGTAAATAATATACATCAATAGTGACATCATCCTCAACCCGGAAGTGTCCCAATAAAAGAATATTAAATACAACTTTACATGAATGAAAATTGAAAAACTCCTATCTCACGTAAAAAACCCTGGCTATTCAATCACGACGATCCAATATAACATATCACAGCAACACATAACATCACATGTCATCAACGTAAGTAAATATGTGTATCCCGAATTCCGTGAGAAAAGAAATGAAAAGAAAAGTAAATATAGCAACAAGATCGGAGATACCCCACATATTACACTTACGGTCGCAGAAAAGAAATGAAAAACTACATTAATTAGAATCCGCATATTTGTTAGACATCATAAACCCGGAATATCACATATTCCGAATTTCATGCCTAACCTATAAACCTTGCATTTTAGTTTCGGATTGAAAACACTTTTCAATAACCAGTCGGGTAATTCAACAGGATTCCCGATAAAATAATTGAATATTCTTCGGGAACTTTTGTAGATGGCTGCACCTGATGCCGTCGACGAAGTGCACTTAGGCGGAACACCGTAGCCGCGAGCACCCGACCGGATGCTTTTGGCTATGGGGTTCTCCTATAGTCACTTGATCGGGGCTATGGGGCATGGGTATTTAATAATGTTATCCGGCGAGTGTTCGCGTACAATACGAGATTGCGACGGAGTTTTGATCCGAATCAAAACTCCATGGCAATTTATCAAACGAGACTAAACCGCTAGATTTACTAAACACTAACTAGTTTTCTCAAAACTAATTATTGTGGATTCCAAATATTGTTTCACATATCATCATAATCTATACGACGTTAAACATTTCGATTGATTTATCAAACACCCACAAATCACAGAGACCTCAACAACTTGAGCCTAACTAAAAATACCCAAAATGTGCTAAATATCATAATGGAGCAGCACAAGAAGCACGATCCCTCAATCCCACAAACTTGCTGCGGAACCACGGCCAAACAAGGGGTTAAGCTACAGTTCCGCGGCGCTTTGAAGGAATAGGGGCCTCGTACTTCTTGCGGCTCCATAAAATACCCTGCACGATTTTCTGACTATGTTTAATCTGAAAAATTCCAACTTTTGAAAAATGGACAGAAACTTGGTCAAAATCGGGTTTTCGAAGTTCGATCGAACACTTTAACGTCGTTTATACATTACCTAATGCTCTAGCTTGGCTCTGATACTATGAAAGTGTTTCCTAGCTCCACAACTAGGTTTTTATCGGCATCAAGTATGCAATTTAAATTTTTTTAGGGTGCTAAGCTACACTAACCTAGTATCTAATTAGAGTATTAAGGTTTAAGATATGATATAAAACAAATTTTACTCTAAGTGATGGAGACTACAACCTTTGTAGACCAAGTCCTTCTCTTCTCAAGCTCCGAGTAGTAGTCCCTACGACTCCTCTTAGCTCCACTTGAAGAAATGAACGAGCTTGCTTCGCAATTTTCGAGGCCGAAAATGATTCACCTTGAACCTTCTCTAGGTCAAGCTACCTCTTCACTAATCATGCATTAGTGAAGGAAACAGCCTAATCCAAATGGCTAATTTAGATTAAGATGATGAAGTAGGTGTTTTGGCTCACTTGGAATTTTCTAAAGGCTTAGTGTTCACAACTCATATGAGGGTTGAGGCTTGGAGGAGGAAGAAGAAGATAATGGAGAGAGCAAAAGAAATAAGCTAAGCATGCTAGCAAGTGAAGAATGGCTCTTTATTTTCCTCACTTATTAAAGCATGGAATATTATCAAATAATATATTGCAACCATGCTTCTATAGTAAAAACAAATGAATAAACAAATAGAAAAAGCTATGCCTCACCCATTCCATAAATATCCCCCCATTTTCCACCTTATTTTTCTATTTTCTCAAAATAGAAAATCCAAATATATATATCACACACACACACACACACACGCATATTAAGAGAATAGAAACTTTAAGTGAGCTTAATATTAGATAATATATAATTATATCAAATATAAATATATATATCAAATTATTAAATCAACACTTGATTTAATAATCCGGTTATATTATATATAATCGACTAATATCATTTATCTATATATCACATTATCAAATCAACACTTGATTTAATAATCCGGTTATATCACATATACCTAACTAATATCAAATGTCGCCAGATTAGAATACGGTATCACATACTTATATTTAATCAGGCTCCCGAACATATCAGTATATGTGCCCTACTTCGTTTTGCTTGAACTAGGAAACCTCTGTGTGGGACTCTAAAGACTCGTCAATACGCCAGCAGTAGGTAATGATCATATCAGTTATCCATAAGCCGTCAGCGGTACTAGCTGGACGTAACGGCTACCCAGGTATTGAGCGATTAGAAGATCAAAAAGCAAGCTTGTCCAAACTCCCATGAAGTCTATAAGTAACACTTACCGTACAGTCCTGTCTCTTCGTCTAATATGTCGCATATCGAGTCTAGGGGTGGAATCATTAGACCCCAGTAACTTGATAAGTCATGCCGATGTGTGGCTCATAACGGTTCGAGAAACTATTAATAACACTTACCAGTAAATCTCATCAGCCCTGGCCAAGGACTTGCTGTTATAGCCAATTGAGCATAGCGCAACATCAACTCCCTATACCGGGAGAGACGAAACCCCTCCTATCGCTCACTGCCTCCATGTGACTCGGGACCATACCCAAAATCCACCTGTTTGCATGCCTACTTTGAGCCGTGGTAGGGAGGAAATCAAAGCACAATAGAAACCACACAAGACATTATGACGATCTCGAGTTTACAGACTAACATGTACCAGTGTCACCAAAGAACTGCTATCTGACAATAGGTATGGTACCATCTAAGAGTTCTCGGTGAGTCCTGTTCGGTGTACCCATTCTCTAATGAGCACCTATGTACAATATTTGATGTCAAAAACCAATAGTTATAGGATCAAACCATCACCCCCTACAGGGTCAAGAAACGTACACACTAGTCTACTCTGGAATATCGATGCCCTGTTTCGATACTCTCTCGACTAGGAACAATTAAAGGATGTGCTTGTGGACTACACAAGTCCCAGTAGTATAATTCGTATCTTAGTCCTGGTATTCATGCAAACATCCTAAGGGCTTTATCAACTTGTATAAGAGTGATAGTATAATAATACAAGTGTACATGTTAAGATAAAGAGCAACCAGATAGCATATTATCATGTCGAGCAAGAAAGTCCTCTATATATATGCCCAAACATCCACTATATCATACAATAATGGCCTCTAGGGCATACATATTCCTAACAATTTAAACTTTAGATAATAAGTTTCTTACTCTTAAGAAGTGGTATAAATTTCTAAAACTAATGTATTTCCCCCTTAATCATAGCACCAAAAATATAACATGAAAAAGCAACACGAAAACAACAATGGCATCTCTGATCTAAGAAAAGTTGGGCATGACATAGGTTCAAGATAAAAGTGTCCATGATGTATAAGTTTATGATTAAATTAACTACTACCCTCATGCTCAGGGGTGTTGAGAACCAATGATGCATATTTTTAAGAAATAACTTTTGATGCATATTTTTAAGAAATAACTTTTTGTAAATTCTTTGAAAAATGGTCAACTCAAACATGAAAATAGCTAGGGCCTAAAGAAGTTTTTTATACTTCTGTAAAAGCAAGTAATCTGCTGAAACACAAATATTAAGTGCTAATACATCAAGACTATCTTCGTATGGCTTATCATAGATGCAGCTAGTAAAGCAATGAAGCTAAAAGTGTGTCCATAGTATTCTCACTGTAAAGATATAAAAAAATTCAAATATTTAATTTCCCTCTAAATTATTCCTCCTTGTTGAGAAACAATCAACAACATTCTATAGGCTATATCTATGCTGTGTTAACAAATCTACCAACAAGCTAAACATCTAAAATTCACGAGAGAAGCAAACTAATGTATTTTATTTAAGTAGTAATATTAATAGATATCATAGACAAGCAAGATACTTGTAAATTCAAACTGAAAAAGAAGACGATGAAAAAACACAGTGCGGGGCAATTCAAAAGAGTACCTTATATCAAGCTCTTCCGACTTTTGTACTGCTTCCTGAGCAGCCTTAACCACTTGATTTGTCATGCCATGTTGTGAGCAAAAACGTCTCTGTGCATATATCAAAACCAAAAAGCCACATAAAGAATAAAGACTGGACACATTGAAACAAAATTACAGAAGAACCATGGAAATATGTAAAGAGTCAAAAATGAAACCCAACTGCTTCAAAATACTAGGAAATTTCCAGCATGTATAGTATCCATCTCCATCGATTGGCCCATCTCAACTTCAAGCTGCTTAACAATGAACTCTTTTGCGTGACCAATTTCTTTGTTCCACTTCTCTCATTCCATTATTGTTCTCATTCCATGTCTTTTATGTATTTCAAATCTAATGGTGATACAAGCACCCTTGAGTTGTTCGACTACATAGATCATCAACCATTGGATGAAAATTTAAATGATTTCTTGGAGGGGAAATAAGCACTACAACATGACATCTTCTGCCTATGACTACTATTTTACCCCAAGTTTATCAATTTACAATCAACTTCATATCATGCAAATAACCGGAAAACACTTATACCACAATAAGTTTACATTTTACCCCTAACCGATAAGAACCAAATGTGAAAATAATGGCATTTACCTCCTCGACCATTTGATTCGTATACCCTCTCTGACAAGTCAACTGCTTCATCCAGACTTTAACAATCTGAAATAAAAATACTGCAAAGTTTTAGTCATAAAAGATTTTAACATGTAAGCTGTATGATTAAGCATAATGTCCAAAATAGTCATCAACATTGTCTACAACTTGTAAACCAACAACCAAGTATCTACATCATACCATAGCAATATAAGTAACGACATCTTTCTAATTTCCATCACCATCGCTCAAAGTAAACAACAACTGGTATCTTTCTAAATAGCATATCCTATTGAATAATCAATAAATCAAAAGAGTACTTCTTAAATAAATTACTAAAAGCATTATACAAAAATTTATTAGAAAAAAGTAATTTCGTCACCTGGTCAATTTTCCCTAAGACCTCTTCTCCCTTCACAGCTTCATCCATGCTCTCGTAGAGTCCAACATCGACCAAAAACTTCCACAATCAACAAACCAATTCAATTTCAACAAAGTTCAAATCTTTAGTCCACAAAAATTAAAAAATACATACTTTCTTTAGTTCCGAACTCCGCTGTCGATCAACCTCCATCGGCCTCCATCCACCCCTAAAAGCCCCACATTAGCAAATTTTTAAATATTTTAAAAAATGTACCTGAATCGGTGACGACGAGCGGCGACAATGAACGACGATAGAGATGGAGGCGGCGCTGGCGAACAGCAACGACGAACGACGGTAGGGAATTTTTTGGGGGTAAATTTTTTGAGGGCATGGGGGGGGGGGAATTTTCTTAGGGCAGGGTAGAGGATTTAGGCTTGGGGGCGACGAGGAGGAGGGCTTGGTGACAAGGAGGGCGGCTCTGGAAGGAGGAGGAAGCGACAAGGGCTCGATCGGCGAAGGAGGAAGCAAAGAAGTGGAGGGAAAGCTCGGGAAGGAGGAGGGCTAGGGTGCAGGGGCGAGGAAAATTTGGGACAAATTGGACGTGGGGGAAGGATAAAGCGGATTTTCGGTTTTTTCCTTAAAATTAAAAAAAAAACCCTACCTTGGCCCTACGGTGTCCACGGTAGGGGTTTCTCTTGCGGTACTGTAGAAGCAATTACAAATATTAATTTTTAATAATTTTTTATGTGTAAATGCTTCTACGGTGGGAACCGTACCGTAGGGGCAATCCATCTTTATACTAGTTTGTGTAGAGACAGAGAGAGAGAGATAGATGTATTGTGTTGTAAATTGTAATCTTTGAGGATACTAATCTTAATATTTTCCATATCCAAAGTCCATGGTTCTTAACAAAGGCAAGTGTCAAACCAAACACATTTCAAATTAGAAGCGGAAAGTAGGTCCTAGTACCTCTACTAAGGTTTTAAGAATATCAAGTATGCAATTTTAAAATTTTAAAGGGCTAAGTCTACTTATCAAGATCATACTAAAGGTTTAGGTTACAAATGAAAGTAACTAGAGTTCTATTCTAAGTGAAGAGGAGCTACAACCTTTGTAGCCAAGTCCTTCACTTCAAATGCTCCTTATAGTAATCCCTTGGACTCCTTCTAGGGCTCCATTTGAAGAAAAGAACGAACTTGCTCGAAGTCTTCTTCATCGAAGATGATCCATCCTGAGGCAACTCACACTCAAACTCATACTTCACTAATCAAGGAATTAGTGAAGAGAATAATCTAAACTAAATTGCTAGAATAGTTTAGGTTGATGAAATAGGGTGTTTGCTTACTAAAAATCTTTCGTTTTTCTTTTTCTCTTAAGTGAATAGCATCACAAGAGAAGAAGTGAAGAAGATGAAGATGAGGATGAGAATGAGATAGACTTCGAATTGTGATCAAGATTCATATGAATACTACCATGCTCATCTCTTTTAGGGTTAAACAAGAATGACTCACTTGAAGAAAATGAGTCATTCTTTTTACCCATTAAAAAGATAAATGATAAATCCAAATGTTCTTATCCACATTTCCATGTAATTCTCATACATCCATCTTATGTGTATCATCAATTATGATACAATATGAATATATATTTATATCATATATATAAATATATAACGAGAAGAAAATATCAAGTGAGCATAATATTAGTTTATATATATATATATATCAAATTATTAAATCAACACGTAATTCAATAATCCGGTTATATCATATATAACCCGACTAATATCATATAATGCTAGATTAGAATACGGTATCATATATCCGTATTTAATCAAGCTCCCGCACATATCTCCATGCACGCCCTACTTCGTTTCACTTGATCTAGGAAAGCTCTATGTAGGGCTCTAAAGACTCGTCAATACGCTGACAGTAGGTAATGATCACATCAAATATCTATAAGCCGTCAGCGGTACTAGCTGCATATAACGGCTACCCAGGTATTGAACGAATAGAAGATCAACAAGTAAACTTGTCCAAACTCCCGTAAAGCCTATAGGCAACACTTACCATATAGTCCGATCTCTTCGTCTGATATGTTGCATATCGAGTCTTGGGGTGGAATAGTCAGACCCAATAACTCGATAAGTCATGCCGATGTGTGGATAACAAATCGAGAAACTACTGATAACACTTATCAATAAATTTCATCAGCCCTGACCAGGGACTTGCTGTTATAGCCAATCGAGTATAACATAACATCAACTCCCAATACCGGGAGAGACGAAATCTCTCCTATTGCTCACTGCCTCCATATGACTTGGGACTGTACCCAACTACCATCTGTTTGCATAACTTAGTAGAGCCATGGTAAGGAGGTGATCAAAACACAGTGGGAACCATACAAGACACTATGACGATCTCGGGTCTACAGACTAACCTGTACAAGTGTCGCCAGAGATTTGCTATCTGACGATAGGTATGGTACCATCTAGGAGTTCTCGGCGAGTCCGTTCGGTGTACTCATTCTCCAATGAGCACCTGTGTACAATCTTTGATGTCAAATATCAATGTTTATGGGATCAACTATCGCCCTATACAGGGTCAAGAAACGCACACACTAGTCTACTTTGGAATATCGATGCCCTGTCTCGATACTCTCTCGACTAGGAACACTTCAAGGATGTGCTTGTGGGCTACACAGGCCCCACTAGTATGATCTACATCATATTCCTAGTAGTCAAGAAAAATATCCTAAGGGCTTTATCAACATGTATCAGTGAAATAGTAAACTAGAGCAAATGTACATGTTAAGATAAAGAATAACAAGATAGCATACTATCATGTTGAGCAAGAAAGTCCTCCATATGTATATTTCCAAGCATCCAATACAATATATAATAATGGCCTCTAGGGCATACATATTCCTAACAATCTCCCACTTGCACTAAGGCCAGTTGTTGTAGTATCTCATACCCAACATCCCAAAAAGTCTCTCGAACTGCGTCTGGGGAAGGGCCTTCGTGTTGTCTTTCGTGTCAACTCTCCTGACGTTGATCTTGCGGAGATCAACTATCTCCCGGATCAGATAATACCGCCTCAGAATATTTCTGGATCGCTGATGGGATCGGAGTTCCTTGGCCAAAACCATAGCTCTATTGTTATCACAATACAAGGGTATTGGATCAACAATGGATGGAACCATACCTAGTTCAATGATAAACTTTTTCATCCAAACAGCCTCTTTGGCAGCATCTTTAGCAGCGATGTATTCAGCCTCCATCGTCGAGTCTGTAACGGTATCTTTCTTGGAACTCTTCCAACATACTGCCCCTCCATTGAGGGTGAAGACAAAAACCGAGACAGACTTGCTATCATCCTTATCACTCTGGAAGCTCGAATCGGTAAAGGACTCCATTTGGAGTTCTCCGTTACCATACACCAAGAACATTTCATTGGTCCTTTGTAAGTACTTAAGAATGTTCTTCACAGCTATCCAGTGCTTCTCTCCTGGGTCTGATTGATACCTGCTTACTACACTAAGTGCGTAAGATACATCCGGTTTGGTACATAACATCTCGTACATGATAGACCCGACTGCAGAAGTATAGGGTGTCATGTTTATTTGAGCTATCTCCTCATCAATCTTGGGAGACATCTCTTTGGAGAGGTTAATCCCTGAGCAAGCGGGTAAGTTACCATGTTTGGAATCTTCCATACTAAACCTCTTTAGTATGGTGTCTATATACCTGGATTGGAACAATCCTAACATCCTTTTAGATATATCCCTATAGATCTTTATCCCCAGTATGTAGGAGGCATCACTCAGATCTTTCATGGAGAACTTTTGAGATAAGAAGAATTTGACTGAGTGCAGTATAGGAACATCATTTTCTATCAAGAGTATGTCATCCACATACAATACGAGGAAAATAGCCTTACTCTCTACTATCGTTTTATATATACAAGGTTCATCTATATTTTTGGTGAAGTTAAACTCTTTGACTATTAGATCAAAACAAATGTTCCAGCTCCGCGATACCTTCTTTAATCCATAGATTGATTTAAGCAGCTTGCAATCCTTTCCGCTGCTCCCACTGTCTTTGAAACCCTCTGGCTGTGTCATATACACACTTTCTTTTAAATCACAATTTAGAAAAACGGTCTTGACTTCCATCTGCCAGATTTTATAGTCATGGTATGCAGCAATAGCAAGTAGAATCCTGATGGACTTAAGCATAGACATTGAAGAAGAGGTCTCTGTTCACCGCTGAAAGACCGGACCGCGACGTTGGGACGTCTGGCCTGAATTTTGGGGGCAGATGCTATTTGGATTTATCCATCCATCTCTCCAAAGATACCAAGTTGATTTATGGCACCATAAATCGGAGGTTTGGACAGACGCGACTGTTGTAGCGTGACTGTAACATTTCAGAAAAATAAAATATTATTTTTGGAATTTAAATAAATAAAATAATAAATTTTGTGAATATTATAAAAGTATAAAAATTGGTTTTAATGAAGTAGTATGATTATATACTTATAGTTTGGAAAAATAATTAGAAAATTTATATGAATTATTTATTTTGAAAGTGTTTAGTTGATTTGGACATTTTATAAATTATTATATAATTAATTGTATACAAGTTAATGCTAAACTTGATTATTATTCACTATTTATGCATTAATCTTGTTATGACATGCAACATGTTATGTTTGCAATACTTGTTACATATTTTTGAACCATGGCTTCATTTGCATTGTATGTTTTATTTGTTGTTTTGTTTTAAAAAGAGAAAAAGAAAATAAAAGAAAAGAAAAGATAAGAGAGTAAGGGTGGGGACATGGGAGCATAGGAGAGAGGGAGAGAGAGTGAGAATGTTCCACACCCTTCTTTAGCCTTCCTTCATCTCTTTATTTTCTTCACCTCCTCATTCTCTTCTTCATTTCTTCTTCTCCTCCTCCTTCATCCTCCATCACCTCCTTTACCATCCTCAAACACTCCCAAATCTGCACCAAAATACCATGCCACCTTCACAAAAAATGATCATAAGCTCACTACAAACCCCATGGTAAGATCAAGTTGAGGCTTTGAACACTTTGGATAATCTAGGGTTTTTCTTAAGTTGCCCCATGAGATAAATCCTACACTTTTAGTTAAGTAATTAGCTTTCCTAACCTCCTATAGTAGTTTAGAGTTAATCTAATGAAGATTAGTAATCTTGGAAAATTCTAAGTTGAGGTTTAGGAGATGTTTTGAACTATGGAGGTGTATTTGAGGTGTAATTAGTGACTACAACCCCTGTAGTGTTTGATTTATGGACTAAACCTAAGACTAAACCCCAAACCATGAACTTAGAAATATCCGATATCGGGTTTTGTGAGAATTTGTGATGATATTCTAGGATCTACTATAACTAGTGAGCTCTGAAAATTAATTAGCGATCACAGAGAGATGTGTAAGTGATTATGAGCTTACCCTAGAGACCAGAGACCCCAACTTGACTTTCTGGCCGCAAATAAAACCAATTTGGCCTCCTGCCTGGGTATAGGTGTTTGGGTTCGTGCTTAGTCCATGGTTTCTTTATCTTATAATTAGATCTATACTATATGCAAAATTGGCTAATTTAACATAGGGTAAAATCTGGAGGTATTTTCTTAAGTTTCTGTTTTGGTTTTGCGACTTTTAGAGACTTGAGTTTTGGTATTTAAGGTTTTGGCTCGGTTGTTTGACGTTTGTCCGTCGACGTCGAGAGTTGTTGGTTATTTTTGCATGCGTAGGCTATATGTTCTAACCTATAAGCACTTCGCGTGTCATGTCGGTTTTCGAATATGATTTTGACGCGACATGATATGTTTTGAACTGTAGGTACCCTCACGTAGACTTCGGGACGATAAGAGAGAGTAAGGCGTCATTGTTTTCAGCAAGTAAGGATCAAAGCTGAGTAGATGTATATCTACGGGTGAAGTCGGGTGGACGGTGTATAGCACCCCCGCAACCGTAGAATAGGATATTTCTATATTACTTATATATGTTGATGTGATATATGAATAATTAGCAAATAAGGTTTCTAGGAGACCTTAGGTTTGAGTATGCGTACTTGTAGGAATGTATACTCTTAGTTTATCCTTACCTTAGTCATGAATCGTAGTTTATGTGTTGTCACACACACACATACACTTGGTATATATATATATATATATATATATTTGTGTGTGTGTGTATATGTATATGTGTGTGTGTGTATGTGTTTATATATATATATATATATATATATATATATATATATATATATATATATATAGACACATGCACATGAGATGAGGATATTATGTTATTGGGTATGAGTCGATATGATCGGACATGATGTCGTGATGTAATGATATTTGATCGAATGAGACCTCGTATATGATATATTAAAGGATCATTGGGCGTTATATACATACATGCAGCAACATGTGACCTGATAAAATAATAGATTGTACGAGGCCTTAGACCCATACCCCTAATTATTGATATTGTACGACGATTGATACCGTACGAACTTTATAATATATGTATGATATTTGACCCATACCCTCGATTTTGAGGATGTTGTACGATAGATTTTACTGTACAAGGTATATATGATGATTGATCCACATTCTTTACTCGAGAATGCCGTACGATGTATATTACCGTATGTGATGCTATGAGGCTGGATCACCGACTACTAGATATATCGACTCGGATATGCTTTCGTTTCCTATTTACTTTCGACTCGTTTCTTAGTTTAGTCTTTAGTTGCTTAGATAGATGTTAGCTTAGGCTCGAGTCATACCTATTTTTCAAAACTACGAATCGTAGGCATTTTCAAAGGATAAACCGAGGGAAGCTATGGATTTTCAAAAGACATCTCTTTTCTGAAAATACCGTAGTCTCTACTTTTTTAAAAACAACGATTCGTGCTTTTTAAACACGATAAACGATATGGCTCGTATATAGATTTATATACCTTATTCTTGCTTTTACTGTTTATTTTCTGTTATGATCTCATCTGCTAGGACACCTGCACTATTACCAATGATACGCATGTTGCAGGTACACTTGCTTGCCGGTTCACACATATCAGCATTGGTAATTTCCATGTTACGTACACTGTAGTAACCGCTATTCCATTGTATACACTGATAATTGTAGCTAAGTAGTACTGTTTTGCATTCATGATATCATATGCTAGTTTAGACTTTGAATTTTTTACTTAGATACCATATGCATTTGTATACATACATTCCGGTTATATACTGCAGTTGGACTTTATGCCGATATTCATTGTTCATTATTAGCTCATGATTTTGAGATTCCGATTTTCATGAGATTTCTGGATTTGGGAAACCGCATGTGAAATTGAAAACTATGCTCCTTTTAAAAGAAAATTGTGGTTTTCCCTTGTTATGATGTGTGGCGTCTACCATGAGATTTCTCGGTTCTAGAGCATATATGATATATGATTACCCGACTCGAGGAGTGAGGCGACACTGATTATGGGTATATGGTAGACCCGGTACGGTACCCCGGGGCAAGAAGGCCGTAAAGAGATTGAGATGTTGAACCCGGCAGGGGAGCACTACCGACCGGTGATATTTGACTCGGCGGACATCCGGAGGATACCGACCACAGTCGTGAGGTCAGATGATATGGGGCCGATCCGGATAGACAGAGCCCGAGATATGAGGATTATGTGTCGCTGATGGACACGACTTTCATGATGGTTTCGAGTGTCGATACTTGACACTCAGGTTTTATTATGATTTTTTGTGTCGTTGTTGGACACACGTTGAGTGATGCATTCATACATTATACATATGACAGGTTATTATCTTATGACACAGACACGAGTACATGGGTTTCACACTTATGCTTATACTTTCACCCTTAGTATCACTTGACGTCTTTTATTACTATTATTATATTGTATGACCTAGGAGATAGTCATACATTCGGTTTCTACTCGGTGATATCTTCTACTCACGAGTTGGCAACTCACCCCCGTTGTGCCACAGTGTTCTTGCAGGTTTGGCCGCACAGGTTCCGTAGCGGCTTCGCCGGTACTCCATTTGCTTCTGGGTGATTGCTTTGGTAGGCGGGGTTCACTTGCATCGTGACCACCATTGTATTTGTATATTATTTCAGTTGTATCTAGTTAAAGCTCCATCAACCAGACTATATATATTTAGTAGACTTAGAAACCACAGTTTGTATATTCTTTTGGTCTTAGAGTCGCGGTTATGTATTATTCTTTATTCCTTGTTTTCTTAATGATGCTTGTTTTCCTTATTTTCTTTCTGAGTTTTGATCCTCGCCTTCGGCGTTGCATATTTATTATCTTGCGTGGTTGTTTCCGTCATTTGGCAAAGAGCTAGCTCCCGCTCGGGGATGCCTATTACTATTATTTCTTGTATTGTTTTCGGGTTAAAATTTACAAAGGAGGTACTGCCCAAATATCAAATGACGAAATTGTTTTCAAGATAGATACAAAATATTGCATTTTCATATGATATTACTTATACTTTTAAAAGAAAAACTTGATTTTATTAAACCTTTATTTCAAAACCGCACCTCCACTATTTTCCCTAAAAGGTTAAGATTTCTGGGCTTTTGGCTTACTTGAATTAGGTGGGGTCCTATAGACTTCACATGATTCAAGTGCCAGTCACATATCTTTTTCGGGTCGTGACAAAGTTGGTATATCAGATTCCCCCTAATTTGTGAGGGGTTTTTTGATTGTGGGGACGCTCTTCCATACAGACTGCCACGACCCGAAATTGGCACGTGACGACCCTTAAGCCACGCAACATCCACAGGCGTAATGCAATCTATGTAAGCCGAAAACCCAGGAATCTAAACCATCAAAAGTAGTAAGTGATAAGAACATTGTTAATACTTTTGAAATATCTACAAATTTTTTAAAGTCCAACTTTTACTTCCTTTAAAATTTTGGCAATACCTCCTTTGTAAAAATTAGCCCCAAAAAGGGTACAACATAAATATAAGTAAAAGCATCCCCAACAGGAGAAAATCCATGCCCAAAGGCGGAAAACAACCACCACAAGCAGATATATGATGCCGTAGCGAAGAAAAAGACGATATAAAGTGAAACTGCATAAAAAACCTCCAAGGTCACAAGATAATATATAATATCGTCCTCACAACTCATCTCTAAGTCAATACATGAAGTAGTAGATTGAGAGTACTGGATACAACGAATATACAATCAGCATCATCGGATAACCGCAAAACCCACCTATAGCAAAACTGCACCCAGTCAGCCGTAGCGGTATCCGCTGCAAAAGATGATACGATAGATGAAAGACCGACCGCGACTGCCCTGAGGGACTACCTGCAAAACACTGTGGCACAACGGGGGTGAGTTGCCAACTCGTGAATAGTAAATAACATATCCAGGTAATCGCAAGTATGCACGTACTACGATGGTCTATCACATGCAAGCTGATAGCAGTAAATGGCAATATGTAAATACAACAGTCATGAAAGGCACTCTATCAGGTACTACTAATACATGAAGCAAAGCATATCAAATAAATGTTGAGTATGGAATAAAACACATTCTGTAAGTCTCATGAAACCTGAGTGTCTAATATCGACACTCGAAAAGATCATGAAAACTAGTGTCTAGTATCGACATATAAATACTCCTCTATCAGGTGTTGTCACCACGACTGGCCCTGATAGGTACGTATCATACGTCTCTCGGAAACCCGATTGCCCAGCTTCGACACTCAAAATTTCTTGTATCCATACGTACATGACTCCGGTCGGTATTACCACGATAACCGCCGAGTCTAAGTAATGTCACCGGTAAGGTAGTACTCCCCTGCCTCGAGCTCATTGCCATCATCTGCGATCTTCTTGGTCCGGGGTACCTCCGGGCCCCACCTGTTGCGCCACGGCAGCGCCCCGGCCTCGTACTCGAGGCCAAAATGCGGAATAAAAATTTTCCTTACTCGGAAACCGGCGCTACCGCGGACAATGAAAACCCGGATCGTTTACCATTAACCTAATGCTAGCAATCAAGAGATAGGGTGAGAAGTATACCAAGAGATCCGAGTCCTCCGGTCTTCTCATCATCGCCCCGATCTCCCGCGGAAAGTCTTGCCTCCACATCGTCGTCTCCTCGCCGGAAAGGGCACCACAACGCCTGCGTTTTTACGGGCTCCCGCCTCAATACCGAGACAACTCGCGCATGAAGCCGGCAACTCGACATGCTCAAGATATGCTGTAGAATGTAGTGTAGGTGTCTCACTTGGGTTTTGGTTGCCTTGATGGAGGAAATGAGATAAGAAAAATGGTGCTTGCATTTTTCTAGCATGAATGAAATCAAGAAGATGAAACTCTCAAGAATGAAGAACTCTCTCCTTCTTCTTCTCTCTTTCTTTTTCCTCTCATGAAAAACTTATCATATTCATCAAGTGAGAAGAAGAATGGTGGAGGAAACAATATGAACACAAAAACATGAAGGGAGGTGAGTGTAGGAAAAAGGAGAGGGTGACCATATCCTAACACCATCATCACAATCTCACATCAAGCTTAAAATCAATCCTAATCACCTTTTCAAGAAATGATGATAGAAAAGAAAGGAATATAAAAGATGCTTTCATAATAAATACTTTTACAAATAAAACCTCCACCAAATGTAATTTGCAAAACTGCAAATTACCCCCTCCATCAGAAAAGTCCGGCCGGGAAAGAACAAAGGAAAACCGGCCGGAACGGAATGCAAACTGGCAACTCCAGAAAACTGGTCCCGTAATAAATTACAGGAAAACCCCGATACTGTGCATACACACCCGCATCTGTATTCCGACCGGATACAAATGCAATGAGACAAAATCTACACTGTACTAAACTAGGACCGGCTTAAGCCAAAGCCGGCTAGTAAAATCCGTTCGATCCTGATCCGTGCAATACCGCACGTATCAGATCGAACACTGCCATATAACCATACGGCCACTAGTACAAACCGTCCGATCCTGATCCGTGCAATACCGCACGTATCTGATCGGACCCTGCCATATCTCCATACGCCTCTACAGCGTTTCGCCCGAAAGCTTGAGTAACTGTATGTGTGGTGGACTCTAAAGACTCGTCAATACTATGGCTGTGGATTTAACTACTAGCACGTCAGAGGTATCAGCCAATACGTGACGGGCCACCAGCTATTGACCAAAAGGGACGCCGATGAGCGAACTCATCCTGACACCCTACTGAGCCTGTCAGTGACAATATCCGTACAGTCCGGTCCGTTCGTCTATGAGCATCGCATGTCGGGCCTAGGGGGTTGGTAAAAGTCAGACCCCCAAAAGCGGTACAAGTCGTGTCGGAGTGTAGCACAGAACGCCCTGAGATACTACTGGAATACCTACCAGTAAATCTCCTGCCTCGGCCGAGGGCTTTGCGTAATGGCTCTCCTAGACACAGCGCGACCTCACCCCCAATACCGGGAGAGACGAACCCCTGAAGATCCGCTCACTGCCTCCATGTGGCTCGGGACTGTACCCAACTAAAACCTGTTTGCGCGACTCCTTTGAGCCGTGGTAGGGTAGTAATCAAAGCACAGTGGGAACTCACACGAGACAAATGACGATCCTCAGGTCGATGAACTAACCTGTACACATGTCACCAGGGAACTGCTATCTGACGTCTGGTATAAGACCAACTAGCAGGTTCCCGGCGAGTCCTGTCCGGTGTACTCACAACCCAATGAGCACCTGTATACATCTTAGGTGAACCAACTGACACCAGTGGCTTGTGAGACCGGCCACCGCCCCTCGTCGGGGTCTCGACTGTATACACTAGTCTACTAATGGAGTATCGATGCCCTGTCTCGAAACTCCTACGACTAGGGACCTTTTAAGGATGTGCTTATAGACTACCAGCTCCCACGTATATGATCGCCATCATACTGCTGGTGGTCAAGCAAGAATCCTAGGGGCTCTATCAACGTGTAATAGCGACATGTCAGGTCACCTAAAGCAGTACACGATGATAAAGGTAAACCAGATAGCATACTATTATCTCGAGTAAGACTGTCCTACCGGGATAGGTCCTCCCTCAATCATTGCAATCACGTGCCTGTGATCCAATAATTGACTCTGAGGGCACTATCTCCAACACCACCATGTACCCGCACATGGCCCACTCCACTCCTCACATCGGGTATATATCACAAATCTCAGAACCGAGAAATCTCATGGTGGACGCATCGAAATATCATATCAAGAGAAACCAGGTTTTTCAAATAATGCATAATTTTATGAAACTACCACGGTCCTTAAATCTAGAAAACATCAAGTAATGAATAAGAATATTTGCAACGATCATTATGATGATATATATTATATAGGTGTACATATATAACAGCGTCCCATACCACTGATATATATATATACATGTATATATATCAGCATCCCATACCACTGATATATATACCCAGGAGTAAAAAATCCAGAAAACATCATATGAAATCCATATATCAATATGAAATCCATGAAATATAATATATGAAACATGAATCAGTAATATGAGTATATAAAGGAAAAACAGCTATTTAACTGCAACAAGTTATTAAATATATCATGCGGTTCCTAATTTCTCCGAAAATCCATACAACATCATATAAAGATGAACATGTAGCTATAGCCAGGTATGCTTAACCAGGTCCGTATAGCAAGATATTTGTATCTATATGTAAGCATGTATGCATGATGCATTTCATATGCGCAATAGCATAAGAATCAATGTCTCCATGTTGGTGACAAAACAATACCACATAGGTATATGTAACTCTAGCAAGGTAAATGGGTGTACATGTAAGTATGTGTGCGAGATGTATAAGTAGCTATAGCCAGGTATGTATCTATATCTGTCAATAATGATGTAATATCATACGGGTGTATGTAAGTATGTATGCAAGATGTACATGTAGCTAAGTCTCATATGTGTATATACCTATCAATAATGGTACAATACCATATGGGTATAGGGGTAGCTAGCGTAGGCATGGCAAGGCATATGTATAAGCATGTAGCTATACAGGTATGCTATATGTCATATGCATCAAGGAATATGAATCAATGTCTCAATGTCCCTAAGCAATACAATATTACATATGTATAGGTGTCAACTATATCTCGTATATATCTGGGTTGTGCGTGTCATGGCAATTATCGACGGAGTCTGTAGCATACAATTAGTGCTCGTGTAACATGAACCGTTAATAATGGTGTTGTTTCTCATCAATACTATGTCCATATGCAAATAGGAAAATGAGGTATGCAACAAAGGTACACATGCACAATCAATGTCCATATACTTAATATCAAGAATCATATCATTTAATCTAGCCCAGACGCATAACGCCATGCGGGCGATTCCCCTGTAGATGTTAAATCTACTCACAAATGATCTTGGGCTAAGTAAAGCCAACCACTCGTTTTCCCTTCTTCGCAGCGTCCGAAGTCCTCGCCTGCGTCCCTAAGATCATAAAACAACAATATAACAAGTTCATATTAGAAATCTACCAATAACACGTACAAACTACGTTTGACCAACGCACCAACTCCAAACAAACTCTCAAGTGTTCGTCTAGTGGCTAACGTGCGTAGCGACACTACGAAACCAACTTAAGAGCAACAGTAACATAAGAACACGAACCGTGTCGGATAACGTAACGCGCATAGTCGAAATACTAGAAAACAAGCAAAGTGATCCCAGATTTTGCTACACAACCAATTTGTAAAAGTTGCACATACCACAAGACAACACACAACCCCAGAGACCCCAGGCCAAAACCCAAACCCAAACACCCCAGTCTGGCCGCAAATTGCGGCCAGAAGCAATTTATTTGCATCCCAGTTTTTGTGGAATGGTCTCAGATTTTTATAGTTGGTTCTAGGTCACTACACAAGGTCATTGTGATGGGAACTTTTCCAATAAATATCTGGTTTGATAGCAGATCATCCGAGACACCAAAACTACACTAAAAATACGATATTTGCACGAAACTAAACTTTACGCGTTCTAAACTGAAACTTGCAAGCTACGCAATATTAAAAAGACTTACTTAATAGAAAGAGATCATTACCTACTCCCACAAGCTCAAAGATCCTAGCTTTCCAAACTCCAAGGGATGCTAGAGGCAAAACAAGGTTTAGGATGTGATTTGGTGAAGATTTTGTGAAGTTTAGTGAGGGATTTGTGATGGAAATGGTGAGTGTTCAGTTGAGATGAGAGAGGATGAAGAGATAATGAAGAGAGATAGAAAAATGAGAGAGAATGAGAGAGGGTGAGATGAAAAGAGAGAGAGGTGGGTGTAGGGTGAGATAAGTCCTTATTCTTACTCTCTCCCCTTCACCTCCATTAATGCCCATTAATTCCCTCCATGATTCACATTGCCACCCCCCTCATCCAAACAAATATCTCACACAATATCTAGGGTTAGGGTTAAGGTTTAAACAAAGGATTGGATTAGCTTAAGGTTGACATGGATACTAAACAAGATAACATAAACACACCCTCACATAAACGTGCACAAGTGTGTGCAAGCCATAACAAATAATAATAAATTATTAATTAAATGTTATAAAATATGAGAAAACCGAATTGGTAAACTTTTTACAGAAAACCCACATTATCGTCTTATTAACACTAATCGAAATCCTAAGGTGTTACACAGACGCAAGACCCCACGGTTAATTATGTTACCGTGTTGCGATAACTACTTTCTCCTTCTCCAAAAGTTCACTTCGTGTTGTGTTGTATTTGTTAGGATTTCTTAGCACCCTACTGGGTTTTCACAGTAACTACCATACTATATTTAAAAATTCTAAGGTGCTAATCAATCCTAAGTTAGGATCAAGCTAAAGTAAATAGACAAAATGAAACATGTAATCAACCATTACAAGTAGTGAGCAAGGAATACAACCTTTGTAGACCGGTCCTTCACTTCTAAAACTCCGTGTTGACGTCTTTTCGCTGCAATCATGGATCTCCCGAACTCTAGTATGGGTTCCCTCGGAGAAATGAACAACCTTTCTCAAAGTCTTCGAGGCCGAAGATGATCTACGTCGAGAAAACTCAAACTCAATCTAATCCTTCACTAGGTCATGAACTTTGTGAAGAGAACACCCTATAATACCCAAGCAAGTGTATAGGATGATGAAATAGGAAGTGGGCTCACTTTAGATTTTATTTTCTCACAATATTTCTTCATTAATCCAAAACCTAAAGAGCTTTGGAGTTGTGAAGAAGAAGATGAAGATGAGAGCAACAAAAAGAATGAGAATGAGTTATGCAACCATGGGTGAGTTATTATCTCATGCTAAACCATTGTAGAGACTTAACCATGGATTAATTTTAATGGTTGGGTTTAAAATATCTTAAGTAAAACAAAATGAGTGGACTTTGGTCAATAGTCTACAAGCTTCATGAAGCTTCAAGCCATGACCAATTTTCCACCTCATTTTGATTTGCCAAGATAAATAAAAGCCCCACATTATATGTAAGCATGGTGTAAGTCACACACACACCCAAGTTTGCATGTATCATCAAGCATGACACAAACATGTACACAAGTATATATCACATATATACTTAATACATAATCAAGTGAGAAAACAATCTTAAGTGAGCCACTACTAGTTAATGTAAAGTAATATATCAAATATATAATTATACATTAAATCATTAAATCAACACTTGATTTAATGATCCGGTCATATTACATATAACCGACTAATATCATGTGCATCAATTTATCGAATCAACACTTGATTCGATAACCCGGCTATATCACATATACCCGGTCGATAACACAAATTACGAGAATAGAATACGGTATCACATACTCGTATTATTCTCGGTCCTGCACATATCTCACATGTGCTCCTACTCCTTTCGCTTGAGCCAGGAAACCTTTGTGTAGGATTCTAAAGACTCGTCAATACGCCGACAGTGGGTGGTGATCATATCAAACACCCACAAGCCGCAAGAGGCGTGCTAAACGTAACGGCCACCCGGGTATTGAGCGATCAGAAGATCAACAAGCAAGCCTACTCATACTCCTGCGAATCCAATCAGTAACACTTACCGTACAGTCCGGTCTCTTCGTCTGATATGTCGCATATCTCGTCTAGGGGTGGTAAACGTCAGACCCCAGTAACTCGATAAGTCGTGCCGATATGAGGCTCATAACAGGTCAAGAAACTACTGGTAAAACTTACCAGTAAATCTCAGAATCAGCCTTGGCCAAGGACTTCATGTTATAGCCAATCGAGTACAGCGCAACATCAATTCCCAATACCGGGAGAGACGAATCCCCTCCTATCGCTCATTACCTCCATGTGACTCGGGAATGTACCCAAAAACCACCGTTTTGCACGTTCTCATGAACATGGTAAGGTGGAAATCAAATCACATTGGGAATCACACAAGACTCTATGACGATCTCGGGTCGACAGACTAACCTGTACCAGTGTCACTAGAGAACTACCATCTGACGTGAGGGATAATACCATCTAGGAGTTCTCGGCGAGTCCGTCCAGTGTACCCAGTCTCCACTGAGCACCCGTATATCATCTTTGATGTCAAACACCAATGGATATGAGATCATCCATCGCCCATCTACATAGGTCGAGAAGCTACACACTAGTCTACTCTGGTATATCGATGCCCTGTCTCGATACACTCATGACTAGGGACATTAAAGGATGTACTTACCGACTACCTTTGTCCTTCTAATATGATCTGCATCATAATCCAGGTAGTCAAGTACACATCCTAAGGGCTTTACCAATACGTAACAGAGAAACAATCAGTGTACATGTTAAGATAAAGAGCATACTATCATGTTGAGCAAGAAAGCCTCCTTATATATGTCCAAGAATCCACTACAATATACATCTCATGTACAGTAATGGCCTTTAGGGCATACATATAACTAACAATCTCCCACTTGCACTAGGTCCATCATATAGCAGTGGTTGTAGTATCACATACCCAACCATCCCATAAAAGTCGCTCTCTAGGAAAAGGCCTTTGTGAGTGAATCCGCCTGTTTTCCTCTGAGTCTGCTCTCCTAACCTCGATCCCCTGGAGATCAACCATCTCCATGATCAGGTGATACTTCCTTAGAATATGTCTGCGTCACTGATGGGACGGGGGTTCCTAGGCCTAATCCACAACTCCATTGTCACACAATGGTAGGAACGAAGTTCATCTCATGAACTAATATACACCCAGACTGCCTCTTTGGTAGCATCTTTGGTAGTGATGTATCCAGCCTTTATCATCTAGTTTGCCACGGTATCTAGCTTGGAACTCTTCCAACATTCCGTTCCTCCACTGAGGGTAAAGACAATGCCTGTGACTGACCTTCAGTCGACCTTACCACCCTGGAAGCCATCCAGTGATTCTCCCCAGTATCGATTGATACCATCTCACTACACCTAGTGAGAATTCTAACATCCACTTAGATCTATCTCATAGATCCAAAACCCAGGATTTAGGAGGTATCACCTTAATCCTATATGGAGAATCAATGTGATAAGAGGAGATTGACCGAGTGTAGCATAGGAAACGCCTTTCCTATCCAGAGTATGTGATCCATGACCAATACGAGGAATACCACCGTACTCTCTACTACCTTTTTTATATACAAGGTTCATCTACCATTTTGATGAAGTCAAACACTTTGACGACCACATCAAAACAGATGTTCCAACTCCGCGATGACTGCTTTAATTCGTAAAGCAACTGCACATGTTTCCGCTGCTCCCACTGTCTACGAAGCCCTCTGGCTGTGTACTTATAGACGCTTTTCTTCTAAATCATTATTTAGAAAAGCAGTCATGACACCCAACCGCCAGATATCGTAGTCATGGTATGTATTAATGGCAAGTAGGATCCGGATGGACTTAAGCATAGCCACTGGAGAAAAGGTTTCATCATTATCCACACCTGGTTGATGACGAGAACCTTTTACAACAAGTCTATCTTTGAAAGTCTCAACTTTTCTATCTACACCAAGTAATCTTCTCAAGATATACTTGCTCCTGATGGGGTTTAACCCTTCAGATATACCAACCAAAGTCCATACTTTGTTGGTGCACATAGATTCCATCTCAGATCGCATAGTATCCAACCATTCTTACAGAGTCCCTAATCTTGATGGCTTGCTCGAAACTTGTTGGGTCATCATCTCATGATGCAATTCTCGCTCCCACTTTCATAGAGAAAACCGAAGTATCTCTCAGGCGGATGAGGAACCTTACCAGATTGGCGGATAGGCTGAGGTTCGTTGGGAGCTATTGAATCCTCCGGTTCTACAAAATCATCAGATGTAGTTTTTATAGCTGGAACTCCTTCCAGTTCTACCTCATGACCACTAATTTCTTCACAAGAAATTCCCTTTCTAAAAGGTGGCATGCTGAGAAACAAAATACTTTTTGCTCCTCAGTGTGGTAGAAGATATTCCCTTGCGAATGCTTAGGATATCCTACAAACTTCTACAGAACAGACCTTGCCTCGAGCTTGTCCGGATTTTGCTTTTGACATAGGCCGGACAACCCCAAATCTTAACTTATTTAAGAGATGGGCTCTTCCCATACCATATCACATATGGAATGGTAGGCACCTGATTTGGCTGGAACCCTATTCAATAGGTATGCAACTTCTCAAGTTTATAACTCCCAAAAGGAAATAGGATACTCAGTGGTACTCATCATAGAGCACACCTTATCACATAGGGTGCGATTGCTCCGTCCCGATATACCGATGTGTTGTGGTGTATACGGAGGAGTAATGCTGAGAGAGAATCTCAATCTCCTTTAGAAATAGTCCAGGAATTCCGTGCTCAAGTATTCTCCTCCCTGATCACATCAAAGGACATAATACTTATACCCGTTTGGTTCTCTACTTCTAATAAATTCATTGAATTTCTCAAAAGTTTCCGACTTGTGTTTCAATAGGAACATATGTCTGAATCTTGAGAGATTATCATTGAATGTAATGAAGTACAAAGAACCAGCTCTGGCATGTGTAGACAGGGGACCTTCATACATCATCATGTATCAATCCAAAGAGTTCATTAACTCTTTCTCTGTTTCCAATAAACGGAGCTATGGTCATCTTATCTTTGTGACATGACTGGCAAGTTTCACAAGATATAAATTCAAACTGATTTAAATATGCATCTTAATGTAACTTAGCTAGTCGGGTCGCATTGATATGACCTAGTCTATAATGCCTCAAGAAGGATTCGTTCATTTCTGAACTCTTCCCCTTGTGTGTGTTCTGTACGTTAAGAACTGTGGTTTGATTTAGAACGTATATGCTTTTAGATAACGTGCCTGAACCGATCAACTTTTGATATAGGAAATGTTCAAAACATTATCCAACAATACAAAATTATATCCTTCTTTACTAAATAAAGAGACTGATATGATGTTGTATATCAGGTTCGGTATCTAATAATATTCGTTCAGAATCAATGTACTTGATAATACAGGGTGATAACTGCCAACAACTTGGCTGCAACAATTGCACCATTTCTATCTCTTGAAATTTGTCACCCATTCCAAGTTCTCTACCTATCTGTAGCCCATGTAACAGATTATATATATAGGATCCTGATCCGGTATCACATACCCAGGATGTAGATGTCACGACCCGAAATATTAGCTCACGACCGGCAATTAAATCACGCCACGTCAAAAGGCGTCATGTAATTCAAGTAAGCCGAAACCCAGAAATCTAAACCTTTTTAAAGAAAATCAAAGAGGTGAAGTTTTGAAATAAAGGTATAATGAAATCAAGTTTTCTTAAATGCATAGAAAAGGAACATGAATAATGCAAGTGAAATTTATTAGTTTGAAAACATGTTTAATCCTTTTAAAAAAATTTGGGCAGCACCTCCTTTGTATATTTTGATCCAAAACCATAATACAAGATAATGATAAAGGCATCCTTAAGCGGGAGCTAGCTCTTCGCCAAACAGCGGATCACAACCACGCAAGACATTAAATATAAGTATACGACACGCAACGGCGAAGATCACCACAAAAGACAATGAAATAAGAAAGACATCAAAACCACAAGTAGCGAAATACACCTCGCTCTAAGTCTTGCAACCACAAGTCTCACTAAGTCTCATTATTTATACAAATACTAGTTTGATTGATGGAGTTGACTAGGTACAATATGAATAATGAATACAATAGTGGTACGATCCAACATGTACCACCTACCAAAGCAATCACCCGAATGCAACTGCATGCCAACTATGCCGCTACTGATCCAAGCGGTCAACCTGCAAAAACTGTGGCATAATGGGGGTGAGTTGCCAACTCATGAGTAGAAAAACATCAACAAGTAGAAATCGAATAAAATAAGGATTTCCTAGGTCAACTATATCATAAAGGTAATATTATGATATCTAGGGTGACCGTATCTGTATATGTGCCAACAATGTAAATAAATGCCTATCAGCATATGGATATCATCCAACAATAATCAAAATATGTATGCATGTGGATCTCGTCCAACCATATAATCTATGTTTGTAGGCATGTAGATCTCGTCCACGTGTCAACCAATGACACAACAACATCATGTATGTAAATATCATAAAAGCATATGCAAGGAAGTATGATGATATAAATCAACGTGTGTCCCTCGCGACACATCAAAATCATGGGACCTGAGTGTCCAACATCGACACTCGAAACATCATGAAACCCGTGTCCAGCATCGACACGTAAATCCTCATATCTTGGGCTCCGTCAGTCCAGATCGGCCTTCGGGCTCCGTCTGCGGGATCGGCCCCCGGGCTCCGGCAGATGGGTCGGCCCAATATCCATCTCTCGACCCGGTCGGTATCCTCCGGATAACCGTCAGGCCCAACCAATCACCGGTAGGTAGTAGTCCCTCTGCCAAGCTTATCGTCATCCCCATGATCTTCTCGCCCCGGGATACCGTACCGGGCCCACCATGTACCCGTAATCATCCTCATCCAGCTCCTCGAATCGGGTGTCACTGTCACACGTCTCAGAACCGAGAAAAAGCATGGTGGATGCACTGAAATATTATATCAAGAGAAATCGAGTTTTTAAAGCAGTACATACTTTCTTTTAAAATACCCACGGTTCTCAAATCCAGAAATCTCATGAAAACAGCATATCTCAATGCGTATAATCGTAAAGTATGATGTAAGCGACATATAACAGAATGTAAGCATATCCGTATATCATGCAACATGGAACGGTAATATGCACAAATCTACGGAAAACCGCTCTTTAAAATGAATCATGTTTTTAAATATATCATGCGGTTCCCAAATTTAACCAAAGTCAAATGCAACATCGTACCAAGGTGCATATGTAACTATAGCAAGTAAATTATGCAAGGAGTCATATCCTGATGCAGCAGTCCTACTGTGTAGTGACATGGCAATTATCGATGATGAAGTGTGTGAGCCGAAAAATCCGTGTAAGTGTAACATACGCATCATCGATAATGGTGCAGGTGTACTAGCACAGGTACATGTAATGCAATGAGAGTGACATGAGCGTAGCATAAAGTAAATCGTATGCGAATGCTGACAGGTATACATATCTAACATGATCGAGTCGGTGAATCAATCAATCGGCTTCCAGCCTCACAACATCATGCACGGTAAAATCCATCATACGACATCCTCTAGTCAAGGGTACGGATCAATCGTCATAAAACTCATCACGTACGGAAAATCATCGTACGGCGGCACTAAACCATCGGGGATCCTATCATCCTATATGACAATGAGGGGTACGGACCTAACGTCTAGTACAACATATCACTCATGATTCACAACATTTATATATATCTATATACCTACATCCCAGGTCGCATCCATAACAATCTCATATCGAGGGACCGGCAACGGTATCAATCATCTCAATCGACTCGCATCCGTATACTAACATATCAATCAAGCCATCATATCACATCGTATATCCTTTTCATCGCATTAAGTTATCTTATACACACACACACACACATTCTAGCTTATACATCAAATGTCATGCAACTCTAAAACTCTTACGTACTCTAGTGCAACTACATATCTATAAGTCGTGATTCACTTTCACATTTCATATCCTATTTATGTGTCAAACCGAGACATCATTCCTTGCATATCATGTCACACTAAACCTTTAATCACATCCATAGGTTCCTAGAATAAGTTTCTCTAACCATGTCCTATATATCGGTTTCCATCAAATTGCGGGGGTGTTATACGCCATCCACCCGACTTCCCCCGTAGATATAGATCTACTCACCTTTATCTTGATCGCCGAAGTCGATGTCGCCATCCTCTTCTTCATCTTCCGAAGTCCACGTGAGAGTACCTACATAATATAACACAATAACAATGCATATTAAAATCAAGGCGGAAAACCAAAACGGCATACGTTTCGCTCATAGGTTAAAAACCTATAGCCTAGCATGCAAAACACGACCAATAACCCTGGCCGTTGACGTTCAAACGCCACACGACGGAAACACAATACCAAATACCAAATTCAAATTCATTAAAAGGCGCAAAATAATTTCAGAAACTATGTAAAAAAACTTCTAGATTTTCCTCAGGTGACAATTAGCCAATTTTGCATACATGAGGGGTCTAATTAACCGATTTAGGAGCTACAGAAGACACAAGGGGCCAAACCATCCTAAACTGGCCGCAATTTGCGGCCAGGATGAATAAAATTGCGGCCAAGTGGAGTGCATTGGGGCTCGGGTCTCTGTGGTAGCTTCCTGGTTGCCTGCACATCACTCAGTGTTTGCTAAATAATTTTCAGGTCACCCGGGTGTTAGCAGATCACCAAATTCTATCACAAATCCAACAATTTTCCGATATTGGGGTTTCTAAGTTCGTGTTGCAGGGTTTAAGTCTATGGTTTATGTCTCTAATCAAACTTTACAGGGGTTGTATGGTCTCTACTAACCTCAATTACACCATAGCAACTCAAGAATCTCTCAAACCCTAACTAGGAATTTTCTAAGTTCACCGAACCACTCAATATCGATACTAAACATGTATGGATGCTTAAGGAATTGAAATACTACACTAATGGTGAAGAAATTATCTAATTTGGCAACTCAAGAAAATTCTTGAGTTGTCCCAAGTCTTCAAAATTCGATTTTTCTTAGTCCAAAGTGCATCTAGTGAGCTTGTGCATCTTTTTTGTGAAAGGGAGATGGAGTTTTTGTATTGTTTTTGGTGTGTTTGTGAGGGTTGAAGGGGAGGTGAAGGAAAGGGCAGCCATGAGAGAGGAGGGAGTGAGAATGATGAAGAAAGAATGAGAGAAGAATGCCCATGGTCCAAGGTTGACCCCTCACCCCCTCTCTCTCTCTCTCTTGCCCATACCTATTTCTTTATCATTTTCTCTTTTCTTTTTCTTTTCTATTTACTCTTCTCATTTAAAATAACAACTATGCAAGAAAATGAAGAGAAATCCATGATAAAATTGTAACAAGTGCTAAAATGTGACATGGTGCATGTCATGTGCACAAATCGAGCTTAATACGCGATTAGTGATATTTAATCGCGATTAGCATTAAAATGGAATAAAATAAATCATAAGAATTATAATTTGCTTAAATCATATAAAACGCTATCTTTTTAGTAATTTCTATAATTTTCCAAATATTCCCCAATTTATCGGTATTTAATTATACCACAATATTAAAATATTCATAATATTTATCATTTAATTAATTAAATTCCCAAAAATAATATTTTATTTTTCTGAAATGTTACAATCTTTCTCCCTTAAAGAAATTCGGTCCCCGAATTTAAATTTAAACCCCCAACCACTAAAACATTTCAACAATCAGCTCAAATCAACGGGGCTCTGAAATCACAGAAGATACCGAATAACACATAGCGTCAAGTGCGCATGAAAATGAGTACAAAACTCAAAAATCGAACTCCGTCAAGCGTCACGCAAATCATCGGATTGCACGCATATCCTCAGAGTTATAATGGAGATACAGATCTCGAAATCCACCACTGAAATCCAACGTACACTAGCCAAATACTGTAATATGTATATAGTACGCATCCTTGAAAAATCTTCAAAAATTGAATAAAATACATGCAAAATCTTTTTTGAATCGCCGTGTGATGCGTAACTCACGCCACAAGTGACAGACGCCCATTTGTAAAATAATAAATATAGTTTCGTATATGTTTCGCTCAGATATATTTCCCGTCCATTTTGAAATACCCCAAAAGGTTTTCCTTGTAAACATTCGTGTCGCTCACGGACACATTGTAAATAGCGAGACTATAGCTCCTTTTTGAAAACCTCTGGTTAAACGTTTAATGCATGCAAAATACTCAAGTACTGTCCTCAGATCAGTCCTGTTCAGTTACTACATAATATAGTACCCATCATGAAAACAAAGTGCCTCAAAGCAAAATCAGCCTCAAAAGGCGTATTCAATAATCACGTGCGTCTGGTGCGCACGGGAATCAAATCCAAATACAAGTGCTACGAACGTGTACATAAGAAAAACTAAGTGCAACGGGTGTGCACGAAAGCATCTGTCCAGTGCAACGGGTGTGCACGACAACAACATCTAGTGCATCTATAGTGCATGAAAATCTCAATCCAGTGCAACTAACATGCACGAATGAAAATCCCAAATCGAGTGCATCCGGTATGCACAATATCCAATATCGAGTGCCAAATATGCACAAAATCCAATCCAAGCGTGTCAGGTTCGTAAAAAGCATCTAGTGCAGTAATATGTACGAAAACGCACAGCAAGTGCCAACACGCATGAAAAACGCAACCTGACAACGTAAATGCTCAAAGATATAAATCGGGTGCAACCAAGGCACGGAGTATAAAGCCGGTGCAACCAATGCACAAAATACCAAGATGGTGCAACAAATGCACAAAACACAAATCGGGTGCATCCAGTGCATGAAATACAAATCTAGTGCATGCAAATGCACAAAGTACAAATCTGGTGCAATAAATGCACGGAAACTCATCAATAACTCAAATGTGTATAAAAGCAACACCGAGTGTACCAAGGTGTATGAAATCATAAACATGTGCAACCGCGTGCACGAAACACGTATCAATGCACTGCAAGCGTATATGAGCTATACCGAGTGCAAAATCAAATCGAGTGCATACCACATGCACAAAATCAAATCAACCGTATGAAATCCACGAAATCATAACCACGTGCTACCAAGGCACAAAACCGATATCAAGTGCAATAAATATGCACAAATCATTAACCAACACAACGGTGTATAAAGCATATCTCGAGTGCAATAACTATGCACCAAATATAAATACCCAGTAGGTGCAGCAATGGTGCACAAAATCAATGTCATAAAACTCATCATCAAAACTCAAATCCAAGCGATATAAGCGTGATTCTCAGATCACTAACGCAAATCGCAACAAATGACATTGAGGTACACCTCCTACAATGTCGAAAAAGTATCGGTGCGCCCAAAACTGGCAGAGCAAGGACATCCGCTTGCCTCCTATTCACGGTCTGGCGTCTTCTGTCTCTGGGTCCTCATTTTCACCGTGGATTACCAATATCGCAATCCATCGGCTCATCGGTCCGGTTAGGTGTGCTAACGGGAACGATTTCGCTCTGGTACTTCTCTGGTCACCTCTCGGCCAATTATCACGACCACTCGTAAAGCAGCACGTCACTGGCGTCGGCCTGTGGCCCTCTAAATACACGTGACACTTCTGATCCTCGGTGGAAATCTCATCGCAGCAGTGTCCTGGAAGGAACTAGCTTAGGGTCTCTTCCGGTCTCGTCTATGCCGAACTGTACGGAGGCTGGTACTCTTACATAATCTTTTCTCATTTTCTGGACATCTGCGTTCTCAGCACTGCATCTCCTTGAGAATTGGCTGTATCCCAGCACCTCTGTATACCATCAGATCTCTAATCTCGACGGGGAGTAACAACAGCTCGTCAGCATCTCGCACGAACCTCTCGTTCCACTCATCTTAATCATCATCCACTTCGTCGTCACGTCATTTTATCTGCATATTGCAAATGTTCTCGGCTACAGTCAATCCGAAGTCTCTCATATGGACTCGAAATCATGAACTCGGTATCTTCATCACTCTGTAGAAGATCTCTAGCCGAACACGTCATCGGGAACTCGTCCCAACCATTGGAGGAATACTCATGACTCGTCCGTTCTTGATCAACTCACAACGCATCTGGGTGAGGTCCTCTATCCGAAGCTGGTCAGCTTACTGATCTTTTATCACATGATATTCGGACGACGTAAAACGTTTCGATTGATTCATCAAAGTCCCATAATTTCCCGAAAGCTCAACACCTGAGCACAGTCTAATAATATCTGGTACATACCACAGTACCTACGGACCAGCTGTAGAAGGGCAAACCCAAGCCTTACTGATGGCTCCGCTAAATTGCTGCAAACCCTAAGGTTCAAAAGCGGTTCCATGGTCATTATGTCGAGTTAGGGTTTCATTCTTCTAGAGGCTCCACAGAATTACTTGCATGTTCCTCCGAATACTTTAAACTTGGAAAAATGGGTTTTCTGACATTCATTCGAACCTTTTTAACTCCGCCTAGACGACATGTGAATACCCTTCGTCCGCACGCTAAAGAATGCCTCAATCTTCCAGGAAAGACGGTGCATCACGGTCATCTCTGGATTGGTCATCTCTAGACCTAAGTAAGACTCTCCACACTGGAAATCTTCAACTCAACTGGGCCTACGTTGGCGCATCAATCTGACGAATCACCTTCGTCTCTCAACTCGGGGTAGACTAGCTATCACCTGTCGCAGCTCTGCCTGAAAGCTCCAGCGATCTCAGCTCATATGCTCTGGAGGCGGCATCCTATCAATCTCAACAACAGCTGGGTAATCTGTCTGCAAGGTAGACGATATCACAATCTCTAAGGTAAGCTATACATCAACAGTCCTCTCGCAACTGGCAGCTCTAACAATGGCCCGATCATCCAGTGTAAAACCAAACACTCACCTCCACAAGAGGTCACAACACAAACACTACATCGAGACGTTCCCATATCATCAGAAAACACAATGGTCAGTCCTCATCCACGATGAGCTCGCCCTGACCGCATCACTAGCAGCAGCTCAATCTGCACTCAAACCATGGTGACAGGAACCTCAATCGTGTGTCGGCGAAAACAGATCAAGGGCACGGAAGGAAACGACAGATCCAGAATGGATACATAATCATAAAAAGAAACAGCATCAATGAAAGTATGATCATGGAGATGAACAAAATCAAGGATCTTAAATGGATATATAATCATGGGTACGAAGAGAATCACAGATCTCAAAATATGTACATCCTAAGGTTTGTTAAGTGGAGTATCGTATCGTAAATATGCCACGGAATATATGTACGGTACGTCAATCTACTCAAGCTACCTACTCCATCAATCAGGGTCAGCCTATGAAACGAAAGTTCGGGTCTAATACCCCCCCGTTCAAGTCTAAGTTCCGTAAGGTTAAGCCTAGGTTCCGAAATACATACCCGCCTTAGAATCCGCATAGTCAAATATAGACTCGAACCATGCTTAAACTTACCACTCTGATACCAACTTTGTCATGACCCGAAATATTAGCTCGCGACCGGCACTTAAATCACGCCACGTCAAAATGCGTCATGTAATTTAAGTAAGTCGAAACCCAGAAATCTAAACCTTTTAAAAGAAAATCAAGGAGGTGAAGTTTTGAAATAAAGGTATAATGAAATCAAGTTTTCTTAAATGCATAGAAAAGGAACATGAATAATGCAAGTGAAATTTACTAGTTTGAAAACATGTTTCATCCTTTAAAAAAAATTTGGGCAGCACCTCCTTTGTTTATTTTGATCCAAAACCACAATACAAGATAACGATAAAGGCATCTCCAAGCGGGAGCTAGCTCTTCGCCAAACGGAGGATCACAACTACGCAAGACAGTAAATATAAGTATACGACGCCCAATGAAGAAGATCACCACAAAAGATAATGAAATAAGTAAGACATCAAAACCACAAGTAGTGAAATATACCTCGCTCTAAGTTTCGCAACCACAAGTCTCACTAAGTCTCATTACTTATACAAATACTAGTTTGATTGATGGAGTTGACTAGATATAATATGAATAATGAATACAATAGTGGTACGATCCAATATGTACCACCTACTAAACCAATCATCCGAATGCAACTGCGTGCCAACTATGCCGCTACTGATCCAAGCGGTCAAACTGCAAAAACTGTAGCACAACGGGGGTGAGTTACCAACTCGTGAGTAGAAAAACATCAACAAGTAGAAATCGAATAAAATAACGATTTCCTAGGTCAACTATATCATAAAGGTAATATAATGATATCTAGGGTGACCGTATCTGTATATGTGCCAACAATGTAAATAAATGCCTATCAGCATGTGGATATCATCCAACAATAATCAAAGTATGTATGCATGTGGATCTCGTCCAACCATCTAATTTATGTCTGTAGGCATGTGGATCTCTTCCATGTGTCAACCAATGACACAACAAAATCATGAATGTAAATATCATAAAGGCATATGCATGGAAGTATGAGAATAGAAATCAACGTGTGTCCCTTACGACACATCAAAATCATGGGACCTGAGTGTCCAACATCGACACTAGAAATATCATGAAATCCGTGTCCAGCATAGACACGTAAATCCTCATATCTCGGCTATCGTCAGTCCGGATCGGCCCTCGGGCTCCGTCTGCGGGATCGGCCCGCGGGCTCCAGCAGACGGGTCAGCCCAATATCCATCTCTCGACCCGGTCGGTATCCTCCGGATAACCGACAGGCCTAACCAATCACCGATAGGTAGTAGTCCCTCTGCCAGGCTCATCGTCATCCCCACGATCTTCTCGTCCCGGGGTACCGTACCGGGTCCACCATGTACCCGCAATCAACCTCATCCAGCTCCTCGAATCGGGTATCACTGTCACACATCTCAGAACCTTGAAAACGCATGGTGGACGCACTGAAATATCATATCAAGAGAAACCAGGTTTTTAAAATAGTACATACTTTCTTTTGAAATACCCACGGTTCTCAAATCCAGAAATCTCATGAAAACAACATATCTCAACGCGTATAATCGTAAAGCATGATGTATGCGACATATAACATAATGTAAGCATATCCGTATATCATGCAACATGGAACAGTAATATGCACGTATCTAGGGAAAACCGCTCTTTAAAATGAATCATGTTTTTAAATATATCATGCGGTTCCCAAATTTATCCAAATTCAAATGCAACATCGTATCAAGGTGCATATGTAACTATAGCAAGTAAATTATGCAAGGAGTCATATCCTGATGCAGTAGTCCTACTGTGTAGTGACATGGCAATTATCGATGATGAAGTGTGTGAGCCGGAAAATCCGTGTAAGTGTAACATAAGAATCATCGATAATGGTGCAGGTGTACTAGCACAGGTACATGTAATGCAATGAGAGTGACATGATCGTAGCATAAAGTAAATCGTATGCGAATGCTGACAGGTATACATATCTAACATGATCGAGTCAGTGAATCAATCAATCGGCATCCAGCCTCACAACATCATGCACGGTAAAATCCATCATACGACATCCTGTAGTCAAGGGTACGGATAAATCGTCATAAAACTCATCACGTATGGAAAATCATCATACGGCGGCACTAAACCATCAAAGATCCTATCATCCTATATGACAATGAGGGGTACGGACCTAACGTCTCGTACGACATATCACTCATGATTCACAACATTTATATATATCTATATACCTACATTCCAGGTCGCATCCATAACAATCTCATATCGAGGGACCGGCAACGGTATCAATCATCTCAATCGACTCGCATCCGTATACCAACATATCAATCAAGTCATCATATCACATTGTATATCCTTTTCATCGCATTAACTTATCTTATATATATATATACATTCTACCTTATACATCAAATGTCTTGCTACTCTAAAACTCTTACGTCCTCTAATGCAACTACATATCTATAAGTCGTGATTCACATTCACATTTCATATCCTATTTATGTGTCAAACCAAGACATCATTCCTTTCATATCATGTCACACTAAACCTTTAATCACATCCATAGGTTCCTAGAATAAGTTTCTCTAACCATGTCCTATATATCGGTTTCCATTAAATTGCGGGGATGCTATACGCCATCCACCCGACTTCCCCCGTAGATATAGATCTACTCACCTTGATCTTGCTCGCCGAACTCGATGTCGCCATCCTCTTCTTCATCGTCCGAAGTCCACATGAGGGTACCTACATATATAACACAATCGCAATGCGTATTAAAATCAAGGCGGAAAACCAAAACGGCACACGTTTCGTTCATAGGTTAAAACCTATAACCTAGCATGCAAAACACGACCAATAACCCTGGTCATTGACGTTCAAACGCCACACGAAGGAAACACAATACCAAATACCAAATTCAAATTCATTAAAAGGTGCAAAACAATTTCAGAAACTATGTAAAACACTTCCATATTTTCCTCAGGTGACAATTAGCCAATTTTGCATACAGGAGGGGCCTAATTAACTGATTTAGGAGCTACAGAAGAAACAAGGGGCCAAACCATCCTAACCTGGCTGCAATTTGTGGCTAGGATGAATAAAATTGTGGCCAAGTGGAGGGCATTAGGGCTCAGGTCTCTGTGGTAGCTTCCTGGTTGCCTGCACATCACTCAGTGTTCGCTAAATAATTTTCAGGTCACCCGGGTGTTAGTTTATCACCAAATTCTATCACAAATCCAACAATTTTCTGATATCGGGGTTTCTAAGTTCGTGTTGCAGGGTTTAAGTCTCTAATCACACTTTAAAGGGGTTGTATGGTCTCTACTAACCTCAATTACATTATAGCAACTCAAGAATCCCTCAAACCCTAACTAGGAATTTTCTAAGTTCACCAAACCACTCAATATCGATACTAAACATGTATGGATGCTTAAGGAATTGAAATACTACACTAATGGTGCAGAAATTATCTCATTTGGCAACTCAAGAAAATTCTTGAGTTGCCCCAAGTCTTCAGAATCCGATTTTTCTTGGTCCAAAGTGCATCTAGTGAGCTTGTGCATCTTTTTTGTGAAAGGGAGATGGAGTTTTTGTATTGTTTTGGGTGTGTTTATGACGGTTGAAGGGGAGGTGAAGGAGAGGGCATCCATGAGAGAGGAGGGAGTGAGAATGATGAAGAAAGAATGAGAGAAGAATGCCCATGGTCCAAGGTTGACCCCTCACCCTCTCTCTCTCTCTCTCTTGCCCATACCCATTTCTTTATCATTTTCTCTTTTCTTTTTCTTTTCTATTTACTCTTCTCATTTAAAATAACAACCATGCAAGAAAATGAAGAGAAATCCATGATAAAAACGTAACAAGTGCTAAAATGTGACATGGTGCATGTCATGTGTACAAATCGAGCTTAATACGCGATTAGTGATATTTAATCGCGATTAGCATTAAAATAGAATAAAATAAATCATAAGAATTATAATTTTCTTAAATCATATAAAACGCCCTCTTTTTAGTAATTTCTATAATTTTCCAAATATTCCCCAATTTATCGGTATTTAATTATACCACAATATTAAAATATTCATAATATTTATTATTTAATTAATTAACTTCCCAAAAATAATATTTTATTTTTCTGAAATGTTATAGTAGAGGATACTGAAAAACAGTTCTCGATAATGAACACACCCGAAGAAGATGCATCAATATGCACTTTCTTCGTTTGGGCGGCCCGAGAATTCTGGTAATCCCCTATTTTTTGCTCGGCCTTATAACAATTATAAGTTGGAGCGGGACCAACGTTCTCCAGCACAGTATAAAAAGCGGGTTCGGTCAATACATCCATAATATTATCTTGATTAAGGCGTGACATGGTCGCTACCTGGAGAGAGGGAGAAGAAAACACTTAGCGTATGCTCTTATAAGATTAGATTGATTATAATTTTATCTAATCAGGATGGCTCCCACTGTTTTTTATCAAATCTTTCTCCAAACCCTAAAAGAAAAGACTAGCCGGGATTAATTACACCCTACAATTTCGCCAATCTTTCAGCCAGGTCAGTGCCGGTACTTTGAGGGAGGTTCTCCGTGCTTTCGCACGGACCTAGTTAAAATAAATCTCGTTTTCTCAGGGGCGTAACCCCGTTGACACCTTTCTAGACTCCTACTTGATCATCTAATTGTAATGTCTAAAACTCTCCTAGGAATAACTTTTACTCGCAGTGGGTATCGGGATCTAACTATCTGATAGAAGGTATGCAATCTTATTGCAAATTTCAACACTTGAAATTCCTGATAATATTTTGCCCCTAGCATCCGATGACCTTGACGGAGGTCAACAAACCATAGGCTACTAGTCAAGTTCAACCCGTACATTTCATAATTGAATTAAACTCACCCGCACGACCCTTGACGGAGGTCAACAAGGTCGCACGACTACCCTAACTCAATTGCATCATATGCTTCTGCAGATAAGCATAAATAGCTACCGCACACTACGCCTTGACGGAGGTCAACAAACGTAGCACGAATACTATGAAGTACTTATCTGAAATGACGGAGGGCTACGACAGGTTTTTAAGAAAACATTTTGCGTAATGAACATGATATCGTTGTAGAATTGTGTGATTTTGAAAAGGTGTGTTTTTGAGACTTTTACTAGTTTTGCTAAAGAGATCACTCCCGGTGAAGGGATCTTGGCTCTTTCCTCATCGAATGAGGTACAGGATATTTCACAAGTACCACTATGCAAAGCAAAAACTATAGAAGCAATCAAAAGACAAACCGAGGGTTGTAGCATCTGCTAGTTTCGCAAAAGAGGTCACTCCCGGTGAAGGGATCTCGGCTCTTTCCTTATCGAATAAGGTGCTGGATATTCTACAAGGAATATCTCTATGCAAAGCAAGAAATAGAGCTACTAGTTTTTTAAAACAAGTTTCTACAACATCTTTAAGTTTCTTTTCTTTCATTAATCTCATTAATGAAGTCCCATCATTTTAAGTTACCTAAACATCACAGATAAATACAACGTACGCTTATGCCATCCGCAATCGCCTCGATGTCCCGTCATGCACTGTTAGGTTAGGTAACTAACGGCAGAGCGGGGCAGGGCTAGCGCGGGTGTAAAACATAAGCAACATATATATAACATATCATATATATTATATACAGTATCTATCTCAACATATCAAATGATCACATCACAGATATCGCAGCAGAAAACAACATATGAAATATTGGATATACTAGGATTTTCGGGTTTTATATTAAGCCTGTATAAAACATGGATTCCACAATCATGATGAATAGTCAAACCCACATCCCTAGACCCCTACGAGAGTGGCAAGCAACCCTACCAATTCTAGAGTTAGGCAACCCGGACTCGACGCCTCGAGATGGTCTCCCACTGGACTCTAGAACCCGGTTACTTGTGCTCCCCTCCTTGGGTCAATCTTAATGCGGAAAAGTAAATAATGTACATCAACGGTGACATCTTCCTCAACCCGGAAGTGCCCCAATAATAGAATATTACATACATTGAATTTTACATGAATGAAAATGAAAAACTCTCATCTCACATATAAACCCCCGGCTATTCAAACACGACGATCCAATATAACATATCCCAGCAACACATTACATCACATGTCATCAACGTAAGTAAATATGAGTATCCCAATTGTCGTTGACATATAGTAACGAAACCGGCGATACACCACATATTACACTTACGGTCGCAGAAAAGAAAGTGAAAAACTACAACCATTGAAATCCGCACCGCCCTTCGACATCATAAACCCGGAATATCACATATTCTGGATTTCATGCCTAACAATGCAAATTTTACGTTTTGGTCTCAACCAAGAAAACACTTTTCAAAGGAAGTCGGGTAATTCAACAAGATTCCCGATTCCGTCCGAGGCCGAAATGTTAAACTTGCATGCAACTAGATAGATTCCAATTATTGTATCCCATCACATGATATCCAAACGACGTTAAACTTTTTGATCGATTCATCAAAGTCCCACAATTTCCCGACAACTCAACACTTAGCACAGTTTTAATAAACCCGGAACATGCCGCAGTACCTATGGACCAACCGTAGAAGGGCAAACCCAAGCCTCACTCATGTCGCCACGGAACTGCGGCAAACCCTAGGGTATGACCGTGGTTCCGCGATCCAAAAAAGTCGAGTTAGGGTTTCATTCTTCTAGAGGGTCCACAGAATTACTTGCATGTTTTTCCGAATACGTTAAACTTGGAAAGATGGGTTTTTGACATTCGATCGACTTTTTAACTTCGCCTGGATAACTTGTGAAAACCCAAATACAATGTTAAACTACGAATAAGAAACACTCCAAATTGTTTATAGTGTAAGATTACATCTCATGCAAAATTAGCAAAAACAAACAACACCTGAAACACCAAAACCTATGCAATAGAACACTGGAAAAATTTGGAGGGGAAGGGCTCGGATTTGGCCGAGATGGGGGGGTCTTGCCGGCCAAAAAATATCAGAATGCCCTCAAATTTCACCATATCACAAATATATGATTCTGCACTTGTTTGAAAAAATTTTAAAGCTCATTTAAAAATCGACAGAATGCAGGTTTTGATGTTTAAAGTTTCGGAGCAGTTTCGGTTTTATAATCTAACAAGCATCGTCTAATACTCTAGCCCGGCTCTGATACCACTGTTGGGATTCCTTAGCACCCTACTGGTTTTCACAAAAACTGCCATGCTATATTTAAAAATTCTAAGGTGCTAATCAATCCTAATCTAGGATCAAGCTAAAGTAAATAGACAAAATGAAACATGTAATCAACCATTACATGTAGTGAGCAAGGAATACAACCTTTGCAGACCGGTCCTTCACTTCTAAAGCTCTGTGTTGACATCCCTTCGCTGCGATCATAGATCTCCTGAACTCTAGTATGGGTTCCCTCGGAGAAATAAACAACCTTGCTCGAAGTCTTCGAGGCCGAAGATGATCTACGTCGAGGAGACTCAAACTCAAGCTAACCCTTCACTAGGTCATGAACTTTGTGAAGAGAACACCCTATAATACCCAAGCAAGTGTATAGGATGATGAAATAGGAAGTGGGCTCAGTTTAGATTTTATTTTCTCACAATATTTCTTCATTAATCCAAAACCTAGAGAGCTTTGGAGTTGTGAAAAAGAAGATGAAGATGAGAGCAGCAAAAAGAATGAGAATGAGTTGTGCAACCATCGGTGAGTTAGTATCTCATACTAAACCATTGTAGAGACTTAACCATGGATTAATTATAATGGTTGGGTTTAAAATATCTTAAGTAAAACAAAATGAGTGGACTTTGGTTAATAGTCTACAAGCTTCATAAAGCATCAAGACATGACCAATTTTCCACCTCATTTTGATTCACCAAGATAAATAAAACCCCCACATTATATGTATGTTAGTTTTATGTATGCCCTAGAGGCCAGTATTGTACAGATGATGTATATTATATTGGATGCTTGGACATATATAGAGATGACTTTCTTGCTCGATATGATAGTATGCTATCTGGTTGCTCTTTATCTTAACATGTATACTAGTCTCTTTATGTTGTCTTATGGTTACATGTTGGTAAAACCCTTAGGATGTGTACTTGACTACCTGGACTATGATACGGATCATACTAGTGGGGACATGGTAGTCCATAAGTACATCCTTCAAGGTCCCTAGTCGGAGGTGTATCGAGATGGGGCATCGATATACCAGTGTAGACTAGCGTATACGCTTCTCGACCCATGAGATGGGCGATGGATGATCCCATATCCATTGGTGTTTGACATCAGAGATGGTATACGGGTGCTCAGTGGAGACTGGGTACACTGGACGGACTCGCCGAGAACTCCCAGATGGTATTATACCTCACGTCAGATGGCAGTTCTCAGGTGACACTTGTGCAGGTTAGTCTGTAGACCCGAGATCGTCATAGAGTCTTGTGTGATTCCCACTGTGCTTTGATTTCCACCTTACCACGTCCATGAGGGCGTGCAAAACGGTGGTTTTTGGGTACAGTCCCGAGTCACATAGAGGCAATGAGCGATATGAGGGTTTTCGTCTCTCCCGGTATTGGGGGTTGATGTTGCGCTGTGCTCGATTGGCCGTAACAGGGAAGTCCCTGGCCATGGCTGATTCAGAGATTTGCTAGTAAGTGTTACCAGTAGTTTCTCGACCCGTTATGAGCCTCACATCGGCACGACTTATCGGTTATTGGGGTCTGACGTTTACCACCCCTAGACTTGATATGCGACATATCAGACGAGGAGACCGGACTGTACGGGATGTGTTGCCGGTTGGCTCGATGGGAGTTGTAGCAGGTTCGCTTGTTCTCTTCTGATCGCTCAATACCCGGGTGGCCGTTACGTTTAGATGACCGCTTGCGGCTTGAGGGTACTTGATATGATCATCACCCACTGCCGGCGTATTGACGAGTCTTAGAGTCCCACAATGGAGTTACCTAGTCCAGGCGAAACGTTGTGTTGCGCGTATGCGATATGCGCATGGACCCGATTAAAATGCGTGTATAGGATACCGTATATTGATCGGGAGGCTTACTTTTGGTTAGGGTCGTATGTGATATGGCCGGATTGATAAATCAAGTGTTGATTTATCATTTAACCATTAGATTCTCATAAGAAATCTTTTCTTGTATCTTTGGATGTATGGATGCATGTATGCATTCCTTGTTGATTCATGCACATATGGATGTGCATGCACACATACATACATACATCATTTATCATGGTTGTTTATACATAGAAAATGGTGGATATATAAGACTCACACCATGGTTTATTTTATGGATATTTATTTCTATTTTTGCTAAAACAAAAGAAATGAGATAAGATTGAATCATGGTCAAAGTTTCTACACTCTTCTTGTGACCTAACCATTTGCACCTAACTTTTGACCATGGTTTAATCTTTCTCTTGTGTTTAACTAAAGTAAAATTAAATACTCATAAAGTGATAACCATGGTTTGAAATGAAGAAAGAAAAATATATATTCTTATGTTTTTCTTTTTCGCTTGAGAATTATTCTTCTCTTCTTGAAAAATATCCATCATCTTCTTCAACCTTGAGCTCTTGCTCTCTAGAATTTTCAAGTGAGCAAAATATTCATCAAGATAGGATTTTGAAGTGAGAAAAGCCACCACAACACCATTCTACACAAGTCTAGCCCACTTGTTTAGAGTGTTAGCTTCGATTTTTATTCTTGTTTTTGCGAAGTTGCTAGCTTGGACAAAACGGACTCCGGGTGGATCATCGGTGACCTAGAGGAGTTCAAGCGGAGCTTTTCCAAACCCCAAGTAGCCAAGGAGTCCAGCGTAGGGAGCTACAAAGGTTGTACTCTCCAAACCCTAGCTTTTCTTTCATATGAAGATATGCAAGTTTTAGAAACCCTAATTTTCTAGGAACGATCCGATGTTTGTTAACTTAGCACCCTAAAGACTCCACCTTTGGTACATGTGATGCTTCCAAACCCTTCATGAGGTGCTAGGTAAACCTTTCATTGGTACCAGAGCCGACCTAGAACACTAGGCGACACTTTAGCGAAGTTAAAACTCCGATCGAACCGAAAAATACGGTTTTTCAACATCTTTTAGGTTTCTTTTCTTTCATTAATCACATTAATGAAGTCCCATCATTTATCTCACCTAAACATCACAGATAAATACGACGTACACTTATGCCATCCGCATTCGCCTCGATGTCCCCTCGTGCACCGTTAGGTTAGGTAACTAACGGCAGAGCAGGGCAGTGCTAGCGCGGGTGTAAAACATAAGTAACGCTTATATAATATATCATATATACTATATACTGTATCCATCACAGAACATATCTAATGATCACATCACAGATATCGCAGCAGAAACATAGATATGATGTGTAGGATTGTCGCGATTGAATAGCCGGGGGGTTTTATGTGAGATGAGAGTTTTATATTTTCATTCATGTTAATTCAAATGTAATATAATATTCTTTTATTTGGGGCACTTCCGGGTTGAGGTTGATGCCACCAGTGTTGTATATTATTTACTTTTCCGCATTAGGATGGACCCGAGGAGGGGAGCACAGGTGACCGGGTTCTGGGGTTCAGTGGGAGGCCATCTCGAGGAGTCGAGACCGGGTCTCCTAAACTCCAGAATTGGTAGGGTCGCTTGCCGCTCTCGTAGGGGTCCAGGATGTGGGCTTGGCTATTCATCGCGACTGTGGAATCCGTATTTTCTATTATTGGTTAAATACTAAATACGGACGTCCTAGTATATCCCACATTATATCTATGTTTCTGCTGCGATATCTGTGATGTGATCATTAGATATGTTCTGTGATGGATACAGTATACAGTATATATGATATATTATATATGCGTTACTTATGTTTTACACCCGCGCTAGCACTGCCCTGCTCTGCCGTTAGTTACCTAACCTAACGGTGCACGAGGGGACATCGAGGCGAATACGGATGGCATAAGTGTACGTCGTATTTATCTGTGATGTTTAGGTGAGATAAATGATGGGACTTCATTAATGTGATTAATGAAAGAAAAGAAACCTAAAAGATGTTGTAGAATCAATTTTTCAAATAAAAGGGTAGCTACAGTTTTGCTTTGCATAGCGGTATATATGATATACCCTGCATCTTATTCGATGAGGAAAGAGCCGAGATCCCTTCACCGGGAGTGACCTCTTTAGCAAAACTGGCAGATGCTACAAAACTCGGTTTGGTTTTTGATTGCTTTTGGAGTTTTGCTTTGCACAGTGATATATATATGATATATCCCGCACCTTATTCGATGAGGAAAGAGCCGAGATCCCTTCACCGGGAGTGACCTCTTTAGCAAAACTAATGAAAGCCTCAAAATCACTCCATTTCAAAATTCACTTGATTCTACAACGATATCAAGTTCATTACGCAATAGGTTTTCAGAAAAACCTGTCGTAGCCCTCCGTCATTTCAGATAAGTTGTATATAGTATTCGTGCTACATTTGTTGGCTTTCGTCAAGGTGTAGTGTGCGGTAGCTATATGCTGCTTATCTGTTGCATATGATGCGACTGGATTAGGGTAGTCGTACGGCTTTGTTGGCTTTCGTCATGGGTCGTGCGGGTGGGTTTAATTCAGTCAAGAAATGTACGGGTTGAACTTGACTAGCGGGCTATGGTTTGTTGGCTTTCGTCAAGGTCATAGCACGTTAGGGGCAAAATATTATCGGGAATTTCAAGTGTTAGAAATTTGCAATGAGATTGCATACCTTCTATGAGATAGTTGGATCCCGATACCCACTGCGAGTAATTATTACTCCCGGGAGAGTTTTACACAGGACAATTAGCCGATCAAGTAGGTGTCTAGAAAGGTGTCAACGGGGTTACGCCTTTGGGAAAACGAGGTTTACTTTAATTAGGTCCGTGCGAAAGCACGGGGAACCTCCCTCAAAGTACCGACACTGGCCTGGCTGAAAGATCGGCGAAGTTGTAGGGTGTAATTAATCCTGGCTAGTCTTTCCTTTTAGGGTTTGAAGGAAGATTTGATGAAAACAGTAGGAGCCATCCTGATTAGATAAGATAATAACCAATCTGATCTTGCAAGAGCATACGCTAAAGTGTTTTCTTCTCTCTCTCTCCAGGTAGCGACCATGTCATGCCTTAATCAAGATAATAATATGGATGTATTGACCGAACCCGCATGTTATACTGTGCTGGGGAACGTTGGTTCCGTTCTTTCTTATAAGAGTTATAGGACTGAACAGGACATAGGGGAATACCAGGATTCCCATGCCACCCGAATGAAGAAAGTACATGATGATGCATTTTTCTTCGGGTGTGTTCGTTACAGAGAACTGTTTCTCCATTTGCCCTACGTCCTGGGTATTAGATACCGGGTCAGGATCCCATATATGTAATCAGTTACATGGGCTTAGGAAAGGTAGAGAACTTGGAGAAGGTGATAAAGATATAAGAGTTGGAAATGGTGCAATTGTTGCAGCTAAGACTGTCGGGGAATATCACCTTGCATTACCAACTGGTAATACATTGGTTCTGAACGAATGCTATTACATGCCGAACCTGATATGCAACATTATATCGGTTTCTTTGTTGAGTAAAGAAGGATATAATTTTGTATTACAGGATAATGTTATGAACATTTTCCGTAACCAAAAGTTGGTTGGATCTGGCACGTTATGCAATGGCATTTATGTTCTAAATCAATCAACAGTTCTGAGCATAACAAACACACACAAGAGGAAGAGTTTAGAACTAAACGAATCCTTCTTGTGGCATTGTAGACTCGGTCATATAAATGCGACACGGCTAGCTAAGTTGCATAAGGATGGATACTTGAAACCGTTCGAATTTTCATCTTATGACACTTGCCAGTCATGTCTCAAAGGCAAGATGACCAAAACTCCGTTTACGGGACACGGAGAAAGAGTTACCGAACTCTTAGGACTGATACATGTGATGTATGCGGTCCAATGTCTACACATGCCAGGGATGGTTCTTCGTACTTCATTACATTCACTGACGATCTCTCAAGATACGGACATGTGTTCTTAATAAGACACAAGTCTGAAGCTTTTGAGAAATTTAGAGAATATAAACAAGAAGTCGAGAACCAAACCGGAAAAAGTATTAAAATCCTTCGATCTGATCGAGGAGGTGAATACTTGAGCAATGAATTCCTGGACTTCCTAAAAAAGAATGGGATTCTCTCTCAGCTGACTCCTCCATATACACCACAGCACAACGGTGTATCAGAACGGAGGAACCGCACCCTATTAGATATGGTGCGCTCTATGATGAGCACAGTTGAGTTACCTAATTCCTTCTGGGGGTATGCGCTAGAGACATCCATACATCTACTGAATATGGACCCCACCAAATCTGTGCCTACCACTCCATATGAGATATGGAAAGGGAAGAGACCATGTCTTAACTATGTTAAGATATAGGGTTGTCCAGCCTATGTCAAACAACAAAATCTGGAAAAACTCGAGGCACGGTCTGTTCTATGCAAATTTGTAGGATATCCCAAGAATTCACAAGGGTATATCTTCTACCACACTGAGGAACAAAGAGTATTTGTTTCTCGGCATGCCACCTTTTTAGAAAAGGAATTTCTTGCAAAAGAGATTAGTGGACATGAGGTAGAACTGGAAGAGGTTCCAGCTACAAAAGCTGTAACAGAAGATCTGGTGGAACCAGAGGATTCCTTAGTTCCCGATGAACCCCAACCACTCTGCCGATCTAGTAGGGTTTCTCACCTACCTGAGATACTACGGTTTTCTCATGGATGGTGGGAGCGAGGACTGCATCATGGAGGATGATGACCCAACTAGTTTCGAGCAGGCCATCACGAGTGGGGACTCAGTGAGATGGCTGGATGCAATGCGGTCCGAGATGGAATCCATGTACACCAACAAAGTATGGACTTTGGAAAATGCTCCTGAAGTGGTAAAACCCATTGGGAGCAAGTGGATCTTCAAGAAAAAACTTGGTGTAGATAGGAAAGTGGAGACTTTCAAAGCTAGACTTGTAGCAAAGGGTTTTCGTCAAAGACCAGGTGTGGACTATGACGAGACCTTTTCTCCAGTGGCTATGCTTAAATCCATCCGGATCATGCTTGCCATCGCTGCATATCATGATTACGAAATCTGGCTAATGGATGTTAAGACCGCCTTTCTAAACGGTGATTTAGAAGAGTGCGTGTACATGACTCAGCCAGAGGGATTCGTAGATAGTGGGAGCAGCGAGAAGGTGTGCAAGCTGCTTAAATCCATTTATGGATTAAAGCAAGCATCGCGGAGTTGGAACATCTGCTTTGACATCGTTATCAAAGAGTTTGATTTCGTCAAAAACGTAGATGAACCTTGTATTTACAAGAAGGTAGCAAGGAGTAAGGTTGTCTTCCTCGTATTGTACGTAGACGACATACTCCTGTTAGGAAATGACATTCCTATGCTGCATTTGATTAAGCTCTTCTTATCACAAAGATTCTCAATGAAAGATCTTGGTGATGCCACCTGCATATTGGGGATAAGGATCTATAGAGATAGATCCAAACGGATATTGGGATTGTCCCAATCCAGGTACATTGACACCATACTAAAGAGGTTTAGTATGGAAGAATCTAAGCGTGGGAACTTACCCACGATCTCTGGAGTCATTCTCTCCAAAGAGATGTCTCCCAAGACTGATTTGGAGAGAGCTCGCATGCAAGGGATACCCTATACTTCGGCTGTAGGCTCTATCATGTACGCGATGCTATGTACCAGACCCGATGTAGCATACTCACTAAGTGTAGTGAGCAGGTATCAAGCTGATCCTGGAGAGAGTCACTGGACAGCTGTGAAGAGCATTCTCAAGTACTTGCGAAGGACTAAAGAGATGCTCTTGGTGTATGGTAATGGAGAACTCCAAGTGGAGTCCTTTACCGATTCAAGCTTCCAGAGTGATAAGGACGACTCTAAGTCGCAGTCGGGATTTGTCTTTACCCTTTACGGAGCGGCGGTTAGCTGGAAGAGTTCCAAGCAGGAAACCGTGGCAGACTCGACGATGGAGGCTGAATACATCGCTGCCAACGATGCTGCCAAAGAGGCTGTCTGGATCAAGAAGTTCATTACTGAACTTGGAGTGGTTCCATCCATTGAGCATCCAATACCTTTGAATTATGATAACAATGGAGCAGTGGCTTTGGCCAAGGAACCCAGGTCCCATCAGCGATCCAGGCATATTCTGAGGCGGTATCACCTGATCCGGGAGATAGTTGATCGCCGGGAGATCGAGGTCAGGAGGGTTGACACGAAGAACAACACAGCGGATCCACTCACGAAGGCCATTCCCCAGATACAGTTTGAGAGACTCTTCAGGATGCTCGGTATGCGATACTACAACAGCTGGCCCTAGTGCAAGTGGGAGATTGTTAATTGTATGTATGCCCTAGAGGCCAGTATTGTACAGATGATGTATATTATATTGGATGCTTGGACATATATAGAGATGACTTTCTTGCTCGATATGATAGTATGCTATCTGGTTGCTCTTTATCTTAACATGTATACTAGTCTCTTTATGCTGTCTTATGGTTACATGTTGGTAAAGCCCTTAGGATGTGTACTTGACTACCTGGACTATGATACGGATCATACTAGTGGGGACATGGTAGTCCATAAGTACATCCTTCAAGGTCCCTAGTCGGAGGTGTATAGAGATGGGGCATCGATATACTAGTGTAGACTAGCGTATACGCTTCTCGACCCATGAGATGGGCGATGGATGATCTCATATCCATTGGTGTTTGACATCAGAGATGGTATACGGGTGCTCAGTGGAGACTGGGTACACTGGACGGACTCGCCGAGAACTCCCAGATGGTATTATACCTCACGTCAGATGGCATTTCTCAGGTGACACTTGTGCAGGTTAGTCTGTAGACCCGAGATCGTCATAGAGCCTTGTGTGATTCCCACTGTGCTTTGATTTCCACCTTACCACGTCCATGAGGGCATGCAAAACGGTGGTTTTTAGGTACAGTCCCGAGTCACATGGAGGCAATGAGCGATAGGAGGGGTTTCGTCTCTCCCGGTATTGGGGGTTGATGTTGCGCTGTGCTCGATTGGCCGTAACAGGGAAGGCCCTGGCCAGGGCTGATTCAGAGATTTGCTAGTAAGTGTTACCAGTAGTTTCTCGATCCGTTATGAGCCTCACATCGGCACGACTTATCGGTTATTGGGGTCTGACGTTTACCACCCCTAGACTTGATATGCGACATATCAGACGAGGAGACCGGACTGTACGGGAAATGTTGCCGGTTGGCTCGACGGGAGTTGTAGCAGGTTCGCTTGTTCTCTTCTGATCGCTCAATACCCGGGTGGCCGTTACGTTTAGCTGACCGCTTGCGGCTTGAGGGTACTTGATATGATCATCACCCACTGCCGGCGTATTGACGAGTCTTAGAGTCCCACAATGGAGTTACCTAGTGCAGGCGAAACGTTGTGGTGCGCGTATGCGATATGCACATGGACCCGAATAAAATGCATGTATAGGATACCGTATATTGATCGGGAGGCTTGCTTTTGGTTAGGGTCGTATGTGATATGGACAGATTGATAAATCAAGTGTTGAATTATCATTTAACCATTAGATTCTCACTAGAAATCTTTTCTTGTATCTTTGGATGTATGGATGCATGTATGCATTCCTTGTTGATTCATGCACATATGGATGTGCATGCACACATACATACATACATCATCTATCATGGTTGTTTATACATAGAAAATGGTGGATATATAAGACTCACACCATGGTTTATTTTATGGATATTTATTTCTATTTTTGCTAAAACAAAAGAAATGAGATAAGATTGAATCATGGTCAAAGTTTCTACACTCTTCTTGTGACCTAATCATTTGCACCTAACTTTTGACCATGGTTTAATCTTTCTCTTGTGTTTAACTAAAGTAAAATTAAATATTCATAAAGAGATAACCATGGTTTGAAATGAAGAAAGAAAAATATATATTCTTATGTTTTTCTTTTTCTCTTGAGAATTATTCTTCTCTTCTTGAAAAATATCCATTATCTTCTTCAACCTTGAGCTCTTGCTCTCTAGAATTTTCAAGTGAGAAAAATATTCATCAAGATAGGATTTTGAAGTGAGAAATGCCACCACAACACCATTCTACACAAGTCTAGCCCACTTGTTTAGAGTGTTAGCTTCGATTTTCATTCTTGTTTTTGCGAAGTTGCTAGCTTGGACAAAGCGGACTTCGGGTGGATCATCGGTGACCTAGAGGAGTTCAAGCGGAGCTTTTCCAAACCCCAAGTAGTCAAGGAGTCCAGCGTAGGGAGCTACAAAGGTTGTACTCTCCAAACCCTAGCTTTTCTTTCATATGATGATATGCAAGTTTTAGAAACCCTAATTTTCTAGGAACGATCCGATGTTTGTTAACTTAGCACCCTAAAGACTCCTCCTTTGGTACATGTGATGCTTCCAAACCCTTCATGAGGTGCTAGGTAAACCTTTCAATGTAAGCATGGTGTAAGTCACACACACACCCAAGCTTACATGTATCATCAAGCATGACACAAACATGTACACAAGTATATATCACATATATACTTAATACATAATCAAATGAGAAAACAATTTTAAGCGAGCCACTATTAGTTAATGTAAAGTAATATATCAAATATATAATTATACATTAAATCATTAAATAAACACTTGATTTAATTATCCGGTCATATTACATATAACCGACTAATATCATGTACATTAATTTATTGAATCAACACTTGATTCGATAACCCGGCTATATCACATATACCCGACTGATAACACAAATCGCGAGAATAGAATACGGTATCACATACTCATATTATTCTCGGTCCCGCACATATCTCACATGTTCTCCTACTCCGTTTCGTTTGAGCCAGGAAACCTCTGTGTAGGATTCTAAAGACTCGTCAATACGCCGGCAGTGGGTGATGATCATATCAAACACCTACAAGCCGCAAGAGGCGTGCTAAACGTAACGACCACCCGGGTATTGAGCGATCAGAAGATCAACAAGCAAGCCTGCTCATACTCCCGCGACTCCAATTAGTAACACTTACCGTACAGTCCGGTCTCTTCGTCTGATATGTCGCATATCTCGTCTAGGGGTGGTAAACGTCAGACCCCAGTAACTCGATAAGTCATGCCAATGTGAGGCTCATAACAGGTAGATAAACTACTAGTAACACTTACTAGTAAATCTCAGAATCAGCCCTGGCCAGGGACTTCATGTTATAGCCAATCGAGCACAGCGCAACATCAACTCCCAATATCGGGAGAGACGAATCCCCTCCTATTGCTCATTACCTCCATGTGACCCAGGACTGTACCCAAAAACCACCGTTTTGCACGTTTTAATGAACGTGGTAAAGTGGAAATCAAAGCACAGTGGGAATCATACAAGACTCTATGACGATCTCGGATCGACAGACTAACCTGTACCAGTGTCACCAGAGAACTGCCATCTGACGTGAGGTATAATACCATCTGGGAGTTCTCGGCGAGTCCGTCCAGTGTACCCAGTCTCCACTGAGCACCCGTATATCATCTCTGATGTCAAACACCAATGGATATGGGATCATCCATCGTCCATCTACATAGGTCGAGAAGCTACACACTAGTCTACTCTGGTATATCGATGCCCCGTCTCGAGGCACTCACGACTAGGGACATTAAAGGATGTACTTACCGACTGCCTTTGTCCCACTAATATGATCTGCATCATAATCCAGGTAGTCAAGTACACATCCTAAGGGATTTACCAATATGTAACAGAGAGACAACCAGTGTACATGTTAAGATAAAGAGCAACCAGATAGCATACTATCATGTCGAGCAAGAAAGTCCTCCCTACATATGTCCGAGCATCCACTACAATAGACATCTCATGTATAGTAATGGCCTCTAGGGCATATATTTAACTAACAATATTTTTTGTTTTTTTTGGTTGCCCGTGGATTGTATACGGAGACTAGTTTATGTTGTCGTCCGTAGGGCGCGGATCAGTCCAAATACATATATTTTAGATTTGGGTTTGTTTTATTTAAGGACCGTTAATCTTGTTTGAGATTAAGATCAACTTAAATATATGAGCATTTGGGCTCAATTATATTAACTAAGGATACGTTAGTCTAATTTGAGACTAAGATCAACTTAGCAAAATTTCAAAGATCATTTTTATATTAGATCCAACAACAGAGCGTTTGGGCTCAGTTGTAAGAAAACCTTTTCAGAGAGGCTAAACCAATTTGGGCTTAGTCTGCTCCGTCCTTTTTTTGTTCAAAAGTGCGAAGCACTTATTTGGGCTTCTTTTATTCAGCCCCTTTGTTTTTATGCAAAAGTGCTAAGCACTTGTTTAAAGCTCTGGCGCTCACATGGGTATTATGTGAAGCCTTCAGTTATGGGCGCTGCCCAATCAGTGCTAAACACTCAGTCATTTTGACTATATATGGTGCTAAGCACTTTTTTATATGGCGTCTACGTGAGGAGAACAACGGCGTTGTGCGGTGCCCAATCAGTGCTGAGCACTCAGCCATTTTTGCTGTATATGAAGTGCTAAGCACTTTTGTATGGCGTCCACGTGAGGAGCACGTGAGGCGCTGCCCAATTAGTGCTAAGCACTCAGTCATTCTGGCTGTATATGAAGTGCTAAGCACTTTTGTAAGGCGTCCATGTGAGGAGCACGTAAGGCGCTTGTTTACCGCCGAAAACCGGGAAGACAGACGTCTTGCCTGAATTTGGGGGCAGATACTATTTGGGTTTATCCGTCCACCTCTCCGAAGATGCCAAGCTAATTTATGGCACAGTGTATCGGAGGTTTGGACGGATGTGGCCGTTGTAGCAGACTTCGTCAGATTCCCCCTCTTTTGCGAGGGGTTTTTGATTGTGGGGATGCTCTTCCCTGCAGGCGTAAGCCCCTGTAGTTAATTACATTACCGCATAGCGGTAACCAATTTCTCCTTCTCCAGAAGGTCACTTCGTGTCATTTGTGTTTGTCTTATTTTTGGTTGCCCGTGGATTGTATACGGAGACTAATTTATGTTGTCGCTCGTAGGGCGTGGATTAGTCCAAATCCGTATATTATTAGATTTGGGTTTGGGTTGATTTAAGGAACGTTAATCTTGTTAGAGACTAAGTTCAACTTAAATGTTTGTTGAGGATACGTTAGTCTAATTTTAGGCTACGATCTACTCAACATGATTTTAGGGTCATTCAGACCCAACAAAAGAGCATTTGGGCTCTATTGCTTTAGTTTAAGGACATTACGGTCCGTAGCTAACTTAAGGACATTATTGTCCATAGGAATGTGCTCATGGGTTTGGGAGTGCACCAAAGAGCTGTTGGTTGTCAGGACCCTCCATCTCTCTAATTACGTTGAAGAATTACAACGACATGTATCAGAGGTGTGGAGAGATGTACCCTTGAACCGAACTCCAGATTGAAGGGAGAGATCATGGTGGAACGAACATCATTTTAGATGCCATGTGTCAGAAGATCATTAGTCATCTTTGGAACTAAGATTGATTTGGGGAGACCTGAGTATAGGAGGGCTTGGTTGATTGATGTTTAAAAGGTTTTTTTGGCCTCATGAGACTTGGCTAATTTAGGCTAAGGTTGGCCCCCTCATAGTGTTAAACACTTATATTTATTTGGCGCTCACGTGCTCCCACGCGAGGCTCTTAAGTAGTGTTAAACACTGAAATTTGGAGTGCTCATGTGTGGCACCTGAGGCGCCTGAAAATTGAGCATTGCTTCTTTGGGTTTATTCCCTTCTTCTTTTATAAGTGCTAAGCACTATTGGGGGTCACGTGGGAGCACGTGAGGTGCCCCAAAATGGGAACTGTCTACAATGCGTACTATATGTACATGCCAGAAGGTAAAACCTAACGCTCTGATACCAACTTTGTCACGACCCGAAAGTACGGAACGAGACCGGCACTTAAATTACGAAACGTCTAGAGGCGTAACGTAATCTAAGAAAGCCGAAGCCTAGAAATCTAAACCATTTAAATGAAGAAGTGTAGGAAAACATGTTTAAAAGCAACATCAAATTTTCTCAAAAATTTCGGCAGAGTCTCCTTTGTAAAAAATGGCCCCAAACGGGTACAAACAAGAATAATATATACAAGCAATAATAAAAGGTATCCCCAAGCGGGAGCTAGCTGTTCGCCAATTGGCGGTCACAACCACGCAAGCAATATAATATACAACGCCGAAGGGAGAGGATCAAAACTCAAAAGAAAACCATAATAATACAAGCGCGACTTTAAGGTCGAAAGAAAAAAAACTGGTCTTCTAAATGTATCAAATAATACAGGTCTGGTTGATGGAGCTTACTAGATACAACTGGAATAAATAAAAGTACAACGGTGGCTACGATACAAGTGAACCAATCTATCAAGCAATCACCCTGAATGAAATGGTGTGCCAGCAAGCTGCCAAGGAAACCTGTATATCTAAACCTGTAAGAAAATTTGGCACAATGGGGGTGAGTTGCCAACTCGTGAGTATAAGACATCTGTGAGTAGAAATCGCATGCACGACGATCTCCTAGGTCACAATAATATACTTAACATAATACTAGACATCTAGTAGTGACAGGGTAATAATCTATGCATAAGTGCAATACTCAGTGCTCATGTCAGTGTCACTAAACAGTAATAAATCATATATCTGATGTATGAATGCATCATGAATGAGGAAATCCACCACGAAATCTGAAAAATCTGATATAAAGAAATCATCAGTAAAACTTGTATACTAAAACTGAAACATCATCAGTGAAATTGACAGAAAGCCCGTGTCAAGCATCGACATAATATCTCAATATGTCAAAGTCTCAATGTCTCAATATCTCGGGCCCCGTCAGTCCGGATCGGCCCATATTATCAAATCTCACGACAACGGTCGGTATCCTCCGGATATTCGCCGCGCCAGACATCACCGGTAGGTAGTCTTCCCCTGCCAGGCTCATCGTCTACAATTCGAGCTTCTTGCCCCGGGGTACCTTACCGGGCCAACCATGTACCCGAAACGGTTCATCCTACTCCTCGAATCGGGTCTCAAAATCCAACAGCAATCATGAAAACTCATGGTGGACGACACATACATCACGAGAAAACCGCAACTGGTATTTTAAATAAGAGAAAGAGAGAGAGAGAGAGAGGGAGAAGTTATTATAAATTCTTGCGGTTTTCCCCCAAATCCAGAAGTCTCATGAAAATCCGAAATCCAAGAATCAAGAGTAAGTAAACAGTGAATATCAGCATAAAACCCCAGAATAGTACATGAATGAATATATGAATGCATGAAGTATCTATGTAACGAATGCAATCTCTAAGTTAACACATGAGCGCAATCATACAAATATTATATAGTAACTAGCCTTTAGCTGATTATATCATTGAGATAATATTTTCTAAAGTGTACGTGACATGGCAATTACCGATGATGATGTGTGTGAGCCGGCAAATATGTGTACGTGGAATATGCGCATCATCGGTAATGGTGCTGGTATCCTAACATATGGAATCATAACAGTGAAGGAAATATATGTATATACATGCAATGAAATGAGAATAACATGAATATAACAAAGAAAGAGCAATAACCGCAATACCGAAGAATATACATTTCTACAATACGAGTCATACCGTTTTGGTGTTTGAAAAAGCACGAATCGTGTTTTTTAGAAAAATATGGGCTACAGTGTTTTTGAGGAAAAAAAATACTACCTTTGAAAAATCCGTAGTATCCCTCAGGTTGTTTTTAAAATAATGTGCACGATTCGCTAGTTTTGAAAATATGTATGACTCGAGCCTAAACTAACATCTACCTAACCAACTAAAGAACTGGTCGAAAGATAAGAAAAATCCACCAAAAGTCCGAGTCGATATCTCTAGTAGTCGGCAATCCAGCCTCAATAGCGTCACGTACAAAGTACGAATTTCTCAAGTCAAGAGTGCGGATCAATCATCACATATATACCTCGTACGGTAAAATCCATCGTACGGCATCCCAAAGTCGGGGTACGGATCAACTATCAAATATATATCATCATTCACAAGGTATCATCGTCAAACAATATCATGATCACGCGTATATGTCATCACACATTTATCGTATATGTATATATTTTCTTATCGCACAACGATCCGCTATAGTACCATAACTCGGTCACATATCAAATATCTCACGGCATCATGCCCGATCATATCGACTCATCACCAAGTATCATATAACATCTTCATATCATGCGTATATATATATATATATATATATATATATATATATATATATATATATATATATATATATATGAATGTGTGTAGGTTTCTACACACTCACACACACATACTCTAGGGTCTCGCGACTAAGAACTAGACTAAAGGCACTATCATCCAAAATACACAAATTTTGATCCGTGGTCATCCTAGAACCTTTCTTGCTCCATATTCGTATCTCACAATAACATATCTATATATTACTATATCAAGACCACGTCATATCCTACGAAGTTGCGGGGGCGCTATACGCCATCCACCCGACTTCCCCCGTAGATATACATCTACTCACCTGGTCCTTATCTGCCGAAGTCGATGCCGCCATCCTCTTCTTCATTGTTCGAAGTCCACCTGAGAAGTACCTATATGCAAACGTATATAATATCGTATACCGAAATCGCGGATAAAAACCAAAACGACACAGAAACGCGCATAGGTTGAAACCTATAACCCGCTCAAGCAAAAGAACCAAATAACCCTCGATATCGGCGTACAAACGTCGATTGGTCGAGAAAAACCCAAACATACCAATCGCGGTTTCAAAACTCACTAATTACATATGAAATAGGGTTTAAATCATCAAAACCTCAAAATAACTCAAATCAATTTATTTCCGAAAACCTAGAAAGTCTCAAATAACCGTTTTAGTACAAAAATTGATATTTAAACAAAATTAGTGGCCACAATATTCACTAAATATCATAACTAGATCTTACAAACCATTTCTTAAATTTTATCATACCAATTTGTATTAATCCTAAAAATCTAGTTTACAAATTTATCCAATTTTAACAATTTTATAGTAACAATACACAAATCAACAACTAGACTAGATTTTGCATGATCTAAGGTATTAAAGTATAATTTAAAATGTTAATGATGTGATGAAAACCCTAATTAGATTTTAATCTCACATTTTAAAATTATTTCTAAAACCTATTTTGCAAAATTATGTAATTTGGACAAATTAATTGTAACAATTTACAAATTAGCTTCTAGATTAGGTTTAGCATTACCTAACATGATAAACTACACATTAAGACCATAATCTAATGATAAAAACCCTCACTTGAATTTTATCTCACCTATTTATATGATTTATAAAAATCTAGTTTGCAAATAGCTTAATTAGAACAATTTAAATGTAACAATTAGTAATTTGACAACTAGATTTCATTTTGCATACTCTAAGATATTTTACTACACTTTCTAACCATAACCAATTTATGAAGACCCTAACTTAATATCAAACCCCTTTCTTGAATTTTCAAAATTTGAAATTAAAACCTAATTAAGCATCATGATTAATTAAATTGAGATAATTAAACATCAAGTAACAATTGGTTCAAGATTATACCTCCAAACCATGAGAGTAAACATATAACTTGATCTCCAAAAGTCTAAGTTTGCTCCAAGATCCAAGCTTGTTTGGCCAAACAATAATGGATAGAGACTTAATTAGGAATTAGTGGGGATTTATATTGATTTTTGTTGCATTTTTGAAGAATTTTTGATGAGAAAAGAGCATGGGAAAATTGGGGGCTGCCTCATGGAGTGCTCGGCCAAGTGAGGGAGAGGAGTGGAGAGAGTGTGAGGTGTGTGGAAATATGAAGAAACTTCTCCAATTAATCATCTCATTTAAGTCTTTTCAATAATTTATTTTATTTTATTTATTTTCTTAATTCATTACATCCTAGAATTCTCTAGAAATTTGAAGACAAATCAAGAAGAGAAGAGTATGCTACAAACTTAATTCTAATATGTCATGGCTCACTTTATCAAACTAACCCATTTCTAATTTATAATTTTCACTAATTTAATGTATAATTAAAATCTTATATTAATATTAGAAATAATTAATTTAGGAAAAATATTTAAGCAAACTAATAATTTATAAGTGACCAAATAAATACCAAATACTAGCAATTATATAGCTAAAATAGGTATTTTTAATTTTATGATGAAAAATAACTATAGTTATATTTTACGGAAAATACGGTTTATTTTACCGATTATCAAAAAATTCACCTAAAGGATTTTATTTAATTATTTATTTTTAAAACATTACAGATGTTTCCGTCGAGACTTGGCTCTCATTATGATGGAGCCTGATGGGAAAATGTGGTTTCCTTTTTCGTTTGTGCCCATGGATTGTGTACAGGGTCGATGTTGACTCACCTACAGGGCAGAACTTTCATTTTTTTGTTTCTTTCCGCGATGCTTTATCATTTCGGCTTTTTATATCGCAATAGTCGCAATTGCCCAATCATTTCGGCTGTTTTATCACGGCGCCGAATCATTTCGTCTGTTTTTGTTTTTACTCGCTGCTTTTTATTGTGAGTTGCCCAAACATTTCGGCTATTTTATATGCATATATTTTGCTTGCAGATTTTTATATTGCGAGTTGCCCCATCATTTCGGCTATTTCATATGTGCTTTCTGCTCGCTGATTTTTATTGTGAGTATGGAACTCAAGATATGACACCAATTTTGGCATCAACATCGCTGTGACCAGAATATTGCCAGGAGCGTATCATCATTTGCCTTTGCTGATTTGGACAAAGGTGGCTTAGCAAACAGGGTTAGGATCCTGCCGAGTAAGGCTTTTGACTTCATGAGCCGTAAGGGTCTCATAAAGGTATTTCTCCCTACAAGTCATGAGGATCTCGTAGGTGTATTTTCTCCTTAGAAGTCGTGAGGACTTCTAAGTGTTGTTCACCGAATGGGGAAATTTCTCGCCATGGGTGGAACTGGGCGAGGGAACGTTTATTTGTGCCCGTGGATTGTATATAAGGGATTGATGTTGACCGCGTGTTGGGCAACTTGGGGAATGTGATGGCTTAAGGACAGGTTTAGATCCCTGTAACTTAAGGCTTTCGAATCCTATGAGCCGTGAGGGTCTCATAAAGGGGATTCTCCTAATGAGTCATGAGGATCTCGTAAGTGAAATTTCTCTTTAGGAATCGTGGGGATCCCTAAGTGTGTTGCTCCCTTTTGTGAGTCGTAAGGATCTCACGCAGGTATTTTCTCCTTACAAGCTCGAGAGGACCTTGCAAGTGTGCATGAATTTTTTTATGAGTATGCGCCCTTGCGGGTTTTCACAAACTCGCCGGCAGTCCTGCTGTTTTTACTCACGGAGCCCTTTCGAGTTTTCATCCGTGCCCATTTCGCTTGTGGACGTACTGTTTTTTACGATCATGGTGGGACGTCGCCACCAGGGTAGCTGTGTAGGCAGCGGGATTTGAGTTGCAGTTTTTGCCGCTGGGGCCTGTGGACTTGAATTCCACTATCGCCGTGTTTGAGATGACGTATTTAGTTTAAGGACATCACGGTCCATTATTAGTTTAGGGACATCCCAGTCCATTGCTTCAAGGCGAAGTTTTGTCGGATACTACTTACAGAGTGCTGACTCAGGAAGATAGCGAGCGGACACGAGCGTCGTCATGTATCGTTAACCTGAGTTGTGACTTGTCAAGGGTAGTATTTCTTAAGGAAGCGGCCATTTATTGGCCGGAAGGGTCTTTCGCCATGCATATCCATGAGCATGTAGGCCCCACCTTGGTAGACCTTGTCTATGATATAAGGACCTTCATAGTTTGACTCGAATTTCCCCCATTTGGCACAATAGGGGATCATAGGTCCTTTGACAACTAACACGAGTTTGCCCTGGCGGAATGCTCTTGGCCTACTTAGTCTTTCGTATGAGCGTGTCATCCTTGCTTTGTAAGCTTCTTATTTTTGCTGCGCTATGAGACGGGTTTCATCGAGAGCATCGAGCTCCTCAAGCCGAAGGTGAGCATTTTCTTCATCCGCCAGCTCATGTCAGACCGCTACTCGTAGTGAGGGTAGCTCTATCTCCAAGGGAAGTACCACTTTCGTGCCGAATACAAAAGCAAATGGCGTGGTATTCGTGGCTGTTTTGAACGTGGTTCGATAAGCCCAGAGAGATTCATGCAATCTCTCGTGCCAGTCCTTTCTATTTCTGGACACCGTCTTCTTTATAACCTTCGTCAATGTTTTGTTGAAAGCCTCAGCTAGACCATTAGCTCGGGGATTATAGACCGAAGAGTATCTCCGATCTATATTATGTTGCTGCGCTAAGCGGCTGATCTTATGGCTTCTGTAGGCCAGCCTATTATCCGAGATGATTCTTCACGGAGTGCCGAACCGATAAATGACATGTGTCCTGAAGAAATAAAGGATGTTCTCCATCTTCACCTCTCTTAGCGGTACTGCTTCGGCCCATTTAGAGAAGTAATCGGTTGTCGCCAATATGAACCGATGTTTCTTAGATGATATTGGTTCGATAGGCCCGATTATATCGGTTCCCCACATCTTGAACGGCCAGCTTGCTCGTGTTGGGTGTAACGGATTCGGATGCCGATGGATGAAGTCCCCGTGAATCTGGCACGAGTGACACTACTTTGCATATTCAAGACAGTCTTGAATCATTGTGGGCTAATAGTAACCCATTCTCTTGATCTTTAACTTCATCTTTGGCCCAGCTTGATGGGAACCACAGAGTCCGTCGTGAGTTTCTTGGACGAATCTCCTTGCCTCTTCTGGTCCCAGGCATCTCAACCACATACATTCGAATGATCTCTTATATAGAGTATCATTGACAAAGGCGAAAGACAGATCTCGTTTCATGAGCTGATGTCTTGAAGATGCATTTTCGGGCACTCGATGGGATTTGAAGTAGTCTATGAAGACTTCTCTCCAATCCTTAGCCTTTTCTTCATCCTCTACTTGGAAGGCTGCTTGTTTGGTCGCTTCCTTATCTTCGGACGACTCAGGAGATATTTCTGCTGGTGCGAGAATCCGGCGGCTTTGCATAATGATCCTTACGTTATCGAGGTTTTCGTCGGCCAGTTCTTTAGCGAGCTTGGCTAACGCATCTGCCTTGGTATTTTCCGTCCGTGGTATACTTTCCAGGACGTAGGAGGGTATTTGAGTCAGCAGTTGCCGCACACATTCGCCATATTTTACCAACTCTGGCTTGCATGTTTGATAGACGCCCTTTACTTGGCTAACGAACAGTTGGGAGTCTCCATACATGAGGAGGTTCTCGATTCCCATGTCAATAGCGATCTCGAGACTTGCTATTAGAGCCTAGTATTCATCCTCTTTGTTCATCTATGGCTCTGTTAAGAAAAGGGCAAAACGCATTATCCCTCCTTGCAGAGTCACGAGGATAAGGCCCATCCCGGCTTTGATTATGGGGGTATTTTTCTTTCGCTTCTTCATTGACGATGCTCCATCGAAATAAAGTTCCCATCGAGTATCACTCCCTTATTTCTCCCCGTCGATTGTGTCAAACGCATATTCATCTGGCAATTCGCAATTTAAGGAAGAGTCAGCTGGTATTGGATGCTCAGCGAGAAAGTCAGCGATGGCCTGGCCTTTTATTGCCTTGAGGGGTCGATATACTATCAAGAACTCCATTAAGAGGAGGGTCCATTTAGCAAGCCTCCTGTTAGTATGGCTCTTGACATCAAATACTTCAGAGGATCCACCTTTGATATAAGATAGACCTCATGTGCCAAGGCATAATGTCGAACCTTCGTTATCGCTAAGATCAGTGGTAGGCAATGCTTTTCAATAGGGGAATAGTTGTTTTCGTATCCCAGAAGGACTCGACTCAAATAGTAGAGAGCTCTCTCCTTCCCCTGGTCGTTCTCCAATGCCCATAGCACGCCTAAAGAACCTTCAAGGGCTGTTGTGTACAGGATCATGGGCTTTCCCTTGACCGGAAGCGGTCAGTACCGGCGGGTTCTGCAGGTATTGCTTGATTTCGTCCAGTGCACTTTGGCATTTACGATCCCAAACGAACAGGGTCCCCTTCTTCATTAGATGGCTGTAGGGGCGGCATTTTCCGGAAATGTTAGCTATGAACCGTCGGATATACGCGAGCTTTCCTTGGAGAGACCGTGGTTGTTTGAGAGTTCTTGGAGTGGGCATTACTATGATCGCCTTGATCTTCAATGGGTCTATTTCGATGCCTCGGTGTCGAATGATGAATCCTAGGAATTTGCCTGAGGATACTCCAAACGAGCATTTCAGAGGATTCATCTTCAGGTTGTAATTTGCCTGAGGATACTCCAAACGCGCATTTCAGAGGATTCATTTTCAGGTTGTACTTCCGAAGGCGCTGGAACACTATTTTCAAATGTTCCCAGTGCTCATCATACGATTTGCTTTTCACCACAAGATCGTCGATATAACATTCAACAATCTCATTTATGAGGTCATCGAAGATCTTTGTCATGGCCCTCTGGTAGGTAGTGCCAGCATTCTTCAGACTGAAGGGCATCACTTTATAGCAAAATATGCCCAGCGGAGTCCGGAAGGCAGTATGCTTTCGGTCTTAGGGATGCATCTTTATTTGATTGTATCTTGAAGATCCATCCATGAAGGAGAAGAATTCATGAGTGGACATGTTATCTATCATCATCACGGTAACCGGTACTGGGAAGTCATCCTTCGGGCAAGTTTTGTTGAGGTCCCTGAAGTCCACGCAGATGCGTACTGTCCCATTTTTTTCAATCACCGGAATGATGTTGGCGATCCCGTTGGGGTATTGAACTTCTTGGATGAAGCTAGAGTCAATTAGCTTCTTGACTTCGCCATTGATGCTCATCTCGAGTTTGAGCCGTGTTCTTCTGGGCTTGACGTCCGGCGATATAGCCAATTTATACACAGCTATTTCTGGATCTAGTCCCAGCATCTCGGAATAGTTCCATGCAAAGCCGTCTTTATACTGCATAAGCATGTCTTTTAGTGTAGTAACCTGCTCTTCGGACAGCAGCACGCTAACGAACGTTGGTCTTGGCTCGTTTGCCGTCCCTAAGTCGATTTTCCTCAGATTGTCTGCTGTGGTATGTATCCCGTCTTCCAACTCCTTTGGTGCTGGTGGAAATTTTGAGATTGTCTCGTCTTCGTCTTCATTTGCGAAGCATTGGGAGAGGTCATCCATATTCTCATGCTCTCTTTCCTTTGAGAACGTTATCACGTGGCAGGTACGAGCCGGTTTCCGAGACCGATGTTGCTCTGGTTCCATTCTCTCCCTATAGATTGCTTTTGGCTCATGTTTTTGTGGCGGGGTTAGCCTCCAACTGTCACATAGAGAAAACCTGCCTTGCAGATACTGGTCTTCAACCCAGTTTTTGAAGGTTAAGCGGTCTTCAAGAGGATGTCCTATTGCTCGGTGATAGGCGCAACAAGCCGGATGATGGACCTCATTTATTTGCTCAGGGTGTCGAGACTCCGGGAGCACCATCATTTGATATTTCATGACAAGGTCGAAGATATTTCTTGTCTTGTCTTGAGGGAAAGAGTATTTCCGAACCATCTTCTTCATCAGCGATGAATTCTAGCAGACCTTTTCTCGATCGCGGGGCTTCTTAGATCCGCTTCGTTGTTTTTGGACGCCATTCCCGTTCTTCACCTTGTTGTTGCTTCTATGTTAGTCTTTTTTCTTGCCACAAGAGTGCACAGCGGGCTGGGGGTGAAGGGCATCATTATCCTCCATAGTCTGCTGAATGTAACGTTGCGTTCTGGCTTTCTCGTAAATGGCCATTTCGCGGCTGTGGTCATCCCGAAACTTTTGACCTACTTCCCTTATTAGCTTGTCGATCTATTCTTTGAATGACGGTCTCGGTATTCTTACGGCGGGATTCCGCTCTGGTTCAATACCAACGCTATCTGGACGAGCATTCCCTTCTCCATCGGAGTCGTTTATAACATGGCAGCCATGGAATTGCTCCCGTTTCTTAGACTGGACGTATCCCAGCCCAGTCGTCTCCATCCTCCTATCGGGGATCTTTTGCCGAGTCCCGGGAACGTCCTAAATCTAGTTATAGAACTGGGCTTACCGAGCAGTCTGTTTGAAGGGTACGCCTTGGGATCTCAATAGCCTTTTCAGTCCCTCTGCATAGTATCTGGGCAGACGGATTGGTTGAAACCTATCGAGCACAGGTTCGGCGCCATGCCATACTTCTCTTTCCACTTTGATCTCCTTGGACTGGTAGAAGAGGATCGTCTTTTCATCTTTCAGCCTAGAAGGGATGTAGAAGGTCTGCAGCTCTTATACGTTGTATGTACTAAGCGCATTGAGTTCTTTAGAATGCCGCTGCGGAACCATGGTAATTTATAAACTCTGATTAGCTCCAGTTAAGGTTTGCATTGATGGACGAACATAGAATACCGTGTTGACTTCATCTTCAGAGTCGCTGCCAAAGACCAAAATAGGAGTAGATAGTGGGCCTGCTGCCTTAGGGTTGCCCCGAGAAGACTATCTTTTCATCCTACTCGATATCGCTCCCAAAGATCGGGATGGTGGCGACGGATTTTTGTTTATTCTCTGGTTTACAACATCTTTCCGTGTTTTCAAAGTCTAGTAGGAAGTACTTAGCATCTTCATACTTGCGGACATCATTTACGGAGAAAGGGTTTAGCTCCCCTGTAACTGTGTACTCGAGGCCGTCTTTGAAGTATTTCATACACTGATGTTGTGTAGAAGGGATGATGTTGTATTCATGTAACAAAGTCCTACCGAGCAAAGCATTATACCAAGTCTAAGCATCGATGGCGTGGAACATGATGTCAGTGACGAGCATCCCGAAGCGTAATGTCGATATTACGGATCCAAGCGTCCGTGATGACTGCGAGTCAAACCCGGAGATAGTAATTTTGTCCCGCGCCAGGCGTTTAACGTTCATGCAAATCTCCTTCAACACTCTCACATTAAGAAGGTTGACTGAGGACCCATTGTCAACCACGATCTTTCCTATCATGATGTTGTGGCAATACCTAGTGACATACAGGGGACGGTTGTGCTCACACGTTCTGAGGAGGAGATCTTCATCGTCGAATGTGATGTTAGCTGTGTGAACTTCTTACAGCTCGTCTTTCATCTTTTCTTCTGCAAAGAACGCTTGGAACTGATCAGGCTCTTGTAACGCCTTGATCAGGGAATCTCGTGCCTCTTTAGACAGGAGAAGGACATCCAAAATTCTCAATTGCGAGGGTATCTTCCTCAGGTGCGCCAGGACATTGTAATCCACCTTGTTCTTCTTACGCAGGTCCTTGGCTGTGAGCTCTTCGACGACTCTATCATCGAAGGCAATCTCCTCAGGGACTTTTTCTTTCCCCTTGTCTCTTTTGCTCGAACCTTTGTTTGTAGGCCCAAGGTTCCTTTCAGGCAACGTACGGTTACGCGGCTGGATGTTCTCACAGTTCTCTGTCTCTTCTTCTTTTCCGGAAGTGGATTCCTTGATGAGAGGACCAAGGGCTATTTCTTCGTCAGAGTTACTCCCGAAGGTAAGAACTTGAGATTTTCCTTTTGTCAAAAAGGCATTAACCATATGACAGTTACCGGCTGTTCCTTTACGCTCATATGTCGTGCTTCTCTATTCCCGATGAGCTTTGCGCTTCATCCGCTTGAAGTGGTGTCGGTGGGCAACGTATCCCTGCCACCACTTCTTGAAAGCATTGTACTCTTCGGTAGGGTGTGTGACCCTCCGATGGTACAAGCAGTAGTTCGGATATACATCCACTTCGTTGGGGCACATATTCTCGGAAGTATTTTCTTTGAAAGGTGGCAGCTTCATTCCCATTGACAGAGCTTTGGCAAACTACTTCATTATCCTGATTATGCTCTTGCTGGTGGCAGGGGCACTTCGATCCGGTTGAGATACTTTATGGCTTCTCATTACCGGAGCTTCTTCATCCTGACACCGACACTTGGCCTTTTCGTATATGGCCGCTTTACGTTCTCGATCAGCTTTGCTCTTTTGAAGAGCTTCGATCAGCAGCTTGTCGATCAGGTCGTCTGACGGTTCTAGGGATTTTGGCTCTGGTTCTGCCCCTGGTTTCTCTACGTCAAGAGCTTCTTTTCCATTTACCGACGAGTGAGAGATCATGTGGCAACTCGACCCGTAATCCTTAGGTTCTTCTGACGAGTCATCTCCTTTATCAATGTCACTGTCTCCATTCTCAATAATATGCTTGAGGAACTCTTCCAATGTGACCGGGGTCCGCACCTTTTGGTTGTATTCCTGCAGTGCGTCGATGTAATTTTGCAGACCCGTACGATTGTTGTCAAGCTGCATGGACTTCTTGGTCCTCTTCTTTTTCTTTGAAGACTTCGAAAGCTTGGCCTGGAGGTTTTTTCCATTGTTACCAACTTTCGGCGTCGGGTGCGGTTTTAGCATCCCGTCAATAATATCGAGCTCCAGCGGGCTTTTCCATTTGATGGACGGACACGCTTGAAGATCCTTCAGCATTCTTTTTGTTTTAGCCGAGAGGACAACTTCCCATGGAGCTTCCTCTACAAATGAGCATGATGCCCCCGGCGCATCCACCTTTTTAGGAGCGTGCTGCTGTGGCGGGTTTACCTTCCAGTTTTCGGACAGTGCGAACTTGCCCTGTTGGTACTGGTCTTCAACCCAGTTTTTGAAGACATAGCAATCTTTGATTGGGTGTCCCACAATTCGGTGGTAGGGGAAGTAATTGGGATTGTTGACGTCGCCCAACTGCAGTGGGCGTCTCGGATACGGCATAGTGATGAGCTTGTTGCACACCGCCAGTTCGAATAGTCTCCTTGTTTTATCCCGGAGGAACGAGTAAGGACGTCTCAACTTTTCTTCGAGGGATCTTGGTTTGTTGTTTTGGAGAGCTACCAGTTTCGGGTCACTCGGTTGTTGTTGAGAGTTGACGACGAAGGTCGCTTTCCCTTTACCCTTTTCATTCCGAAGATCTGTCTTTGAAGAGGACGGCCTATGACCCATCTGGTCCATTTGGGCCAGCTTATCAATCAAGGCCTGGAAGGTGGTCGCCTTGAAGAACATCATAAACTGGGATATAGTTTCCTGGAGATCAAGGGTTCCCACGAACATGCCCACGGTAGGCCTTTCTTCTATGCGTTGTTCGCATTTTGACTATAGGTTACACCATCGAATTGCGTATTGTACCCAGGTCTCTCCTGGCTTCATACTGGCATTGATTAACGCCGTGATCGGGGTACACTCGCTTGCGCTCACGAACCGCTGTGTGAATAATAATTCCATCTCCGTGAATGTTTTGATAGAATCATTTGGGAGCTTAGAGTACCATCCAAATGCTGTCTCCGCCAAGCTGCCAACGAATTGGCGAAGCAGCAGTTTGTCGTCGCCTCCGGTATTACCATACAAAGCTCTGAATTGAGCAACATGTTAGTGTGGATTGCCCGTCCCCTTATACACATGGAATTTGGGGATCGTATATCCTGGCGGGTACTTAATTTGATCGTACCAGCCTGGATAAGGTCGCCCAGTTTTGACGACTTGGCCAGCCGCTTCGCTTTCCTGATGAGCTCATATTTATTGAGCTAATAGTCGTCAAGGGCAGCTTTGGAGATCGTCTCTTCTCTGGCTGCTGATAGAGCCGGAAGAGGGTTTGACGTCTCCCCTCTGTCGTCTTCAAGGATTATTGAAGGGTCTTCGGATGGAGGGTCCGAGTGGATCATCATCCCGACCATATCTTAGAACAGGAGCGCCATCTGTTTCATGTTAGCGGCTTGCTCCGCGGCTTCTTTATCCTTTCTTTCTAGTACCCTCCATAGGAACTCCGTATCAGTCTCCTAATCTTGGCGCTGCTCAGACGATGCTTCCGGGCTTTCTTTCTGCCCAGTGAGTGCGGCAATCCTTGTCAACATCTCCTGGAGCTTTTGTTGTTGCTCCTGAGCTTTGGTCACAGACCGTGTAAGTAGTTGATGACCCGCGAAAGTACGGCTTTCCTCTTTGCTAGAAGCCATGTACACCGTGTACACTACCATGCCTCCAGACTTGGGGAGTTTGGGTCCACTGCCTTTGATATTTGCTGCCGGCATGGGGATCTTCTCCGGTCTTCTCCTCTTATGGGAGGTCGAGGTTGAGGGGGCCGTTGCAGCAGGCACCCACACAGATGATACCTTCCGTGGTACGACGGAGGGATGATCTTCGTCTTGCCGAGCCTTCATCTTCTTTAGCCGGCGAGAGTAATCTTTGTCAATTACAGAGTCTTGGACTTTCCGCCAGACTCTATGGATCTTGGAGGACAGCCGCTGAGGAGGATGTACCGGTTTTGCCTGCGTTGTGTTTTCAATAGGCGGAGGAGACTTCTTCAGTACAGCGGTTGGAGAGTTCTTGCGCACCCTCCTGAGCAGCTCAAAGTTGTTCCCAGTTGTAACAGCAGCGTCAATTTCCACCGTTGGAGCTGGTGGGGTAAGTCCAGGGAGGGAACTGCCCCCAGCTTTCCTCACTCGGCGCCAGTGGTGATATCGAGCACGTCGTGCAGATGGGACCACCTATGTTATGGAAGCGACCTCGTTATGTCCCCTGCTTTGATGAGAGGCTGCTGTCGGTGTCAGCCTGTCGAAGACCGACGTCTGCTGAGAGGGAACGGTCAATCTGTCGAAGGCAGACATACTGGTAGGGGAAGCATTTTTAACAACCTCGCCTGCAGTAGGAGTTGGAATGGACAGTCTTGCGAAGACTGATCCCATAGCCGGAGAAGCCCCTTTGACGACTTCGTCCGTCGGAACAGAAATGGCTATCCGTTTTGGGATAACCCCTTCAGGTATTGTGGGCCTCTTTGCGGGCCCACTGGAGCTTTGGCCCAGTCTGTTGAAGACCAAGGCGTTGGAATTGGATGACCCGTTGAGAGGGGTCGTGGTAGTTGCAAGCCGATCAAAGACCGACTTCTTTGGAGCCTCTCATGATGGTATTGAAGCATTGAAGCTCATTGGCGGGAGCATGGTCCCGAAGAACAATCCAGTGGTGGCCTGAGTCACCTGCTCCACTGGCAGTTAGCGTAGCTGGGGGGCCCGTAAGTCACTCCTCCAGCGGGGACAGAGTGGGAGTTGCTGTTACAGTTAGCGCAGCTGGAGGCCATCGATATCTCCTCTTCCGCATAGAGCAAGACACCAAATCTTAGTACTTCAAATCCAGGGGCAACCATATTGAACCGCGATTTGTTCGCAAACACGACACACGAAGTGTGGAGTGGAAAGAGGAAAAGGTCCCACCGGGCGTGCCGGAATCTGTTTACCGCCAAAAACCGGGAAGACGGACGTCTTACCTGAATTTGGGGGTAGATTCTATTTGGGTTTATCCGTCCACCTCTCCGAATATGTCAAGCTGATTTATGGCACCGTGTATCGGAGGTTTGGATGGATGCGGCCGTTGTAGCAGACTTCGTCAGATTCCCCCTCTTTTGCGAGGGGTTTTTGATTGCGGGGACGCTCTTCCCTGCAGGAGCAAGCCCCTGCAGTTAATTAAATTATCGTGTAGCGATAACCACTTTCTTCTGCTCCAGAAGGTCACTTCGTGTCGTGTGTGTTTGTTTTATTTTTGGTTGCCCATGGATTATATACGGAGACTAATTTATGTTGTCGCCCGTAGAGCATGGATTAGTCCAAATCCGTATATTCTTAGATTTGGATTTGGGTTGATTTAAGGAACATTAATTTTGTTTGAGAGTAAGTTCAATTTAAATGTTTGTTGAGGATACATTAGTCTAATAACAGGCTAAGATCTACTCAACATAATTTTGGGGTCATTCAGATCCAACAAAAGAGCATTTGTATTACTTTAGTTTAAGGACGTTACGGTCCGTAGGTAGTTTAAGGACATTGCGGTCCATAGGAATGTGCTCATGGGTTTGGGAGTGCACCAAAGAGCTATTGGTTGTCAGGACCCTCCATCTCTTTGATGACATTGAAGAATTATAACGACATGTATCAGAGGTGTGCAGAGATGTACTCTTGAACCGAACTCCAGATTGAAGGGAGAGATCATGGTAGAACGAACATCATTTTAGATGCCATGTGTCAAGAGATCATTAGTCATATTTGGAACTAAGATTGATTTGGGGAGACCTGAGTATAGGAGGGCTCGGTTGATTGATGATTAAAAGTTTTTTTTGGCCTCAGGATACTTGGCTAATTTAGACTAAGGTTGGCCCCCTCATAGTGTTAAACAATGATATTTGTTTGGCGCTCACGTGCTCCCACGTGAGGCTCTTAAGCAGTGTTAAACACTGAAATTTAGAGCGCTCACGTGTGGCACGTGAGACTCCTGAAAATTGGGCATTGCTTCTTTGGGTATATTCCCTTCTTCTTTTATAAGTGCTAAGCACTATTGGGGGTCACGTGGGAGCACGCGAGGCGCCCCAAAATGAGAACTGTCTTTGATTTATTCCCCTTTTTCTTTTATAAGTGCTGAGCACTATTAGGGGGGTCACGTGGGATCACATGACTCGATCTTAGTCGTTCTTTTTTGTTCCTCAGAGATGCTCACGTTGGAACACGTAATCTGTCGTAATAGCGTTGAACGCTAATCATTTCTTTTATGTGTATGGAAATCTTGATATGAGTTTTGAGCATTTCAGATCTCTTATTTTGATAAGAATTAAATTCTTTTATAGGGTTAAACCCTAGTTTTATCAGAGAAATTAAATTCCTATATCTTTGGAATAATTAAATTCTTCAAACTTAGTTCTTTTCCCTAACTTTTGAGTCCGCATGACAGAATTTTCCCGATGAGAATTAAATTCTCAACTTGTGGGGAGATCTGCTTCTGTAGACCTCAACTAGAGGAAGAACTAAGTTCTTTTTAGAAGAGTTAAACTCTTGAAATGGTAAAAAAGAAAATAAATGATCTCTATGTCTTTCTTCTTACCTAGGGTTTCTTTTTCTAAAAGAGAGCTCTTCTTCTTCTTTTTTGTTTCTCAAATCTTATCGGGGGTCTCCTCTCTTTCAGACTTGAAGTCTTGGGTCCTTTATATAGTAGAGGTAAATTTGTTGATTTAGTTAAGGAAATCTCTCATTGAGAGATTTTTTAATTGATTTGGAGATTTTGTCCACCGTTGGATCTTTTGATCCAAGGACTTCTGTTTCACAGAAGATATTTTTCTTGTTTTTAACAAAATTGAGAAAATATTTTCCCATACAGAGCATATTCTGTAGCTTGGTGATTTTTATCCACCATCAGATTTTTAATCCAACGGTGCTCTGTTTTATAGAGAGCAATCTTTCTTATTTAGAAAGATTCAAGGAAATATTTTCCAAATAGGGTTTTGATCTCTCTACTTAGAATTTAATTCTATCGGCTCAGGAGGCATTTGAGACCACTCACGTGTAGCACGTGACCCCACAGAGGTAAACTCATTTGCATATGTGCAACAGTCAAAAGAGGGCATCATGTGCTGACACGTGAGCCTTTCTGGCCTGTCATTTGTCTTAATATGGCGTCTATATACTTTGTATATAGACGTCATGTGCTTACACGTGAGGCTCTAATTCAACCAATCAATTGTTTAAACCCAGCGCCTATAATATTTATATAGGCGCTCACATGTGGGCACGTAATGTTTTATTAGTGGAAATTTTCCCATCAATTTTTCTCCCTTTCTTCTCATTTTCTTTCTTTTTTTATAAGGGAACAACGCTGGGCGCTGCCCAATTAATGCTAAGCACTCAGTCGTTTTGGCTGTATATGAAATGCTAAGAACTTTTTTATGGCGCCCACATGAGATGCACGTGAGGCGCTGGGTGCTGCCCAATTAATGATAAGCACTCATTTGTTTTGTCTGTATATGAAGTGCTAAGCACTTTTATTCAGCGCTCACATGTATTTCACGTGAGGCGCTGTCTTTCTGATTTAGGCGCCCGTGTTTCTTTCATGTGAGGCACTGGGCGCTGTTGGGAGGGCGCTCACATGGGAAGCGCGTGAGATACTAAGTTCTTTTCTTTCTTTATTAATGGCATTTTAATCATTAATGATCACCAAGATCTTTGTTTTGAAGATATGGGATCAGGTTTTCTTTAAGAACTATATTTCTTTTAGGGTTAAACCCTATTTTCTGAGGAATTAAATTTCCATAGGATAGGTTCTTTTCTTTTTTTCTTTTCTTTTTAACTTAGTTCTTTTCTGAATTTTTTATTCTCAAGAACAAGATCATCCCGATGAGAATTAAATTCTCAACTTGTGGAAGACTTGTCTTGTGGATCTCAGATCCAGAGAAAGAACTAAGTTCTTGAGAAGGGTTAAACCCTTGAGTATGTTGTGATAGGTGAAGAAGATGTTTTGATATCTGTGGTTTCTTTACCTAGGGTTTGAGAGGAAAAAGACCTTCTTCTCTATTGAGAATTAAAGTCTGTGTTGCTTTTTGATTTTTACAGAAGCTTATGGAGGGTTCTCCCCATATGTCTGTCCCCTGAAACTTGAAGTATCGGATCCTTTATATAGGAGAGGCAAATTGTTAATTAGTTTTGAGAAAATATCTTATTGAGTGATTCCAATTGATTTAGTTGGTCTCAAAATTTGTTTGGGAAATTTTACCCACCGTTGGATCTTTAATCCAGCTATTTCTGTTTTTACAGAATATATTTTCTTGTTTTTAATAAGATTGGGAAAATATTTTCCCATATACAGAATTTATTCTGTCAAATAATGATTTTTAATCACCATTGGATTTTTAATCCAAGGGTGCTCGGTTTAACAGAGCACAATCTTTCTTTATTTAGAAAGATTGAGAAAATATATTCCCATTTCATTGGTTCTTTGTTCCAACCACTTTCTGTATAACAGAAAATATCCTTCTCATTTAGAGAGATTGGGGAGATATTTTCCCCCAATAGAATTTAATTCTATATTTGGTGACCTTTTTAATCACCCTTGGATCTTTGGTCCAACGGCCCTCTGTTTAACAGAGAGGGTCTTTCTCTTTTTAGAAAAATCCAGGAAGGTATTTCCTAAGAGTAGAATTTAATTCTACATAAGAAGGCACCCTCACGTGTTTAACATGTGAGACTTATTTAGTTTCTTTCATTTAGCACCCATATTTCTTGCATATGGGCGCTCACGTGTTTAACACGTGAGGTCAATTTGGCCTTTGGCCATTTACTCTTAATGCTCATATGCTTTGCATTCAAAATAGAATTTAATTCTATGCATAGAGTTTAACTCTATATGAAGTTAATGCTTTAAAAGGGTGTTCTCACGTGTTTAACACGTGATCCCAGTGCGGGTTTTTTCGTGCTTATATGCTTTACACATAGGCGCTCACGTGTTTAATACATGAGGCCTATGTAATCTTTAATTGTTTGGTTGCATCGCTTATATGCTCCGCATATAAGCGCTCACGTGTTTAACACGTGAGGCTTAAGTCGTGGGGAATTCTCTCCCTTTTTTCTCTCCCTTTTTATAAGGGAACAAATGCTCCCAGCGTTGCTCTCACGTGGCTTGCACGTGAGTACAACGCTATCCATCTTTACTACCGTTGGATTGCCTAGGAGAATGGGAAGTTGAACCGCTCTCATCACGTCTTATAAATGAGGCGTTTGGCCTCTTGAGATGATTACTGTTTTTCATCTTCTTCCTTGAATCTTTTCTTGAGAATTTAATTCTCCTTTCAGAGCTTAGCTCTCTGCCCACAGAACTCCTCTGATCAGAGTTAAACTCTGCCAACCAGAATTTTAGTAAGGATTATGAACGAAATTTTGTCTCTTAGGAAACATTTTATTTTCTTTTGGGATTTTAATTCATTAACAGAGCTTGGCTCTTTTCTTGCAATGATCTCATAGAGATCTAAAAATTTTTTTGGGTAGACCATGGATCTTGAATCAATGAGTATTCTTGAGAATCGTTGGTTCTCTTCTTAGGGTTTTACTCTATCATTGATCTTGATCTTTGAGGGTTTTTGAAATTTAATTCCATCATATATATATATATATATATATATATATATATAAACCCGTTTCCCATCATGGGGATTTCTGGGATTTAATCCCATTAGTGGATGAATTTAATTCCATTTTGTCTTACAGAGCTTAGCTCTAGAAAATTTGGAACATTTGGGAATTTTATTCCACTTCCTATTCTTGAGCATTTTTCCTTTTTTGGGTTTTAATACCCTTTTTACAGATTTGAATTTGTTGTTATCTTTTTTAAAAGAGACCGCTTTTCGAAGATAATAGGAGTTTTTAACTCCACTGTTCACTTAATGAGAATCCTTTTAGATTCTCACAATGGGCCTTTGGTCTCATCATTGACGAGCCGCCATTTTGATTTCATGGGGTATACTGTAGTTATTTTAATATGCTAATCATTAACACTCCGCTGGTTTTTCTTTTCAGGTACCATAGCTGGTCGTCTGTATGACCTTGAAGAGATTATCTCTTATGAGGAGATTTACATCCAAGGCCGCTGTCAAGACCATGAGTTTACTGATGCCCAATGCGACACGGTGATGCGTCGCTTCTACGATTAGAACGATCGATTGCACCCCCGCCGTTTTGCCCTTTTGAAGATTGTCGTTGGATCGATCTGGAAAGCTATACCTGGGTGCCTTGAGGTTATGCCGCTTCAAGCACTCGATGATGCTGAAGACAAGATGCATTCTATGTATATGATGAAGTTGATATCGAAGAAACGGCGAGATAATTTTGTCGCCATCTTGCACTGTGTCTTTCAACAAAAGGTGATAGTAACAGCATACCAGAGGGTGGAGGATATTAGTGGTGACCCTGGCGCTTGCATCCGAGAGAAGATGCACAAAAAGATGGTCGATGAAGCTGAAGGCGCACTGCTCAAACTTTCTTTTGAGTTCGGAAATCCATGTCCAGAGTTTAGTGTCTTGCCACTGTAAATCCGGGATCATGCGTTTCCCTTTTTTTGTTTTTTTTTTGCATGCACCGAGAGTATGTAGTTCTGTTTTGAAGTATGAATGAAAAGAATCTTTCCTTTTCATTTCCGCACCTTCTATTTCTTGATTGTCTTGCTCTGGTGCGAAGTAGTTTATGCACCCATTTCTGAGTCTGTAGTTTATGTACCCATTTCGGAGTGTCTAGTTTATTTACTCGTTTTGGAGTTTGTAGTTTATTCACTCATTTTAGAGTCTCTAGTTTATGTACTCATTTCGGATTCTCTAGTTTATTCACTCATTTCGGAGTCTCTAGTTTATGTACTCATTTCGGAGTCCAAGTTTATGTACCCATTTCGGTGTTTGTAGTTTATTCACTCATTTCGGAGTCTCTAGTTTATCTACTCATTTCGGAGTATTTTTAGTTTACCACCTGATTTATGGCACCGTGTATCGGAGGTTTGGACAGATGCGGCCGTTGTAGCAGACTTCGTCAGATTCCCCCTAGTGTACGAGGGGTTTTTGATTGTGGGGACGCTCTTCCCTGCAGGCGCAAGCCCCTGCAGTTAATTACGCTACTGTATAGCGGTAACCACTTTCTCCTTCTCCAGATGGTCACTTCGTGTCGTGTGTTTTCGTTTTATTTTTTGATTGCCCGTGGATTGTATACGGAGACTAATTTATGTTGCCGCCTGTAGGGCGTGGATTAGTCCAAATCCGATGTTTGCTCAATTTGGAATTTGGTTCAAGGGTACATCTCTCCACACCTCAGATACATGGTGCCATAAATTAACTTGGCATCTTCGGAGAGGTAGACAGATAAAACCAAATAGCATCTGCCCCAAAATTCAGGCAAGACGACCTACGTGGTTTCGTCCCTGTTTTCGGCAGTAAACAAATTCTGGCATGCCCGATGGGACGAAACCACGTAGGTCGTTTTGCCCCAGAGCCCTAAACTTGAACCCTTGAACCAAATTCCAAATTGAGGAAACATCGGATTTGGACTAATCCAAATTGAACCACGGTGGCAAAATTTTGGCGGGAACAAATGCCATGCATAACCCGTAGGGCGTGGATTAGTCCAAATCCGTATTTTCTTAGATTTGGCTTTGGGTTGGTTTAAGGATCGTAATTCTTGTTTTAGATTAATATCAACTCAAACGTTTGTTGAGGATACGTTAGTCTAATCTTAGACTAAGATCTACTCAACAGGATTTAGGATCATTTAGATCCAACAAAAGAGCATTCGGGCTCTATTGCCTTAGTTTAGGGATGTTGCGATCCATTGGGTTTAAGGACACCGTAGTCCATGGAGTTTAAGGACATCATAGTCCATAGAGCTTAGTTTTAGGGACGTTGCGGTTTATTGGGTTTAAGGACATCATGGTCCATGAGTTTAAGGACCTCATAGTCCATAGAGTTTAGTTTAGGGACATTACGGTCCAGCTTGTTGGTTGTCGGCACCCACCACCTCTCTGAAGACGTTGAATAATTACAACGACATGTATCAGCGGTGTGGAGAGATATACCCTTGAACCAAATTCCAAATTGAGGAAACATCAGTCATGAGCATGGACACTGAATTTATTTAGAGATTTAATCTCAGCAAAGACTTAGCCAATCTGGGGTTGATGTTGGCCTCTTGTAATGTTAAACACTAGTGTATGCTCAGTGCCCGTGTGCTCCCACGTGATATTCTAAGGCAGTGTTAAACACTGAGATCTGTGATGCTCACGTGTGGCACGTGAGGCACCATAGCAGTGCTCACGTATGGCACATGAAGCTCCATAGCAGTGTTAAACATTGAAAGTTGGGGCGCTCACATGTGGCATGTGAGACGCTTAGAGTTGGGCACTTCCTCTTTTATTCTCTTATTGTAGTGCTGAGCACTTCTTACGGGTCACGTGGGGTCACGTGAGGCGCCCCAAAAATAGGGTTCATTCCCTTTTCTCTTTTATAAGTGCTGAGCACTTATCAGGGGTCACGTGGCTAGGTCACAGTCTTTCCTTTTTCGTTCCTCAAAGGTGCTCACGTGGGAACACGTGAGCTTTTATTGTGTAGCGTTGAACACTAATGAATCACCAGGCTGTTCTTCTATGGTTCTATGGAATCAAGTTCTCCTTTTGTTCTTTGTAGCGATTAAATTCTTTTAAAAGGGTTAAACCCTAGTTTCAGAGGAATTAAATTCCCACATGTTTTGTAAGAGTTAAACTCTTTTGGATTCAGTTCTTTCTCCTAGGTTTTGAATCTGCATGACAGAATCTCCCCAATGAGAATTAAATTCTCAACTTCTGGGGAGATCTGCTTCTACGGATCTTAACCAGAGGAAGAACTAAGTTCTTTGAGAAGAGTTAAACTCTTGGTTTGAGAATTAAATTCTCTTTTTGTGGGAGCTTTTGGGAGGGGTTCCTCTTCTTTAGAGAATTAAATTCTCTCTCTATTTTTCTTCTCCTCTTCCTCTGTGTGTTTTTTTCTCCTCAACTTACTCCTATTTATATGAGAAGAAAAAGAATCAATTTGTTAAGGGAATCCCTCATTGAGAGATCATGATTGATTTCATGATCTTTTAGATCAATCGGGGAATTTTATTCACCGTTGGATTTTTAATCCAAAGGCCCTCTGTTTAACAGAGAAGATTTCTTATTTGTTTAACAAGATTATGAATATCTTTTTAGTTTTGACAAGATTAGAATTTTATTCTATCATATCTTTTTAGTTTAACAAGATCAGAAATATATTTTCTTAATATAGAATTTAATTCTATCATATAGATATCTTTTAATTTAATAAGATTAGAATTTTATCCTAACATAGAATTCTGATCAAATGAATATCTTGTTAATTTAACAAGATTAGGAAAATATTTTCCTATGATAGAACTTTATTCTACCAGATGATTACCGTTGGATCTTTGATCCAAAGGTCCTCTGTTTAACAGAGAAGATCATTTTAGTTTGAGAAAGATCAGGAAAATATTTCCCAAAATAGAATTTAATTCGATAGGAGTATTTTAAATTGGGGCACTCATATGCTTTGCATGTGCAAGAGAACTCATGTGTTTAACACGTGACCCCTGCTGTGGGTTTTAGCCTGTTTATGTTCAGTGCTCATATGCTTTGCATATGAGCGCTCACGTATTTTATACGTGAGGCCTGTTTAGCCATTTAAGTTTATTTTATTCAGCGTTCATATGCTTTGCATATGAGCGCTCACGTGTTTAACACGTGATACCTGTTTGGCCCTTAATTGTTTTATTCAGCACTCATACACTTTGCATATGAGCACTCACGTGTTTTACACGTGAGGCCAAATTTTGAGAACACCCCCTTTTTTATAAGGGAACAAGTAGCTCTTGGCCGAAAATTTTGGTGGGAACACCCCCCTTGGGTTTACAGGCAAACTTGTCCTAACGTTGTTTGTAGATAACCCCCATTCTTTGCGACAGGGTTTCGTTAGGTTTGTGGTACTAGGGTTTTAGTCCGTGGTACCGTCGCGTTGGATGATATATTTCTCGATATGCAGTCTTTAAACCGCTGTTCGAGTAGCCCTATGACTGTCGTGTTTTTGATCCCTTCGGGGGTTGGACAAGACGTCTTCGAGTAATCTCTTTAGGTTATATTATCGTCGGAAGAGTAAGCGTTAGGAATTTGCCATGACACTTTTTACTTGAGGTTAGGCTCAATTTGGAGCCCCGATGAGTCATAACCGCACCCTTCTGGGGTGGGATGATCTCCAATGGTCTTTTAGGCTTTATATGAGTTGCTGTCAAGACCTGAAGCTAGGAATATACCATCACTTCGTTTTTCTTTTGTTTTGACGATGTCGCGCCGATTTTTTGCTGAAGTCGGGAAACGTCCTTATAATCTCTATGATGTATGTATTGCAATCGAGATCTAGAGCTAGAGATATGCCATTTCCCCAATTTCATTTGATAATTGCGTCCGCATCCTGCTAAAATGAGGGGAACGCCGAGATATTCTTTAGGTATGAACCGTCATGACTTGGAGCTAGGATTTTTCCATTACTCCATTTTTATTTGACCCTTGGGTCTTTGATGACGTTGCGTCTACATCCTGCTGGCATGAGAAGTATGTCGAGCTGATCTTTAGGCTGTAGATGTTGCCATTAAGACCTGGAACTAGGATTTTGCAATCACTTCATTTTATTTGATTGTTGTGTTCGCCCCTGCTGGAGTGAGGAGGGAACACATGGATAGTCTCTAGGTAGTATGTGTACCATTAAAGACTTGGAGCTAGGATTTTGCCATGACTCTATTTTTGCTTTGACCCTTGGGTCTTTTGTTGACGTTGCGTCTGCATCCTGCTGGCATGAGAAGGAACGCCTAGATAGTCTCTAGTTTGTATATGAACCGTCAAGACTTGGTTCTCCTTTTGACGAAACGTAGTGGGAAAATATGGTCCCTTTTCCTTTTATTGTGCCCATGGATTGTATACAAGAGTCAATATAGACATACTTGCAGGGCAGATGAAATTTCATTTTATATATATTTTTTATTTTCGTGATGCTCTATCTTTTCAGTTTTTCATATCATGAAAGTCGCGATTCCCCAATCATTTCGGCTATTTATCGCGGTGCCCAATCATTTCAGCTATATATTTTTTTATTTTTTATAACGTTTCTGAAAGTCTACGTTACCACCACCACTTGGTTTTAGTAGCATCAAACATGCTATTTTAAAATCTTTTGGGTGGTAACTAACACTTAACAAGATCTTTAGCTAGATGATTAGGGTTTTATAGTTTGATATAGACTTTACTAAAGAGAAAGAAAGGGGGTTATACCCTCGTAGATCGAGTCTTTCACTTCTTTAGTTCCGGGTTATAGTCCACGCGACTTCACTAGGCTCCTCTTAGAGTTGAACGGGTCTCCTTCGTGATCTTCGTGCCAAAGACGATCCACCCGAAGTCCACTAGCTCAAGCTAACTCTTCACTAATCTCATTATTGAAGACAACACACCACATCAAATTGCTAATCTAATGTGAGATGGTGAAGTAGGGGTTTAATTTGCTCACTAGGTTCTCACAAGTTCAATGATTCACATCACATGTAAGGGTTTGAACTTTGAGGTGAGGTGAAGAAAATTGTAGAGAGCAACTCAAGAAAGGAAAAATTGGCTAAGGCATGAAGAGTTCAACCTTTTTTCAAGTTAAGAATGGCTCATCCAAATTATCTAGCACTCATTGAAGCATGAATTAAAATCAATAGAAATAATGCACCATGCTTCAATAGTGCATACAAATGAATAAACAAATGAAAAACCCATGCCTTGCCCATTCCTTAAATAACTCCACAATTTACACCTCATTTTCTATATTCTAGAAATAGAAAATAGATGCCATGCTTCATTTAATATATATATATATATATATATATATATTAATACATATTAAGAAACATAATTAGTGCGCTAATAATATTAGTTAAGATATAATTATATCATATATAATATATATCACATTATTAAATCAACACATGATTTAATAATCCGGCTATATCATATAGAACCGACTAATTTCATATATCTGAATATCACATTATCAAACCAACACTTGATTCGATAATCTTATTATATCACATATAACCTGACCGATATCAGATGACTGCCAGATTACAATACGGTATCACATATACGTATTTAATCAGGCCCCCGCACATATCAACATATGTGGCATACTTCGTTTCGCTTGAACCAGGAAACTTCTGTGTGGGACTCTAAAGACTCGTCAATACGCCGGCAGTAGGTGATAATCACATCAGTCACCCACAAGCCGTCAGCAGTACTAGCTAGACGTAACGGCTACACAGATATTGAGCGATATGAAGATCAACAAGCAAGCTCGCTAATACTCTCCATGAAGCCTATCAGTAACACTACCGTACAGTCCGGTCTCTTCGTCTGATATGTCGCATATGAAGTCTAGGGGTGGTAAACGTCAGACCCCAGTAACTTGATAAGTCATGCCGATATGTGGCTCATAACAGTTTGAGAAACTACTGATAACTCTTATCAGTAAATCTCAGCAACCTTGGCCAGGGATTTTCAGTTATGGACAATCGAGCATAGCACAACATCAACTCCCTATACCGGAAGAGACGAAACCCCTCCTATCGCTCACCGCCTCCATGTGATTTGGGACTGTACCCAAAATACACCTGTTTGCACGACTCCTTTGAGCCGTTGTAGGGAGGAAATCAAAGCACAGTGGAAATCATACAAGACACTATGACGATCTCGGGTCTATAGACTAACCTGTACCAGTGTCACCAGAGAACTGCTATCTGACGTAAGGTATATAACCATCTAGGAGTTCTCGGCGAGTCCTGTTTGGTGTCCCCATTCTCCAATGAGCACCTGTGTAAAATCTTTGATGTCACACACCAATGGTTGGGGGGTTCAACCATCACCCTCTAAGGGATAAGAAACGTACACACTAGTCTACTCTGGAACATTGATGCCCTAGTCTCGATATTCCCTCAACTAGGAACTGATTAAAGGATGTACTTTTGGACCACCCTGGCCCCACTAGTATGATCTCATCATAATCCTGGTAGTCAAGTACATATCCTAAGGGCTTTATCAACATGTGAAAGCAAGACAATAAAGAATACCGGTCAACATGTTAAGATAAAGAGTAACCAGATAGCGTACTATCATGTCGAGCAAGAAAGTCCTCTATTTATATGTCCAAGCATCCACTATAATATACATCATAATTACAATAATGGCCTCTAGGGCATACATATTCCTAACAATCTCCCACTTGCACTGAGACCATGTGTTGTAATATCTCATATCCAATATACCAAAAAGTCTCTCAAACTGCATCTGGGGGAGGGCCTTCGTGAGTGAATCCTCTACGTTGTCCTTCGTGTCAACTCTCCTGACCTCGATCTCCCGGCGATCTACTATCTCCCTGATCAGGTGATAACGCCTAAGAATATGTCTGGATTTATGATGGGACCTGGGTTCCTTGGCCAAAGCCACAGCTCCATTGTTATCACAATACACAGGTATAGGATGCTCAATGGATGGAACCACACCAAGCTCAGCAATGAACTTCTTCATCTAGACAGTCTCTTTGGCAGCATCGTTGGAAGCGATGTATTCAGCCTCTATCATCGAGTCTGCTACGGTGTCTTGCTTGGAACTCTTCCAACACACCGCCCCTCCGTTGAGGGTAAATACAAAACCCGAGACCGACATACTGTCGTCCTTATCACTCTGGAAGCTCGAATTGGTAAAGGACTCCATCTGGAGTTCACCGTTACCATAAACCAAGAATATTTTTTTAGTCTTTCTCAAGTACTTAAGAATGTTCTTCACAGCCGTCCAATGTTTCTCCCCAAGATCTGATTGATACCTGCTCACTACACCTAGTGAGTAAGTGTAACGTTCTGAAAAATCGTTTACGTGAAATTTCCGATAATCGGTAAAATAACTGGTGTTTTCCGCAAAAACCAAGATATACTTATTTTTCAAAGTAGACTTAATTATACCTATTCTATCTAAGTAATTGCTAGTATTTGGTATTTAATTGGTCCCTTGTAAATTTCTAGTTTACTTAAATATTTTCCTTAATTAATTATTTTTAATATTATTTTAAGCTTTCACTAATACATTTAATTAGTGATAATTACAAATTAGAATGTGTTAATACAAGTTTAGTGCACCATGACACATCTAAACACATATTGTAACATGTTCTTTCAAAGAAAAATATTTGGTTCGTTCTAGATATTTCTATGCTTAAGATTGAAAGTGAAATGGATTAAAATAATTAGAAAATGAGCTATGGGGGTATTTCCTTCACTTAGAACTTGCTACACACACACCCACACTCACTTACCCCCCCATTTCCAAGCTTAGCCGAGCCCCCCCATTTCCAGCAGCCCCTCCCCCAAGTTCCCACTTCATTTCCACACAAATTTGAAAAGAGAATTAAAAAGAAAACAATAATTGAACTAAGAGCATGGTGCATTAAAGAGGTATGGGTATCATGTCACTTGAGCTCACTCTCTCACCCACACTCACACACCCCTCTCTCTCTCTCCATTTCGGCCAACAACTCATGGCGGCAGTCCCCTCATTTCCCCACCTCCTTTTCATCTATAAATTCAACAAAATCCATCAAAAACCCAAACAAAAACTCACAAATTCAAAGCAAATTCTTCATCCATTTTCCTTGGCCTATTCTAGCTTGAATCTTGGAGCAATGAAACCATCTTTGAAGGTTAATTTCCAAGCTAGATCTCTAAACTTGTGAGGTATAATTCTTAACCTAATGGCTAATTTGTTGATTAACTATTCTAATCTAAACTATTCAAGTGATAATTTGGTTCTAATTGCTAGTTTGTGAATTAAAGAGAAGAGTTAAATTAAAGTTAGGGTTTTTATTACTTTCTCATGGTTTAAATAGGTAGTTTAATATCTTAAATCAAGAAAATTCTAGTCTAGTTGTTAAATTGTAAGGTGTTACTTTAAAATTGTCCAAATTTTAAAGTTTTGCAAACTAGATTTTTGGGTCAATGTAAAGAGATGAGATTAAATTTTAGTAAACATTGGTGTGGCCTAATTAAGATATTTAGTGAGCATTATGGCCAGTAGAATTGTTAAAACATCAAGTTTTATACTAAAACGGTTAATTGATGCTTACTAGGTTTTTGGAATAAAAACGATTTTAAATTATGTTTAAGGTTTTGATGATATACACCCTATTTCATATTATATTTAGTGTGATGTGAGCGCGCGATTGGTGCGGTTGGGCTTTAGGTTTAGGGTTTGCCACGTATAGCGACCTTAGTTGTTGTTTGTGGCGTTGTCGCCAGCGCGTTTTGTGCACTGATTGGTGTGAAAAAGTGTTTGTAGAATAACCGTAATCAATAACGGTGTCGCTTATAGCTAGCCGATATGAGTACGGGTCGTCCGTTGGGAAATGTGGAATCTTTTTATCTTACTTTAGACGTGTTGAATAAAATAAACGAAGAGAAGATGATAGTTTATTTAAGATTTAAATTAATTACGGATGTAAATTATATAAGAAAAAAGGCTTGTAGGGTTCGTTAAGATTTAGTAGTCATGGATGATTAATTAAAGATTACTCCTTTTATCCTTTAATAAATTTAAAACTAGATCGATGGTGATGCATATAGATTTAGGGTTTTCGGAGGGAATAGGGTTCCCACTCTTAACCCCTATCTTTACATGGATCTCCGTTCATGTCTAGCCTTTACCAAAACAATTGTTAATCTAATCTCAAATCGCGGTCATGACTACCAATGAATTGATAGCGCGCCCGATTAGGATGTTAACAATTCTTTTGATAAAGTTTATAAACTTTATAGGACGTAAAAAGAGTTAAAAGATTTTAATCGTCCATTGATCTACCCTAATCCTACGAACCCTAACAAGCGGAGAATTACTCGCGCATGTTGGGAATAGAAGAAGAAAGGATAGTTAAAGAAAAGAAATCATAATATAGAAAATAAATAATTAAACAAAATGATCTACCTTTATTAATCAACTTCACAAGTACAAATCCTACGAATTTAGATTACAAGAGGAAGAAGTTGCTCTCGATCTCTGCCCCGTAGGAAGTAGATGCTCCGTCGATTTTCACATCGCCCTATCACATCGAATCATGGACCTGTCGTGGATCAGTTGTTCTTTGACGGTGATTTGCTTTGTGGTAAAAGTGATGAGTTTTAATTTTACCTATCAGTCCTTTATATAGCCTTCAAATTAGAAATCCTAGATCTCATACGTTTAGACTTGCCATAAAGATCCACTTTCCAAGTTTTCAGATTGGCAGATTTTTGATCCTGTCATTTTGAATATCTTGATCTCTTGACTTGAGCTAAATCTGCACAAAATCTCCATGAATAATGTTAGTAATATTTATTAAATTAAAGAGAGTATCTTAATTACTTTATATGGTAATAAATCTTTAAGAAACATGATTAAGAATATTTAATATGTTATTCACTTTATATGGTAATAAATCTTTAAGAATATTTGATATGCTATGCATCTTTTAATTACTAAAATATTATGCATATATTTTGAAATATTATTCTAACCATTTGTATGATATTATATCTTTTAAGAATTGTGATTAGAATATTTGATATGACATGTATATTTTCAAATACCAAAATATTATATAAATATAAAATGCATATATTTTCCTTCATAATGTTAATTATAATATATAAACATATGGTAAATAGTATTTTTGCAGATAAATCTAAATATGTTCTATCTTTATAATAAACACCTTTAAATATTAAAGAAAAGTAAGGAAAATGTTATATCAAAAGTGCAAATTTTCGACTGAACAAATACCCCCAAACTTAACTTTGATCGTCCCGAGCAAACTTTTTATTCAAGAGAGGGAGAAAGAAGAAAAAAAAACTAACTAACACACTTTCGTAGGCAACACGATTGCATGGAGCATGTGCAACAAGCCGTTAAACCTCTAGATGTCCCTAGTAGGAGGAGTATTGTCACCTGAGAGTTTTCAGCGGATTACACCCTCAAAATCCTATAATAAAAGAAAGATGGTGAAAGTTGCATATAAAGATAAGAACTATAAAAAAAAGAACTTGAAAATAAGAGTTTCCAACTATACTAGCTTTTCAGTTGCCATGAGCCCTATCTTAATGGTCGTGAAAAGATGTTAGAAATCATATCATCCCTCAATAAAACATCGCCTTTAGTTTTTCTCCCTATCTTTCTTCCAAACATTGATTATATACCCGTATGTGTGTGTAAAAAACATCCGTACACTTAGAGAATTCAATTCAAGCTATCATACTCTTGTCCATCTTCTACAGTACTTTATAGTTGGTGAATATTTTCGATAAAATTGCTCACACATTCTTCATGCGACCGTTAATACTTCTTGAGGTACTAACCAACCGATTACAAAATGTGCTCGCGCATTTAGGCGTAATTCCTCGTTTCGCAATACCTAAGGCTTAGCAGTAGCTCCCAAACCAGTTGGTCTAAGGCACTAGGTGATGAAGCACACTCGCTATATTTTTTGTATGCTGCCTTAAGCAATTACAAAACCAGTGTTCATTTTTTTCTTTCTTCACCACTTATACATTTTTTTCATTTTCTTTCATACTAAGGTTTTTAGACGAGCATTTCAAGGTATCCTCTACTATCCCATGTTTCAAGATGTGTGTATGTGCGTATAGTAGGGTATCAACATTCAGATGTTTGGTCTTAAGAATATGGACTATTTTTCAGACTTATTTTTATCCTCAGATTTAGTAATTTCCTTCATCTTACTAACCCTTGGGACAACAGCTCATAACTACTTATTACTAGTTTCATTTAAGAAGACATATAATTTTCTTGTTTTTCTCAAACTATTTCTATCTTTCAAATGTAAATTTTCACTTTCAAACTTTCATTATCAATTTTTTGTGTGCTTATATATAGTATAATACAAAGTAACGCGTAAATAAGCACAAACCTCCTCCAAACCTGTTTGCAGCAGTGTCCTCACTGTTGTCATTTTTTAAATCTCAAAATCTATAGACTTGGGAGGAAAAGTTATCGAAGGGGACAAGAAATAATGAAAGTGAAATTCTCCCCCAAACTTATATTTTTGGCTCGTAATTTTGCAAAATATTTCTTTCAAGAGCCAAAATATCCCCCTAAAACTTGAGAAAAATAGTATTAAGCATTTAAAATTATTGGGGGGGTTAAAGTTATTGGTCAAAGTAAAGCCTTACAAAGACCAAAAGTCAACACCAACCATTCGAAAATTTTATCAGTGTAGTGCATCGGTTGGTGGAGGAACATATTGTAGAGAGCCAGGAAGAAGTGGGGGAAAGATAAGTGGTGCGAGAGAATGTGTTTGGGTCTCGTTTTGGAGAGACGACACAGTGATTGTGATGGATTACTCGCATTCTCTTTATAGTCCAGAAGAAGAGGTGGAGGTTCAATTTCTTCGTCTTGGAGTTGATTCATCTCAACACCCGTATCTTTTAAAAATGCGAGTTTATCAGCAAAAATTTCCTTAAAGCTCTCATTGATACCCCGATGAATAATTTCATCAAAAAGCGCGGGGTTATCTTCAAACTCCAAAAACGGTTCATAATCAGTGTTAGATGTTGACCCGGACAACTCGTTGGAAGAGTCCGTATGTGTATGATACATAATTGGGTCAAACAACAACATATGAAAAGAGTCTAGATCATTATCATGAGGCCAATCAAATTCGCTGATGTCGACATCCATTAATTCGACAAAATATGCATGAGCTGTAGGTTCGGAGGGTACACTTCCCAACTTGTATATGTTAAGCTCTATTGGCATCCTCCCGAAGGATAGGGTCATTGAGCCATTACGACAGTTGATTATAGCATTGGAAGTGGCCAAAAAGGGTCGACCAAGGATCACCGGAATTTGATTCCGTGGGTTCGCTACAGGCTGTGTATCGAGTACAATAAAGTTCATAGGGAATACAAATTCCCCGACTTTTATTAACACATCCTCAAGCTCACCCCGAGGTTTGGTGATTGATCAGTCGGCCATTTGGAGAGTGCAGTGAGCTGGTTTCAACTCTCCAATCCCTAACTGCTCATAAACCGAGTAAGGAAGCAGGTTAACACTTGCGCCAAGGCCAAGTAGAGCACGGTTAATGTGTTTATCCCCAATAGAAATAGAAATAGTAGGATAGCCAGGATCCGTACGTTTCCTAGGTAATTGTTGGGGAAAAGCTGTGTCTACAGTCTTTGACATGAACACCTTTTTTGGCACTTAAGTCTTCCTCCTCCTAGTGCACAAGTCCTTGAGAATTTTCGCATAAGCCGGGACTTGTTGTATAGCATCTAGGAGAGGGATATTGATGTTAACTTGCTTAAAGATTTCAGTGATCTTCTCCATTTGCGGACATGGTCTGTTTCCCTTTAACCGATTCGGATAAGGAGGTTTAGCAATAATAGCGGGGTCCAACATTGGAGAAGATCGTGTGGGTAGGAAAGATCCAAGAATAGGAGTGGGGATCGTCTTTGGTGGACTAGAAGAGGTGTGCTGGGGGTTCGAGCCGTGGGGAAAACGGAGAATAGGCTCGGAAGAAAGTGGTGGGGTAGACGAACTGGGGTCAGAAGTTGAAGTAGAAGCGGAAGGAAAAGATTCAGCCGGGGTATCATCGATTGATTCTTCATTTTTATCAATCTCTTCACCAACATAATTGTCTAGCACTCTTCCAGATCTCAATGTGGTAATAGCATTCACATGATGTGCATAGCCAGGATTGGGTAAGGGTTGAGCTGGAAGTTTCCCTCTCTCTAGCACTCATTTCGGCATTTATTCGTGCAATTTGTGCTTCCATCGATTTAATACTCTCACTTTGGGAGTCCGAGTTTTTCTGGATTTTATCGACGGAAGACTTCATCTCAGCCGAAACTTGCATGAAATTTGTCAGAAGCAAATTCATGGTTTGTTCAATTGAAGAGGAGTTATCAGTACCAGTCAATTGCAAAGAATTGTTGTGCGGTGCAGAAGTGTTGACCTGATTTTGAAAGTTTTGTGATTGGTAGGGGTGCTGACTTATTTGAAGTGGTTGCTGTTGTGGTGGAGGGACCCGTTGAAAGTTGTTTTGGTTTGGAACCGTGTTTTGATTTTGTGATTGGTTCAAAGCAAAGTTAGGGTGATTCCTCCAACCCTGATTATAAGTTGAAGAATACGGATCGTTTCTAGATCTTTGTTGGAAAGCAGCATTGGTATGCTCTAGACCTTGAAATGGAGAATTTAGAGGACATTCTTCCGTAAGATGAGATTGATCAGAACAGTATCCACAGACAGTTTTGGAGAGTGACATCTGATTTAGGGAGGCTGTTAAAAATTTATGTTCCATAGCTTCGAGTTTCTTTTGCATTGCTGCCATTTCAGATCTAACTCTTATGGAAATATGAGATTAGGGATTACCACCCCTATACGATGGTTTACTTACATTCTCCCACTGTAAAGATTTTTCAGCGAAATCTTCTAAAAATCTCTAGGCTTCACTATCATCTTTATTCATGAAAGTGCCTTGGCACATGGATTTAAGGGTCTGTTTAGTGGTAGGATTAACACCCTCATATATGATTCTGCACAGATCCCATCTAGGAATTCCATGATGAGGACATTGAACTAACAGATCCTTGAAGCGTTCAAAACACTTCGAGAATGGTTCATTTGGAAGCTGGGTAAATTGATTTATTTCGCTACGGAGTCGAGCTGTTTTATGATTAGGATAGAATTTCTTTAGGAAAGCTGTTACGAATTCTCCCCAGTCTGAAATAGAATGTGCGGCTGTATTATAAAGCCACTTCTCAGCTATATCGCACAAAGTAAATGGGAGAAGACGTAATCTCATAGCATCCACAGAAAGTTGTGAAGTACCCATCATAGCGCATACATTTTCAAATTTGGTAATAAAGACGTATGCGTCTTCAGACTTGAGACCGTGGTATTTTGGTAGAAGATTGATGTAGTGGGGTTTAATTTCAAAATTATCCCCGTTGGCTGGTGGAATAGATAAGCAAGTGGGAAGTGGACCACGGATAGGATAGCATCTCTCTTGGAGAGAGATGCGCGGTGGATTCTGCTCACCTATGGGCGGTAGCAGTATGGTGTTATAATTTGAAGGAGTACCGTCCATCTCGGTCGATATGGTGGATGGTGGGGAAAAAGAAGATGAAGAAGTACCGACTTCGGAGTCGATAGCAGGAACGCGGACAAGACGGGCACTAGAATCCCGTGTCCAGCCAAGCATGCACTAAACGGTTTTAGAGCAAGTGGTAGCATGAATACTTTTAAAATGGTCTGTTTTGAAAAAGTGGGACTTAAGACAAATCACACAAAAATGCACAAACAACCCTAGAACTAAGGTTACCTAGGTCAAGTCTCTAGACCGCTCCTAGACTTCCAAAGGACAAGCCGTAGGATAAATCCTCTACCACCTCTTTATTGCACTTGTGACCAGGTAAGTGCCAAGTAAGTTGGAGGTATCCGCTATACGAATCACCAAAAATAACGGGCCTAATTAAGTAACCACTTGCCTTAGACACACTTGCCTAGACACCACAAAAGTAATGCGGATAAGAGATAGATTACCCACGACCTTCCTCTGTCCTTATTGAGCGTGACGGTCCTTAGAGTCTTGTCCAGATATTTTTTAAATTAATGTAGGGTTGATGCGGATGCTCGTTTTGTGATTTGTGGGGGCTTAGGGAGGTAATTAAATCCCACCTAATCTGAATTTTGGTCTTGCCCCTTAAAGTCCATATTAAAATATGCAAAAACAAACCACAAAACAAAACTTGCAAAAAGATTTTTAAGCGGCGCGATTTTGCAAAGAATCCTGCAAAAAAATATAGTTTATTGGATTTCAGAGGAGAGAGAAAGATATAGAAAAGATACCAGAGAATTTTGGAGGTAAGATCCCCCAAGTGAACCGTGGATCCGCCGCCAAACTGTACCTTATGCCGCGTTTCCGCCGCGGAAGTGAAGGATCTTGTGAAGATTTTTGGTTCATGGCCTCCTTTGCTCTTCTGGAACTTGATGAATGTCTCTGAATCTCTGTTTTCTCAAATCTGTTACTCCAAATCTCCATGCAAAATTTACACAATGATCGTTAAATACACAATTTGCAGTTTTGTTTATTTTATGATATAGATCGAATTTCAACACGAATAGTAAGAAAACAAAATTACGCACGTATCCCCGGCAACGGCGCCATTTGATTGTTCGTAAAAAATGTTTGTAGAATAACCGCAATCAATAACGGTGTCGCTTGTAGCTAGCCGAGATGAGTACGGGTCGTCCGCAGGGAAACGTGGAATCTTTTTATCTTACTTTAGACGTGTTGAATAAAATAAACGACGAGAAGATAATAGTTTATTTAAGATCTAAATTAATTACGGATGTAAATTATATAAGAAAAAAGTCTTGTAGGGTTCGTTAAGATTTAGTAGTCATGGATGATTAATTAAAGATTACTCCTTTTATCCTTTAATAGATTTAAAACTAGATCGACGGTGGTGCATGTAGATTTAGGGTTTTCGAAGGGAATAGGGTCCCCACTCTTAACCCATATCTTTACATGGATCTCCGTTCATGTCTAGCCTTTACCAAAACAATTGTTAATCTAATCTCAAATCGCGGTCGTGACTATCACTGAATTGATAGCGCGTCCGATTAGGATGTTAACAATTCTTTTGATAAAGTTTATAAACTTTATAGGACGTAAAAAGAGTTAAAAGATTTTAATCATCCATTGATCTACCATAATCCTATGAACCTTAACAAGCGGAGAATTACTCGCACATGTTGGGAATAGAAGAAAAAAGGATAGTTAAAGAAATCATAATACAGAAATAATACAGAAAATAAATAATTAAACAAAATGATCTACCTTTATTAATCAACTTCACAAGTACAAATCCTACGAATTTAGATTACAAGAGGAAGAAGTTGCTCTCGATCTCTGCCCCGTAGGAAGTAGAAGCTCCGTCGATTTTCACGTCGCCCTATCACATCGAATCGCGAATCGTGGATCACTTGTTCTTTGACGGTGATTTTCTTTGTGGTAAAGGTGATGAGTTTTAATTTTACCAATCATTCCTTTATATAGCCTTCAAATTAGAAATCCTAGATCTTATAGGTTTAGACTTGCCATAAAGATCCACTTTCTAAGTTTTCAGATTGGCAGATTTTTGAACTTGTCATTTTGAATATCTTGATCTCTTGACTTGAGCTAAATCTGCACAAAATCTCCATGAATAATGTTAGTAATATTTATTAAATTAAAGAAAGTATCTTAATTACTTTATATGGTAATAAATCTTTAAGAAACATGATTAAGAATATTTAATATGCTATTCACTTTATATGGTAATAAATCTTTAAGAAACATGATTAAGAATATTTGATATGCTATGCATCTTTTAATTACTAAAATATTATGCATATATTTTGAAATATTATTCTAACCATTTGTATGATATTATATCTTTTAAGAATTGTGATTAGATTATTTGATATGACATACATATTTTCAAATACCAAAATATTATATAAATATAAAATGCATATATTTTCCTTCATAATGTTAATTATAATATATAAACATATGGTAAATAGTATTTTTACAGATAAATCTAAATATGTTCTATATTTATAATAAACACCTTTAAATATTTAAGAAAAGTAAGGAAAATGTTATATCAAAAGTGCAATATTTTCGACTTGTATTGATTGTGTCCGCGACTATTTTTATTTATCCTCTTATTTCCTTATGTACGTTGCTAGGATCGGGTGCAGAGACGTCGGATGTGGCGCGGAAATGACAGAGCTGAAATCGGATCAGATTAGCCGAGGCGTCCAGGTGAGTAGATGTATATCTATGGGGAAAGTCGGGTGGATGGCGTATAGCATCCCCGCAATTTCGTAGGGTATGATGTTTATATATATATTTATACCTATGTGTTATTATGAGATGTGAATACTTAGCAAGACAGGCTTTAGGAGACCGTGGGTTGGATTTAGTATAATTGGAGGAATGTACTTTTAGTTAGCTTCTTAGTCGCGAAACCCTAGAGTAAAGGTTGCCACACACACACATGCACAAACGTGATATGATTTTGGGTGTATATGTTTATATATGTGTGTGTATATATATATATTTAGATGCATTGGTATATATATATATATATATATATATATATATATATATATATATATATATATACACACACACACGGATGATGAGCCCAGTATATGATACTTGGAGTGAGCCGATATGATCGGGCATGATGCCATGAGATTGTGATATGTGATTGGGTCGTGATATGACACGATATGATATTATAGTGGATCATTGGGTGATGTGTATTCATACACACGAGGATATATATTTGATGATATGGGAATGTACTAGATTTTAGAACGGTACCCTTAATTCTTGATTTATCGATAATAATACTATGTGAATAATGAAGTATATGTGATATTTGACCCGTACCCTGATTTTGGGATGCCGTATGATGGATTTTACCGTACGAGATATAGATATGATGATCGATCCACACTCGTGACTCGAGGATATCGTACTATATATTTTACCGTACGTGACGCTATTGAGGCAGGATCGCCGACTACTAGATATATCGACTCGGACTTTAGGTGGTTTTCCTTACCCTTTCGACTGGGCTCGAGTCATACTTATTTTCAAAACTATTGAATCGTGGGTATTTTTAAAGACAGGCCGAGAGATACTACGGATTTTTCAAAAGACTTATCTTTTCTCAAGGACCCCGTAGCCTCTATTTTTCTAAAACCATGATTTATGCTATTTCAAACACCAAAAGCTGTATGACTCGTATATGGATAGGTATATTCTTCAATGTTGTGGTTACTATATCTTTTCTCGTATATTCATGTTGTTCTCATCGCATTGCATGCTTATACATGTGTTTTCTTTATTTATTATGAACCACTGTTGTCAGGACATCAGCATCATTACCGATGATGCGTATACTCCACGTACACTTGCTTGCCGGCTCACACACATCATCATCGGTAATTGCCATATCACGTACACTTTAGAGAATATTATTTCATTGATATATCTTGCTAGCTGATAGTTCCAATATATGATTACTATGCTAGTTTAAATATTGCATCCTCTACTTAGATATTCATGCATGTGTGTATTCATTTGTCATGCAATATTTGTTAGTTATATGTATGCCCTAGAGGCCATTACTGTACATGTGATGTATATTGTATTGGATGCTTGGACATATATAGGGAGGACTTTCTTGCTCGACATGATAGTATGCTATCTGGTTGCACTTTATCTTAACATGTATACTTATTGCCTCTCTATTACATGTTGATAAAGCCTTTAGGATGATTACTTGACCACCAGGGTTATGATGAAGATCATACTAGTGGGGACATAGGTAGTCGGTAAGTACATCCTTCAAATATTCCTAGTAGTGGGAGTATCGAGACAGGGCATCGATACTCCAGAGTAGACTAGCGTATACGCTTCTTGACCCATGTGATGGGCGATGGATGGTCCTATATCCATTGGTGTTTGACATCAGAGAAGGTATACGGGTGCTCAATGGAGACTGGGTACACTGAACGGACTCGCCGAGAACTCCTAGATGGTATTATACCTATCGTCGGATAGCAGTTCTTTGGTGACACTGGTACAGGTTAGTCTGTCGACCCGAGATCGTCATAGAGTCTTGTGTGATTCCCACTGTGTTTTGATTTCCACCTTACCACGTTCAAGAGAACATGCAAAATGGTGTTTTTTGGGTACAGTCCCGAGTCACATGGAGGCACTGAGCGATAGGAGGGGATTTCGTCTCTCCCGGTATTGGGGGTTGATGTTGCGCTGTGCTCGATTGGCTATAACAGGAAGTCCCTGGCCAGGGCTGTTATGAGATTTACAGGTAAGTGTTATCAGTAGTTTCTCGACCCGTTATGAGCCTCATATGAGCACGACTTATCGAGCTATTGGGGTCTGACGTTTACCACCCCCCAGGCAAGATATGCGACATATCAGACGAAGAGACCGGACTGTACGGTAGTATTACTGATTGGATTCGCAGGAGTATGAGCAGGCTTACTTGTTGATCTTCTGATCGCTCAATACCCGAGTGGCCGTTATGTTTAGCAGACCGCTTGCGGCTTGTGGGTATTTGATATGATCATCACCTACTGCCGGCATATTGTCGAGACTTTAGAGTCCTACACAGAAGTTTTCTAGTTCATGCGAAACGAAGTAGGAGCACATATGTGATATGTGCGGGACCGAGATTATTGCGCGTATGTGATACCGCATTCTATTCTCGCGATATGTGATATCGGTCGGTTATACGTGATATAGCCGGGTTATCGGATCAAGTGTTGATTCGATAAAAAGATACATTTGATATTAGTCGGTTATATGTGATATTGCCGGATTATTAAATCAAGTGTTGATATAATAATTTAATGTATAATTATATACTTGATATATTACATTACATTAACTAATATTAGCTCGCTTAAGTATTGATTTTTCTCACTTTAGTTACTCTTAACATATATGTGATATATGTTAATTGTATTCTTTTTGCACACTAATATATATGTGATATATGTTAATTGTATTCTTTTTGCACACTAATATATATGTGATATATATCATTGTGACATGCTAGGTTATACATGCAACAAGGGTGTAAAAGACTCACACCATGCTAGGTTTAGTGGAGGGTTTTTATTTATTTAAAGTTAAACAAATTAGATGGAAAAGGATTAATGGTTAAAGCTTGGATGGAAGCTAGTAGAACCATTGACTTAGTCCACTTGTTTGTCTTGCTTAACATATTTATTAACCTAACCACAATACTTAGCCATTGTTTAGTCTCTATAAGGATTAGGCATGACATTAACTCACCATGGTTGCATTTCTAACCTCACATGAATCATTCATTCATCACTTCACTTCATCTTCTTCTTCCTCATGAGTTTGCTCTCTAGCTTTTGATGAAGTGATGATATATTATGAGAAAATAAAATCTAAAGTAAGCAAAATTCCTACTTCATCATTCTCTACTATTAGCCATTTAGTCTAGGGTGTTTGCTTCACTAATCTCACCATTAGTGAAGAGGTAGCATGAGCTTGAGTCTTCCCGACGTAGATCATCTTCGGCCTCGAAGACATTGAGCAAACTTGTTCATTTCTTCAAGTGAACCATTCCTAGAGTTCGGGAGTTCACAACTTGCAGGGAAGGGACTACAACACGGAGCTTTAGAAGTGAAGGACCAGTCTACAAGGGTTGTATTCCGCATTCACTTAGATGTAAACTGTTTACAATGTTGTTTTCGTATGATTCTATAGTTAAACATCCTATGTTTTGGGCTCCTCGGCATGGCAAAATTTTGATTTGGCATGGAAGATGCCGCCCGAAACCCCGCTACTGTGCTAAAGAACCCAACAGTGGTATCGGAGCCTAGCTAGAGAATTACACGATATTTTTTAGATTACGAAACCGAAACAACTCCGAAACTTGAAACCCTAATACCTAGTTTCTGTCGAATTTTTAATGGGCTCTAAAAATTTTTTAGCAACCGTAGAATGTTATATGTGATATAGCATGAACACCATGAAAATTTGAGGCTATTTGGACTAATTCTGGCCGGCCACAACCTTGCTAAAACCGAGCTCCTCGAGTCATTTTGGATTTTGGGCTTCAAATTTTCAGAGTGTTCCATTATCTGGGTTTTAGTATTTCAGGTGTTGCTAGTTTTTGATAAAATTACATGTGATGCTAATTTTCTGCATAGGCAACTCGGACTGTTTCGTATTCGTAATTCTAATGTTTGTTTCGGGTATTTTAGATGGTGATAAAAAGTTCGAACGGATATCAATAACCCATATTTTCCCTTGTTGGAAATTTTCCAAGTGTTGGATTTTTCCAAGTTTAAAAAATTCAGAAAATCATACAGGTGATTCTGTGGACCCTCTAGAAGAATGAAACCATAACTCGATTCTGTGACCGTTAGAACCGTTATCAAACCCTAGGGTTTATGGTAGTTCAGCGGTGCCATAGGTGAGGCATTGGTTGACCCTTCTAAGGCTGGTTCATAGGTGTTGTGGCATGTTCTGGGTACCTTTTAAACTCCGCTCAAGTGTTGAGCTCTTTGGAAAATTTTGGGTGTTTGTTATTTGATCGGAAAGTTTAACATTGTCTAGTTATCTGAGATTATGATACAATAATTGGAATCTATTTAATTGTGTGCATGTTTAACATTTCGGTCTCGGGTGAAATCGAGAATCTTGTTGAATTACCCAACTTCTTTTGAAAAGTGTTTTCATAGATGAGACCTAAATGTATGATTTGCATTGTTAGGCATGAAATCCAGAATATGTGATATTCCGGGTTTATAACGTCTAAGGGCAGTGACGATTCCAATTGTTATAGTTTTTCATTTTCTTTTCTGCGACCGTAAGTGTAATATGTGGGGTATCGCCGGTTTCGTTGCTATACGTCAACGACAATTGGGATACGCACATTTACTTACGTTGATGACATGCGATATTATGTGTTGCTGTGATATGTTATATTGGATCATCGTTTTTGAATAGCCGGGGGTTTTATGTGAGATGAGAGTTTTTCATTTTCATTCATGTAAAATTCAATGTATGTAATATTCTTTTATTAGGGCACTTCCGGGTTGAGGATGATGTCACCATTGATATATATTATTTACTTTTCCACATTAGGATAGACCCAAGAAGGAGAGCACAAGTAACCAGGTTCTAGGGTCCAGTGGGAGGCCATCACGAGGAGTCGAGACCGGGTCTCCTAACCCTAGAAATGATAGGGTTACTTGCCGCTCTCGTAGGGGTTTAGGGATGTGGGTTTGGTTATTCATCGCGACCGTAGAATCCGTGTTTTCTACTGGCTTGATATAAAACACGGAAATTCTAGTATATCCAATATTTCATATGTTATCTTCTGCTGCTCGGTGATGTGATCACTGTGATATGTTATGAGACGAATGCTTATATTATATATATATGATATATATTATATATTGCTGCTTTCGTTTCTTCTATGATGCTTAGGAAGCATAAATAATGGGACTTCATTAATGAGATTAATGAAATAAAAGAAATCTAAAGATATTGTAGAAACTTGTTTAAAAACTAGTAGCTCTAGTTCTTGCTTTACATAGCGGTATTCCTTGTAAAATATCCAGCACCTTATTCGATAAGGAAAGAGCCGAGATCTCTTCACCGGGAGTGACCTCTTTAGCGAAACTAGCAGATGCTACAACTCACTCGGTACTGATTTTGATTGCTTCTATAGCTTTTGCTTTGTATAGTGGTATTTGTGAAATATCTTGCACCTTATTCGATAAGGAAAGAGCCGAGATCCCTTCACCGGGAGTGACCTCTTTAGCAAAACTAGTAAAAGCCTCAAAAATACTCCTTTTCAAAATCACTTGATTCTACAACGATATCAAGTTCATTACGCAAAAGGTTTTCTTAAAAACACGTCGTAGCCCTCCGTCATTTTAGATAAGTAATTCTTAGTATTCGTGCTGCGTTTGTTGACCTTAGCTAAGGCGTAGTGTGCGGTAGCTAATTAGTGCTAATCTGCAAGCATATGATGCGATTGAGTTAGACTAGTCGTACGACTTTGTTGACCCTATCCAAGGGTCGTACGGGTGGGTTTAATTCAATCAAGAAACGACGGGTTGAACTTGGCTAGCGCTTATGATTTTTTGATCTTAGCCAAGGTCATAAGTTGCTAGGGGCAAAATATTATCGGGAATTTCAAGCGTTGAAATTTTCAATGAGATTGCATACCTTCTATGAGATAGTAGGGTCCCGATAGCCAATGCGAGTAATTGTTACTCCTGGGAGATTTTTACACATTACAATTAGCCGATTAAGTAGGTGTCTAGAAATGTGTTAACGGGGTTACGCCCCTGGGAAAATGAGATTTATTTTAATTAAGTCCGTGCGAAAGCACGGGGAACCTCTTTCAAAGTAGCGACACAGGCCTGGCCAAAAGATTGACGAACTTGTAGGGTGTAATTAATTCCGGCTAGTCTTACTTTTTAGGGTTTGAAGGAAGATTTGATAAAAACAGTGGGAGTCATCCTGATTAGATAAAATAATAACCAATCTAATCTTGTAAGAGCGCACGCAGAGTATTTTCTTCTCTCTCTCTCCGGGTAGCGACCATGTGACGCCTTAATCAAGATAATAATATGGATGCATTGACCGAACCTACTTATTATACTGAGCTGAGGAACGTTGGTTCCGCTCTATCTTATAACTGTTATAAGTCCGAGTAGGAAATAGGGAAATATCCGGATTCCCATGCCACCCAATCGAAAAAAGTGCATGTTAATGCATCTTCTTTGGGTGTGTTCATTACCGAGAACTGTTTTTTCAGTATCCTCTACGTCCTGGGTATGTGATACCGGATCAGGATCCCGCATATGTAATATGTTACATGGGCTACAGAAAGGTAGAGAACTGGGAATGGATGATATATCTCTAAGTGTAGAGAATGGTGCAATTGTTGCTGCCAAGTCAGTTGGCAAATATCACCTTGTATTAATACATTGATTCTGAACGAATGTTATTACATACCGAACCTGATATACAACATTACATCAGTTTCTTCAATGAGTTAAAGAAGGATATAATTATGTATTGGAGAATAATGTTGTGAACATTTTCCTGAATCAAGAGTTGATTGGATCAGGCATGTTATGAAATGGCATATACATTCTAAATCAAAACACAGTTCAAAGTATGTAGAACACACACAAGAGGAGTAGTTCAGAAATGAACGAATCCTTCTTGTGGCATTGTAAACTAGTTCATATCTATGCGACACGACCAGCTAAGTTTCATAAGGATGAATATTTGAATCTGTTCAAATTTTCAACTTATACTACTAGCCAGTCTTGTCACAAAGGTAAAATGACCAATACTCCGTTTATTGGAAACAGAGAAAGAGTTACTGAACTCTTGGGACGGATACATAATGATGTATACGGTCCTAAGTCTACACATGCTAGGCTTGGTTTTTGGTACTTCGTTATATTCACTGATCATCTTTCAGGATTCAGACATATGTTCCTATTGAAACAAAAGTCTGAAACTTTTGAGAAATTCAAAGAATATAAGCTTGAAGTTGAAGAACCAGACGGGTAGAAGTATTAAGTCCTTCGATGAGATCGAGGGGCAGAATACTTGGGCATGGAGTTCCTGGATTTCTTAAAAGGTGAATGTGATTCTCCCTCAGCTTACTCCTTCAAGTACACCACAGCACAATGGTCTATCGGGGCGGAGGTATCGCATCCTATGAGATATGGTGCGCTCTATGATGAGTACTGCTGAGTTACCCGTTTCCTTTTGGGTGTTATGCACTTGAGAAGCTACATACCTATTGAATAGGGTTCCATCCAAATCGGTGCCTACCACTCCATATGAGATATGGTATGGGAAGAGACCATGTCTTAAACGAGTTAAGATATGGGGTTGTCCGGCCTATGTTGAAAGGCAGAATCTGGACAAGCTCGAGGCAAGGTCAGTTCTGTAAGTTTGTCAGGATATCCCAAACATTTGCGAGGGTATATCTTCTACCTAACTGAGAAGAAAAAGGTATTTTGTTTCTCAGCATGCCACCTTTTAAGAAAAGGAATTTCTTTTGAAGAAATTTGTGGTCATGAGATAGGACTGGAAGGAGTTCCAGCTAGACAAACTAACAGCTTATGATTTGGTGAAACCAAAAGATTCAATAGTCTCCAACGAGCTTCAGCCTCTCCGTGAATCTGGTAGGGTTCCTCATCCACTTAAGAGATACTATGGTCTTCTCGGTGACAGTGGGAGCGAGAATTGCATCATGGTAGATGATGGCCCAACTAGGTTCAGGCAGGCCATCACGAGTGGCGACTCTGTGAAAAGGCTGGATGCTATGCGATCAAAGATGGAATCCATGTACACCAACAAAGTATGAATTTGCATGTTGCACCTGAAGGGGTAAAACCCATTAGAAGCAAATGGATCTTGAGAAGATTTTTGGTGTAGATGGAAAATTTGAGACTTTCAAAGCTATATTTAAGTCCATCAGGATCAATGCGCGCATCGCGGAGTTGGAACATCTGTTTTGATGTGGCAGTCAAAGCTTTTGACTTCATCAAAAGGTAGATGAACCTTGTATATACAAGAAGGTTATAGAGAGTAAGGTTGTCCTCTATGTATTGTACGCAGATGGCATACTCTTGATAGGAAATAGTTTCCTATGCTGCACTCGGTCAAGCTCCTCTTATCATGAGGATTCTCCGTGGAAGATCTGGATGATACCTGCTACATCTTGTGAATTATGATCTATGGTGATAGATCTAAATGGATGTTGGGAGATTCGCAAATCTAGGTACATTAACACCATACTAAAGGGTTTAGTATGGAAGATTCTAAGCATGGTGGTTCGCCCACTCACTCAGGAATCACTCTCTCCAAAAAGATGTCTCCCGAGACTGATTTGGAGAGAGCTCGCGTACAAGGGATACCCTATGCTTCGACAGTAGGCTCTATCACGTATGCGATGTTATATACCAGACCGGATGTAGCTAAATCACTAGGTTAGTGATCAGGAATCAATCGGATTTTAGGAGAATCACTGGAAAGCTGTGGAGGACATTCTTAAGTACTTGAGAAGCACTAAAAGAAAGTTCTTGGTTCGAGCTTCCAGAGTGATAAAGACTACTGAAAGTCAGTCACAGGCATTATCTTTACCCTCAGCGGAGGGACGATATATTGGAAGAGTTCCAAGCTAGATACTGTGACATACTAGACGATAAAGGCTGAATACATCGCTACAAACGATGCTGCCAAAGTGGCTGTCTGGGCATTTCTTGTTCATGAGATGAACATGGTTCCTACCATTGAGCGTCCAATAACTGATATTGTGACAACAATGGAGTTGTAGCTTTGGCCTAGGAACGCGGGTCCCATCAGCGATCCAGACATATTCCGAAGCAAGTATCACCTGATCATGGAGATGGTTGATCTCTAAGGGATCGAGGTAAGGAGAGTTAACGCAAAAGATAAACACAGCGGATCAACTCACAAAGGTCTTTCCCTAGAGAGACTTCTATAGGACGTTGAGTATGAGATACTGCAACAAATTGCCTTAGTGCAAGAGGGAGATTGCTAGTTATATGTATGCCCTAAAGGCCATTACTGTATATTGTATTGGATGCTTGGACATATATAGGGAGGACTTTCTTGCTCGACATGATAGTATGCTATCTGGTTGCACTTTATCTTAATATGTATACTTATTATCTCTCTATTACATGTTGATAAAACCCTTAGGATGAGTAATTGACTATCAGGATTATGATGCAGATCATACCAGTAGGGGTATAGGTAGTCGGTAAGTGATTGAATGAATTCTCGGTGTGTAGGTAGAAAATGTATAGAAATCACAACCAAAGAAATTTGTAAACCGCAATCAATAACGGTGTCAATTGTAGGTTCGTTAGCGAGTGCAGATCGTCCACAGGGAAAGTGAGATTTGGTCATAATTGATTTAGATGAATTGAAAATTAAAGAGAAAAGAAAGGAGAATTCAATTCAACATTTAAAAGTGAATTTCAAGAATTATCAAAATCTAGATCTAATATCAAGAAAACTCAAAATCAAAAATAAAGAATTGATGATATCAAAATCGAATTACTAATCAAGATTTGTAATGAGGCTCGTAGGAATCGATCGAATCGATAGTAGTGATGAAAACTTGTGATTACGTTTTCTTATCCATTGATGATTTGATACTAGATCGATGATGATCAACGAGAATTAGGGATTTCTTGCGAAAACTAGGGTTTCATCATCTATCCCTTGTCCTTTCGTTGATTTCATTCACATTCTAGCCTCTAGTAAATTCAAGAATCGATCGTGGATCACTAATTAAGAGCGAACACAATTAAGAAAGCATCGCTCGAAACTAGGTTGTCGATTCTTCAATTTACTAAAGTTTACAAAACTCATAGGACTTAAGAATCGTTTCAAGATTTGTAACATCATCATCTATTGATTCTCTCGACTCTTTCACGAGCGGAGTTTTTACTCAAACATCATATCAAAGAACACAATCAAGAATCGAGATCTAATCATGATGCTCAAATATAAAAGTAAGCAAGATAAAGAATTTCACCTTTTATTTATCAACAATTTTGTTACAATTCTCTCAAGATCTACAAGACTCGAGGAAAGAACTAGATCGTCGATTTGGCTCCGCACGTCTCCGTGAGTCGCGGATCGTCTTGAGGATCACTTGCTCGGATGAAGATCGGCTTCGCTCTTAAAAGATTGATGGCTTCTTGCTTGAATTGTACTCGGTGATCTTGATTTTGGCTTTGGATTTTGGATTAGGGTTAGGGTTTGAATGCACAAGTTGTGTCACTCGACTTGTGGGTGGAAATTGGAGAACAACTAACCAATTAATGAGCTAATTAACAACCTCATGAACAACTAATGAACTCATTAACCCCCCAAAACCCTAGATCTAGGTCTCCTTTTATAACCACCTCAACCCTAGATCTAGAATTCAAATTCAAATTTCCCTCCAAAATGAACCACTTTTCCCCCCAAAATGAACAACTTTTCCCTCTAAAATGAACTACCTCATTTGAATTTTCCCTCCAAAATGAACCATCTCATTTGAATTTTCCCTCCAAAATGAACTACCTCATTTGAATTTTCCCTCCAAAATGAGGTTGTTAGAAAGAATCTTCTAGAAGAAGTTTATTGGAGGGAATATTCTAGAATGAGGTTGTTACAAGGAGGCTTCTAGAAGAAGCTTGTTATAAGGAGGCTTCTAGAAGAAGTTTGTTGGAGGGAATATTCTAGAATGAGGAATATTCTTGGGTAAGGTTGTTAGGCCGAGTCTACTGGATGAAGCCACATGGTCATTCTGGAGTCTTCTAGAAGCTGAGCCGTTAAAGGGAGACACGTGGAGGAAATTTGGGAAGCTGACGTGTCCATGGCGCCGCGGATCCGCCGCGGGAAGCACTTATTGGTCACGGATCCGCGGCCTATTGATGGCCTTCTTGCATGAAAATTGTTGTGCTGCTTTGTGTTGGCCTTTTAGCACTTTTTTGATGTGTGGAATTTCATATTTCATTCTATATTGCTGCCAGATCACAAGTCTTGGACTTGGCGTATTTTTACCAGCACTTTTAACTGTTTCGGCTTTTCTCCTGGAATTTCCTGTACAGATTCTCGAGACAAGTGTTGCGCTATACAAAGATTATGCGATGCAATGATAAACACTCAATTTCCTTCAGAAATGTTGGTTTTAATATATAACGCATGTTATTTGGTATTTTACAGTCAAATTGCTAATATGTGCTATAATCATACCGAACACCTTTAGATGATTGCAAATAGTAGGGAAATTGATGTGTTAAAAATGCAATATTTTCGACTAATCAAATTCCCCCAAACTTATTTTCGGTCGTCTCGAGCGAACTGTTTTATTAAAATGAGAAGGAGAAAATAAAGAAAGAGAAAAACTAACTAGCACACTTTCGTAGGCAACACGATTGCACTGAGCATGTGCAACAAGCCTTTAAACCTCTAGGTGTCCCTAGTAGGAGGAGTGTTGTCTCCTGAGGGTTTTCAGCGGATTGCACCCACAAAATCCAATAATAAAAGGAAGACCGTGAAGATTACATATAAAGATAAGAATTATAAAAGAAAGACTTTGAAAATTAGGGTTTCCAACTATGCTAGCTTTTCGGTTGTCATGAGCCCTATCTTAATGGTCATGAAAAAATATTAGAAATCATATCATCCCTCAATAAAACAACGTCTTTATTCTTCATTCCTATCTTTCTTCCAAACATCGATCATATAACCCTACGTGTGTGTAAAGAACATCCCTACACCCGGAGAATTCAATTCAAGCTATCATACTCTTGTCCATCTGCCTCAGTACTTTTTAATTAATGAATATTTAGATGAATTTGCTTACACACTTTCATACGACCGTTAATACTTCTTGAGATACTAACCGACCGATTACTCATGTGCTTGCTCATTAGGTGTATTTTCCTCGTCTTGCACCACTTAAGGCTTAGCAGTGACTCCCAGACCAGTTGGTCTAAGGCACTAGGTGAAGAGGCACCCTCGCTATATTTTTTTATTGCTGCCTTGGCGATAACAAAACCAGTGTTCATTTTTCTCACCATTTTATATTTTTTTCATTTTTTTATATTTCCTTCATACATTGGCTTTTAGACAAGAGTATTTCAAGGTATCCTCTACTATCCCGAGTTTCAAGACGTGTGTAAGTGCGAATAGTAGGGTATCAACGTTCAAAATGTTTGGCTTCCAGAATAGGAACTATTTTTCAGATTTATTTTTATGCTTAGATTTGTGACTTCCTTCATCTTACTAACTCTTGGGACAATGGCTCATAACTACTTATTACTAGTTCGTTTAAGAAAACTTCTAATTTTCTTGGTTTTCTTAAATTTTTCCAATCTTTTGGATGTAATTTTTCACTATCTAATCTTTTATTATCTTATTTATGTACACAAATTTTTTTACTTTTGAAATTTTTTAAATTTTTATAGGTTTTTAAATGTTTTGTGCTTATGCAAAGTATGATGCAAATGATGCGAAAATAAGCACAAACCTCCCCCAAACTTGTTTTCAACAGTGTCCTTGCTGTTGCTATCTACTAAATCTCAAAAAACCTGTAAGCTTAGGAGGACATTTATTAATGGGGGCAAAATATTTAAGTGAAGATCCTCCCCCAAACTTATTTTTGGCTCTCAATATTGAGGACAACAGTTATTTCAAGAGCCAAAAATACACCCTCCCCCTCAAACATGAGTTAGACAATTCGAAGCATTATAAGAGGGGGTGAGTCATTTGGTCAAAGTAAGACCTTACAAAGACCAAAAGTTAACACCAACCATTCAAAGATTTTATCGGTAAAGCGTATAGGTTGGTGGAAGAATGTGTTGTATCGTGTCAAGAAAAAGTGAGGGAGGGATAAGAGATGGTCTGGAAAGGTTTTGAATTTTAAATTAGAGAAAAAAAGAATGATGATGAATGTGAATGATTAGGAAGAAGGAATGGTGGCGGTTCAACTTCTATAGGATGAGGTTGATTAACCACAAAATCCGTGTTGTTTAAAAATTCAAGTTCATCAGCAAAAAGTTCTTCAAAACTTTTATCAATGGTGTGATCGAACATTTTGCTGTCAAAAAGTTTTGTGCCAGAATTTATCCTACTTGATTTGTCAAAATATGTGGAGGTGAAAAACTCATTTACCTTATTTTCAAAAATATCCAAATCAAGTTGGCGCTCTGGGATTGTCGAACTTGTACTAACGGATTGTGATTCATCAACACTCACTATCATTTCAGGGACAGAAGAAGAACCAGAGAGAGTGGAAATGGGTAAATGTATCGATGTGTCGAGTGTCGGTAAACCAGATGTGGGAGATGAAGGCTGAGTTTCGGTCTGATCTTCGGGTATACGAATATCAACAATTTCAAGACGTATTTGGGGTTCGGGAAGAATTAAAGGCTCAAGATGATGACCACAAGGAAGTGAAAGGATCTGATGAATTGGTGGGACAAACTCATCCAAAGTTTCGGGTTCATCGATCAATATATCCCCAACGTCAATCACCTCATTCAAGTGAAGGTTAAAATTCTCAAACACCTCATCAAAAGCACGGTTTTCAATCAGTTTTGGTTCAAGAGTGGAAGTGTAGAGATCACAAGGTTTTGGCATGGTTTCACTTGGAATGGACCCTTCACAGTCGGGTAAATCAAACATTGCATTATTACACAACTTATCATACATTCTATCGTCAATTGGTGTATCCTTTGGTGTACTCGATGAATCTGTGAAACTGGAGTTGTGGATTTCAGTTTGGAAAGGGAATGTTTGATTGGGAAGGGTGTACATCTCTCTCTCACTACCCAAATTCTCATTTTGTCCAATGCCCGAATTATGTACTGGAAAATTTTGGGCTGGTTCGAGATTATTTGCTTGCATCCATGCTATTAGCTTCCTAAATTGGTTCGTCAATTCCACATATTGCTCTAATGTCTGCTCAAGACTAGACTTGGGTCGATAAGGGGTTTCAGGATAAGATTGAAATTCTTGTGGACAAAAAGTCCCAAATGACCGATCAGAAGGACCGTTTAGAGAAGGTGGAAAAGTCGGATTTGATTGATAGGGACAGAATGGTTGTGAAAATTGGGTAGGAGTCGGGTCAACATTGTGATAAATTTTGATAATGGTTCGTCGGTTGGTTATTGGACATCATACATTCCACAAACCGCCTATCAAACTCTTCTTTAGAAAGTGGAGGTGATGGTTGATATTGGTCCGGGTTGAAACTTTGGCCTCAAGCCCTAGCTATATGCTCAGCAATGGACATTCGTCTCGGGACTTCCTCACTCGGGGTATCAACAGGAACAGGTGTGGAATTAGGGTACGTTTGATATTGGTTCGGATTGAAAATTTGGCTTCTAGCCATAACTATATGCTCAGCAATGGACATTCGTCCCGGGGCTTCCTCACTCGGGGTATCAACAGGAACGGATGTGGAATTGGGATACGGTTGATAGAACCTAGACTGAGGCGGCCAACTGTTTCTTCCTGCTTGTTCTATATGATCTCTTATGGACATGGAAGAGCTGGACGGTATACCGAAGGGATTACGAAAACATTTAATGTCTGGTTGTGGACACCAATGCTCGGCAAGAGATTTTCTATTTGGATCACCCATTGTAAGAAAAGGGGGGGAAAGGGTAAAAAGGTAAAAAGAGGGGGAGAATTAATTGGTTTGTTTGAAAAAGAGACGGAGTTTTGAAAATTCACACAAACATGCACAATCAACCCTATTATCTAATGGTCACCTAGGTCAAGTCTCTAGACCGCTCCTAGACTTCCAGAAGACAAATCGCAGGATAAATCCTCTACTTCCTCTTTGTCCCTCCTGTGGCCAGGTAAGTGCCAGGTAAGTAGGAGGTTCTCCACTACTTAAGTAGTGTGCCTAATTAAGTAACCACCTGCCTTAGACACAGTTGCCTTAAACACCATAAAAGAAACGCGGATAAGCAATAGATTACCCACGACCTCCTTCTGTCCTATGTGAGCACGACGGTCCTTAAAGTCATGTCTAGATATTTTTTAATTAATGAGGGTGATGCGGATGCAAGTTTGTGATTTCCGGGGCTTAGGAAGGGTAATGAACTTCCCACCTAATCTGAATTTGGTCTTTGCCCCTTAATTTCCGGATTAAAAATATGCACACAACCAATTTCAAGAATCGCAAAGAATTTATTTTTTAGCGGCGCTGAATTTTGCAAGAATTTGATTATTGGACAAAATCAGAGAGAAGAAGGGACACATAGAGCATACCTGAGAATTTTGGAAAAGAGCAAGCCCTAAACGGAGGCGGTTCCGCCGCAAAAACCACACAACGGCCGCGGATCCGCGGTGCTCTGGGGGGATTAGGGTTTGGAAAAATTCCTGTAGGTCCCTGTACTTCTCTGTATTCTGTAAAACTCCTCTGAATCTTGATCTCACTGCTGAAATGATTCCAGATTCCCTCACAAAAATTCAAACACTAATCGTTAATCAATTGAAGCGAATCTTGGATGAAAATTTGATGGAATAATAATTTTTCAACTCAAATAACAAAAGCAAACAAAAGAGCACACATCCCTGGCAACGGCGCCATTTGATTGAATGAATTCTCGGTGTGTAGGTAGAAAATGTATAGAAATCACAACAAAAGAAATTTGTAAACCGCAATCAATAACGGTGTCAATTGTAGGTTCGTTAGCGAGTGCGGATCGTCCACAGGGAAAGTGAGATTTGGTCGTAATTGATTTAGATGAATTGAAAATTAAAGAGAAAAGAAAAGAGAATTCAATTCAAGATTTAAAAGTGAATTTCAAGAATTATCAAAATCTAGATCTAATATCAAGAAAACTCAAAATCAAGAATCAAGAATTGATGATATCCAAATCGAATTAGTAATCAAGATTTATAATGAGGCTCGTAGGAATCAATTGAATCGATAGTAGTGATGAAAACTTGTGATTACGTTTTCTTATCCATTGATGATTTGATGCTAGATCGATGATGATCAACGAGAATTAGGGATTTCTTGCGGAAACTAGGGTTTCATCATCTATCCCTTGTCCTTTCGTTGATTTCATTCACATTCTAGCCTTTAGTAAATTCAAGAATCGATCGTGGATCACTAATTAAGAGCGAACACAATCAAGAAAGCATCGTTCGAAATTTGGTTGTCGATTCTTCAATTTACTAAAGTTTACAAAACTCATAGGACTTAAGAATCGTTTCAAGATTTGTAACATCATCATCTATTGATTCTCTCGACTCTTTCACGAGGGGAGTTTTTACTCAAACATCATATCAAAGAACATAATCAAGAATCGAGATCTAATCATGATGCTCAAATATAAAAGTAAGCAAGATAAAGAATTTCACCTTTTATTTATCAACAATTTTGTTACAATTCTCTCAAGATCTACAAGATTCGAGGGAAGAACTAGATCGTCGATTTGGCTCCGCACGTCTCCGTAAGTCGCGGATCGTCTTGAGGATCACTTGCTTGGATGAAGATCGGCTTCGCTCCTAAAAGATTGATCTTGCTTGAATTGTACTCGGTGATCTTGATTTTGGCTTTGGATTTTGGATTAGGGTTAGGGTTTGAATGCACAAGTTGGGTCACTCAACTTGTCAACTTGTGGGTGGAAATTGGAGAATAACTAACCAATTAATGAACTAATTAACAACCTCATGAACAACTAATGAACTCATTAACCCCCCAAAACCCTAGATCTAGGTCTCCTTTTATAACCACCTCAACCCTAGATCTAGAATTCAAATTCAAATTTCCCTCCAAAATGAACCACTTTTCCCTCCAAAATGAACAACTTTTCCCTCCAAAATGAACCACCTCATTTGAATTTTCCCTCCAAAATGAACTACCTCATTTGAATTTTCCCTCCAAAATGAGGTTGTTAGAAAGAATCTTCTAGAAGAAGTTTGTTGGAGGGAATATTCTAGAATGAGGTTGTTACAAGGAGACTTCTAGAAGAAGCTTGTTATAAGGAGGCTTCTAAAAGAAGTTTGTAGGAGGGAATATTCTAGACTGAGGAATATTCTTGGGTAAGGTTGTTAGGCCGAGCCTTCTGGATGAAGCCACGTGGTCATTCTGGAGTCTTCTGGAAGCTGAGCCGTTAAAGGGAGACACGTGGAGGAAATTTGGGAAGCTGACGTGTCCATGGCGCCGTGGATCCGCCGCGGGAAGCACCTATTGGCCGCGGATCCGCGGCCCATTGATGGCCTTCTTGCATGAAAATTGCTGTGCTGCTTTATGTTGGCCTTTTAGCATTTTTCTGATGTGTGGAATTTCATATTGTAGGGTTCCTAAGCACACTCAAGAGGTTCCACAACTGATCAACCATGGAAAAATCAAATTTTTCCATGTGCCAAAGAACCCTCTGCAAGATCGTTAACTAGAGTTTAGGCGAAACTTAAACAAATAAACAACTTTACTAGAAAGTGAAAGGGGCTACAACCTTTGTAGATCCGGTCCTCCACTTCCTTGGCTCCGTGTTGACGTCCCTCCGCTGCGATCATCGGATCCCGGACTCTAGCGATGATTTCGTCGGAGAAACGAGCGGGCTAGGTCATTGACTTCGATGCCGAAGATGATCTACGTCGAGGTGACTCAAACTCAAGCTCCATCTTCACGAAGTCATGAAACTTGTGAAGAAAACACCCTATACTACATGGCAAGTGGTAGAGGATGAAGAAATAGGAAGTGGGTTCAATTTGGATTTGGATTTCTCACTTGATTTCATCACTTGACATTTTTCTAGAAAGCTTTTCTTTTTTTCACTTGAAGAAGAAGATGAAGAAGAAGAAAAAGAATTGTTTTTCCAAAAGAAAATCCAAGTCATTCTTATCATTTAGCAACCATGGGTGAGTTAACAATTGTAGAGAATAAACTAGGGTTTAAGTAAATGGTTAGGGTTAAGGAAAGAGACAAAATGGTCAAAGCTTTTCAAAGCTTCATGAAGCTTCAAGTAAAAACAAAAGAATCCACCATTTTATTTCTTGCCTAAAAATTAATGAAAAGAATAAATAAATAAGTAAATCAAAACCCTAACCATTAACCTAATCATGGTTTAATCATACACACCCAAGTTTGCATGTATCATCAAACATGATACAAACTAGTGCACAAAACTATATCATATATATACAATGTGCACATCAAGTGAGAAAATCCATCTTAAGTGAACCAATACTAGTTAATGCAAAGTAATATATCAAATATATAATTATGCATTAAATCATTAAATCAACACTTGATTTAATGATCCGGTCATACTGCATATAACCGACTAATATCAAGTGTATCAATGTATCGAATCAACCTTTGATTCGGTAACTCGGCTATATCTTATATAACCGTCCGATGATAAAAAACGCGAGAATAGAATTCAGTATCACATACTGATATCATTCTCGGTCCCGCACATATCTCATATGCGCTCCTATTTCGTTTCGCTTGAGCCAGGAAACCTCTGTGTAGGACTCTAAAGACTCGTCAATACGCCGGCAGCAGGTGATGATCATATCAAACACCCACAAGCCGCAAGGGTTGTGCCACGGAAGCGCCCCGGCCTTCTACTCGAGGCCAAAATGCGGAATCAAAAATTTTCTTAACTTTAAACCGGCGCTACCGCGGACAATAAACCCGGATCGTAACCATTAACCTAATGCTAGCAAACAAGAGATGGGGTAGAATGCTATATCGAGCGATCCGTGTCCTTCGGTCTTCGTCTCCACTCCGATCTCCTCGCGGAATCTCCGGTCGTTTCCTCCTCGTCGAAACGGGCACCACATTGCCGGGTTCTTTTACGGGCTCCCACCTCTGGACCGAGGCAACTCGGGCGCGAAGTTGGCAAGCCGACGCGTCCAAGGGTACTGTAGGCTAGTGTAGAAAACCTTGTCTCTTTTTGGGTTTATGTAGTTGCCATGGTGATGGAGGAATAGAATGAAAATGAAATTTCAAGTGGAGCTAGAATTTGTGTTGCAAGAAAAATGAGATGAACAAATTATCCTCATAAAAAATGAACCCCTTCCCTCATCAAATTGTGGTCGGCCCTTATGTCAACAAAATGGTCGAGGGAATGAAAAACAAACCATGAAGGGAGGTGAGAGTAGTAAAAGCAAGGGTGACCATAAGCCAAGAGTGATGATAACAAGGTCATTTCAATTTCTAATCTCATAAATGCTAAACCATCATGAAAAAAACAAAGATGCTTAACCTATCATAATGCCACAAATACAAATAACCCCTCCACAAATACTAATTTGCACAATTGCAAATTAGCCCCTCCATCGGAAAGTCCGGCCGTGAAGGAACAAAGGAAAACTGGCCGGAACGGAATGCAAACTGGCAACTTCAGAAAACTGATCCCGTAATAAATTACAGGAAAACCCCACTACTGCATATACATGCCCGCATTTGTATTCCCACTGAATACAAATGCAAAGAGACAAAACTACACTGTCTAATACTAGGATCCGGCTTAAACCAAAGCCCGCTAGTAAAATCCGTCCGATCACGATCCGTGCAATACCGCACGTATCTGATCGAACCCTGCCATATCTCCATACGGCCTCTACAGCGTTTCGCCCGAAACTTGAGTAACTGTGTGTGGTGGACTCTAAAGACTCGTCAATACTATGGCTGTGGATTTAACCACTAGCACGTCAGAGGTATTAGCCATACGTGACGGGCTACCAGCTATTGACCAAAAGGGACGTCGATGAGCGAACTCATCCTGACACCCTACTGAGCCTGTCAGTGACAATATCCGTACAGTCCGGTCCGTTCGTTTATGAGCATCGTATGGCGGGCCTAGGGGGTTGGTAAAAGTCAGACCCCCAAAAGCAGTACAAGTTGTGTCGGAGTGTAGCCCAGAACACCCTGAGATACTACTGGAATACTTACCAGTAAATCTCCTGCCTCGGCCGAGAGCTTTGTGTAATGGCTCTCCTAGACACAGCGCGACCTCACCCCCAATACCGGGAGAGACGAACCCCTGCAGTTCCGCTCACTGCCTCCATGTGGCTCGGGACTGTACCCAACTAAAACCTGTTTGCACGACTCCTTTGAGCCGTGGTAGGGTAGTAATCAAAGTACAGTGGGAACTCACACGAGACAAATGACGATCTCAGGTCGATGAACTAACCTGTACACATGTCACCAGGGAACTGCTATCTGACGTCTGGTATAATCCCAACTAGCATGTTCCCGGCGAGTCCTGTCCGGTGTACTCATAATCCAATGAGCACCTGTATACATCTTAGGTGAACCAACTGACACCAGTGGCTTGTGAGACTGGCCACCGCCCCTCGTCGGGGTCTCGACTGTATACACTAGTCTACTAATGGAGTATCGATGCCTAGTCTCGAAACTCCCACGACTAGGGACCTTTTAAGGATGTGCTTATAGACCTTAGCTCCCACGTATATGATCGCCATCATACTGCTGGCCGTTAAGCAAGAATCCTAAGGGCTCTATCAACGTGCAATAGTGATCAGTAATGTCACCTAAAGCAGTACACGATGATAAAGATAAACCAGATAGCATACTATCATCTTGAGTAAGACAGTCCTACCGGGATAGGTCCTCCCGCAATCATTGCAATCACGTGCCTGTGATCCAATAATTGACTCTGAGGGCACTATCTCTAACAGCAAGCGGTTGCACTCAAGGCTAATTATTGCGATGTCGCATACTCACAGCCCGTGTGATACCGAACACTCAACTCCTCTACTAGTCAGTCTCACAAAGCTCGTTTGCGAAACTATTGCGTTCGAGGAATAGCCTCAGTGAGTGGATCCGCTGTGATGTTTCTTTCTATGTCTCTCTATATCTCAAGTTCACGGAGAAATCCATCTCCCGAAATGAGCAATACCTGTCTTAGAATGTGTCTGGATGTCTGATGGGACCTAGCTCATAAATGAACTCCAAATCCAAACTTCTTAGACTGTATCGTCAACTGAACTTAATCAGTATCCTGCGCCATCCTTCCCTCAGTATCCACCTGGACCACCTGTCCAAAATACTGCCCTCATCAGAGGGAAAACAATAACTCTGACAGCCACTCTGCCATCCAGGTCACCTTGGAAGCCTGGAATGATAACCGTCTCCTAAAGGAGGCTGTCGTTATCACATTCCTAGAACATTCACTTATGTTCTAAAACTGCTTCTGAATGTTTCTCCAGGATTGGATCAATATCAACTTATTGCATCTACTGCAAAAACAACATCTGGTGTGGTACTTGACATCTCATGATTGACTCAATTGCCTAAGCAAGTGATCTGTCAATCATGTACATCCCTCTCCCCTTTAGTCTGTAAGACACCTTTAGAGAGGGTGACTCCATCACCTGCAGGTATACTACCGTGCCAGGAGTCGTTCATTCTAAATACTCAAAGAATGCTGTCTAAGTACCCAGATTGGGAAACTACCCAAATCTAGATCTAAAACTATAGATCTAGTAACCAGAATGTCTGATATAATATCCAAGTCCTATGTGGAGAAACCACCGTGTGACAACCAAAGTATAACCGATCGTAGTATAGGAATATCACTTCCTACTCCGTGTATGTCATCAAATACCAGGACTTCACGCCCTACTACCTTCTTAACAGATCCATCCCCTATTCTGATGAAGTCAAACCTATGACTGTCACATCAGAAATAGATGATCTATCTCCGCTATAAGTGCTTTTAGTCTATAAATAGATATAAGCCACTTGTCTACCAATGCTTCCACTGACCACGACAACCATCTGGCAGAGTCATATACACGTGCACTTCTAAAGCTAGTTTAGAACGACGCTATACTCATCCTTCTGTCGGGTCTCACAGTCTGGAACAACAGCAATGGCAAGTCTGGGTAAACAAGAACCTCCCTGCCACCGTCCTTGAGCATACCAAAGTACCTCTCGAGTGCCTGAGGTTACCCACCATATCTGCGGAGTGGCCAATGGAATGTCAAACCAGATTGAATCTTTAGGTTCTTATTAAATCTTCAGTAATCGTTTGCGGTTCTGGAATCACTTCCAGTTGTACCATACTCCCACTACTGTTTTCTAAAAAAAATCCATTTTTAATTAAAACTGTGGTGAGTTAAGAACAATATCACTATTGATCTTCCAGATGGTAGAAAGTCAACCCTCGTCATAGCCCGGGTCAACCCACAAACAGCCATTACAGAAACGTGCCTTGAGTTATCTAGAGTCTGGTTTTAAGCATAAGCCAGACAACTCCCCGTACTTTAACATCGTTAAGATACGAACTGTTCTATATCCAATACAGAAATAGAGGCACTGATTTAATTGAGCCAGATTCAAATCATGCAGCTGTCTCCAGTGCATGTCAACTAAATGGAAAAAGGCCGATCAGCGTTACTCAACTTAGGAGTGCTTCCAGTTATGAGTAACCTGAAAGAGAAGCAAGTTCTCTTAATCATTACTATCAACTGAATACCATACACAAGTATCTACATCTTCGATCACCTTGAAGAATCCCGATACTTGCAACACCTGGTTCTCTACTCTACTCTTATACCTATAACTTTTCAAAACTTAGACCATGTGTTTCTACGAAACACTTGTCTAAGAACTAGAGAAGTCATATGTAAACAGAATATAGTACGAGGACCAACCCCTCTGTCCTAATGGACACTGGACAACATACAATACTCTGTATAAGTTCCGTGAGTCTAAAAACTCATTCACTGTGTGTCGTAGGTTGAAAACTGTACTATGGTTATGAAGAATTACACCGCTGTTCAATGCTCCTTACCTAACCATCCACTGATATAGGTAAATGTCATAGACATAATTTCAAAAAGGTATATCTCACTCTATAAAAATAGACGTACAGATATATCAATTTGAAATTGGTGCATAACAACGGATATTCAAAACCAAATATTTGCTGACCAGCAAACAACCCAGGTGACTGCCTCAAATATCACCAATTACAACGAATTCCGATATAATGAGGATGATCACCTAATTCCCAATAACTTACTCCCACTCATCATCTGTAAAACCATACAGATGTGAGAATCATACCTGGTAAATACATACCCTGGAGCAAGTGTCTAATTGGGAAATCAGTTTTCTTTTAACAATACACAGTGAAACTGAAACATTGAAATGTTTCGATGGGGTATCCCGGTATTCCTAGTAATGCCTTTTCCATTAATCAGATTCGCAACTGTAACCATATAATTCTTTGCCATCTCTCCAAATCCCTTTATATGTCTTTAGTCATTACCTTCTGCATACCCCTTTAGGCCAAATGGTTTTCTTCCTTCCCTACCGTTCGGCACCAGCCTATGGTTTGGAAGAAGACTATCCAATAAGCATAATGGGTGTACTGTCCTAATCCTAGGAGCACTCGCAATGCGAGAGAAGGTGAAGATAAAAGACAACCGAATAAACCTTATTCCTATTTCTCCTGAACCATAATCCATCCCCGAACTGGAACAAGTTCCTTTCGAGTTCGTATATAACCATACGATAGAGTATCCAATAAACTGAGGATCTTCGTAGTGATACAGAGTGTCTTGGAGAAATATAAAGGTGATTTAGGATTGGCGAAGAAATACTTGGTTTGGTCGTGAATAGCAGTCGCAATTTACTTTGCCCTCTTACTAATCCATTTCTTTGTCTTTACATAATACCTTCTGTACACCATCGTTATGCTAATTGGTTTTTCTTCATTCCCCACCGTTCGGCACCAGCCTAAGGTTTGGAAGAAGACTATCCAATTTGCGTAATAGGTGTACTATCTCCTAAACCAAGGAGTACTCACAACCTGAGAGAAGGTAAAAGGAAAAGACAACTGAATAGTCCTATTCGTTTTCTCCAGAACCGAAAACCATCCTTGAATAAAATCCTTCGAGTTCGTATATAACCATACGATGGTTTTTTCCAATGGAAGTAGACGTTCGTAGTAATACGGGGTGTCCTGGAGAAAAAGGGTAAAAGTAGGAGTGGCAATGAGGTATGCAACTCTGACAATCCAAAAGCCAGTGTTTAAGAAGGTTCGGTTAACTTGGTCACTGAGTCATAGTCTAGGGTCGGGTCAATGGTCGCTGCCAAAGAGAGAAAGAAAAGAAACACTCAGCGTGCACTCTAACCTAGATCAGAATGGTTATCACTTTATCTAATCTGGAAACCTCCCACTATAACCTCAAATTCTTCTCCAAACCTGAAAGAAGAATTAGTCGGGATCACCCGAGGAGTAAACCAACTCATCAGTGGGAATCGAGATCCAACTATCATCGCATGATAACTTGACGGAATCCACTCAAGTCACCACACTCCAGAAGGTATGCGCATACCTGGCAAGTTTCAGATTCTTTAGAAACTCTCGATGTGATTTTTACCCCAAGCGGTTTATGACCTTGACTAGGTCAACAAACCATAAACCGCTAGTCAAGTTCAACCCGTCATTATTCGGGATTGCATTAAACCCACCCGTACGTGCCCTTGACTAGGTCAACAAGGCCGCACGACTGTCCTAACCAATCCCACTTATTCAACAAACAAGTACCACTTAGCTACCGAACACTACGTCTTGACTAGGTCAATAAACGCAGCACGAATACTAAATAATACCCGTAAGAAATGACGGAGGGCTACGGCTGGTTTTTGGCGAAAAACCTTTAACATAATGAACTTGATATTGTTGAAGGAACTGCATAACTTTTTATAAAAATATAGTGACGAAAACTGTAACACTTTGAAATTTTCGTTGATTGTTTTGGTGTTAATTAGTAGTCATGCATGTTTTTATATTTGTGTGTTCATAGGATTTGTAGTTATTATTGGTAGTGTTAGCATATTGGAAATTTTCCCTTGTTGTGCACACTTGCACACTTAGACTTTTTCTTGTGACTTGTTAACCATTCTTGTGCATGGTTGCAAACTCTTTTCCCACCATTTAATCATTTTCTAAACCCTTTTTATAATTCTAAGAGAAACAACAAAAGAAAAGAAATCCAAATAAAACAAATGAGCATGGTGGTTAGGTAAAGGGTAGACTTTTTGACCCATTTTCATCCCTTCTCTCTCTCTCTTCTCCACTTCATTTTCTGCTGAGTTCCAGCAGCAAAACCCTCCCCTTTTCATCATCTTTTCTCCTCCTCTTCATGTTCCTTTGATCCCTCTTCAAATCCTACATGAAAACCACTCTTTTTCATCACTAAACCTTAAGAAAAGTGAGCTTTTTAGGGTGTTTAAGGCAAATCTGCATACACGAGGGGAAAAGCTGAGACTTTGGTGTTTTGCAAGATCTCTAGAAGGTATAAACTCTGGTCTTAACCTCTTTTTCCATAACTTGTAGTATTGTTTAGCAAAAATCCCTTTTTTGTGCATTTTTTTTGTGATATTATAGGATAATTGTGATGTATATGTTAGATTGGTGTTCTCATAGTTTAGTTAGCTCCATTAAGTGTTTTTAGAGCTATTTTAACTAGGTTATACTTCAGGTTGCACAAAAATACCCTAAAGTTCCATTTTTAGTGCAAAGTGTGGATTTTAACTAGAATTTGGGCACTGTAGGATCTGCTGTTACCCGAGACATTTTAGAATAAAACTAGGTGTTACTGTAGCATGTATGAGGGGTATAGAGTGCACACACCCAACCTGGGAGCCCAATTCCCATCTGGGGCCGCCAAATATTGCATTCTGGCCGCAATTTGCGGCCAGATGGGGGAGACATGGGTTGGGGTTTGGGGTGTAGGTGTCTGCTGCTATGTGGGTTATTTTGGTATTTATAGTTTTGCAATATTTTTCCTGTATCAAAATCTGGGGTAGAATACCTATTTTTCCGTATTTTCAACCTTTCGCGACACGCGTGATACGTGTGTGTGGGTTTTGGGTTTCTGCGTATCGCGACGCGTCGGAGTGATTTCAGACACGTAACCACACGTTTTAGCGTATCGCGCACACGCGCGCTTGGTTCGCGACACGAGTTACTGGTTCGGCTTAAATGTCGCGTTTCTGTGATTTCAAGCTTACGTGTGATATATTGTGTAATTATAGGTTCGCAGGCGAGTACAGCGGACGCCGCGCAGGAGGGGAAACAGGTTGTTGGCTATACCTAGTGGAAGGCTACGGTGAGTAGATTTCACATCTACGGGGATATCGCCCGCATGGCGTTCTACGTCAGGGCTGATGGGACCTTATAGTGTTCCATATATATATTGCATGTTCATGGTTACTATTTTGTGCGTGTTGCATTCCCTACTACACAGATATAAATTAGAATTGATAGAACACCGCACCATTACTAACGGTCCATACGCACGAGCACTATCCTGTATGTTACACACACACCGTTAGTAATTTCCATGACACGTAGGAATCACATATCACATCGGATCATTGCATTGTAGCTCATTATATGTGACATGACTTGATATTCATACCTGCTACACATATCACATCGGATCATTGCATTGTAGCTCATTATAGGTGACATGACTTGATATTCATACCTGCTACACATATCACATCGGATCATTGCATTGTAGCTCATTATAGGTGACATGACTTGATATTCATACCTGCTACACATATCACATCGGATCATTGCATTGTAGCTCATTATAGGTGACATGACTTGATATTCATACCTGCTACACATATCACATCGGATCATTGCATTGTAGCTCATTATAGGTGACATGACTTGATATTCATACCTGCTACACATATCACATCGGATCATTGCATTGTAGCTCATTATATGTGACATGACTTGATATTCATACCTGCTACACATATCACATCGGATCATTGCATTGTAGCTCATTATAGGTGACATGACTTGATATTCATACCTGCTACACATATCACATCGGATCATTGCATTGTAGCTCATTATATGTGACATGACTTGATATTCATACCTGCTACACATATCACATCGGATCATTGCATTGTAGCTCATTATATGTGACATGACTTGATATTCATACCTGCTACACATATCACATCGGATCATTGCATTGTAGCTCATTATATGTGACATGACTTGATATTCATACCTGCTACACATATCACATCGGATCATTGCATTGTAGCTCATTATAGGTGACATGACTTGATATTCATACCTGCTACACATATCACATCGGATCATTGCATTGTAGCTCATTATATGTGACATGACTTGATATTCATACCTGCTACACATATCACATCGGATCATTGCATTGTAGCTCATTATATGTGACATGACTTGATATTCATACCTGCTACACATATCACATCGGATCATTGCATTGTAGCTCATTATATGTGACATGACTTGATATTCATACCTGCTACACATATCACATCGGATCATTGCATTGTAGCTCATTATAGGTGACATGACTTGATATTCATACCTGCTACACATATCACATCGGATCATTGCATTGTAGCTCATTATATGTGACATGACTGATATTCATACCTGATGCACATATCACATCGGGTTATTATCTTGTAGCTTATCTATATGTAACTTGACTGGATATTTACATTTTGACGCACATATTATATCGGATCATTGGCTTGTATTTTGTGTGGATTATATGTGATTTCTGGATTTGGGAACCGTGGCCATTTCAAATGTGAAATCATTTAAAAACCCGGTTCCCTTGATATGATATTTCGGTGCGTCCACCATGTGTTTTCTCGGTGCTAGAGTGATATATGGAAACCCGAATCGAGGAGGCGGTTGAGGCCGATTACGGGTACATGGTGGACCCGGTATGGTACCCCGGGGCGAGAACGGTTTCGCTGTGCAGTAGACGGTGAGCCTGGCAGAGGGACCACTACCTACCGGTGATTGGTTGGACCTGACAGTTATCCGTAGGGTACTGATCAGAGTCTATAGATGGATGCGGGGTGATCCGTACTGCTGGGGCCGAGGGCCGATACCGCAGACGGAGCCCGTGGGCTGACCCGGACTGACGGGGCCCGATGGATGAGGATTTGCGTGTCGATGCTGGACACGAGTATTTATGATATTTGGGTGCCGATGTTGGGCACTCGGGACTCTCAGAGATGTACAGGATTCGAGGGCCGATGAGGGTGCCGGCGCCTGAGCTATTTGGGAGATCTGGGTGTATTGATGGACACCGATATATATATATTCCACGTCGACATTCCGTGTAGATACTATATTTCCCCTGCTCAGCATTTATTATTGTATCTCATCCTGTGGTTACATTACCTGATAGAGCATTTGCTACCTCATCATGTAGTTACATTACCTGATAGAGCATTTGCTACCTCATCATGTAGTTACATTACCTGATAGAGTACTTGCATGATTATTGCACAAACTGCTTATCACATATTGATATCATCTGTTGGCATATGATAGAGTAGCATAGTACGTGCATGCTCGCGATTACCTTTATATGTTATCTCTATTCACGAGTTGGCAACTCACCTCCGTTGTGCCACAGTGTTTGCAGGTTGCCCTTCGGAGTAGTCGCGGCAGGCTGCTTTGCATCTTTTGGCACAGATACCCCCACAGTTGGTGTACTAGCTCTTTTGCTGATAGGTGGGTTTTGTGCGGTATCTGTTTATCTTTCAGTATGTACATTGTTGTATCTAGTATCCTCCATCTACCATGTATGTATTTGACTTAGAGACAGTGTGAGGACGATGTTGTATTTTACTCGTATTCTGGTGTCGAGCTCGTTGTGAGCCGACTGTACTTGCAGTTTATTCTATCTGTGATGTTCCCATTTGTGGATCTTGATCTTCGCTACGGCGTCGTATATTACTGTCTGGGTGATTGTTTACTTAGATTTCTTGTCATGTTAGTAAATGCTTTCCTTTTAAAACTTATAACACTCTATACTTTCACTGGTTTGATTTCTGGGTTTTCGGTTCACTTAGTCGCGTTACGCCTGTAGACGTTACGTGGTTAAGTGCCGGTCACGGGCCAAACTTCGGGTCATGACAAAAACCTTTGCTAAAGAGGTCACTCCCGGTGAAGGGATCTCGGCTCTTTCCCCGTAGAATGAGGTGCAGGATATTCCAACTGAATACCACGATGCAAAGCAAAAGTAATCGGCTATAGTGAAGTTATTGCCCTGACGCAAACTTCTGTCCAAAGGGTCACTCCTGGTGAAGGGATCCCGGCCCTTGCCTCGTCGACTGGGGAGCAGGATATTCCAACTGAATACCACTGTGCAAAACAAAAGTGAACGTCGTTGCAATAACAGCTTTTTGAAAAATGTTCCAACAACATCAGAATATGTTTGTTTTTGCATTGATCCAAATCAACGCAGTCCCATCAATTGATCACACCAATAAAGAACGAAAATAATGATGTACGTATATGCCATCCGCATTCGCCACTGGGTCCCGTCATCAACCGTTCGGTTACTTAACTAACGACAGAGCGGGGACTGGACTAGCGCGGAAGCAAAACATCTACAACATCTACTAGTATATATATCAATATATAATATTTCGCTCAAGGCATGATAAAATGCAACATCACAGAAATGTTACCAGCATCACAGAACAATACAGATATCTGGGATCCCCAGGTTTCATAGAGCCGCTACTGAAACCTGACGTTCCCTGGTCGTGTGGATAGCCTGTGCAATGAAATCCTAGACCCCTACGGGCGCGGCAAGTTACCCGCCAAAACCTGAAGCGAGGCAGCCCCCTTCAGCAACGTGAATGGACCACCCAGCACTTCACAGAATCCGGTAACTTGGGCACCCCTCCTGGGTCAACCTGTACCCCCTACGAGTGCGGTGAATAGCCCGCAAATTATAGAGTAAAGCCCCCTCCGTCTCAATGCCATGAGATGCATGCTTGTTACCCTCTAGAACCCGGCTATCCTTGCACCCCACCTTGGGGTAATCCTAGTACAGAAAGTAAAATATACATACAACAGGTACATCGACCTCGACCCAGTCGTGCCCCAAAAGAATAATACAAACAGGCAGTGACGGCAGTCCATATGTCGGACGCTCGCCCCACAATATCAAATGTACATATAAAACAAAACTGTACTACCACTGCAACCAGGCTATCCCCCACGACCAATCTGCAACATCACAGCATAACACAGAACATCAACGTGAATGTCACGTTTGCAAATCCGTCTAACCGGGCTATAGCAGTTAGACAGGATTTACCGATCAAATGACATTCACGGTCGCAGATATAATGTAAATACTGTGAACTAACATGTTTAAAATTTTCGATCGATCAAATATACCCAAGTGGGCCCCAAGCACCACTGTAGCACTCACAGAAAATCTGGGCCCAAAAAGAATGTTCCAAAAACCCTATTTCCAACCTAAAAGCTCACTGAAAAATTTTGGTCCAATGAACAGTTAAAATGGCCGCGGAACCGCGGCAAATAAGTGGGTTTGGCCGCGGTTCCGCGGTGGAATAATGACATCACGCGACCAAAATTTCACAGAATGCTTAGAATTCCCTGCACATGTCTCTGCAATGTACTGAAAAATTTTTAGAGCCCAAAAAATTTCGACAGAAACTTGATGCACACGAAATACGGTTTTTGGGATTTTTGTTCGATCGAACTTGTAAACATGTTATAGCAAGCTAGACTAGGTTAATGGCGTGGCTCTGATACCATGTTGTGCCACGGCAGCACCCCGGCCTTCTACTCGAGGCCAAATTGCGGAATCAAAAATTTTCTTAACTTTAAACCGGCGCTACCGCGAACAATAAACCTGGATCGTAACCATTAACCTAATGCTAGCAAACAAGAGATGGGGTAGAATGCTATACCGAGCGATCCATGTCCTTCGGTCTTCGTCTCAACTCCGATCTCCTCGCGGAATCTCCGGTCGTCGCCTCCTCGTCGAAACGGGCACCACATCGCCGGGTTCTTTTACGGGCTCCCACCTCTGGACCGAGGCAACTTGGGCGCGAAGTTGGCAAGCTGACGCGTCCAAGGGTAATGTAGGCTAGTGTAGAAAACCTTGTCTCTTTTGGGGTTTATGTAGTTGCCTTGGTGTTGGAGGAATAGAATGAAAATGAACTTTCAAGTGGAGCTAGAATTTGTGTAGCAAGAAAAATGAGATGAACAAATTATCCTCATCAAAAATAAACCCCTTCCCTCATCAAATTGTGGCCGGCCCTTATGTCAACAAAATGGTGGAGGGAATGAAAAACAAACCATGAAGGGGGTGAGAGTAGTAAAAGCAAGGGTGACCATAAGCCAAGAGTGCTGATAACAAGATCATTTCAATTTCTAATCTCATATAATCTCATAAATGCTAAACCATCATGAAAAAAACAAAGATGCTTAACCTATCATAATGCCACAAATACAAATAACCCCTCCACAAATACTAATTTGCACAATTGCAAATTATCCCCTCCATCGGAAAGTCCGGCCGTGAAGGAACAAAGGAAAACTGGCCGGAACGGAATGCAAACTAGCAACTTCAGAAAACTGATCCCGTAATAAATTACAGGAAAACCCCACTACTGCATATACATGCCCGCATTTGTATTCCCACTGAATACAAATGCAAAGAGACAAAACTACACTGTCTAATACTAGGATCCGGCTTAAACCAAAGCCCGCTAGTAAAATCCGTCCGATCACGATCCGTGCAATACCGCACGTATCTGATCGAACCCTGCCATATCTCCATACGGCCTCTACAGCGTTTCGCCCAAAACTTGAGTAACTGTGTGTGGTGGACTCTAAAGACTCGTCAATACTATGGCTGTGGATTTAACCACTAGCACGTCAGAGGTATTAGCCATACGTGACGGGCTACCAGCTATTGACCAAAAAGGACGTCGATGAGCGAACTCATCCTGACACCCTACTGAGCCTGTCAGTGACAATATCCGTACAGTCCGGTCCGTTCGTCTATGAGCATCGTATGGCGGGCCTAGGGGGTTGGTAAAAGTCAGACCCCCAAAAGCGGTACAAGTCGTGTCGGAGTGTAGCCCAGAACACCCTGAGATACTACTGGAATACCTACCAGTAAATCTCCTGCCTCGGCCGAGGGCTTTGTGTAATGGCTCTCCTAGACACAGCGCGACCTCACCCCCAATACCGGGAGAGACGAACCCTTGCAGATCCGCTCACTGCCTCCATGTGGCTCGGGACTGTACCCAACTAAAACCTGTTTGCACGACTCCTTTGAGCCTGGTAGGGTAGTAATCAAAGTACAGTGGGAACTCACACGAGACAAATGACGATCTCAGGTCGATGAACTAACCTGTATATATGTCACCACGGAACTACTATCTGACGTCTGGTATAATCCCAAGTAGCATGTTCCCGACGAGTCCTGTCTGGTGTACTCATAACCCAATGAGCACCTATATATATCTTAGGTGAACCAACTGACACCAGTGGCTTGTGAGACCGGCCACTGCCCCTCGTCGGGGTCTCGACTGTATACACTAGTCTACTAATGGAGTATCGATGCCCAGTCTCGAAACTCCCACGACTAGGGACCTTTTAAGGATGTGCTTATAGACCCCAGCTTCCACGTATATGATCGCCATCATACTGCTGGCCGTCAAGCAAGAATCCTAAGGGCTCTATCAACGTGCAATAGTGATCAGTAATGTCACCTAAAGCAGTACACGATGATAAAGATAAACCAGATAGCATACTATCATCTTGAGTAAGACAGTCCTACCGGGATAGGTCCTCCCTCAATCATTGCAATCATGTGCCTGTGATCCAATAATTGACTCTGAGGGCACTATCTCCAACAGCAAGCGGTCTGCTAAACGTAACGGCCACCCGGATATTGAGCGATCAGAAGATCAACGAGCAAGCCCGCTCATACTCCTGTGAATCCAACGAGCAAGACTTACCGTACATTCCGGTCTCTTCGTCTGATATGTCGCATATCTCGCCTAGGGGTGGTAAACGTCAGACCCCAATAGCTCGATAAGTCGTGTCGATATGAGGTCTATAACAGTTCGAGAAGCTACTAGTAACACTTACCAGTAAATCTCAGCAACCCTGGCAAGGGATTTCCGGTTATAGCCAATCGAACACAGCGCAACATCAACTCCCTATACCGGGAGAGACGAATCCCCTCCTATCGCTCATTGCCTCCATGTGATTCGGGACTGTACCCAAAAGCCACCGTTTTGCACGCCCTCTTGGACGTGGTAAGGTGGAAATCAAAGCACAGTGGGAATCATATAAGACTCTATGACGATCTCGGGTCTACAGACTAACCTGTACCAGTGTCACCAGAGAACTGCCATCTAACGTAAGGTATAATACCATCTGGGAGTTCTCGGCGAGTCTGTCCAGTGTACTCAGTCTCACTGAGCACCCGTATATCATCTCTGATGTCAAACACCAATGGATATGGGATCATCCATCGCCCATCTGTATGGGTTAAGAAGGTATACGCTAGTCTACTCTGGTATATCGATGCCCCGTCTCGATACACCCATGACTAGGGACCTTGAAGGATGTACTTATGGACTACCATGTCCCCACTAGTATGATCTGCATCATAGTCCAGGTAGTCAAGTACACATCCTAAGGGCTTTACCAACATGTAACAGAGAGACAATCAGTGTACACGTTAAGATAAAGAGCAACCAGATAGCATACTATCATGTCGAGCAAGAAAGTCCTCCCTATATATGTCCAAGCATCCACTACAATATACATCCTATGTATAATAATGGCCTCTAGGGCATACATATAACTAACAATCTCCCACTTGCACTAGGGCCATCTGATAGCAGTGGCTGCATTATCTCATACTCAACCATCCCATAAAAGTCTCTCTCTGGGAAAAGGCCTTTGTGAGTGGATCCGCCATGTTGTCCTCTGAGTCTACTCTCCTAATCTCGATCTCCTTGGAGATCAACCATCTCCATGATCAGGTGATACTGCCTTAGAATATGTCTGGATCACTGATGGGACAGACGTTCCTTGGCATAAGCCACAACTCCATTGTCACACAATGGGAGGAACTAAGTTCATCTCATGAACAAATATACATCCTGACTTCCTCTTTGGTAGCATCTTAAGTAGCGATGTATCCAGCCTTTATCATCTAGTATGCCACGGTATCTAGCTTGGAACTCTTCCTACATACCGTCCCTTTATTGAGGGTAAAGACAATGCCTGTGACCGACATTCAGTCGTCCTTATCACCCTGGAACCTTTCCAGTGATTCTTCCCAGGATCGATTGATACCATCTCACTACAATTAGTGAGAATCCTAACATCCAATTACTTCTATCTCATAGATCAAAAACCCAGGATTTAGGAGATATCACTTTGATCCTATTTGGAGAATCATTGTGATAAGCGGAGATTGACCGAGCGTAGCATAGGAAACTCTTTCCCCATCAAGAGTATGTCATCCATGTACTCTACGAGGATCACCACCATACTCCCTACTACCTTTTTGTATATACAAAGTTCATCTACCATTTTGATGATGTCAAACTCTTTGACTATCTCATCAAAACAGATGTTCCAACTCCGCGATGCCGGCTTTAATCTTTTAAAGCATCTTGTAAACGTTTCCGCTGCTCCCACTGTCTACGAAGCCCTCTGGCTGTGTACTTACAGATGCTCTCTTCTAAAACATCATTTTAGAAAAGCAGTCATGACACCCAACCGCCAGATATCGTAGTCATGGTATGTAGCCGTGGCAAGTAGGATCTGGATGGACTTAAGTATAGCCACTGAAAAAGGTTTCATCATTATCCACGCCTGGTCGATGATGAAAACCTTTAACATGTCTAGCTTTGAAAGTCTCAACTTTTCCATCTATACCAAGTAATATTCTCAAGATATACTTGCTCCTGATGGGGATTTAACCCTTTAGATAAAGCAACCAAAGTCCATACTTTGTTGGTGTATAAGGATTCCATCTCAGATCGCTAAGCATCCAGCCATTCTTATAGAGTCCCACTCCTGATGGCCAGCTCGAAACTAGTTGGGTTATCATCTCATGATGCAATCCTCGCTCCCACTGTCATAGAGAAACAGAAGTATCTATCAGGTGGGTGAGAAACCCTACTAGATCGGCGGAGAGGCTGAGCTTCGTTGGTATCTACTGAATCCTTTGGTTCTACCAAATCATTTGCTGTAGTTTGTATAGCTGGAACCTTTCCAGTTCTACATAACTGACCTTGCCTTGAGCTTGTCCGGATTTTGCTTTTAGACATAGGCCGGACAACCCTAAATCTTAACAAACTTAAGATATGGTTTCTTTCCTTTCCATATCACATATGAAATGGTAGGCAATTGATTTGATTGGAACCCTATTCAATAGGTATGCAGCTTCTCAAGCGCACAACTCCCAAAAGGAAATAGGTAACTCAGTAGTACTCATCATAGAGCACACATTATCATATAGGGTGTGATTGCTCCACCCCGATACACCGACGTGCTGTGGTGTATACGGAGGAGTAATGCTGAGAGAGAATCTCATTCTCCTTTAGAAAAGTCCAAGAATTCCGTGCTCAAGTATTCTCCTCCTTGATCACATCAAAGGACATAATACTTATACCCGTATTGGTTTTCTACTTCTAACTTATATTCTGTGAATATCTCAAAAGGTTCGGACTTGTGTTTCAACAGGAACATATGACTGAATCTTGAGAGATCATCAAAGAATGTAATGAAGTACAAAGAACCGGTCTTGGCATGTGTAGACAGGGGACCTTCATACATCAACATGTATCATCCCAAGAGTACACTAACTCTTCTCTGCTTCCAATAAACAGAGCTGTAGTCATCTTATCTTTGTGACATGACCGGCAAGTTTTCACAAGATGTAAATTCAAACAGATTTAAATATGCATCTATTTGCAACTTAGCTAGTCGGGTCGCATTGATATGACCTAGTCTACAATACCTCAAGAAGGATCCGTTCATTTCTGAACTCTTCCTCTTTTGTGTGTTCCATATACTAAGAACTGTAGTTTGATTTAGAACATCAATGCTTTTAGATAACGTGCCTGAACCGATCAACTTTTGATATAGGAAATGTTCAAAACATTATCCAACAATACAAAATTTTATCATTTCTTTACTAATAAAGAGACTGATATGATTTTGTATATTAGGTTCGGTATATAATAATATTCGTTCAGAATCAATGTATTGGTGATACAGGGTGACAGTGACCAACAGATTTGGCTGCAACACTTGCCCCGTTTTCTGTCTCATGAAACTTATCACCCGTTCTCAGTTCTCAACCTTTCTGTAGCCCATGTAACAGATTACATATGTGGGATCCTGATCCGGTATCACATACTCAGGACGTAAAGGATACTGAGAAACAGTTCTATGTAACGAACACACCCGAAGATGATGCATCAACATGCACTTTCTTCGTTTGGGCGGCACGGGAAATCTGGTATTCCCTAATTTCCTGCTCTGTTTTATAACATTTATAGGTTGGAGCGGGACCAACGTTCTCCAGCTCAGTATAACAAGCGGGTTCGGTCAATATATCTGTTTTATTATCTTGATTAAGGCGTGATATGGTCGCTACCAGGAGAGAGAGAGAGAAGAAAACACTCAACGTATGCTCTTGCAAGATCAGATTGGTTATTATTTTATCTAATCAGGATGGCTCTGTAAGTCAACGTTGCCCACCCCGGTACTTGCGGGAAGGCGGAAAACGGAATAAAAATCAAATTTTTATGAGCTTAGGCAACATGGACTAGACAAAGAAGGATCTTTGCTAAACAAAAACAAGCTAAATCGAACTAGAAACTAGCTAAGTGCTAGAAAGGTTATACCTTGGGCTTTATGTCCTTCTCTCCTTGCTCCTTGGAGTGGTGGAAAGAGGTCACCTTAGTCGTCTTCTCACGTCGAAGAAAGATCCACCCGAAAGCCTCGACCTTTGGCTTCAACTCCAAGCTAGAAGTAACTAGGGTGCAAGAAGTGCTAATCCTTGAACCCTAGATGAGAGTAAAGATTATCAAGAAAGGGTTTTTCTCAAGCTCAAGTGTTTCTCAACACACGAGAGGGGAGAGCTTGAGGGAGAGGAAGAACAAGAGAGAGAAAGTGAATAATGGAATGAGAGAAAAATAAACCATTCTCACATATATGTGTAAATTATTGTAATTAGATAATTAGCTAGATAATTGTCATGGTTAATCAAGACATGACCATTATCATTTCATTTTTAATGCAAATTGCAAGGATCAAAAAGCATCTTCCAAATAAAATGATGATGGTCAAAGTGTCAACCAAGGTCAACAAGTCAAGGAGGTCAAATGGTCAACAACCATAACCATGCACAATTATTTAAACTAATATCAATTAACAATAATACACACATAAGCATTAGGGTTAATAAAATGACAATAGTCATTAACCCTAATCAAAGTCCTCTCCCTCTATCTCAAGCAACTGTGCATACGCACCCGTATTCGTGATCCGAGGAACACGAATACAAAGAGATAAAACCAATCCCAAATCATATACTAGGATCCGGCTTAAACCAAAGCCCGCTAGTATAAGCTGTCCGGACAGCAAACGTGCACAAGTGCACGGATGTGAACGAACCCTGTCGCAAAACTATGCGACATCTACTCATTTTGCCTAAAGGCGAATAGCTCTCTGTGTGGGACTCTAAAGACTCGACACTACGCTGGCAGTGGGTTTAACCACAGACCGCAATCGGCACTAGCTGTACGTAACGGTCCCCAGGTAGATGTCGATAAGAAGACTGACGAGGTGAACCCCATCTGAACTCCTACTGAGCCTGTATGTGACAGTCTCCGTACAGTCCGGTCTGTTCGTCTGATACATCGCATGGCGGGCCTAGGGGGCGGTGAACGTCAGTCCCCTAATAGCGGTACAAGTCGTGTCGGAGTGTAGCCCAGAACACCCTGAGATAGCACTGGAAACCTACCAGTATATCTCTCTTGCCCTAGCCAGGGACTACTCGTGTAATGGCTCTCCTGGACACAGCGCGATGTCAACCCCCAATACCGGGAGAGACGAATCCTGTCTAACCGTCACTGCCTCCAAGTGCTTCGGGACTGCACCCAAAAACTACCTGTTTGCACGACTCCTTTGAGCCGTGGTAGGGTAGTAATCAAAGTGCAGTGGGAACACACTCGAGGCGAAGTGACAGTGTCAAGTCAGCGAACTAAGCTGTACTCATGTCACCTGGGAACTGATAACTGACGATAGGTATAATACCAACCAACAGTTCCCGACGAGTCCTGTCCAGTGTACTCGTAACCTAACGAGCACCCGCATACTATCTCAAGTACGACGTACTGACGGCTGTGGGACAGACCGTCTCCCACGCTGGGATGAGAAGTGCATACGCTAGTCTACTCCGGAGTATCGATGCCCTGTCTCGATAGTCCAACGACTAGGGACCTGTATAAGGATGTGCTTATAGATCACCCAGCTCCCACGAGTGTGAGCGCCATCACAACGCTGGTAATCAAGCAAAGATCCTAAGGGCTCTACTAATATGTATATCAGCGATATGCTAAAAGAAATACATGCACATATTAAAAGCAGAGACAAACCAAGTAGCATACTACCATTTCGAGCAAGATTGTATATACAACTGTGAATATCCCAAGCTTCCATCAAGTAATATACAAACTAGTATGATACAGTAATGGCCTCTAGGGCATATACACTAACAATCTCCCACTTGCACTAAGGCCATGTACTGGCGTATCGAAGACCTATCATCTCGATCAGCCGCTCGAACTGAGTCTGGGGCAAGGCCTTGGTGAATGGATCTGCTGTGTTATCTTCTGAAGCAACCCTCCGAACCTCGATCTCCTGGCGATCCACGATCTCCCTGATCAGGTGATACCGCCTCAAGATGTGTCTGGATTTCTGATGGGACCTGGGTTCCTTCGCTAAAGCTATAGCCCCGTTGTTGTCGCAATACAGAGGTATTGGGTCAACAATGGACGGAACCACCTGAAGTTCTCTCAAGAACTTTCTTATCCAGACAGCTTCTTTTGCGGCATCAGATGCAGCGATGTATTCCGCTTCCATAGTCGAGTCAGCAACGGTTTCCTGTTTGGAGCTCTTCCAACACACCACCCCTCCATTGAGGGTGAAGACAAAACCCGACATGGACTTGGAATCATCCTTGTCACTCTGGAAGCTGGAGTCAGCAAAGGCCTCAATCTGGAGGTCTTTTCCGCCATACACCAAGAACATCTCCTTAGTCCTTCTCAGGTACTTGAGAATGTTCTTTACTGCTATCCAATGTTTCTCCCCAGGGTTTGACTGATACCTGCTTACCACAGTCAGTGCATAAGCCACATCCGGTCTGGTACACAACGTCGCATACATTATAGGGCCTACCGCAGAAGCGTAGGGTATAATAGACATGCGATCCCTCTCCAAATCAGTCTTGGGAGACATCTCTTTGGAGAGGGTGATCCCGTGACAAGCCGGTAGATTACCATGCTTGGAATCTTCCATACTGAATCTCTTCAGTATGGTGTCGATGTACCTGGACTGTGAAAGTCCTAATATCCTCTTGGATCTGTCACGGTAGATCCGGATACCCAGAATGTATGAGGCATCACCCAGGTCTTTCATGGAGAACCTGTGTGACAAGAACCTCTTGACAGATTGTAGCATAGGAATTTCATTTCCTATTAAGAGAATGTCATCCACGTATAAAACGAGGAATACTACAGTTCTCGCTAGAAATCTACAATAGATGCTTGGTTCATCTGGATTTTTGATAAAGCCAAATTCCTTGACCGTCTCATCAAAACAGATGTTCCAACTCCGCGATGCCTGCTTTAGTCCATAAATGGACTTAAGCAACTTGCACACCTTTCCGCTGCTCCCACTCTGAATGAAACCCTCTGGCTGGTCCATATAGACACACTCCTCTAAATGTCCATTTAGAAAAGCTGTCTTTACGTCTATTTGCCAAATCTTATAATCGTGGAAGGCAGCAATGGCAAGAAGGATCCGAATGGATTTCAGCATAGCTACTGGAGAAAAGGTTTCGTCATAGTCCAAACCAGGTCTTTGACGAAAACCCTTTGCAACCAGTCTAGCTTTATAGGTCTCAACCTGTCCATCTACACCAATCTTCCTTTTGAAGATCCACTTGCATCCTACGGGTTTTACCCCATCTGGAGCAATGTCCAACGTCCATACTTTGTTGGTGTACATAGACTCCATCTCGGTCCACATTGCATCCAGCCATTTTACCGAGTCGACGCTCTGAATGGCTTGCTGGAAGCTAGTAGGCTCATCAAAATCTATGATGCAATCTTCTCTATCCCCGTCAATGAGAAAACCATAGTATCTCTCGGGCGGATGAGACTACCTACTACTCCTGCGGAGTGGCGTGGGAATGTCCTGATCTTTCGAACCCTCTGGTTCTACTAAGCTTTCAGTAATAGCTCGTGGTTCTGGAATTTCTTCCAGTTCTATTGCGCTCCCACTTAATTCTTTTTCTATGAACTGGTGTTCTAGAAAGTGGGCATGGCGAGAAACAAACACCTTTTGTTCCTCTTCGCAATAGAAGAAATATCCCTTGGAGTTCTTTGGATATCCCACAAACTTGCACTGTACTGAGCGTGCCTCGAGCTTGTCCGCATGCTGCTTTTTTACAAAAGCTGGACATCCCCATGTCTTAATGTGATTAAGATAGGGTCTCTTCCCACACCACATCTGATATGGTGTAGTAGGCACAGTCTTAGTTGGAACTCGGTTCAAAAGGTATGCAGCTGATTCTAGCGCATATCCCCAGAACGATCGCGGCAACTCAGCATTACTCATCATGGACCGTACCATATCCAATAGGGTTCGGTTCCGTCTCTCCGATACACCGTTATGTTGCGGAGTGTATGGAGGAGTAAGCTGAGAGAGAATTCCATTCTCTTTTAAGTAACCCAGGAACTCGGCATTCAAGTATTCACCACCTCGATCAGATCTCAGTGCCTTGATACTTTTGCCTGTTTGTTTTTCTACTTCATTCTTATATTCTTGGAATTTTTCAAAAGCCTCGGATTTATGTTTCATTAAGAAAACATAACCGTACCTTGAAAAGTCATCCGTAAAAGTAATGAAGTAAGAATAACCGCTTCGTGCATGTGTAGACATTGGACTGCACACGTCGCTGTGTACGAGTCCCAAGAGCTCGCTCGCTTTTACTCTATGTCCAGTGAACGGAGTCTTTGTCATCTTTCCCTTGAGACAGGATTGACAAGTTGCATACGATTGATATTTGAACGGATCCAAATATCCTTCTGTATGTAACTTAGTCAACCTTCTCTCATTGATGTGACCCAGTCTACAATGCCATAAGAAAGTTTTATTGATTTCTGGAGACTTTCCTTTGTGTGTATTCTGGACATTGAAAATCTGTGGCTGGTTTAATACGTATATACCGTTGTTCAATGTACCTGACCTAATCAAAACTTGATTAAGGTGAATGTTCACTACATTACTTACAAATGCAAATTCATAACCTTCTTTAGATAATAAAGATATAGAAATGATATTACAGGTTGCATTTGGTACATAATAACAACTACGTAAAACCAAAAAGTGTCCATCTGACAATCCCAGGTGATAGTCCCCCACGGCCTCAGCATCCATGCTAGCACCGTTTGCAACTCTGAGGGTCATGTCACCTTCCTTCAAAACTCTACGCTTTCTCAACGCCTGCAAAGAATTACAGATATAAGATCCTGATCCGGTATCCAATACCCAGGATGTAGAGTTTATTGATAGACAGTTTTCAATAACATACACACCTGAAGCTGAAGCTGCAACTCGCTTCAAATCCTGTGTTCTGGCCTTCCAAGCCTTGCAATCCTGTTTCCAGTGACCACTTTTGTGACAATAGAAGCATTCTTCCTTCCCCACTAGGTTTCCCACTATCTTTGTTGCTTTTCCTTTTCCCTTCGTATCCACTTTACCGACACCGCCTCTTGGTTTGGCGGGGGCTTTCTTCTTCTTACCCTTGGCTTTCGCCCTGGATCTAGAAGAGGAAGATCCTCCTACAAACAAAGTGGATGTCTCCCTACCCTTCTGTAGGGTGCCCTCAGCACTCCTCAACATGTTCAGAAGTTCGGAAAGTTCAACCTCCTTTCCCTGCATGTTGAAGTTAAGGATAAACTGGGCGTAAGTGGAAGGAAGGGACTGGAGAATCAAATCAGTATAGAGTTCATTCTCCAACGTGGTCCCAAGGTCCGCGAGCTCCTCTATGTAGCCAATCATCTTAAGCATGTGTTCCGCTACCGATGATCCGACGGCCAACCTTGCCGAAAACAACTTCTTCGACACTTCGTATCTTGCGATACGAGACTGCTCTCCATACAGTTCTTTTGTATGAAGAAATATGGACTCTAGGTCCATATTCTCGTACCTCCTCTGATGTTCGTTGTCCATCGAGGCTAGTACGAGGCATCTGGCCTTCGCGCAATCTATTTCCCAGGTCTTGTAGATTTCCCTATCTACGACACTGGTTTTGGGACCTGGGACAGGGGGAGCTTTGGTGGTAAGGACATACCCTAACTTGTCATAAGTGATTGCCATCTTGACATTCCTGAGCCAATCTTTGTAGTTTGGCCCTGTCAATATGTTTTTATCTAGTAATAACTTAAGTCCGGTCATGTTGAATGGTCGCTGCAATTAGGAGAGAGAAAAGAAACACTTTAGCATGATGCTCTTGCAAGTTTAGAGTGGTTTTTAGTTTGTCTAAACTGGATGGCTCCCACTGTTTCTCGAATCCCTTCTCAAACCGTAAAGAAAGGATTAGTTAGGATCAATCTCACCGTACAATACTTGCTTAACCGTTCAGCCAGGCCAGTGTCGGTACTTCGAGGGAGGTTTTCCAACGCTTTCGCGAAGTTCCTTAATTAAGTAACCTCTTTTCCCTGTGGGCGTAGCCCCGCTAACACCTTTCTAGACACCTACTAAGTTTATAGCATTAATCGTTAAGTGAGAGTTTTCCCGAGGAGTAGCATATACTCACAGTAGGATCGGGATCCAAATATCATCGCGTGATAAAACCGAAGGAATCCTACCAGAATTATCACACTCCAAATGGTATGCAGCGCTAGCAAGTTTCAGTACTTATGAAACTCCCGATGTGGATTTCTGCCCCATGCTCTTATGACCTTGACTTTGGCCAAAATATCATAAGTCACATGTCAAGTTCTACCCGTCATTCTCCTGGTTAATTTGGACCCACCCGTACCTACCCTTGACTTTGGCCAAAATGGCAGCACGACTGTCCCAAACCAACGCATCTATCTATGCTGCACATGAATACCCAATAGCTACCAATCACTATGCCTTGACTTTGGCCAAAATACATAGCTTGAATACTTTTTGACCATTCATGTGGAATGACGGAGGGCTACGAATGGTTTTGGCAAAACCGTGAACGTAGTGAACTTGATATAATCAATGGAACGAGATAGCTTTTAAAAGGAGTGGTTCAAGCTCCGCGTTTAAAAGTTTAGTTTTGAAAAGAACCGAGTGGTTTTCAAAGTGTTCCAATCGACTTTTACTTGGTTTATTTTCTTGCATTAGTTCTTTTAATGCGTCCCATCATTTAATCCTACCATTGCAGAAAAAAACCAAAATATGACGTACGCTTATGCCATTCGCATTCGCCACGGGGCCTCGTCATCACCCGTTAGGTTACTTAACTAACGACAGAGCGGGGGCGGGGCTAGCGCGGCTGTAAAATATAAGCAACGCCTAAATAGTTATCATATATAAATATATAGCAATGATAGACATTACAGATCACAGATGAATACATTGGATATACTATGAATCCGCAATCCGTTCGAGCCTGCAACGAAAAGCGGATTACACGGTCGCGGTGAATAGCCAATACCCCACCCAAGACCCCTACAGGTGCGGCAAACTACCCGCCAAGTACCCGAAGCGAAGCAACCTCCCTCACCACCATGAGTAGGCCACTCGGCACTTCGAGATACCCGGTAGTTTGTGCACCCCCTCCATGGGTCTATCCTAGGAGCAAAAATAGTAAAAAGAATTATACAATGACGGCTACAACCCCGACCCGGTTGTGCGGCCATACAAATAATATTATTACATCAATTTACATATTACAATGAATGAAAGAAAACGCAACACTCATCTCACATCCACCCCGGCTATTCATCCGCGACAATCCAACCCATTCATATACACATACCATCATCAATCACAGATCACAGATATGTATAACCCCGACTAATCGACATATAGCGATTAGCCGACGTTCAATACATATAAACATCACAGATATAACCTTTTAGTCAAAGTGTATTGAAGTTCGGAAAAAAATACGGATTTATAGACCCCCAAAAACAAATTTCTATTCTGGAAAACCTGTGCACATATAAACCATCTTAAAAATCCTAAAACCAAGCCAGAAATACACTGCACCAAACTCGACCCAGTGAAGAGTCAAGCGGCCGCGGTTGCGCGGCAATAGCTTGCTATTGCCGCGGAACCGCGGCTCTTTGGTCGAATCACTGGATCGTTTTTGGTGGTTTTCTTCACAAAACCCTGAGATGATTTTTGGAGTATAATTTATTTTGTTTTGAACAGAAAAAAAATTAACAGAAACTTAGGGTTTTGAAAACTCGGTTTTTCGATTTTTCCGATTCGAACTTCGATACACTCTACTACCTAGCTAGTTTATGTTTAGTTAGGCTCTGATACCACTGTAAGTCCACGTTGCCCACCCCGGTACTTGCGGGGAGGCGGAAAACGGAATAAAAATCGAATTTTTATGAGCTTAGGCAACATGGACTAGACAAAGAAGGATCTTTGCTAAACAAAAACAAGCTAAAGCTAACTAGAAACTAGCTAAGTGCTAGAAGGGTTATACCTTGGGCTTTATGTCCTTCTCTCCTTGCTCCTTGGAGTGGTGGAAAGAGGCCACCTTAGTCGTCTTCTCAAGTCGAAGAAAGATCCACCCGAAAGCCTCGACCTTTGGCTTCAACTCCAAGCTAGAAGTAACTAGGGTGCAAGAAGTGCTAATCCTTGAACCCTAGATGAGAGTAGAGATTATCAAGAAAGGGTTTTTCTCAAGCTCAAGTGTTTCTCAACACATGAGAGGGGAGAGCTTGAGGGAGAGGAAGAACAAGAGAGAGAAAGTGAATAATAGAATGAGAGAAAAATAAACCATTCTCACATATATGTGTGAATTATTGTAATTAGATAATTAGCTAGATAAATGTCATGGTTAATCAAGACATGACCATTATCATTTCATTTTTAATGCAAATTGCAAGGATCAAAGAGCATCTTCCAAATGAAATGATGATGGTCAAAGTGTCAACCAAGGTCAACAAGTCAAGGAGGTCAAATGGTCAACAACCATAACCATGCACAATTATTTAAACTAATATCAATTAACAATAATACACACATAAGCATTAGGGTTAATAAAATGACAATAGTCATTAACCCTAATCAAAGTCCTCTCCCTCTGTCTCAAGCAACTGTGCATACGCACCCGTATTCGTGATCCGAGGAACACGAATACAAAGAGATAAAACCAATCCCAAATCATATACTAGAATCTGGCTTAAACCAAAGCCCGCTAGTATAAGCTGTCCGGACAGCAAACGTGCACAAGTGCACGGATGTGAACGAACCTTGTTGCAAAACTATGCGACCTCTACTCATTTGCCTAAAGGCGAATAGCTCTCTGTGTGGGACTCTAAAGACTCGACACTGCGCTGGCAGTGGGTTTAACCACAGACCGCAAGCGGCACTAGCTGTACGTAACGGTCCCCAGGTAGATGTCGATAAGAAGACTGACGAGGTGAACCCCATCTGAACTCCTACTGAGCCTGTATGTGACAGTCTCCGTACAGTCCGGTCTGTTCGTCTGATACATCGCATGGCGGGCCTAGGGGGGCGGTGAACGTCAGTCCCCTAATAGCGGTACAAGTCATGTCGGAGTGTAGCCCAGAACACCCTGAGATAACACTGGAAACCTACCAGTATATCTCTCTTGCCCTGGCCAGGGACTACTCGTGTAATGGCTCTCCTGGACACAGCGCGATGTCAACCCCCAATACCGGGAGAGACGAATCCTGTCTAACCGTCACTGCCTCCAAGTGCTTCGGGACTGCATCCAAAAACTACCTGTTTGCACGACTCCTTTGAGCTGTGGTAGGGTAGTAATCAAAGTGCAGTGGGAACACACTCGAGGCGAAGTGACAGTGTCAAGTCAGCGGACTAAGCTGTACTCATGTCACCTGGGAACTGATAACTGACGATAGGTATAATACCAACCAACAGTTCCCGACGAGTCCTGTCCAGTGTACTCGTAACCTAACGAGCACCCGCATACTATCTCAAGTACGATGTACTGATGGCTGTGGGACAGACCGTCTCCCACGCTGGGATGAGAAGCGCATACGCTAGTTTACTCCGGAGTATCGATGCCCTGTCTCGATAGTCCAACGACTAGGGACCTGTATAAGGATGTGCTTATAGATCACCCAGCTCCCACGAGTGTGAGCGCCATCACAACGCTGGTAATCAAGCAAAGATCCTAAGGGCTCTACTAATATGTATATCAGCGATATGCTAAAAGAAACACATGCACATATTAAAAGCAGAGACAAACCAAGTAGCATACTACCATTTCGAGCAAGATTGTATATACAACTGTGAATATCCCAAGCTTCCATCAAGTAATATACAAACTAGTATGATACAGTAATGGCCTCTAGGGCATATACACTAACAGGCTCCCACTAATTTTATCAAATCTTCCTTCAAACCCTAAAAGGAAAGACTAGCCGGGATTAATTACACGCTACAAGTTCGCCAATCTTTCAGCCAGGCCAGTGTCGGTACTTTGAGGGAGGTTCCCCGTGCTTTTGCACTGACCTAATTACAGTAAACCTCGTTTTCCCAGAGGCGTAACCTCGTTAACACCTTTCTAGACACCTACATGATCGGCTAATTGTAATGTGTAAAACTCTCCCAGGAGTAACTCTTACTCGCAGCGGGTATCGGGATCCAACTATCTCATAGAAGGTATGCAATCTCATTGCAAATTTCAATGCTTGAAATTCCCGATAATATTTTGCCCCAAACGATCTATGACCTTGACAAGGTCAACAAACCATAGACCGTAAGTCAAGTTCAACCCGTCATTTCTTGATTGAATTAAACCCATCCGCACGACCCTTGACAAGGTCAACAAGGTCGTACGACTACCCTAAAACAATCTGCATCATATGCATAAGCAGATAAATACTGGTTAGCTACCGCACACTGCGCCTTGACAAGGTCAACAAACGCAGCACGAATACTAAGCAGGACTTATCTGAAATGACGGAGGGCTACGACAGTTTTTTCTGAAAACCTATTGCGTAATGAACTTAATATCGTTGTAGGATCGAATGAATTTTGAAATGGAGTGTTTTTGAGGCTTTTCTAGTTTTGCTAAAGGGGTCATTCCCGGTGAAGGGATCGTCGGCCCTTTCCTCGTCGAATGAGGTGCGGGATATATCATATATATCACTGTGCAAAGCAGAAACTATAGAAGCAATCAAAAGACAAACCGAGTGTGTAGCATCTGCCAGTTATTGCTAAAGGGGTCATTCCTGGTGAAGGGATCTCGGCCCTTTCCTCATCGAAAAAGGTGCAGGATATATCATATATACCACTATGCAAAGCAAGAACTGTAGTTACCTGTTTTTGAAAATTCGATTCCACAACATCTTTTAGGTTTCTTTTTCTTTCATTAATCATATTAATGAAGTCCCATCATTTAAGACACCTAAACATCACAGATAAATACGACGTACACTTATGCCATCCGCATTCGCCTTGATGTCCCCTCGTGCACCGTTAGGTTAGGTAACTAACGGCAGAGCGGGGCAGGGATAGCGCGGGTGTAAAACATAAGTAACGTCTATATAATATATCATATATACTATATACAGTATCTATCACAACATATCAAATGATCACATCACAGATATCGCAGCAGAAGGATCATATGGAACATTGGATATACCAGGACGTCCGTATTTTCAATACGAGCCAGTATAAAACACGGATTCCACGGTCGCGATGAATAGCCAAACCCACACCCCTAGACCCCTACGAGAGCGGCAAGCAACCTTACCAATTCTAGTGTTAGGAGACCCGGACTCGACTCCTTGAGTTGGTCTCCCACTGGACTCCAGAACCCGGTTACTTGTGCTCTCCTCCTTGGGTCTATCCTAGTGCGGAAAAGTAAATAATATACAAAATGTGACATCTTCCGCAACCTAGAAGTGCCCCAATAAAAGAATATTACATACAAGTTTTTTACATTAATGAAAATGAAAAACACTCATCTCACATAAAAACCGCCCGGCTATTCAAACACGACGATCCAATATAACATATCTAGCAACACATAACATCAAATGTCATCAACGTAAGTAAATATACGCATCCCAATTGTCGTTGACATATAGCAACGAAACCGGCGATATCACATATTACACTTACGGTCTCAGAAAAGAAAGTGTAAAACTACAACAGTTGGAATCCGCAACTTCTTTAGACATCGCATGCTTAATCAAATGAATTCCTTAGACATCGCATGCCTAACAATTATAAACCCCGCATTTTAGTCTCAATATCGAAAACACTTTTCAATATAAAGTCGGGCAATTCAACAGGATTCCCGACATTCTGATCGAATGCTTGTCGCAAACTTTAGTGGACGGCCGCACCCCCGATACCGTTGATGAAGTGCACCAAGGCGGAACATCGCTACCGCGAGCACCCGAACGGATGCTTTCGGCGACGAGGTTCTCCTACAGTCACTTGGTCGGGGCTAAGGGGTGTAGCTGTCTATTAAGTTTATCTGGCGAGTATCCGCGTACGCTACGTGATTGCGACGGACTTTTGATCGCATCAAAATTCCGTGGCAACCGATCAAGTGAGACTAAACTGCTATGTTTATAACATTCATTCAGTTATCTCATAACTACTTGTGGATTCCAAATATTGTATCACATTCCAGATAAATAGAAAATGTTAAACTTTTCGATCGAACAATCAAACACCCAAGTTTTGCCGAAACAGCTCAACACATGAAATAAGTTTAAAAACATCCACTTCATGACTCAGTACCAACGGTCCAGCCGTAGAAGGGTCAAGCCAACGCCTCACATGTGGCACGCCATACTGCCCCAAACCCTAAGGTTCAAAGGGCAGTTCAAGACGGTCACATAATCGAGTTAAGGTTTGTTGTCTTCTAGAAGGTCCATCGAGTTACTTGCACTACTTAGAACGTCTTTAAACCACGGAAAAATTCAACATTTGGAAATTTTCCGACAGTGGAAAAAGTGGGTATTTATATCCGGTCGAACTTTTTAACATATTCTAAAATTACCCGAAAAAACACAGACGAAGTTAAACTTCCCGATTGAAACACCGAGTCCCCAATACAACCCAGAAAAACTCAACTGTTGAGTATCAATTAAAAATTCCCATAAAATACAGCATGTACAGATGGGCATTACTGTGCAAAGCAAGTGACAAGATTCACTTATACGGTCGCGGAACCGCCGCAAATGCCAAGGTGGGGCCGCGGTTCCGCGGCCGTTTAGTCGACTTGGGGAAACGTGCTTCACAGTAACCCCTAGAAATCCCTGCTGAATTTTTTGGATATTTTTAATCTGGAAATATCCACAATTTCAGAAAATGTACAGAGAGGGTTAAAAGTTAGGGTTTCGGGGTTCGATCGGATTTCTAATATCGTCTACACTTCGCCTAAACCTCTAGCTAGGTTCTGATACCAATGTAGGGTTCCTAGGCACACTCAAGAGGTTCCACAACTGATCAACCATGGCAAAATCAAAATTTTCCATGTGCCAAAGAACCCTATGCAAGATCGTTAGCTAGAGTTTAGGCGAAACTTAAACAAGTAAACAACTTTACTAGAAAGTGAAAGGGGCTACAACCTTTGTAGATCCGGTCCTCCACTTCCTTGGCTCCGTGTTGACGTCCCTCCGCTGCGATCATCGGATCCCGGACTCTAGCGATGGTTTCATCGGAGAAACGAGCGGGCTAGGTCATTGACTTCGATACCGAAGATGATCTACGTCGAGGCGACTCAAACTCAAGCTCCATCTTCACGAAGTCATGAAACTTGTGAAGAAAACACCCTATACTACATGGCAAGTGGTAGAGGATGAAGAAATAGGAAGTGGGTTCACTTTGGATTTGGATTTCTCACTTGATTTCATCACTTGACATTTTTCTAGAAAGCTTTTCTTTTCTTCACTTGAAGAAGAAGATGAAGAAGAAGAAAAAGAATTGTTTTTCCAAAAGAAAATCCAAGTCATTCTTATCATTTAGCAACCATGGGTGAGTTAACAAGTGTAGAGAATAAACTAGGGTTTAAGTAAATGGTTAGGGTTAAGGAAAGAGACAAAATGGTCAAAGCTTTTCAAAGCTTCATGAAGCTTCAAGTAAAAACAAAAGAATCCACCATTTTATTTCTTGCCTAAAAATTAATGAAAAGAATAAATAAATAAGTAAATCAAAACCCTAACCATTAACCTAATCATGGTTTAATCATACATACCCAAGTTTGCATGTATCATCAAACATGATACAAACTAGTGCACAAAACTATATCATATATATACAATGTGCACATCAAGTGAGAAAATCCATCTTAAGTGAACCAATACTAGTTAATGCAAAGTAATATATCAAATATATAATTATGCATTAAATCATTAAATCAACACTTTATTTAATGATCCGGTCATACTGCATATAACCGACTAATATCAAGTGTATCAATGTATCGAATCAACCTTTGATTCGGTAACTCGGCTATATCTTATATAACCGTCCGATGATACAAATCGCGAGAATAGAATTCAGTATCACATACTGATATCATTCTTGGTCCCGCACATATCTCATATGCGCTCCTATTTCGTTTCGCTTGAGCCAGGAAACCTCTGTGTAGGACTCTAAAGACTCGTCAATACGCCGGCAGCAGGTGATGATCATATCAAACACCCACAAACCGCAAGCGGTCTGCTAAACGTAACGGCCACCCGGGTATTGAGCGATCAGAAGATCAACGAGCAAGCCCGCTCACACTCCTGTGAATCCAACGAGCAACACTTACCGTACAGTCCGGTCTTTTCGTCTGATATGTCCCATATCTCGCCTAGGGGTGGTAAACATCAGACCCCAATAGCTCGATAAGTCGTGTCGATATGAGATCTATAACAGTTCGAGAAACTACTGGTAACACTTACCAGTAAATCTCAGCAACCCTGGCCAGGGATTTCCGGTTATAGCCAATCGAACACAGCGCAACATCAACTACCTATACCGGGAGAGACGAATCCCCTCCTATCGCTCATTGCCTCCATGTGATTCGGGACTGTACCCAAAAGCCACCGTTTTGCATGCCCTCTTGGACGTGGTAAGGTGGAAATCAAAGCACAGTGGGAATCACACAAGACTCTATTACGATCTCGGGTCTACAGACTAACCTGTACTAGTGTCACCAGAGAACTGCCATCTGACGTAAGGTATAATACCATCTGGGAGTTCTCGGCGAGTCCGTCCAGTGTACCCAGTCTCACTGAGCACCCGTATATCATTTCTGATGTGAAACACCAATGGATATGGGATCATCCATCGCCCATCTGTATGGGTCGAGAAGGTATACGCTAGTCTACTCTGGTATATCGATGCCCCGTCTCGATACACCCACGACTAGGGACCTTGAAGGATGTACTTATGGACTACCATGTCCCCACTAGTATGATCCGCATCATAGACCAGGTAGTCAAGTACACATCCTAAGGGCTTTACCAACATATAACAGAGAGACAATCAGTGTACACGTTAAGATAAAGAGCAACCAGATAGCATACTATCATGTCGAGCAAGAAAGTCCTCCCTATATATGTCCAAGCATCCACTACAATATACATCCTATGTATAGTAATGGCCTCTAGGGCATACATATAACTAACAAATATTTCATTCTATATTGCTGCCAGATCACAAGTCTTGGACTTGACATATTTTTACCAGCACTATTAACTGTTTCGGCTTTTCTCCTGGAATTTCCTGGACAGATTCTCGATACAAGTGTTGTGCTATACACAGATTATGCGATGCAATGATAAACACTCAATTTCCCTCAGAAATGTCAGTTTTAATATATAACACATGTTATTTGGTATTTTACAGTCAAATTGCTAATATGTGCTATAATCATACCGAACACCTTTAGATGATTGCAAATAGTAGGGAAATTGATGTGTTAAAAATGCAATATTTTTGACTGATCAGTAAATACATCCTTCAAATGTTCGTAGTCATGGAAGTATCGAGACAGGGCATCGATACTCCAGAGTAGACGAGCGTATACGCTTCTCGACCCATGTGATGGGCGATGGATAGTCCTATATCTATTGGTGTTTGACATCAGAGAAGGTATACGGGTGCTCAGTGGAGACTGGGTACACTGAATGGACTTGCCGAGAACTCCTAAATGGTATTATACCTATCGTCGGATAGCAGTTCTCTGGTGACACTGGTACATGTTAGTCTTTCGACCCGAGATCGTCATAGAGTCTTGTGTGATTCCCACTTTGCTTTGATTTCCACCTTACCACGTTCAAGAGAACGTGCAAAACGGTGGTTTTTGGGTACAGTCCTGAGTCACATGGAGGCAATGAGCGATAGGAGGGGATTTCGTCTCTCCCGGTATTGGGGGTTGATGTTGCGCTGTGCGCTCGATTTCCTATAACAGGAAGTCCCAGGCCAGGGCTGTTATGAAATTTACTGGTAAGTGTTATCATTAGTTTCTCGACCCGTTATGAGCCTCATATCAGCACGACTTATCGAGCTATTGGGGTCTGACGTTTACCACCCCCATGCAAGATATGCGACATATCAGACGAAGAGACCGGACTATACGGTAGTGTTACTGATTGGATTCGCAGGAGTATAAGCAGACTTGCTTGTTGATCTTCTGATCGCTCAATACCTGGATGGCCGTTACGTTTAGCAGACCCCTTGTGACTTGTGGGTGTTTGATATGATTATCACCTACTGCCGGCGTATTAACGAGTCTTTAGAGTCCTACACATGCGAAACGAAGTAGGAGCACATATGTTATATGTGTGGGACCGAGATTAATGCGCGTATGTGATACCGCATTCTATTTTCGCGATATGTGATATCGGTCGGTTATATGTGATATAGCCGGGTTATCGGATCAAGTGTTGATTCGATAAAAAGATACTTTTGATATTAGTCGGTTATATGTGATATAGCCGGATTATTAAATCAAGTGTTGATTTAATAATTTAATGTATAATTATATATTTGATATATTACATTACATTAACTAATATTAGCTCACTTAAGTATTGATTTTTCTCACTTTTGTTACACTTAACATATATGTGATATATGTTAATTGTATTCTTTTTTGCACACTAATATATATATGATATATATCATCGTGACATGCTAGGTTATACATGCAACAAGGGTGTAAAAGACTCACACCAAGCTAGGTTTAGTGGAGGGTTGTTATTTATTTAAAGTTAAACAAATTAGATGGTAAAGGAATAATGGTTAAAGCTTGGATGGAAGCTAGTAGAACCATTGACTTAGTCCACTTGTTTGTCTTGCTTAAGATATTTATTAACCTAACCACAACACTTAGCCATGGTTTAGTCTCTACAAGGGTTAGGCATGATATTAACTCACCATGGTTGCATTTCTAAGCTCACACGAATTATTCATTCATCACTTCACTTCATCTTCTTCTTCCTCATGAGTTTGCTCTCTAGCTTTTGATGAAGTGATGATATATTGTGAGAAAATAAAATCTAAAGTGAGAAAAAATCCTGCTTCATCATTCTCTACTATTAGCCATTTAGTTTAGGGTGTTTGCTTCACTAATCTCACCATTAGTGAAGAGGTAGCATGAGCTTGAGTCTTCTCGACGTAGATCATCTTCGGCCTCGAATACATTGAGCAAGCTTGTTCATTTCTTCAAGTGAACCATTCCTAGAGCTCGGGAGTTCAAAACTTGCAGCGAAGGGACTACTACACGGAGCTTTAGGAGTGAAGGACCGGTATACAAAGGTTGTATTCCGCATTCATGTACAGTGTTTACATTGTTGTTTTCATATGATTCTTTATTTAAACATCCTATGTTTTGGGCTCCTTGGCATGGAAATTTTTTGATTTAGAATGGAAGATGCCGCCCGAAACCCCACCGCCGTGCTAGGGAACCCAGCAATATTATGGGGCTTTATGCCGGTATTCACTGTTTATTGACTCTCAATTATGGGATTCGGATTTTTCCTGAGATTTCTGGATTTGGAGAAACCGCAAGGATTTATAAACTCATTATCATTTCTAAAAATAGATATTTGCGGTTTTCTCATGATATGATATTTGTGATGTCCACCATGTGTTTTCTCGGTTCTTGAGCGGTATCATACACCCGATTCGAGGAAGGGGGAGGGACTATCTGCGGGTGCATGGTGGACCCGGTGCGATACCCCAGGGCAACAGGGTCGTATAGAAAGGCGTTGAGCCCGACAGTGGAGCACTACCGACCGGTGATTGTATGGAAACTCGACGGATATCCGGAGGATACCGTGCGGAGTTATGAGAGAGATGGATATGGGCCGATCCGGACTGACGGAGCCTATGGGCCGATCCTGACTATGCCGAGCCCGAGATTTGATTATTATTTGTCACTGTTGGACACGGACTTCATGATGTTTTGAGTGTCGATGCTGGGCACTCGGGTTTTATCATGATTTATGTGTCATTGCTGGACACACGTTGGATGGTGCATTAGTACATGTCATGCATCGATATATTATTATTCTTGGCACAGACACGAGTAATTTGATATCATAGTTATGATATACTGTTACCCCTGTAGTAGTATTGTGTATTTATTTGTATGACCTAGGAGAGAGTTATACATGCGATTTCTTCTCGGTGATGTTTTCTACTCACGAGTTGGCAACTCACCCCCGTTATGCTACAGTTTCTTGCAGGTTGGCCGTACAGGTTTCATTGCGGCTTGCTGGCACATTGCTTCCTTCCGGGTGATTACGTTGGTAGGTGGGTTCATTTGTATCATGACCACCGTTGTACTTTATTTATTTCAGTTGTATCTAGTAAACTCCATCAACCAGACTTGTATATTTGATAGACTTAGAAGACCAGTTGTATATTTTTTTGACCTTAGAGTTGCGCGCTTATATTATTATGATTCTTCCCTGGTTTTCTTGAGGATATTTGTTTTCTTCTGAGTTGATGCTTTAAAAAATGCTACTACGACTTCAAATGAATTCATATGTTAACTTTTAAATGAGTATTCCTTCACTCCTTCTTTTAAATGGTTTAGATTTCTAGGCTTCTTGCTTACTTGAATTAGGTGGGGTCCTATAGACTTCACATGATTCAAATGTTAGTCACGTGCAATTCCGGGTCGTGAACATCCAGTCTGGTACATAACATCGCGTACATGAGAGAGCCTACTGCCGAAGCATAGGGTATCCCTTGCATATGAGCCATCTCCAAATCAGTCTTGGGAGACATCTCTTTGGAGAGAGTGATTCCTGAACAGGCGGGTAAATTACCCCGCTTGGAATCTTCCATACTAAACCTCTTTAGTATGGTGTCAATGTACCTGGATTGGGACAATCCCAAAATCCGTTTAGATCTATCTCTATAGATCTTTATCTCCAGAATGTAGGAGGCATCACCAAGATCTTTCATGGAGAACTTGTGTGATAAGAAGAGCTTGACCGAGTATAGCATAGGAACATCATTTCCTATCAAGAGTATATCATCCACGTACAATACGTGGAAGACCGCCTTACTCTCTACAACCTTCTTATGTATACAAGATTCATCTACATTTTTTATGAAGTCAAACTCTTTGATAGATTCATCAAAACAGACGTTCCAACTCCGTGACGCCTGTTTTAATCCATAGATGGATTTAAGCAGCTTACACACCTTTCCGCTGCTCCAACTGTCTACGAAGCCCTCTGGCTGTGTCATGTACACGCTCTCTTCTAAATCACCATTTAGAAAAGCGATCTTGACGTCCATCTGCCAGATTTCTTAGTCATGGTATGCAGCAATGGCAAGTAGGATCCTGATGGACTTAAGCATAGCGACAGGAGAAAAGGTTTCATCATAGTCGACGTTAGGCGGTTGACGAAAACCTTTTGCTACAAGTCTAGCTTTGAAAGTCTCAACTTTTCTATCTACACCAATCTTCTTTTTGAAGAACCACTTGCTCCCAATGGATTTTACCCCTTCAGGAGCAACATCCAAAGTGCATACTTTGTTGGTATACATAAATTTCATCTCGGATCGCATAGCATCCAGTCATTTCACAGAGTCTCCACTAGTGATGGCCTGCTTGAAACTAGTAGGTTCATCATGTTCCATGATGCAATTCTCGTTTCCACCGTCTACGAGAAAACCGTAGTATCTCTCAGGTGGGTGAGGAAGCCTACTAGATCTGCGGAGTGGCTGGGGTTCGTTGGGTACTATTGGATCCTCCGGTTCCACCAAATCGTCAGTTGTAGTCTGTGCTGCTGGAACTTCTTCCAGTTCTACCTCATTGCCACAAATTTTCTTTAACAAGAAATCCCTTTTCTAAAAAGGTGGCATGTCGAGAAACAAACACCTTTTGTTCCTCGGAGTGGTAGAAGATATACCCTCGCGAATGTTTGGGATATCCTATAAATTTGCACAGAACTGAGCTTGCCTCGAGCTTGTCCGGATTTTTTGTTTTCACATAGGCCGGAAAACCCCATATTTGAATAAAATTATAACATCGCTTCTTCCCATTCCATATCTCATATGGAGTGGTAGGCACTGATTTGATCGGAACTCTATTCAATAGGTATGAGATTGATCGTTTAAATTCTGTTTTGAAAACTATAATCACAACCAAAGAATTTATAACCGCAATCAATAACGGTGTTGCTTGTAGCGATCGTTAGTGAGCACGGGTCGTCCACTGAGATGCTAGTATTTATTCGAACTTGCTTTAGATGAGTCGAAAGAAAATAGTAAAGAAAATTCAAGAAAATAAGATTTCAAGATTTAATTGAGTTTGTCATTTCAAGAAAATCAAGAATATGTTCAAGAACTAGAAATCAATAAAGTATCCAATATCAATTTGATTTATCAAGAATATGAAGAATAGCTTGTAGGTATCGATAGGAATTAATAGCAATGATGAATACTAATAATGACTAATCCTATCTATTGATGAATTATAGCTAGAACGATGGCGATGAACGAAGATTAGAGATATATTGAAGAAACTAGGGTTTTTCCTTCACTATCCCTTGTCTTTTCATTGATCATCATTCAAATCTAGCCTTTAGCAAAGAGAATCATCAATTATTTAATCCTAAAGTGCAACGAAATAATCAAGAACGGTGATCTCGTTCCAAATTTCGTCATTAACAATACTTTTTTTGCTAAAGTTCATATCCTTATAAGACTTAAGATTAGTTTAGGAATTCATCATCATTTGATCTACCGATCTCCCTCGAATCCTTAATAAGCGAAGATTTCACTCATGCATCATGAAAATAAAAGAATCAAGAATTATAAATTTCACAATGCAAGAATTTAAAGAAAGCGAGAATGAACAATTTATCACCTTTATTAAATCTTCTTCAAATTACACCTCTCAACTTGAGATTACAAGACTAGCTCTCGATCGCTCCTTTGAATGGTAATTTTTTGTCGATTTTAGCGTGGCTCGATCGCCGTGAGTCGCGGATCGGTTGCGGATCTCTTGCTCTTGATGACGATCGGCGTTGCGATAAAGGATCTTCGATATCGTCGCTTGATTTATTTCTCATGATTCTTGATTTGGATTGGATCTCAAGTTGTGTCACTCAACTTGAATTGAATTGTATTGAATTAAATTGTGGCTCAATTGTGTAACCCCCAAAAATTAAGACTTAGATCCCCTTTTATAGCCCCCAAATCAAGCTTCTTTCATAAGCTTGGTTGTTATGCAGAGCCTTTTCGACGAAGCTAGGTGGTTATAGAGCGTCTTGAGGAAGCTAGGAGGTTACATAGAATATTCTGGAGAAGTCTCGACCGCTGACGATCCAAGTCGGCCGCGGATCCACGGCGGATCGGGCTGGATCGGCCGCGGTTCCGCGGCCGTTTGAAGAGCTCTCTGCCTCGTTTTCATGGGGTCTTCTGGTGTTGGTATTTGGGTCTTCATGTGACATCTGGAATCTTATTATCTTTTCTGAATCTCTGCCAGATTTTATTTCTTTGACTTGCTGCGTTTTATCGGCAAATTTTGCGATTCCAGTTCTTTGACCTGAATAATTTTCTGCACAAAATCTCGATGAAAAGTGTTGAGATATACAATAACATGCGTAAAGTAATAAACACACAATTTCCTATAAAGAATGTTGACTATATATATATATATATATATATATATATATATATAACACGGGGTAATAGTATTTTCCAGACAAACTGATAATATGTGTTATATTTATATCAACTATCCTTAGATGATTAGAATAATGAGGAAATTGATGTGTTACAGATTGCATTATTTCCGACTGAACAAATTCCCCCAAACTTGATTTTGATCGTCTCGAGCAAATTTCTTTTATTCAAGAGAAGGAGAAAATATAAGAAAAAGAAAAACTAACTAGCACACTTTCGTAGGCAACACGATTGCACTGAGCACGTGCAACAAGCCTTTAAACCTCTAGGTATCTCTAGTAGGAGGAGTGTTGTCTCCTGAGGGTTTTCAGCGGATTGCACCCACAAAATCCCATAATAAAAGAAAGACCGTGAAAGTTACATATAAAAGATAAGAACTGTAAAAGAAAGACTTTGAAAATCAGAGTTTCCAACTACACTAGCTTTTCGGTTGTCATGAGCCCTATCTTAATAGTTATGAAAAGATGTTAGAAATCACATAATTCCTCAATAAAACATCGTCTTTATTCTTATTCCCTACCTTTCTTCCAAACACCGATCATATATCCCTACGTGTGTGTACAAGACATCCCTACACTCGGAGAATTCAATTCAAGCTATCATACTCTTGTCCATCTACCTCAGTACTTTTTAATTGGTGAATATTTTGGATGGACTTGCTCCCACATTTTTCATGCGACCGTTAATACTTCTTGAGGTACTAACCGAACGATTACTCATGTGCTTGCTGATTAGGCGTAATTAGTATTTTCCTCGTCTTGCAACACCTAAGGCTTAGTAGTGACTCCCAAACCAGTTGGTCTAAGGCACTAGGTGATGAAGCACCCTCGCTTTATTTTTTTATGCTGCCTTGGTGATTACAAAACCAGTGTTCATTTTTCTTCACCATTTTATATTTTTATTCTTCATTTATAATTTTCGTACTTTGGCTTTTAGACAAGCGCATTTCAAGGTATCCTTTACTATCCCGAGCTCCAAGACGTGTGTAAGTGCGTATAGTAGGGTATCAACGTTCAGATGTTTGGCTTCCAGAATAGGAACATTTTTCGGACTTATTTTTATCCTCAGATTAATGAATTCCTTCATCTTACTAACCCTTGGGACAACGGCTCATAACTACTTATTACTAGTTTTGTTTAAGAAAACATCTAATTTTCTTGGTTTTCTTAAATTTTTCCAATGTTTTAAATGTAATTTTTCACTTTCTAATCTTTTATTAAAAAAGAATTTTTTTAAATTTTTTTTGAAAATGTTGTGCTTATGCAAAGTATGATGCAAAGTGATACGTAAATAAGCACAAACCTCCCCCAAACCTATTTACAGCAGTGTCATCACTATTGTCATATGTTAAATCTCAAAAACCTATAGGCTTGGGAGGAAAATTTATTAACGGGGGCAAGAAATAATGAATGTGAAAATCTCCCCCAAACTTATTTTTGGCTCACAATTTTAAGGACAAATGTTATTTTCAATAGCCAAATTATAAACCCCCCAAAATTGAGTTAAACAATATTAAGCATTTTAAGAGGGGTAAAGTTATTGGTCAATGCCAAGTTTTGCAAATACCAAAATTTAATACCAACCATTCAAAAAATTTATCGATGTAACGTATAGGTTGATGGAAGAACATGATATAAAGAGCCAGGAAGAAGTGGGGATGAGATAAGTGGTGGTGTAGAAAGGGTTTGAGTCATAAATTATAGAAATGAAAGAATAAGGATGAATGAAAGCAAGAATGTGAATGATTAGGAATGAGTGGAACATTTGCATTCTCGTATCTTAAAGAAGAAAGGGTGGTGGTTCAACTTCTATAGGTGGAGGTTGATTAATCACAAAATCCGTGTTGTTTAGGAATGCAAGTTCGTCAGCAAAAACTTCTTCAAAGCTTTCACTGATGGTGTGATTGAACATTTTGCTGTCAATAAGTTTTGTGCTAGAATTTATCATACTTGAGTTGTCAAAAACTATGGAGGTAGGAGACTCAAAAAACTCATCTACCTCATTTTCAAAAGTATCTAAATCAAGATGGCTTTCTGGAATTATCGAACTTGAATTATCGGATTGTGATTCATCAACATTCACTGAAATTATAGAAAGAATAGAAAAGAACCTGAAAAGGTTGAAGGTGAAATGGGTAGACAAATTGGAATATCGAGTATCGCTAAACCAGATGTAGGAGATGTAGGCTGAAATTCGGTCTGCTGTTCGGTTATACCATTATTATCAACTTTAAGATACGTTTGGGATTCGGGAAGAATAATTAAAGGCTCGAGATGATGACCACAAGGAAGTGAAAGGACCTGATGAATTGGTGGCACAAACTCATCCAAAATTTCGAGTTCATCATTCAATATATCCCCAACGTCAATCTCCTCAGTCAAGTGAAGGTTAGAATTCCCAGACACCTCATCAAAAGTATGGTTTTTAATAAATTTTGGTTCAAGAGTGGAGGTGTAGTGATCACAAGGGTTGGTTATGGTTTCACTCGAAATGGTCCCTTCACAGTTGGGTAAATCAAACACTGCAAAGTCATACAACTTCTCATTCATTCTATCTTCAATTGATGAAACATTTGGTGTACTTGATAAATCAGTGAAACTAGAGTTATGGATCTCACTTTGGAAAGGAGAGGTTTGATTAGGAAGGGTGTACAGTTCTCTCTCACTACCCAAATTCTCATTTTGTTCTATGGCTGTATTAGACATTGAAAAAATTTTAGCTGGTTCGGAACTAGTTGCTCTTTCATATTTAGCCATGCTTTCCTTCCATTCCTCTCTGATGTGGTTCATCATCACTATACCTTCTTCTAATTTCCGCTCAAGACTAGACTTAGGTTGACTAGGGGTTTCAGGATAAGATTGAAATTCTTGTGGATACATAAAACACCCAAATGATTGGTTAGATTGAATGTCTAGAGAAGGTGTAAAAGTCGGATAGGATTGATAGGAATTGAATGGTTGTGAAAATTGGGCAGGAGTATAGTCAACATTGTGATAAGAAGAATATTGATATTGGTTGGTGGGTTGGCTATTTTCAATAGACATCATATATGCCACAAAACGATTATGAAATTCTTCTTTAGAAAGTGGTGGTGATGGTTGATATTGGTCCGGATTGAAACGTTGGCCGTTAGCCTTTACTATATGCTCAGCAATGGACATGCGACTAGGGGTATCCTCACTTAGAGTATCAACTGAAACAGATATAGAATTAGGATACCGTTAATAAGACATGGACTGAGATGGCCAACTGTTTCTATCTGCTTGTTCTATCCGGTCTCTTAAAGATATGGGAGAGTAAGATGGTATACCGAAGTGATTACGAAGACAAGAAATATCTGGTTGTGGATATCAAAGCTCGGCAAGAGTTCGTCTGTTTGTGTTACCCATTATAAGAAGAGGAGAGGAGGGAAGGAGTAAAAAGGGAAAAAAAATTGGTTTGTTTTGAAAAAGACGGATTTAGAAAAAATCACAAAACAAAATGCACAATCAACCCTAGATTTACGGTCACCTAGGTCAAGTCACTAGACTGCTCCTAGACTTCCAGAAGACAAATCGCAGGATAAATCATCTACAACCTCTTTATCCCTCATGTGGCCAGGTAAGTGCCAGATAAGTGGGAGGTTCTCCGCTACGTAAGTAGTAGGCCTAATTAAGTAACCACTTTCCTTAGACACACTTGCATTAGACACCACAAAAGAAATACGGATAAGCAATAGATTACCCACGACCTTCTTCTGTCCTAATTGAGCGCGACGTTCTTTATAATCGTGTCTAGATATTTTTTTAGTTAATGAAGGGTGATGCGAATGCTAGTTTGGTGATTTTTGGGGCTTAGGAAGGGTAATGAAATCCCCACCTAATCTGAATTTAGTCTTTGCCCCTTAATTTCCGTATTAAAAATATACACAAAATAACTAATTTCAAGAAACGCAACAAATTTTTTTTCTTTTAGCGCGCTGCGAATTTTTGCAAAGAATCCTGCAGAAAATTGTTATTGGACAAGATCAAAGAGAAGAGGAGAGAACAGAGAATATACCACAAAAGTTTGGAATACTGAAACGCCTAAACGGCGGCGGAACCGCCGCAAAAATTTGCCATTAGCCGCGGATCCGCGGTGAAATGGAGGAATTAGGGTTTAAAAATTTTCCTGTAGCTTCTTGTACTCCTTTGGAATTTTTAGATCTTCTCTGAATCTTGATCTCACTGCTACAATGATTCCAGATTCCCTCATAAAAATTCAAACACTAAACGTTAAGCACATGATGCGATTCTGATGGAATAATAAAATTTCAAATCAAATAAAAAGAACGAAAAAAATAGCATGCATCCCCGGCAACAGCGCCATTTGATTGATCGTTTAAATTGTGTTTTGAAAAATATAATCACAACCAAAGAATTTATAACCGCAATCAATAACGGTGTTGCTTGTAGCTATCATTAGTGAGCACGGGTCGTCCACTGAGATGCTAGTATTTATTCGATCTTGCTTTAGATGAGTCGAAAGAAAATAGTAAAGAAAATTCAAGAAAATAAGATTTCAAGATTTAATTGAGTTTGTCATTTCAAGAAAATCAAGAATATGTTCAAGAATTAGAAATCAATAAAGTTTCCAATATCAATTTGATTTATCAAGAATATGAATAATAGCTTGTAGGAATCGATAGGAATTAGTAGCAATAATGAATACTAATAATGACTAATCTTATCTACTGATGAATTATAGCTAGAACAATGGCGATGAATGAAGATTAGGGATCTATTGAAGAAACTAGGGTTTCTCCTTCACTATCCCTTGTCTTTTCATTGATCATCATTCAAATCTAGCCTTTAGCAAAGAGAATCATCAATTATTTAATCCTAAATTGCAACGAAATAATTAAGAACGGTGATCTCGTTCCAAATTTGTTCATTAACGATACTTTTTTTGCTAAAGTTCATAATCCTCAAAATACTTAAGATTAGTTTAGAAATTCATCATCATTTGATCTACCGATCTCCCTCGAATCCTTATCAAGCGAAGATTTCACTCATGCATCATGAAAATAAAAGAATCAAGAATTATAAATTTCATAATACAAGAATTTAAAGAAAGCGAGAATGAACAATTTATCACCTTTATTAAATTTTCTTCAAATTACACCTCTCAACTTGAGATTACAAGACTAGCTCTCGATCGCTCCTTTGAAAGGGAATTTGTCATCGATTTTAGTGTGGCTCGATCGCCGTGAGTCGCGGATCAGTTGCGGATCTCTTGTTCTTGATGACGATCGGCGTTGCGATAAAGGATCTTCGATGTCGTCGCTTGATTTGTTTCTCACGATTCTTGATTTGGATTGGATCTCAAGTTGTGTCACTTAACTTGAATTGAATTGTATTGAATTAAATTGTGGCTCAATTGTGCAACCCCCAAAAATTATGACTTAAATCCCCTTTTATAGCCCCCAAATCAAGCTTCTTTCATAAGCTTGGTTGTTATGCAGAGCCTTCTCGAAGAAGCTAGGTGATTACAGAGCGTCTTGAGGAAGCTTGGAGATTACATAGAATATTCTGTAGAAGTCTCGACCGCTGAAGATCCAAGTCGGCCGCGGATCCGCGGCGGATCGGGCTGGATTGGTCGCGGTTCTACGGCCGTTTGAAGAGCTCTCTGCATCATTTTCATGGGGTCTTCTGGTGTTGGTATTTGGGTCTTCATGTGACATCTGGAATCTTATTATCTTTTCTGAATCTCTGCCAGATTTTATTTCATTGACTTGCTGCGTTTTATCGGCAAATTTTGCGATTCCAGTTCTTTGACCTGAATAATTTTCTGCACAAAATCTCGATGAAAAGTGTTGAGATATACAATATCATGCGTGAAGTAATAAACACACAATTTCCTATAAAGAATGTTGAATATATATATAACACGGGGTAATTAGTATTTTCTAGACAAACTGGTAATTTGCGTTATATTTATATCAACTATCCTTAGATGATTAGAATAATGAGGAAATTGATGTGTTACAGATTGCATTATTTTCGACTGAACAGTATGCATCTGTCTCAAGCGCATAACCCCAAAAAGAGATAGGCAATTCAGCAGTACTCATCATATAGCGCACTATATCTAATAGGGTGCGATTCCTCCGCTCTGATACACCGTTGTGCTGTGGTGTATACGGAGGAGTGAGCTGAGAGAGAATCCCATTCTCTTTTAAATATTCTCAGAATTCCCCGCTTAAGTATTCTCCTCCCCCATCAGATCGTAGGACTTTAATACATTTTCCCGTCTGGTTTTCAACTTCGCACTTATATTTCTTGAATTTCTCATAAGATTCAGACTTGTGTTTCAACAAGAACACATGTCTGAACTTTGAGAGATCATCGGTGAATCTAATAAAGTACGTAAAACCATTCCACGCATGTGTAGACATAGGACCGCATACATCACTATGTATCAGTCCCAAGCGTTCAATAACTCTTTCTCCGTGTCCAGTAAACTGAGTTTTGGTCATCTTGCCTTTGAGACATGATTGGCAAGTTTCATAAGATGAAAATTCAAATGGATTCAAATATCCATCTTTATGAAACTTAGCTAGTTTTGTCGCATTAATATGACCTACTCTACAATGCCACAAGAAGGCTTCGTTCATTTATGAACTTTTCCTCTTGTTTGTGTTTTGTACGTTAAGAACTGTACTTTGATCAAGAACGTATATACCGTTACATAATGTACCAAATCCAATCAAAACTTGATTTTGGAAAATGTTCATAACATTGCCCTCTAATGTGAGATTATATCCTTCTTTAGTCAGCAAAGAAACCGATATAATGTTGCACATTATTTTTGGTACGTAGTAACAGTCGTTCAGAATCAATGTATTACCCGTTGGTAATACAAGGTGATATTCGCCAACTGCCTTGGCTGCAACAATTGCATCATTCCCTACTGTTAGAGATTTATCACCTTTTCCCAGTTCTCTACCTTTCTTTAGCCCATGTAACAAATTACTGTTGGATATAGTGCCCTCAAAGTCAATTATTGGATCGCAGGCACGTGATTGCAATGATTGAGGGAGGACCTATACCGGTAGGACAGTCTTACTCGAGATGATAGTATGCTATCTGCTTTATCTTTATCATCGTATACTGATTTAGGTGACATGATACATATCACTATTACACGTTGATAGAGCCCATAGGATTCTTGCTTGACTACCAACAGCATGATGGCGATCATATACGTGAGAGCTGGGTAGTCTATAAGCACATCCTAAAATGTGCTCCCTAGTCGCGGGAGTTTTGAGATAGGGCATCGATACTCCGGAGTAGACTAGTGTATACAGTCGAGACCCCGACGAGGGGCGATGGCCGGTCTCATAAGCCATTGGTGTCAGTTGGTTCACCTAAGATGTATACAGTTGCTTATTGGGTTATGAGTACACCGGACATGACTCACCGGGAACATGCTAGCTGGTTATTAAAACCCGCCGTCAGATAGCAATTCCCAGGAGACATGTGTACAGGTTAGTCTGTCGACCTGAGATCGTCATTTGTCTCGTATGATTTCCTACTGTTCTTTGATTATTACCTTACCATGGATCAAAGGAGTCGTGCAAACAGGTTTTAGTTCGGTACAGTCCCGAGCCATATAGAGGCAGTGAGCGGATCGGCAGGGGATTCGTCTCTCCCAACGTTGGGAGTGAGATCGTGATGTGTCTAGGAGAGCCATTATACAAAATCCATGGCCATGGTAAGCAAGATTTACTGGTAGGTATTCCAGTAGTATCTCAGGTGTTTTGGGCTACACTCCGACACGACTTATACCGCTTTTGGGGGTCTGACGTTTACCAGCTCCCTAGGCCCGATATGCGATACTCATAGACGAACGGACCGGACTGTACGGATATTGTCACACATAGGTTCAGTAGGGTTCCAGGATGAGTTCGCTCATCGGACTCCCTTTCACTCAGTACATGGGCAGCCGTTACGTACAGCTAGTACCACTGACGGCTTGTGGTTAAACCCACTCCCAGAGTATTGATGAGTCTTTAGAGTCCCCAACAAAAAGTTTCCCAGTTCAGGAGAAACGTTGTAGAGGCCGTATGGTTTTATGGCAGGGTTAGAACGTACACATGCACTTGTGCACGTGTCATGGTTCGTACGGATTTTACTAGCGGGCTTTGGTTTAACCCGGATCCTAGTACTATACTGTGTAGATTTTATCTCATTGCATTTGTATTCGATCGTAATAAAAATGCGGGTATGTATATATACTTGCGGGGTTGTCTCGTAATTTATTACGTGATCGCTTTTTGAAGTTGCCAGTTTGCATTCTTTTTGGCCATGCCTCCTGTCTTTTTCTCCATGGTTGAATTTTAGTGCTGTGAGGGGGTTCTTTGCAAATGTGGATTTAGCAATGTGAGGGGCTTTTTTGTGGTGCCAGGGGCTCGAGCCTTTCCAGCAATGTTGAAGGGGTTCCCTGCAAATTTCGAGATTATTGTTTGGAGGGGTTTTTTGTGGTGAGAGTTGATGGTTGATTGTGAGTGTTGAGAGTGATGTTTTGGTGTGGTTTTTTGTTGCCTTTTTGCTTATGATCACCCCACACTCTCTTGTCTTGTGCTCACCCCCACCATCTCTTGGTCGAGCCTTATATGGCTGCCCAATTTTTTGTGAGTGTGAGATTGATTCAATTTCATTTGCAAAGAAAAACCCAAGCTCATCTCCGAAGCTCCATTTCCATCTCCACTCCAAATGGAAACTTCAATTAACCCTTCATCCATTCACTTGGGTGATTTGAGACAGTATTCTACATCAACCTTGAACACGTCGGCTAGCAAACTTCGTGTCCGAGTTGTCTCGGTTCAGAGGCCGGAGCCCATATAAAGATTCATTGATGTGGCGCAGTTTTCGGTGAGGAGAAGATCGGAGATCGATCGAGATCGAGGAGAGAACTTCATCGGCGCATCCGCAACATGCTAGGGGCAAAGGTTAAGGACACGGATCGATCGGTATAATCTCTAAACCCTCTTTACAGTATACTAGTTTACGGTTAATGGAACGATCCGGTTTTTGGGTTGTGGTTAGCGCCAGTTCGTAAAAAGTTTTTGTTCTGCATTTGGCCTCCGAAAGACGGCCGGGACGCTGCCGTAACCCAACATGGTATCAGAGCCAAACTATTAACCGTTAACTAGCTTGTTCTAACTTGTTTAAAGCATCGATCGGACGAAGTTTCCAAAACTGCAATTCCAAGTTTAAAGTTTCTGTCGAATTTTTTTTGTCGTCGAAAAATTACTTTGAGTGTTTCAGAAAATCAGGCAGGCTTTCTTAAGACCACTGTAAAAATTTTGTAGCATGATCCCTCTGTAACGCCGCGGAACCGCGGCCGTACCCACGTTTTGGCCGCGGTTCCGCCGCAGTGTTGGTGTTCAGTGCACAAAATTTTTACTTTAGGTCTTTAACATGGAATTGTGGTTTCTGAAATTTATAGTTTTGTCCCAGATTATTTTGAGTACTGGGATTTGTACTTGGGGCCCACTTCGGGAAATTTTGTCGATCGAAAATTTTAAATAAGTTAGTTCACAGTGCTTACTTTATATCTGTGACCGTGAATGTCATTCGATCGGTAAATCTTGTCTAATTGCTATAGCTCTTTTAGCTGGATTTACGAACGTTACATTCACGTTGATGTTCTGTGTTGTGCTGTAATATTGCGGATTTGTCGTGGTGGATAGTTCCTGTGCAATGGTAATGCAGTTTGGATTTATATTTGTACATTTGATATTGCGGGGCGAGCGTCCAACATGTGGACTGCCATCACTGCCTGTTTGTATATTATTCTTTTGGGGTACGACCGGGTTGAGGTCGATGCACCCGTTGTATATATTTTCTTTTCTGTATAAGGATTACCCCGTGGTGGAGTGCACGGATAGCCGGGTTCTGGAGGGCAACGGGTCCGCATCTCATGGCTTTGAGAGGGAGGGGACCTCACTCTAGGATTGGCGGGCTATTCGCCGCACTCGTAGGGGGTACAGGTTGGCCCAAGGTGGGGTGCTCAAGTTACCGGATTCCATGAAGTGCTGGGTGGTCCATTCACTGTGCTGAAGGGGGCTGCCTCGCTTTTGGTTTTGGCGGGTGACTTGCCGCACTCGTAGGGGTCTAGGTTTTCATTGCACAGGCTATCCACACGACAGGGGAACGTCGGGTTTCATTTATGGCTCTATGAAATCCGGGGATCCCAGATTATCTGTATTGTTCTGTGTTGCTTATTACTTTTCTGTAATGTTGCATTTTATCATGCCTGGATCGATTATTGTATATTGATATATATACTAGTAGATGTTGTATATGTTTTTGACCCGCGCTAGTCCAGTCCCCGTTCTGTCTTTAGTTAAGTAACCTAACGGGTGATGACGGGACCGAGTGGCGAATGTGGATGGCATATACGTACATTTTATTTTCGTTCTTTTCTGGTTGATTAATTGATGGGACTGCGTTGATTCATATCAATGCAAAGAAAACAGACCTATACATATGTCGTTGGAACAATTTTCAAAAAGCTGTTATTGCAATGACATTCTCTTTTGTTTTGCACAGTGGTATTTAGTTTAGAATATCCAGCACTTCATTCAACGAGGCAAGGGCCGAGATCCCTTCACCGGGAGTGACCCCTAGGACAGAGGTTTGCATCAGGGTAATAACTTCACTATAGTCGATTACTTTTTGCTTTGCATCGTGGTATTCAGTTGGAATATCCTGCACCTCATTCTACGGGGAAAGAGCCGAGATCCCTTCACCAGAAGTAACCTCTTTAGCAAAGGTTTTCACCACTATATATTTATAAACGCTATGCAGTTCTTTCAACGATATAAAGTTCATTACGCTAAAGGTTTTTCGCCAAAAACCAGCCGTAGCCCTCCGTCATTTCTTACGAGTATTATTTAGTATTCGTGCTGCGTTTGTTGACCTAGTCAAGACATAGTGCTCGGTAGCTAAGTGGTGCTTGTTTGTTGCATAAATGGGATTGGTTAGGACAGTCGTGCGGACTTGTTGACCTAGTCAAGGGCACGTACGGGTGGGTTTAACACAATCCTGGATAATGACGGGTTGAACTTGACTAGCGGTTTATGGTTTGTTGACCTAGTCAAGGTCATAAGCCGCTTGGGGTAAAAATTACATCGGGAGTTTCTAAAGAAATTGAAACTTGCCAGGCATGTGCATACCTTCTGGAGTGTGATAACGTGAGTGGATTCCATCACGTTATCATACGATGATAGTTGGATCCCGATTCCCACTGATGAGTTGGTTTACTCCTCGGGTGATCCCGACTTATTCTTCTTTCAGGTTTGGAGGAGAATTTGAAGATACAGTGAGAGGTTTCCTGATCAGATAAAGTGATAACCATTCTGATCTAGGTTAGAGTGCACACAGAGTGTTTCTTTTCTCTCTCTGTTTGGCTGTGACCATGAGCCGACCCTAGACTATGACTCAGTGACCAAGTTAACCGAACTTTCTTAAAACACTGACTTTTGGATTGTCTGAGTTGCATACATCATTGCCACTCCTTCTTTTACCTTTTACATTTCTCCAAAACACCTCGTATTACTACGAATATCAACTTCAATTGGATAAATCTATCGTATGGTTATATACGAACTCGAAGGAACTTGTTCCAGATTTGAGGATAGATTCTGGTTTTGGAGAGATTGAATAGGACTATTCAGTTGTCTTTTCCTTTTACTTTCTCTCAGGATATGAGGGCTCCTAGGATTAGGGGACAGTACACCTATTACGCTTATTGGATAGTCTTCTTCCAAACCATAGGCAGGTGCCGAAGGGTAGGGAATGAAGAAAACCAGTTAGCCTAACGGAGGTGTACAGAAGGTAATAAGTAAAGACAAATAAAGGGATTAGAAAGAGAGCAAAGTAAAATGCGACTACTATTCACGACCAAACCAAGTATTTTATCGCCACTCCTATTTCACCTTTGTATTTCTCCAGAACACTCTGTATCGCTATGAAGATCCACAGTTACTTGGATGATCCATCGTATGGTTATATACGAACTCGATGGAACTTGTTCTATTTCGGGGATAGATTCTGGTTCTGGAGAAATAGAATAAGGTTTATTCAGTTGTCTTTTATCATCACCTTCTCTTAGGTTGCGAGTACTCCTAGGATTAGGAGAGTACACCTATTACGCTTATTGGATAGTCTTCTTCCAAACTATAGGCTGGTGTCGAACGGTGGGGAAGGAAGAAAACCATTAAGCCTAACGATGGTGTACAGAAGGTAATGACTAAAGATAAATAAAAGGATTTGGAGAGATGGAAAAGAAATATACGGTTATAGTCATGAATCTGGATAATGGAAGAGGCATTACTAGGAATACCCGGATACCCCTTCGAAACATATTCATGTTTCAGTTTCACTGTGTATTGTTAATAGAAAACCGATTTCCTAATTAGTCCTTGCTCTAGGGTATGTATTTACCAGGTATGATTCACACATCTGTATGGTTTTACAGATGATGAGTGGGAGTAAGTTATTGGAAATTATGTGATCATCTTCATTATATCGGAATTCGTTGTAATTGGTGATATTTGAGGAAATCTCCCGGGTATAGTTTTCAACCTACGACGCACAGGGTTTGAGTTATTAAACTCAGGGGACTTATACAAAGTATTGTATGTTGTCCAGTGTCCATTAGGACAATAGGGTAGGTTCTCGTTCTATATTCTGTTAACTTATGACTTCTCAAGTTTTCGACTAGTGTTTCGTAGAAATACAAGGTCTAAGTTTTGAGAAGTTATAGGTATAAGAATAAAGTAGAGAACCAGGTGTAGCAAGTATCGGGATTCTTCAAGGTGATCGAAGATGTAGATACTTGTGGTTGGTATTCAGTTGATAGTAATGGTTTAGAGAAATTGCTTCTCTTTCAGGTTACTCATAATTGGATGAACTCCTAAGTTGAGTAATGATGATCTGCCTCTCTCCATTTAGTTGACATGCACTGGAGACAGATGCATGATTTGAATCTGGTTCAAATTAAATCAGTGCCTCTGTTTCTATATTGTATATAGAATGGATCATATCTTAACGATGTTAAGGTATATGGAGTTGTCCAGCTTATGCTTAAAACCAGACTCTGGATAACTCAAGGCATGTTTCTGTAATGGCTGTTTGTGGGTTGACCCTGACTTTGACGAGGGTTGATGTTCTACCATCTGGAAGATCAATGGTGATATTGTTCTTGACTCGCCACAGTTTTAGTAAAATGGATTTTTTTCAGAAAACGGTAGTGTGAGTATGGTAGAACTGGAAGCGATTCCAGAACCGCAAACGATTACGGAAAATTTAATAGGACATAAATATTCAATCAGGTTTGACATTCCATTAGCCACTCCACAGACAGGTGGGTAACCTCAGACACCTGAGACGTACTCTGGTAGCCTCAAAGATGGTGACAGTGAGGTTCTTGTTTACCCAGACTTGATATTACTGCTGTTCCAGACTATGAGACCCGGCAGGAGGATAAGTATCGCGTCGTTCTAAACTAGTTTTAGAAGTGCTCGTATATATTATTCTGCCAGAGGGTTGTTGTGGTCAGTGGGAGCAGCGGAAACATAATGGACAAGTAGCTTGTGTCTATTTATAGACTAAAGCAGATATAGCGGAGATAGATTATCTATTTTTGATGTGACAGTCACGGGCTTTGACTTCATCAGAATATGAGATGGATCTGTTAATAAGGTAGTAGGGTGCGATGTCCTGCTATCTGGATGACATACACAGAGTAGGATGTAAAATTCCTATACTACGATCGGTTATACTGTGGTTGTCACACAGTGGTTTCTCTACACAGGATATGGATATTATATCAGACATTCTGGTTACTAGATCTATAGTTTTAGATCTAGATTTGGGTAGTTTCCCAATTTGGGTACTTAGACAGCATTCTAAAGGTATTTAGAATGGACGACTCGTGGTATGGTGGTGTACCAGCAGTTGGTGGAGTCACCCTCTCTAAAGGTGTCTTACAGACTAAAGGGGAGAGGGATGTGCATGATTGGCAGATCACTTGCTTAGGCATTTGAGTTGATCATAAGATGTTAAGTACAACACCAGATGTTGTTTTTGCACTAGATGCAATATGTTGATATTGATCCAATCCTGGAGAAACGTTCGGAGGTAGTTTTAGAACATAAGTGGATGTTCTAGGGATTTGATAATGACAGCCTCTTTCGGGAGACGATTATCATTACAGGCTTCCAAGGTGACCTGGATGACAGAGTGACTGTCAGAGTTATAGTTTTCCCTCCGACGAGGGGCGGTATTTTGGACAGGTGCTCCAAGAGGATACTGAGGAAGGTATGGCGCAGGATACTGATTAAGTTCAGTTGACGATACAGTCTAAGAAGTTTGGATTTGGAGTTCATTCATGAACTAGGTCCCATCAGATATCCAGACATATTCTAAGACAGGTATTGCTCTTTTCGGGAAATGGCTTTCTCCGCGGATTTGAGATTAAGAGAGACATAGAAAGAAACATCAGAGCGGATCCACTAACTGAGGCTATTTCTCGAACACAATAGTTTCACAAACAAACTTTTTAACACTGATTAGTAGAGGAGTTGGGTGTTCGGTATCACACGGGCTGTGAGTATGCGACATCGCAATAATTAGTCTTAAGTGCAAGTGGGAGATTATTGGATATAGTGCCCACAAAGTCAATTATTGGATCGCAGGCATGTGATTGCAATGATTGAGGGAGGACCTATACCGGTAGGACAGTCTTACTCGAGATGATAGTATGCTATCTGGTTTATCTTTATCATCGTGTACTGATTTAGGTGACATGATATATATCACTATTACACGTTGATAGAGCCCATAGGATTTTTACTTGACTACCAACGGTATGATAGCGATCATATACGTGAGAGTTGGGTAGTCTATAAGCACATCCTTAAATATGGTCCCTAGTCGCGGGAGTTTCGAGATAGGGCATCGATACTCCGGAGTAGACTAGTGTATACAGTCGAGACCCCGACGAGGGGCGATGGCCGGTCTCACAAGCCATTGGTGTCAGTTGGTTCACCTAAGATGTATACAGGTGTTCATTGGGTTATGAGTACATCGGACAGGACTCGCCGGGAACATGCTAGCTGGTTATTAAAACCCGTCGTCAGATAGCAATTCCCAGGTGACATGTGTACAGGTTAGTCTATCTACCTGAGATCGTCATTTGTCTCGTATGAGTTCCCACTGTTCTTTGATTATTACCCTACTACGGCACAAAGGAGTCGTGCAAACAGGTTTTAGTTGGGTACAGTCCCAAGCCACATGGAGGCAGTGAGCGGATTGGTAGGGGATTCGTCTCTCTCAACGTTGGGAGTGAGATCGTGCTGTATCTAGGAGAGCCATTACACAAAATCCATGGCCATGGTAAGAGAGATTTACTGGTAGGTATTCCAGTAGTATCTCAGGTGTTTTGGGCTACACTCCGACATGACTTATACCGCTTTTGGGGGTCTGACGTTTACCAGCTCCCTAGTCCCGATATGCGATACTCATAGACGAACAGACCGGACTGTACGGATATTGTCACACATAGGCTCAGTAGGGTTCCAGGATGAGTTCGCTCATCGGACTCCTTTTCACTCAGTACATGGGCAGCCGTTACATACAGCTAGTACCACTGACGGCTTGTGGTTAAACCCACTGCCAGAGTATCGACGAGTCTTTAGAGTCCCCCATAGAAAGTTTTCCAGTTCGGGCAAAACGTTGTAGAGGTTGTATGGTTTTATCACAGGGTTTGAGCGTACACATGCACTTGTGCACGTGTCATGGTTCGGACGGATTTTACTAGCGGGCTTTGGTTTAAGCCTGATCCTAGTACTATACTGTGTAGATTTTGTCTCGTTGCATTTGTATTCGGTCGTAATACAAATGCGGGTATGTATATACAGTTGCGGAGTTGTCCCGTGATTTATTACGGGATCGCTTTTTGAAGTTGCCAGTTTGCATTCTTTTTGGCCATGCCTCGTGTCTTTTTCTCCATGGCTGAATTTTAGTGTTGTGATGGGGTTCTTTGCAAATGTGGATTTAGCAATGTGAGGGGCTTTCTTGTGGCGCCAGGGGCTCCAGCCTTTCCAGCAATGTTGAAGGGGTTCCCTGCAAATTTCGAGATTATTGTTTGGAGGGTTTTTTTTGTGGTGAGAGTTGATGGTTGATTGTGAGTGTTGAGAGTGATGTTTTGGTGTGGTTTTTTGTTGCCTTTTTGCTTATGATCACCCCACCCTCTCTTGCCTTGTGCTCACCCCCACCATCTCTTGGCCGAGCCTTATATGGCTGCCCAATTTTTTTGTGAGTGTAAGGTTGATTCAATTTCATTTGCAAAGAAAAACCCAAGCTCATCTCCAAAGCTCCATTTCCATCTCCACTCCAAATGGAAACTTCGACTAACCCTTCATCCATTCACTTGGGTGATTTGAGACAGTATTCTACATCATCTCTATATCAACCTTGGATACGTCGGCTCGCAAACTTCATGTCCGAGTTGCCTCGGTTCAGAGGCGGGAGCCCATATAAAGATTCATTGATGTGGCGCAGTTTTCGGCGAGGATAAGATCGGAGATCGAGCGAGATCGAGGAGAGAACTTCGTCGGCGCATCCGCAACATGTTAGGGGCAGAGGTTAGGGACCGAAGGACACGGATCGATCGGTATAATCTCTAAACCCTCTTTACAGTATCTAGTTTACGGTTGATGGAATGATCCGGTTTTTGGGTTGCGGTTAGCGCCAGTTCGTAAAAAAATTTTGTTCCACATTTGGCCTCGGAAAGACGGCCGGGGCGCTGCCGTAACCCAACAATTACATACATGGGATCCCGATGTGGTATCCAATACCCAGGTCATAGAACAAACTGAGAAACAGTTCTTGGTAACGAACACTCCCGAAGAAGATGCATCAACATTCTTATTCTTGGCACGGGTGGCGCGGGAATCCCGATAGTCCCCTATCCCTTGCTCAGATTTATGACAGTCATAAGATAGAGCGGGTCCAACGTTCCCTAGCCCTGTATAATAGGAAGGTTCGGTCAATATATCCATATTATTATCTTGATTAAGGCGTGACATTGGTTGCTGCCTGGAGAGAGAGAGAAAGAAACGCATTAGCGTGCGCTCTTTGCAAGATTATATTGGTTATTATCTTATCTAATCAAGATGGCTGCCACTGTTTTTTATCAAATCTTCCTTCAAACCATGAAAGGTAAGATTAGCCGGGATTAATTACACCCTACAGGTTGGCCAATCGTTCGGCCAGGCAGGCATCAGTACTCCGAGGGAGGTTCCCCGTGCTTTCGCACGGACCTAATTAAAATAAACCTCGTTTCCCTAGAGTCATAACCCCGTTGACACCTTTCTAGACACCTACTGGATTAGCTAATTGTAAAGTGCAAAATTCTCCTAGGAGTAACTCTTACCCGTAGTGGGTATCAAGATCCAACTATCACATAGAAGGTATGCAATCTCATTTCAAATTTTAACAATTGAAATTCCCGATAATAGTTTTAACCCCTAGTGTCCTATGACCTTCACGGATACCAAACAACCCATAGGCCACTAGTCAAGTTCAACTCGTTCATTTCTTGATTGAATTAGACCCACCCGCACGACCTTTGACGGAGGCCAAACAACGCCATACAACTACCCTAATCCAATCGCATCACATGCTACAGATAAGTACTAATCAGCTACCGTACACTACGTCTTGACGAAGGCCAAACAACCGTAGCACGAATACTAAAATAGCACTTATCTGAAATGACGGAAGGCTATACAGGTTTTTAAGAAAACCATGAGCGTAATGAACTTGAAATCGTTGTAGAATTAAGTGATTTTGAAAAGGAGTGTTTTTTAGGCTTTTGCTAGTTTCGCTAAAGAGGTTACTCCCGGTGAAGGGATCTCGGCTCTTTCCTCATCGAATGAGATACAGAATATTCAGGAATACCACTATGCAAAGCAAGAACTAAAGAAGCTTTCAAAATCAAAACCGAATGGGTTGTAGCATTTGCTAATTTCGCTAAAAAGGTCACTCCCGGTGAAGGGATCTCAGCTCTTTCCTCATCGAATGAGGTGCTGGATATTCATCAAGGAATACCATTATGCAAAGCAAGAACTAGAGATACACTTTTTGAAAAATTGATTCTACAACATTTTTCGGTTTCTTTCTTTTCATTAATCTCATTAATGAAGTCCCATCATTTAATGATTCTTAAACATCACAGAAAAATGAAACGAAAATAGAACGTACGCTTATGGCATCCGCATTCGCCACGGGGTCCCGTCATGCACCGTTAGGTTATTTAACTAACGGCAGAGCGGGGGCTGGACTAGCGCGGGTGCAAAATATAAGCAACGTTTATTATATATCATATATATAATATTATATTCGTCTCATGCAGTTATATTATCACATCACAGAACCAAGCAGCAGAAGCAACATATGAAATATTGGATATACTAGAATGTCCGTGTTTTAAATTTAGCCAGTAATGTAAAACACGGATTCCACGGTCGTGATGAATAGCCAAACCCACATCCCTAGACCCCTATGAGAGCGGCAATTAACCCTACCAATTCTAGAGTTAGGAGACCCAGTCTCAACACCTTGAGATGGTCTCCTACTGGACTCTAGAACCCGGCTACTTGTGCTCCCCGCCTTGGGTCTATCCTAATGCGGAAAAGAAAATAATATACAATAAAAGAATATTACATTGAATTTTACATAAAACCCCCGGCTATTCAATCACGACCCAGAAGTGAAAATAATATACAAGAAAATAATATACAACAGTGGTAACATCATCCTTAACCCGGAAGTGTCCCAATAAAAGAATATTACATTGAATTTTACATGAATGAAAATATAAAAACTCTTATCTCACATAAAAAACCCCGGCTATTCAATCACGACGATCCAATAAAACATATCTCCAGCAACATATGATATCACATATTATCAACGTAAGCAAATATGCGTATCTCAAATTCTGTTGACATATAGCAATGAGATTTGGGATACCCCACATATTACACTTACGGTCGCAGAAAAGAAATGAAAAACTACAATAATTAGAATCCGCATATCTTTAGACATCATAAATCCGGAATATCTCATATTCCGAATTCCATGCCTAACCTGATAAATCTTGTATTATAGTCTCAATTGAAAACTCTTTTCAATTACCTAGTTAGGGATTCAACAAGATTTCCGACTACCTTATCGAATACTTGTCGGAAACTTTAGTAGATGGCCGCATCCCCGATGCCATCGACAAAGTGCACTAAGGCGGAACACCGTGGCCGCAAGCATCCGAGTGGGCGCTTTTGGCAACGGGGTTCTCCTACAGTCACTTGGTCGGGGCTATGGGATGTGGCTACCTAGAAAAGTTATTCGGCAAGTATTCGCGTACTATACGCGATTGCGATGGTGTTTTGATTCGAATCAAAACTCCATGGCAACCGATTATCCGAGGCTAAAACACTAGATTTACAATTAGCAACTAGTTTTCACAAAACTAATTGAATGCAGATTCCAACTACTGTATCACATATCAAAATTAAACCCAAAACGATGTTAAATTATGACTCTGAAACACTCTGAATTGCCCCTTAATAAAATTAACATCACTGGGCCAATCAAACAATACCTGAAACCCTAAAACCAAGACGAAAGAACACCAAAAAATTTCGAGACCAATTGTGGAATATTGGACCAGCCAGGCCAGTTTTTTTGTGTTTTTAGCCGGGTCAAAACCGGTGAAATGGTCTCGAATTTTTCCAATGTTCTAATTGTATCTCATACAACACTCTGCAGTTGTTTAAATAATTTTTTGAGATACTTTTAAAATCGACAGAGAACAGGTTTTTGAGATTTCGGTTTCGGAGTTGTTTCATTTCCATGATTCTATTAATATCATCTAATCTTCTAGCTTTGGCACTGATACCATGAAAGTCTACATTACCACCACCACTTGGTTTTAGTAGAATCAAACATGCCATTTTAAAATCTTTAGGATGGTAACTAACACTTAACAAGATCTTTAGCTAGATGATTAGGGTTTTATACTTTGATATTGACTTTACTAAAGAGAAGGAAAGGAGATTATACCCTGGTAGATCGAGTCCTTCTCTTCTTTAGCTCCGGGTTGTAGTCCACGCGACTCCACTAGGGTCCTCTTAGAGTTGAACGGGCCTCCTTCGTGATCTTCGCACCAAAGATGATCTACCCGAAGTCCACTAGCTCAAGCTAACTCTTCACTAATCTCATTAGTGAAGGCAAGACACCACATCAAATTGCTAATCTAATGTGAGATGGTAAAGTAGGGGTTTAATTTACTCACTAGGGTTCTCACAAGTTCAATGATTCACATCACATGTGAGGGTTTGAATTTGAAGGTGAGGTGAAGAAAATTGTAGAGAGCAACTCAAGAAAGGAAAATTGGCAAAGGCATGAAGAGCTAAACCTTTTTTCAAGTTAAGAATGGCTCATCCAAATTATCTAGCACTCATTGAAGAATGAATTAAAATAAATAGAAATAATGCACCATACTTCAATAATGCATACAAATGAATAAACAAATGAAAATCCCATGATTTGCCCATTCCTTAAATATCTCCACAATTTACACCTCATTTTCTATTTTCTAGAAATAGAAAATAGATGCCATGCTTCATTTAATATATATATATATATATATATATATATATATATATATATATACATATATCAAATATATATATATATATATATATATATATATATTAATACATATTAAGAAACATAATTAGTGAGCAAATAATATTAGTTAAGATATAATTATATCATATATAATATATATCACATTATTAAATCAACACTTGATTTAATAATCCGGCTATATCACATATAACCGACTAATATCATATATATGAATATCACATTATCAAACCAACACTTGATTCGATAATCTGGTTATATCACATATAATCTGACCGACATCAGATGACTACCTGATTACAATACGGTATCACATGCACGTATTTAATCAGGCCCCCGCACATATCAACATATGTGGCCTACTTCATTTCGCTTGAACCAGGAAACTTCTATGTGGGACTCTAAAGACTCGTCAATACGCCGACAATAGGTGATGATCACATCAGTCATCCATAAGCCATCAGCAGTACTAGCTGGACATAACGACTACCCAGGTATTGAGCGATATGAAGATCAACAAGCAAGCTCGTCAATACTCTCCATGAAGCCTATCAGCAATACTACCGTACAGTCCGGTCTCTTCGTCTGATATGTCGCATATGAAGTCTAGGGGTGGTAAACGTCAGACCCCAGTAACATGATAAGCCATGCCGATGTGTGGCTCATAACAGTTTGAGAAACTATTGATAACTCTTATCAGTAAATCTCAGCAACTCTGGCCAGGGATTTTCAGTTATGGCCAATCGAGCATAGTGCAACATCAACTCTCTATACCTGGAGAGACGAAACCCCTCCTATCGCTAACCGCCTCAATGTGATTCAGGACTGTACCCAAAAGCCACCTATTTGCATGACTCATTTGAGCCGTGGTAGGGAGGAAATCAAAGCACAATGGGAATCACACAAGACACTATGACGATATCGGGTCTACAGACTAACCTGTACCAGTGTCACCAGAGAACTGCTATCTGACGTTAAGTATATAACCATCTAGGAGTTCTCAGCGAGTCCTGTTCGGTGTACCCATTCTCTAATGAGCACCTGTGTACAATCTTTGATGTCACACACCAATGGTTGTAGGATCAACCATCACCCTCTAAGGGACAAGAAATGTACACACTAGTCTACTCTGGAACATCGATACCCTAGTCTCGATATTCCCTCGATTAGGAACTGATTAAAGGATGTACTTTTGGACCACCCTGGATCCACTAGTATGATCTCATCATACTCTGATAGTCAAGTACATATCCTAAGGGTTTTATCAAGATGTGAGAGCAAGACAGTAAAAAATACTAGTCAACATGTTAAGATAAAGAGTAACTAGATAGAATACTATCATGTCGAGCAAGAAAGTCCTCTATATATATGTCCAAGCATCTACTATAATATACATCATATGTACAATAATGGCCTCTAGGGCATACATATTCCTAACAGTTTCGGAATATTACAGAAAATTAATTATTTTAGTTAAGTATTTAAAAGTGTTATTTTAAATTTTATTTTGATAAAAAGACTTTTTATATGTGGTTAAGGTATTTAAATAAAGAGAATAGAATGTTTAGGTAACTTTAGTTGTCATGAGGGGTTTTGTGAAAAGTGTTAATTCTTTGTGAGATATGGAATTGTGTGAGGGTTTATGTGCTATTGTGTTAATCTATGGTTAAGACTAGTGTAAACCTCATCCACACCACACCATAGGAAGAACCTCAATCCCACACCTCATGCTTGGATGCATGCATATCACCTCTTCATGGTGACACCTCCTTCTCCCATTATCTATTCATATTTTCATTTATTTGTTCAGTTTGTCATACAAATCAGTTTTTATAAAACTATTAGCATAGAAAAGCTCTCCACCCCACTTAAAATAAGAAAAAGGAAAGAGAATCCAGTGTTCTCAGTATTTTCTTGATTCAATTCCTCAAACTAGGGATCTTGTGCATCTTTTGAAGAGTTAATTCAGTGGATCCTTCAGTTTTTTTATAAATCTCAACCCATCATATCTTAATTTTCAGTACTGGTTAGTATAGAGTTTATGGTATCGGTAATATCGTATTTTGTTAGATCTTAGCTCTGTGTAGTATCTGCTATATTTTTATTAATCCATAACAAAATCTAATAGTACAGTAACCTTATAATCTTGACCTAGAGTATACACTAGAAATCCGGACCTACTCCTATACAAGTCGACCGGCGAGACTTGCTCTTTTCCCGGCGCCACCGGCCTTATTGATGACTTAGGTCTTGATTTTAGGGTAGCTCTCTGTATGTCATGTAAGGTATTTGGTATACTTTGATTTTCTTATATAGTCTGTATATAAAATCTGGAAGCTAATTGCTTGCTTTTGGTTATATTTTTAAATACGATACGGATATTTCGTTTCACGTTTCATGTTTTCACAAATACGAACCATACTGGGGATAGCTAAGGTTAGCCTAGGTGTTATTTAACTCATGATATTTTCACATATTACGTTACGTATGTAAGTTCTTTTAGCTTTCACGTTTTCGCCGTATCGGATTTTAGCCGTTTTTATACGAAAGTTCATTTCGATGTTAGGATTGACCGTGGGGACTTCGGAGGCAACAAGGAAGGGAAAGGGATTCATAGAATCCGAATAGATCGTGACTTGTTCCGGTGAGTAGACTAAACATCTATCGGGGATATTGTATGGATGGCGTATGGTGTCCGTAATTAGAAGTTATGTTACATTTAATTCCATTCATATTGTTTATATAATTAAACAGGGCATTTGCATATTGTGCATCCATATGTAACGTTCTGAAAATCGTTTAGGTGAAATTTCCAATTATCGGTAAAAGAACTGGTGTTTTCCGTAAAAACCAGGAAATAATTATTTTTCGACATAGACTTAAATATACCTATTCTAGCTATGTAATTGCTAATAGTTGGTATTTAATTGGTCACTTGTAAATTTTTAGTTTACTTAAATATTTTCCTTAATTAATTATTTTTAATATTATTTTAAGCTTGCACTAATACATTTAATTAGTGATAATTACAAATTGGAATGGGTTAATACAAGTTTTGTGCATCATGACACATTAAACCAAAATAAAACAAGTTCTTACATTATCTTTTGGTTAAAAGTGTGTCTCCACCATTCTAGAAAAGGTCAAGTATTAAATAGAAAATAAAATAAATTAATAAGAATGAGTTAATATATGTTATGTAATGGACCTTTCTTGACTTCGAAAATTTCCACCCACCCACCCACAATCCCATTTTTCCCCACTTGGCCGAAGTTACAAGGCTGCTGCCCTCCCCAAATTCCCCCACTTCATTCCTCACAAAAAAGAAGAAAAGAAGAAAAAGAATGAATAGAATAAACAAAGAAGCATGGGATTTTTATATTTGAAGTATGGTGTTCTTTGACTTAGAAATTTCTCCCCCCCCCCCCACAGCCCTCCCCCTCACTGGACGAGCCAAACTGCAGCCCCACCTCCCCCATTTTTCATCTCATTTCCTCTCTAAAATGGTTCATTTTGCTTCTAAAATCAATTCAAACTCTCACTAATTCCTCACATAACCTTCATCAAATTTTTTCTTGGCCAAACTAACTTGGATCTTGATGCAAGAAGCTATCTTTGGAGGCTAAGTTTCAAGGTTGATATCTCAAAGTGTAAGGTATAAATCTCAAACCAATGTTTAAGTTGTTGGATAATTACTTTGATCTAATTTTATTAAGTTTAAATGTGGTTCTAATTGTAGGAATTAGTTTTAAAGAAAAGGGTTTGGATCATGTTAGGATCTTGATCATTGGATTATGGTGGTGAGGAGTATATTAACATGTTATGACATGCAAAAATCTAAATTAGTTGCTATATTACAAATTGTTACTTTAAAATTTTCCAAATTATATAACCTTGCAAACTAGGTTTTTAATTAATGTGTAATTAGGTGAAATTAAAATTTAGTCTGGGTTTGGGTGGCTTAATTAAGATATTTAGTGAGTATTGTGGGCACTAAAATTGTTAAAATATCTAGATTTGAACTAAAATGGTAATTGTTGCTTACTAGGTTTTCGGAAAAATAGCTTTTAAAGTGAGTTTGAGATTTTGGTGATTTATAACCTATTTCATATCATAATTAATGCGTTGTGAATGCGCGATTGGTACGATTGGGCTTTTGGTTTGGTAGTTGCCACGTATTGCGACCCTAGTTGTGTTTTGTGACGTTGTCGCGAGCGCGTTTGTGCACCAAGTGTGTGCGCGTGTTTTTGTGCGCGTGGTTGACTTGTGTCGTTTGTTCCGCGACTATTCGTATATTTATTCTTTTAATTGCTTGTGTGTGATTTTAGGATCGGGTGTAGAGGCGTCGGACGTGGCACGGAAAGACAGGGCGAAGATCGGATCAGATTAGCCAAGGAGTCCAGATGAGTAGATGTATATCTACGGGGGAAGTCGGGTGGATGGTGTATAGCACCCCCGCAATTTCGTAGGATATGATGTGATATGATATATATACGTATGTGTTATTGCGAGATATAAATATTTAGTAAGAAAGGCCTTAGGAGACCATGGGTTTGGATTTTGTATAATTGGATGAAAGTGTTTTTAGTTAGTTTCTTAGCCGCGAAACCCTAGAGTAAATGTTGACACACACACATATGCACACACGTGATTTGATTATAGGGGTGTGTGTGTGTGTGTGTGGATGTGTTGGTGTGTGTGTGTGTGTATACACACACACACACATACGTATACACGGATGATGGGCCTAGTATATGATACTTGGAGATGAGCCGATATGATCGGGCATGATGCCGTGAGATGGTGATATGTGATTTGGTCGTGATATGATATACGATATGATATTATAGTGGATCGTTGGGCGTTGTGTTTTCATACATACGAGAATATATGTTTGATGATATGAGAATGTACTAGATTTTAGCATGATACCCCTAATTCATGATTTTACGATAATGATACTATATGAAATTTGAAGTACATGTGATATTTGACCCGTACCCCGATTTGGGGATGCTGTACGATGGATTTTACCGTACGAGATATCGACATGAGGATTGATTTGCACTCTTGACTCGAAGATGTCGTACTAGGTATTTTACCGTACGTGACGCTATTGAGACGGGATCGCCGACTACTAGATATATCGACTCGGACTTTATGTGGATTTCCTTACCCTTTCGACTGGGCTCGAGTCATACTTATTTTCAAAACTAACGAATCGTGAGTATTATAAAGACAGGCCGAGGGATACTACGGATTTTTCAAAGGATGTATCTTTTCTCAAAGACCCCGTAGCCCTTATTTTTCTAAAACCACGATTCGTGCTATTTCAAAGACCAAAATCTGTATGACTCGTATATGGATAGGTATATTCTTCAATGTTGCGGTTACTACACCATTTTTCGTATATTCACGATGTTCTCATCGCATTGCATGCTTATAAATGTGCTTTCTTTAGTTATTATGAACCCCTGTTGTCAGGACACCAGCACCATTACCGATGATGCATATGCTCCACGTACACTTGCTTGCCGGCTCACACACATCATCATCTGTAATTTCCATGTCACGTATACATTAGAAAACATTACTTCGTAAGTATAAATTGCTAGCTAGTAGTTGCCACAAAGTACTAGTACGATTGCTCTCATATGCTTGTTTAGACATTGCTTATCTTACTTAGATATTTCATGCAGTTATACATTCATTCTGATATGCAATATTTTGGGGTTTTATGCCGGTATTCATTGTTTATTGACTCTTAATTATGGGATTCAGATTTTCCATAAGATTTCTGGATTTGGAGAAACCGCAAGGATTTATAAACTCATTATCATTTCTAAAATAGAAAATTGCGGTTTTCTCGTGATATGATATTTGTGGCGTCCACCATGAGTTTTCTCAGTTCTGGAGCGGTATCATACACCCGATTCGAGATAGGGGGAGGGACCGTCTACGGGTGTATGGTGGACCCGGTGCGGTACCCCGAGGCAAGAAGATCGTATAGAAAGGCGTTGAGCCCGGCAGGGGAGCACTACCGACCAGTGATTGTATGGATACTCGACGGATATCCGGAGGATACCGTTCGGAGTTATGGGCCGATCTTGATTATGCGGAGCCCGAGATGAGAGAGATGGATATGGGCCGATCCTGACTATGCGGAGCCCGAGATTTGAGTATTATGTGTCGCTGTTGGACACGGATATCGAGATGTTTTGAGTGCCGATGCTGGGCAATCGGGTTTTATCATGATTTTTGTGTCGTTGCTGGACACACGTTGGATGATGCATTAGTACATGTCATGCATCGATATATTGTTGGAGATAGTACCCTCAGAGTCAATTATTGGATCACAGGCACGTGATTGCAATGATTGAGGGAGGACTTATCCCAGTAGGACAGTCTTACTCAAGATGATAATATGCTATCTGGTTTATCTTTATCATCGTGTACTGCTTTAGGTGACCTTACGAGTCGCTATTGCACGTTGATAGAGCTCCTAGGATTCTTGCTTGACTACCAGCAGTATGAGGGCGATCATATACGTGGGAGCTGGGGTCTATAAGCACATCCTTAAAGGTCCCTAGTCGTGGGAGTTTCGAGACAGGGCATCGATTCTCCAGAGTAGACTAGTGTATACAGTCGAGACCCCGACGAGGGGCGGTGGCCGGTCTCACAAGCCACTGGTGTCAGTTGGTTCACCTAAGATGTATACAGGTGCTCATTAGGTTATGAGTACACCAGACAGGACTCGCCGGGAACCTACTAGTTGGTATTATACCTGATGTCAGATAGCAGTTCCTTGGTGACATGTGTACAGGTTAGTTCATCGACCTGAGATCGTCATTTGTCTCGTGTGAGTTCCCACTGTGCTTTGATTACTACCCTACCACGCTCAAAGGAGACATGCAAACAGGTTTTAGTTGGGTATAGTTCCGAGCCACATGGAGGCAGTGAGCGGATCTGCAGGGGTTCGTCTCTCCCGGTATTGGGGGTGAGGTCGCGCTGTGTTTAGGAGAGCCAGTACATGAAAAGTCCTTGGCCAAGGCAGGAGATTTACTGGTAGGTATTCCAGTAGTATCTCAGGGTGTTCTGGGCTACACTCCGACACGACTTGTACCGCTTTTGGGGGTCTGACTTTTACCAACCCCCTAGGCCCGCCATGCGATGCTCATAGGCGAACGGACCGGACTGTACAGATATTGTCACTGACAGGCTCAGTAGGGTGTCAGGATGAGTTTGCTCATCGACGTCCCTTTTGGTCAGTACCTGGTAGCCCGTTACGTATTGGCTAATACCTCTGACGTGCTAGTGGTTAAATCCACAACCAAAGTATTGACGAGTCTTTAGAGTCCCCCACAGACCAGTTTCTCAAGTTTCGGGCGAAACGCTGTAGAGGCCGTATGGAGATATGGCAGGGTTCGATCAGATACGTGCGGTATTGCACGAATCGTGATCGGACGGATTTTACTAGCGGGCTTTGGTTTAAGCCGGATCCTAGTATTAGACAGTGTAGTTTTGTCTCTTTTCATTTGCATTCAGTGGGAATACAAATGCGGGCATGTATATGCAGTAGCGGGGTTTTCCTGTAATTTATTACGGGATCAGTTTTCTGAAGTTGCCAGTTTGCATTCCGTTCCGACCAGTTTTCCTTTGTTCCTTCGCGGCCGGACCTTTCCGTTGGAGGGGCTAATTTGCAAGTTCACAAATTAGCATTTGTGAAGGGGTTATTTATGAAATGGGAGATTATGAAAGCATCTTTGCTTTTCTTGCATTAATGAGATTAGAATGGATTAGAAATTGATTTGATATTGTTATCATTGCTTTTTGGTGTGGTCACCCTTTTGCTTTTCCTACACTCACCTCCCTTCTTGTGTTTGATTGTTCCCTCCACCATTTTGAGATATGAGGGGCCGGCCACTACTTGAGGAGGGAGAGAGAGAGTTCATTTTTGATGAGGGAATTATTCATATCTCATTTGCATGCTTGCTAAATTCTCAACCTCTCTCCAAAGTTCTTTGATTCCTCCATCATGGCAACTTCACTACCCCAAATGAGACAATGGTTTCTACACTACACCTACAGCATCTCTTGGACGCGTCGGCTAGCCAACTTCGCGTCCGAGTTGCCTCGCTCCAGAGGTGGGAGCCCGTAAAAGAATCCGGCTACGTGGTGCCCTTTCCGACGAGGAGGTGACGGACGGAGATTCCGCGGGAGATTGGAGTGGAGACGAAGACCGAAGGACACGGATCACTTGGTATATCTCTTCACCCATCTTTTAGTTTGCTAGTAGCTAGGTTAATTGCCCGATCCGGGATTTTTGTGCGCGGTGGTGCCGGTTTGCTAGTTTGCAAAGTTTTTCGTTTCCGCATTTCCGGCGTCGGATCGACAGTCGGGGCGCCGCCGTGCAGTTACAATGGTATCAGAGCCACACCGTTAACCTTTCCTAGCTTGCTCTAGTATGTTTAAAGACTCGATCGAACAAAAAAATCCTAAAAACCGTATTTCGTGTGCATCAGGTTTCTGTTGAAATTTTTTGGGCTCTAAAAATTTTTCAGGGTGTTGCAGAAACACATGCAGGAAATTCTAAGAATTCTGGGAAAATTCGATGCAGTGATCCTTTAGTACGACCGCGGAAATGCGGCCAAACCCCTGGTTTGGCCGCGGTTCCGCGGTGAGAAAGTGTCCTCGTTGTACCAAAATTTTCCAGTAGGCTTATGGGTTAGAAATAGGGGTTTTGGGATATTCTTTTTGGGCCCAGAATTTCTGTGAGTGCTACAGTACTGATTGGGGCCCACTTCGATAAATTTGTTCGATCGGATATTTTAAACATGTTAGTTCACAGTATTTACATTATATCTGCGACCGTGAATGTCATTCGATCGGTAAGTCCAGTCTAACTGCTATAGCCCTCTTAGACGGATTTGCGAACGTGACATTCACGTTGATGTTCTGTGTTGTACTGTGATGTTGCGGATTGGTCGTGGGGATAGCCTGGATGCAATGGTAGTACAGTTTTGTTTTATATGTACATTTGATATTGCGGGGCAAGCGTCCGACATGTGGACTGCCGTCACTGCCTGTTTGTATTATTCTTTTGGGGCACAGCCGGGTCGAGGTCGATGTACCCGTTGTATGTATATTTTACTTTCTGTACTAGGATTACCCCGCGGAGGGGTGCACGGATAGCCGGGTTCTAGAGGGCAACGAGCCCGCATCTCATGTCATTGAGACGGAGGGGGCTTTACTCTAGAATTGGCGGTCTGTTCGCCGCACTCGTAGGGGGTACAGGTTGGTCCAAGGAGGGGTGCCCAAGTTACCGGATTCCGTGAAGTGCTGGGTGGTCCATTCACGTTGCTGAAGGGGGCTGCCTCGCTTCAGGTTTTGGCGGGTAACTTGCCGCACCCGTAGGGGTCTAGGATTTCATTGCACAGGCTATCCACACGACCAGGGGAACGTCGGGTTTCAGTAGCGGCTCTGTGAAACCCGGGGATCCCAGATATCTTTATTATTCTGTGATGCTGTACATTTCTGTGATGTTGCATTTTATCTCGCCTTGAGAGAAATATTATATATTGATATATATACTAGTAGATGTTGTATATGTTTTGCATCCGCGATAGTCCAATCCCCGCTCTGTCGTTAGTTAAGTAACCTAACGGGTGATGACGGGACCCAGTGGCGAATGCGGATGGCATATACGTACATCATTATTTTCGTTCTTTTGTGGTGTGATCAATTGATAGGACTGCGTTGATTTGGATCAATACAAGATAAACAAACCTATTCTGATGTTGTTGGAACATTTTTCAAAAAGCTGTTATTGCAAGGACGTTCACTTTTGTTTTGCACAGTGGTATTCAGTTGGAATATCCTGCTCCTCAGTCGACGAGGCAAGGGCCGAGATCCCTTCACCGGGAGTGATCCCTTGGACAGAATTTTGCGTCAGGGCAATAACTTCACTATAGCCGATTACTTTTGCTTTGCATCGTGGTATTTAGTTGGAATATCCTGCACCTCATTCTACGGGGAAAGAGCCGAGATCCCTTCACCGGGAGTGACCTCTTTAGCCAAGGTTTTCGTCATTATTGTTTTAAAAGCTATCCGGTTCCTTCAACGATATCAAGTTCATTACGTTAAAGGTTTTCGCCAGAAACCATTCGTAGCCCTCCGTCGTTTCATATGGATAGTCAATAGTATTCAAGCTGTGTTTGTTGGCCAAAGTCAAGGCACAGTGTTTGGTAGCTGTTGGGTATTCATATGCTGCATAGATAGATGCGTTAGTTTGGGACAGTCGTATAGCCTTGTTGGCCAAAGTCAAGGGCTTGTACGGATGGGTTCAAATTAACCTGGAGAACGACGGATAGAACTTGACATGTGACTTATGATTTGTTGGCCAAAGTCAAGTTCATAAGAGCATGGGGCAAAAAATCCACATCGGGAGTTTCTAAAGAAACTGAAACTTGCCAGATATGCGCATACCTTCTGGAGTGTGATAACGTGAGCGGATTCCGTCACGTTATCATGCGATGATAGTTGGATCCCGATTCCCACTGATGAGTTGGTTTACTCCTCGGGTGATCCCAACTAATTCTTCTTTCGGGTTTGGAGAAGAATTTGAGGTTACAGTGGGAGGTTTCCAGATTAGATAAAATGATAACCATTCTGATCTAGGTTAGAGTGCACGCTGAGTGTTTCTTTTCTCTCTCTGTTTGGCAGCGACCATTGACCCGACCCTAGACTATGACTCAGTGACCAAGTTGACCGAACCTTCTTAACACTGGCTTTTGGATTGTCAGAGTTGCACACCTCATTGCCACTCCTACTTTTACCCTTTTCTCCAGGACACCCCGTATTACTAAGAACGTCCACTTCCATTGGACAAAACCATCGTATGGTTATATACGAACTCGAAGGAATTCGAGGATGGTTTCTGGTTCTGGAAAAAAGGAATAGAACTATTCAGTTGTCTTTTCCTTTTACCTTCTCTCAGGTTGCGAGTGCTCTTTGGTTTAGGAGACAGTACACCTATTACGAAAATTGGATAGTCTTCTTCCAAACCTTAGGCTGGTGCCGAACGATAGGAAATGAAGAAAACCAGTTAGCCTAAACGGTGTACAGAAGGTATTAAGTAAAGACATATAAAGGGATTAGAAGGAGGGCAAAGTAAATTGCGACTGATATTCACGACCAAACTAAGTATTTCATTACCACTCCCATTTCACCTTTGTATTTCTCCAGGACACTCCGTATCACTACGAAGATCCACAGTTTATTGGATATTCCATCGTATGGTTATATACGAACACGAAAGGAACTTGTTCCAGTTCGGGGATGGATTCTGGTTCAGGAGAAATAAGAATAAGGTTTATTCGGTTGTCTTTTATCATCACCTTCTCTCGCATTGTGAGTGCTCCTAGGATTAGGGCAGCACACCCATTATGCTTATTGGATAGTCTTCTTCCAAACCATAGGCTGGTGCCGAACGGTAGGGAAGGAAGAAAACCATTTGGCCTAAAGGGGTGTACAGAAGGTAATGACTAAAGACATATAAAGGGATTTGGAGAGGTGGCAAAGAATTATACGGTTATAGTTGTGAATCTGGATAATGGAAGAGGCATTACTAGGAATACCGGGATACCCCATTGAAATATTTTAATGTTTCAGTTTCACTATGTACTGTTAAAAGAAAACTGATTTCCTAATTAGACACTTGCTCCAGGGTATGTATTTACCAGGTATGATTCTCTCATCTGTATGGTTTTATAGATGATGAGTGGGAGTAAGTTATTGGGAAATAGGTGATCATCCTCATCATATCGTAATTCGTTGTAATTGGTGATATTTGAGGAAGTCACCTGCGTTGTTTGCCGGACAGAAAATATTTGGTTTTGAATATCTGTTGTTATGCACCAATTTCAAATTGATATATTTGTACGTCTATTTTTATAGAGTGAGATATACCTTTTTGAAATTATGTCTATGACATTTACCTATACCAGTGGATGGTTAGGTAAGGAGCATTGAACAGCGGTGTAACTCTTCTTAACCATAAATACAGTTTTCAACCTACAACACACAGTGAATGAGTTATTAGACTCAAGGGACTTATACAGAGTATTGTATGTTGTCCAGTGTCCATTAGAACAGAGGGGTAGGTACTCGTACTATATTCTGTTTATTTGTGACTTCTCTAGTTCTTAGACAGGTGTTTCGTAGAAACACAGGGTCTGAGTTTTGAGAAGTTATAGGTATAAGAATAAAGTAGAGAACCGGATGTTGCAAGTATCAGGATTCTTCAAGGAGATCGAAGATGTAGATACTTGTGTATGGTATTCAGTTGATAGTAATGATTAAGAGAACTAGCTTCTCTTTCAGGTTACTCATAATTGGAAGTACTCCTAAGTTGAGTAACGCTGATCGGCCTCTCTTCCATTTAGTTGACATGCACTGGAGACAGCTGCATGATTTGAATCTGGTTCAATTAAATCAGTGTCTCTGTTTCTATATTGGATATAGAACAGTTCATATCTTGACTTTGTTAAGATACGGGGAGTTGTCCGGCTTATGCTTAAAACCAGACTTCGGATAACTCAAGGCATGTTTCTGTAATGGCTGTTTGTGGGTTGACCCGGCTATGACGAGGGTTGACTTTCTACCATCTGGAAGATCAATAGTGATATTGTTCTTAACTCGCCACAGCTTTAATTAAAAATGGATTTTTTCAGAAAAAAGTAGTGGGAGTATGGTAGAACTGGAAGTGATTTCAGAACCGCAAACGATTACTGAAGTTTTGATAAGAACCTAAAGATTCAATCTGGTTTGACATTCCATTGGCCACTCCGCAGATATGGTGGGTAACCTCAGGCACCCGAGAGGTACTTCGGTATGCTCAAGGACGGTGACATGGAGGTTCTTGTTTACCCAGACTTGCCATTGCTGTTGTTCCAGACTGTGAGACTCGGCAGGAGGATGAGTATAGCGTCGTTCTAAACTAGTTTTAGAAGTGTACGTCTATATGACTCTGCCAGAGGGTTGTCATAGTCAGTGGGAGCAGCGGAAGCATTGGTGGACAGTTAGCTTATGTCTATTTATAGACTAAAGCAGATATAGCGGAGATAGATCATCTATTTCTGATGTGACAGTCATAGGTTTGACTTCATCAGAATAGGGGATGGATCTGTTAAGAAGGTAGTAGGGTGTGATGTCCTGGTATTTGGATGACATACACAGAGTATGAAGTAATATTCCTATACTACGATCGGTTATACTTTGGTCGTCACACAGTGGTTTCTCAACACAGGACTTGGATATTATATCAGACATTCTGGTCACTAGATCTATGGTTTTAGATGTAGATTTGGGTGGTTTCCCAATCTGGGTACTTAGACTGTTAGTTATATGTATGCCCTAGAAGCCATTACTGTACATTGGATGTATATTGTAGTGGATGCTGGGACATATATAGGTAGGACTTTCTTGCTCGACATGATAGTACGCTATCTGGTTGCTCTTTATCTTAACATGTATACTTTCTGTCTCTCTGTTACATGTTGATAAAGCCCTTAGGATGTGTACTCGACTTCCAGGACTATGATGCAGATCATACTAGTGGGGCCTGGGTAGTCCATGAGTACATCCTTCAATGTTCCTAGTCGTGGGAATATCGAGACGGGGCATCAATATTCCAGAGTAGACTGGCGCATGTCTTCTCGACCCATGTGATGGGCGATGGATGATCCCATATCCATTGGTGTTTGACATCAGAGATGGTATGCGGGTGCTCAGTGGAGACTGGGTACACTGAACGGACTCGCCGAGAACTCCCATATGGTATTATACCTCACGTCAGATGGCAGTTCTCTGGTGACACTGGTATAGCTTAGTCTGGAGACCCGAGATCGTCATAGAGTCTTATGTGTCTCCCACTGTGCTTTGATTTCCACCCTACCACGGATCTACTGAGTCGTGCAAACAGGTGGTTTTTGGGTACAGTCCCGATTCACATGGAGACAATGAGCGATAGGAGGGGATTCGTCTCTCCCGGTATTGGGGGTTGATGTTGCGCTATGCATGACTGGCCATAACAGGAAATCCCTGGCCAGGGTTGCAGTGATATACCGGTAAAAGTTATCAGTAGTTTCACGATTGTTATGGACCTCACGTCGGCATGACTTATCGAGCTATTGGGGTCTGACGTTTACCACCCCTAGGCGAGATAGGCGACATATCGGAAGAACAGACCGGACTGTATGGTAAGTGTTACTGGTTGGATTCACAGGAGTGTGAGCGGGCTTGCTCGTCGATCTTCTGATCGCTCAATACCCGGGTGGCCGTTACGTTTAGCAGACCGCTTGCGGCTTGTGGGTGTTTGATATGATCATCACCTGCTGCCGGCGTATTGACGAGTCTTTAGAGTCCTACACAGAGGTTTCCTGGCTCAAACGAAACGAAATAGGAGCGCATATGAGATATGTGCGGGACCGAGAATAATGCGTGTATGTGATACCGTATTATATTCTCACGATGAATGTATCGATTGGTTGTATGCGATATAACCTAGTTATCGAATCGAAGATTGATTCGATAAGTCGATACATTGGATACTAGTCGGTTATATGCGACATGACCGGATCATTGAATCAAGTGTTGATTTAATAATTTAATGTATAATTATATATTTGATATATTACTTTACATTAACTAGTATTGGTTCACTCAAGATTGACTTTCTCACTTGAAATGCACAAGTTATATATGTGATATATTTTTTTGTGCACTTGTTTGTATCATGTTTGATGATACATGCAAACTTGGGTTTGTGTAAGACTTAAACCATGTTTAGTGAATGGTTAGGGTTTCATTTCACTTATTTATTTATCTATTTATTTTGGTTAAAAGAAAAAGGAAAACAAAATGGTTGCTTTCATACAAGAAGCTTCTTGATGCTTCAAGCATCTTTGACTAAGTGACCATTTTGTCTTCATCTCCTAAACCTAACCATTCAACTAACCCTAGTTCATTCTCTACACTTAACCAAGGTTGGATTATGATAAGAATGAAGGGGATTTTCTTTTTAACTTAATTCCTTTTATTCTTTCATCTTCATCATCTTCATCAAGCTTCAAAAAGCTTGCTAGCTTCAATGGTGAAATGAGAAAAAGAGTGAGAAATCCAATTCTAAAGTGAACCCACTTCCTATTTCTTCATTCTCTACCACTTGCCATATAGTATAGGGTGTTTTCTTCACAAGTTTCATGGCTTGGTGAAGTTGGAGCTTGATCTTGAGTTGCCTCGACGTAGATCATCTTCGGCATCGAAGTCGACGACCTAGCCCGATCTTTTCTCCGATGAAACCACCGCGAGAGTCTAGGATTCCGATTGGTACAGCGGAGGGACGTCATCACGGAGCCAAAGAAGTGGAGGACCGGATCTACAAAGGTTGTAGTCACTTTCCTTTAGCAATAAAGTCGTTTACTTGCTTGCATCGCCTTATCATCTAGTTAACGATCCGTATTAGGGTTTGTAGGCACATGAAAAATTTTGAATTGGGCATGTTTGATCTGTTGTGAGACCTCATTAGTATGCCTAGGAACCCTACAGTGGTATCAGAGACTAGCTAGAGCCTTAGGCGATGCGTAGACGGAGTTAGAAGTCCGATCGAACCGAAACCCTAATGCAAAATCGCTCTCTGTACATTTTTTGAAATCGGGGATTTTTTCGAATTAAAAATATGCAGAAAAATCAGCAGGTGTTTGTAGGAGTTACTGTGAAATTCGAGCGGCTAAATCGATCAAACCGCCGCGGTTCCACGGCACGAGCATGGCTCGTGCGGCGGTTCCGCGGCCGTACGGAACCATCATTCATTTTAATTTGCACCGTAATTCCTATATTGTTGTGCTGTATTTTCTGGGAATTTTTAACTTCTACTCAAGAGTTGAGTTTTCTGGGTTGTTTTGGGAGTTCGGAGATTCGATCGGACTGTCTAATTTTGTCTGTGTTTTTCCGGATAATTTTAGAATATGTAAAAAAGGTCGACCGGATAAAAATACCCACTTTTTCCTCTGCCGGGAAATTTCCAATTGTTGGATTTTTCCGTAGTTTAATCACGTTCTAAGTAGTGCAAGTAACGCGATGGACCCTCTAGAAGACAAAAAACCTTAACTTGATTATGTGACCGTTTTGAACTGCCCTTTGAACCTTAGGGTTTGGGGCAGTACGGCGTGCCACATGTGAGGCGTTGGCTTGACCCTTCTACGGCTGGACCGTTGGTACTGAGGCATGAAGTGAATGTTTTTAAACTTATATCATGTGTTGAGCTGTCTCGGGAAAACTTGGGTGTTCGATTGTTCGATCGGAAAGTTTAACATTTTCTATTTATCCGGAATGTGATACAATACTTGGAATCCACAAGTTGTTATGAGATAACTGATTTGGATGTTATAAACATAGCACTTTAGTCTCACTTGATCGGTTGCCACGGAATTTTGATGTGATCAAAAGTCCGTCGCAATCACGTAGCGTATGCGGATACTCGCCGGGTAAACTTAATAGACAGTCTCACCCCATAGCCACGACCAAGTGACTGTAGGAGAACCCCGTCGCTAAAAGCATCCGTTCGGTTGCTCGTGGCAGCGGTGTTCCGTCTTGGTGCACTTCGTCGACGGTATCGGAGGTGCGGCCGCTTACTAAAGTTTGCGACGAGCATTCGATCAGGATGTCGGGAATCTTGTTGAATTGCCCGACTTGATATTGAAAAGAGTTTTCGATAATGAGACTAAAATGCGGGGTTTATAATTGTTAGGCATATGATGTCTAAGGAATTCATTTGATTAGGCATGCGATGTCTGAAGAGTTTGCGGATTCCAACTGTTGTAGTTTTACACTTTCTTTTCTGTGACCGTAAGTGTAATATGTGATATCGCCGGTTTCGTTGCTATATGTCAACGACAATTGGGATACGCATGTTTACTTACGTTGATGATATGTGATGTTATGTGTTGCTGGATATGTTATATTGGATCGTCGTGTTTGAATAGCCGGGGGTTTTATGTGAGATGGGTGTTTTTCATTTTCATTCATGTAAAAACTTGTATGTAATATTCTTTTATTGGGGCACTTCCAGGTTGCGGATGATGTCACTATTTGTATATTATTTACTTTTCCGTATTAGGATAGACCCAAGGAGGGGAGCACAAGTAACCGGGTTCTAGGGTCCAGTGGGAGACCATCTCGAGGAGTCGAGTCCGGGTCTCCTAACCCTAGAATTGGTAGGGTTGCTTGCCGCTCTCGTAGGGGTCTAGGGGTGTGGGATTGGCTATTCATCACGACCGTGGAATCCGTGTTTTATACTGGCTCGTATTAAAAACACGGACATCCTAGTATATCCAATATTTCATATGATATTTTCTGCTGCGTTATCTGTGATGTGATCATGTGATATGTTTAGATAGATATTATATATAGTATATATGATATATTATATAGACGTTGCTTATGTTTTACACCCGCGCTAGCCCTGCCTCGTTCTGGCGTTAGTTACCTAACCTAACGGTGCAGACGGGACATCGAGGCGAATGCGGATGGCATAAGCGTACGTTATATTTATCTGTGATGTTTAGGTGGACTTAAATGATGGGATATTCATTAATGAGATTAATGAAAGAAAATAAACCTAAAAGATGTTGTGGAATCGAATTTCAAAAATAAAATAGGTAGCTACAGTTCTTGCTTTGCACAGCGGTATATATGATATATCCTGCACCTTATTCGATAAGGAAAGGACCGAGATCCCTTCACCGGGAGTGACTCCTTTAGCAATAACTGGCAGATGCTACACACTCGGTTTGTCTTTTGATTGCTTCAATAGTTTCTGCTTTGCACAGTGATATATATGATATATCCCGCACCTCATTCGACGAGGAAAGAGCCGACGATCCCTTCACCAGGAGTGACCCCTTTAGCAAAACTAAAAAAGCCTAAAAAACATTCCATTTAAAAACCATTTGATTCCGCAACGTGATCAAGTTCAAAGCGTTAAAGGTTTTCATAAAAACCATTCGCAACCCTCCGTCGTTTTAGGAAGTAGAGTACTTAGTATTCGTGCTGTGTTTGTTGACCTTAGTTAAGGCACAGTGTACGGTAGCTAAGTGATGTCTTCCTACACCGCATATGATGCGATTAGTTAGGACAGTCGCGTGATTTTGTTGACCTTAGTTAAGGGTCATGTGGGTGGGTCTAATTAATCACGAAATGACGGGTAGAACTTGACTAGTACTTATGATTTGTTGACCATAGTTAAGGTCATAGGTGCTAGGGGTGAAAACCATTATCGGGAGTTTCAAGTGTTGAAATTTGCAATGAGATTGCATACCTTCTATATGATAGTTGGATCCCGATACCCACTGCGAGTAATTGTTACTCCTGGGAGAGTTTTGCACTTTGCAATTAGCCGATCAAGTAGGTGTCTAGAAAAGAGTCAACGGGGTTACGCCTCTGGGAAAACGAGGTTTACTGTAATTAGGTCCGTGCGAAAGCACGGGGAACCTCCCTCAAAGTACCGACACTGGCCTGGCTGAAAGATTGGCGAACTTGTAAAGTGTAATTAATCCCGGCTAGTCTTTCCTTTTAGGGTTTGAAGGAAGATTTGATAAAAACAGTGGGAGCCATCCTGATTGGATAATATATATAACCATTCTAATCTTGAAAGAGCGCACGCAGAGTGTTTTCTTCTCTCTCTCTCTCCAGGTAGCGACCATATCACGCATTAATCAAGATAATAATATGGATGTATTGACCGAACCCGCTTGTTATACTGAGCTGGGGAACGTTGGTCCCGCTCCAACTTATAATTGTTATAAGACAGAGCAGGAAATAGGGAAATACCAGAATTCCTATGCCGCCCAAACGAAGAAAGTGCATATGATGCATTTCCTTCGGGTGTGTTCATTACAAAGAACTGTTTCTCAGTATCCTCTGCATCCTGGGTATTTGATACCGGATCAGGATCCCAGATATGTAATTTGTTACATAGGGCTACAAAAAGGTAGAAAACTGAGAACGGGTGATAAGTTTCATGAGACAGAAAACGGGGCAAGTGTTGCAGCCAAGTCTGTTGGTCACTGTCACCCTGTATTACCAATACATTGATTCTGAACAAATGCTATTAGATACCGAACCTGATATACAAAATCATATCTATCTCTTTATTTATTAAAGAAATGATAAATTTTTGTATTGATGGACAATGTTTTTGAACATTTCCTATATCAAAAGTTGATCGGTTCAGGCACGTTATCTAAAAGTATTGACGTTCTAAATCAAACTACAGTTCCTAGTATACAGAACACACACAAGAGGAAGAGTTCAGAAATGAACGAATCCTTTTTGAGGCCTTGTAGACTAGGTCATATCAATGCGACCCGACTAGCTAAAGTTACATTTAGATGCATATTTAAATCAGTTTGAATTTACATCTTGTGAAACTTGCCAGTCATGTCACAAAGATTAGATGACCATAGCTCTGTTTATTGGAAACAGAGAAAGAGTTAGTAAACTCTTGGGACTGATATATGATGATGTATGTAAACTCTCCTGTCTACACATGCCAGGACCGGTTCTTTGTACTCCATTATATTCTTTGATAATCTCTCAAGATTCAGTCATATGTTCCTGTTGAAACACAAGTCCGAACCTTTTGAGATATTCACAGAATATAAGTTAGAAGTAGAGAACCAAAATACGGGTATAAGTATTATGTCCTATGATAAGATCAGGGAGGAGAATACTTATGCATGAAATTCTTGGACTATTCTAAAGGAGAATGAGTTTCTCTCTCCGTATTACTCCTCTGAATATACCACAGCACAACGGTGTATCGGGGCGGAGAAATCGCACAATATTAGATATGGTGTGCTCTATGATGAGTATTACTGAGTTACCAATTTCCTTTTGGGGTTATGCACTTGAGAAGCTGCATACCTATTGAATTAGGTTCGAATCAAATCAGTGTCTACCACTCCATATAAGATATGGTATGGGAAGAACCTATCTCTTAAGTAAGTTAAGATTTGGGATTGTCCAGCCTATGTCAAAAGCAAAATCCGGACAAGATCGAGGCAAGGTCAGTTTTGTAGAATTGGAAAGGTTCCAGCTATACAAAACTGCAGCTGATGATTTGACAGAATCAAAGGATTCAATAGTTCCCGACGAACCTCAGCCTCTCTGCCGATCTGGTAGGGTGCCTCATCTTCCTGAGAGATACCTCGGTTTCTCGATAACAGTGAGAGCGAGGAATGCATTATGAGATGATGACCCAACTAGTTTCGAGCAGGCCATCGAGAGTAGGGACTCTGTAAGAATGGCTGGATGCTTAGCGATCTGAGATGGAATCGATGTACACCTGCAAAGTATGGACTTTAGCTGCTATATCTGAAGGGTTAAATCCCCATCAGGAGTAAGTATATCTTGAGAAGATTACTTGGTGTAGATGGAGAGGTTGAGGCTTTCAAAGCTAGACTTGTTAAAGGTTATCGTCATCGACCAGGCGTGGATAATGATGAAACTTTTTCCAGGGGCTATGCTTAAGTCCATCCGGATCCCACTTAACATTGCTACATACCATGACTACGGTATCTGGTGGTTGGGTGCCATGACTACTTTTCTAAATAGTGATTTAGAAGAGAACGTCTATAAGAACACAGCCAGAGGGCTTCGTAAACAGTGGGAGCAGCGGAAACGTGTGCAAGTTGCTTTACAGAATAAAGCAGGCATCGCGGAGTTGGAACGTCTGTTTTGATGTGGTAGTCGAAGTGTTTGACTTCATCAAAATAATAGATGAACCTTGTATATACAAAACGGTAGTAGAGAATAAGGTGCTCATCCACGTATTGTACGTGGACGACATACTCTTGATAGGAAAAGAGTTTCCTATACTATGCTCGGTCAATCTCCGCTTATCACAAGGATTCTCCAATAGGATCAAAGTGATACCTCATAAATCCTTAGTTTTCATCTATGAGATAGATGTAATTAGATGCTAGGATTCTCACTAGATGTAGTGAGATGGTATCAATCGATCCTGGGGAGAATGACTGGAAGGGTTCCAGGGTGATAAAGACGACTGAATGTCAGTCACAGGCATTGTCTTTACCCTCAGTAAAGGGATGATATGTTGGAAGAGTTCCAAGCTAGATACCGTGGCAAACTAGACGATAAAGGCTGGTAACATCGCTATTAAAGATGCTACCAAAGAGGAAGTTTGGGTGTATATTGGTTCATGAGATGAACTAGGTTCCCACCATTGTGTGACAATGGAAGTGTGGCTTTGGCCAGGGAACCATGATCCCATCAGTGACCCAGACATATTCTGAGGCAGCATCACCTGATCATGGAGATAGCTGATCTAAAGGGTGATCGAGGTTAGGAGAGTAGACTCAGAGGACAACACGGCGGATCCACTCACGAAGGCCTTTTCCCAAAGAGAGACTTTTAGGGGATGGTTGAGTATTAGATACTACAACTACTGCTACAGATGACCCTAGTGCAAGTGGGAGATTGTTAGTTATATGTATGCCCTAGAGGCCATTACTGTACATTGGATGTATATTGTAGTGGATGATGGGACATATATAGGTAGGACTTTCTTGCTCGACATGATAGTACGCTATCTGGTTGCTCTTTATCTTAACATGTATACTTTCTGTCTCTCTGTTACATGTTGATAAAGCCCTTAGGATGTGTACTCGACTTCCAGGACTATGATGCAGATCATACTAGTGGGGCCTGGGTAGTCCATGAGTACATCCTTCAATGTTCCTAGTCGTGCGAATATCGAGACGGGGCATCGATATTCCATAGTAGACTGGCGCATGTCTTCTCGACCCATGTGATGGGCGATGGATGATCCCATATCCATTGCAGTTTGACATCAGAGATGGTATGCGGGTGCTCAGTGGAGACTGGGTATACTGAACGGACTCGCCAAGAACTCCCATATGGTATTATACCTCACGTCAGATGGCAGTTCTCTGGTGACACTGGTACAGCTTAGTCTGTAGACCCGAGATCATCATAGAGTCTTGTGTGTCTCCCACTGTGCTTTGATTTCCACCCTACCACGGCTCTACTGAGTCGTGCAAACAGGTGGTTTATGGGTACAGTCCCGATTCACATGGAGGCAATGAGCGATAGGAGGGGATTCGTCTCTTCCGGTATTGGGGGTTGATGTTGCGCTATGCACGACTGGCCATAACAGGAAATCCCTGGCCAGGGTTGCAGTGATATACTGGTAAGAGTTATCAGTAGTTTCACGATTGTTATGGACCTCACGCCGGCATAACTTATCGAGCTATTGGGGTCTGACGTTTACCACCCCTAGGCGAGATAGGCGACATATCGGACGAACAGACCGGACTGTATGGTAAGTGTTACCGGTTGGATTCACAGGAGTGCGAGCGGGCTTGCTCGTCGATCTTCTGATCGCCCAATACCCGGGTGGACGTTACGTTTAGCAGACCGCTTGCGGCTTGTGGGTGTTTGATATGATTATCACCTGCTGCCGGCGTATTGACGAGTCTTTAGAGTCCTACACAGAGGTTTCCTGGCTCAAGCGAAATGAAATAGGAGCGCATATGAGATATGTGCGGGACCGAGAATAATGCGTGTATGTGATACCGTATTATATTCTCACGATGAATGTATCGATTGGTTGTATGCGATATAACCTAGTTATCGAATCGAAGATTGATTCGATAAGTCGATACATTGGATACTAGTCGGTTATATGCGACATGACCGGATCATTGAATCAAGTGTTGATTTAATGATTTAATGTATAATTATATATTTGATATATTACTTTATATTAACTAGTATTAGTTCACTCAAGATTGACTTTCTTACTTGAAATGCACAAGTTATATATGTGATATATTTTTTTGTGCACTTGTTTGTATCATGTTTGATGATACATGCAAACTTGGGTTTGTGTAAGACTTAAACCATGTTTAGTGAATGGTTAGGGTTTCATTTCACTTATTTATTTATCTATTTATTTTGGTTAAAAGAAAAAGGAAAACAAAATGGTTGCTTTCATACAAGAAGCTTCTTGATGCTTCAAGCATCTTTGACTAAGTGACCATTTTGTCTTCATCTCCTAAACCTAACCATTCAACTAACCCTAGTTCATTCTCTACACTTAACCAAGGTTGGATTATGATAAGATTGAAGGGGATTTTCAGTTTAACTTAATTCCTTTTATTCTTTCATCTTCATCATCTTCATCAAGCTTCAAAAAGCTTGCTAGCTTCAATGGTGAAATGAGAAAAAGAGTGAGAAATCCAATTCTAAAGTGAACCTACTTTCTATTTCTTCATCCTCTACCACTTGCCATGTAGTATAGGGTGTTTTCTTCACAAGTTTCATGGCTTGGTGAAGTTGGAGCTTGATCTTGAGTTGCCTCGACGTAGATCAACTTCGGCATCGAAGTCGACGACCTAGCCCGATCTTTTCTCCGATGAAACCACCGCGAGAGTCTAGGATTCCGATTGGTACAGCGGAGGGACGTCATCACGGAGCCAAGGAAGTGGAGGACCAGTTCTATAAAGGTTGTAGTCACTTTCCTTTAGCAATAAAGTCGTTTACTTGCTTGCATCGCCTTATCATCTAGTTAACGATCCGTATTAGGGTTTGTAGGCACATGAAAATTTTTGAATTGGGCATGTTTGATCTGTTGTGAGACCTCATTAGTATGCCTAGGAGCCCTGCATAGACAGCATTCTATGAGTATTTAGAATGGACGACTCCTGGCACGGTAGTATACCTGTAGCTGATGGAGTCACCCTCTCTAAAGGTGTCTTACAGACTAAAGGGGAGAGGGATGTGCATGATTAGCAGATCACTCGCTTAGGCATTTGAGTTGATCATGAGATGTCAAGTACCATACCAGATGTTATTTTTGCAGTAGATGCAATAAGTTGATATTGATCCAATCCTGGAGAAACAGTCGGAAGCAGTTTTAGAACATAAGTTGATGTCCTAGGGATATGATAACAGCATTATCCTTCGGGAGACAGTTATCATTCCAGGCTTCCAAGGTGACCTGGATGGCAGAGTGGCTGTCAGAATTATAGTTTTCCCTCTGACGAGGGGCAGTATTTTGGACAGGTAGTCCAGGTGGATACTGAGGGAAGGCTTGGCGCAGGATACTGATTAAGTTCAGTTGATGATACAGTCTAAGAAGTTTGGATTTGGAGTTCATTTATGAGCTAGGTCCCATCAGACATCCAGACATATTCTAAGACAGGTATTGCTCATTTCGGGAGATGGCTTTCTCCGCGAACATGAGATAAAGAGAGACATAGAAAGAAACACCAGAGCGGATCCACTCACTGAGGCTATTCCTCGAACGCAATAGTCTCGCAAACGAGCTTTGTGAGACTGACAAGTAGAGGAGTTGGGTGTTCGGTATCACACGGGCTGTGAGTATGCGACATCGCAATAATTAGCCTTGAGTGCAAGTGGGAAATTGTTGGAGATAGTGCCCTCAGAGTCAATTATTGGATCACAGGCACGTGATTGCAATGATTGAGGGAGGACTTATCCCGGTAGGACAGTCTTACTCAAGATGATAGTATGCTATCTGGTTTATCTTTATCATCGTGTACTACTTTAGGTGACCTTACGAGTCGCTTTTGCACGTTGATAGAGCCCATAGGATTCTTGCTTGACTACCAGCAGTATGAGGGCGATCATATACGTGGGAGCTGGTCTATAAGCATATCCTTAAAAGGTCCCTAGTTGTGGGAGTTTCGAGACAGGGCATCGATTCTCCAGAGTAGACTAGTATATACAGTCGAGACCCCGACGAGGGGCGGTGGCCGATCTCACAAGCCACTGGTGTCAGTTGGTTCACCTAAGATGTATACAGGTGCATATTAGGTTATGAATACACCGGACAGGACTTGCCGGGAACCTGCTAGTTGGTATTATACCTGACGTCAGATAGCAGTTCCCTGGTGACATGTGTACAAGTTAGTTCATCGACCTGAGATCGTCATTTGTCTCGTGTGAGTTCCCACTGTGCTTTGATTACTACCCTACCACGCTCAAAGGAGACGTGCAAACAGGTTTTAGTTGGGTACAGTCCCGAGCCACATGGAGGCAGTGAGCGGATCAGCAGGGGTTCGTCTCTCCCGGTATTGGGGGTGAGGTCGCGCTGTGTCTAGGAGAGCCAGTACATGAAAAGTCCTTGGCCAAGGCAGGAGATTTACTGGCAGGTATTTCAGTAGTATCTCAGGGTGTTCTGGGCTACACTCCGACACGACTTGTACGGCTTTTGGGGGTCTGACTTTTACCAACCCCCTAGGCCCACCATGCGATGCTCATAGACGAACGGACCGGACTGTACGGATATTGTCACAGACAGGATCAGTAGGGTGTCAGGATGAGTTCGCTCATCGACGTCCCTTTTGGTCAGTACCTGGTAGCCCGTTACGTATTGGCTAATACCTCTGACGTGCTAGTGGTTAAATCCACAACCAAAGTATTGACGAGTCTTTAGAGTCCCCCACAGACCAGTTTCTCAAGTTTCGGGCGAAACGCTGTAGAGGCCGTATGGAGATATGGCAGGGTTCGATCAGATACGTGCGGTATTGCACGAATCGTGATCGGACGGATTTTACTAGCGGGTTTTGGTTTAAGCCGGATCCTAGTATTAGACAGTATAGTTTTGTTTCTTTGCATTTGCATTCAGTGGGAATACAAATGCGGGCATGTATATGCAGTAGCGGGGTTTTCCTGTAATTTATTACGGGATCAGTTTTCTGAAGTTGCCTGTTTGCATTCCGTTCCGGCCAGTTTTCCTTTGTTTTTTCACGGCCGGACCTTTCCGTTGGAGGGGCTAATTTGCAAGTTCGCAAATTAGCATTTGTGGAGGGGTTATTTGTGAAATGGTAGATTATGAAAGCATCTTTGCTTTTCTTGCATTAATGAGATTAGAATGGATTAGAAATTGATTTGATATTGTTATCATTGCGTTTTGGTGTGGTCACCCTTTTGCTTTTCCTACACTCACCTCCCTTCTTGTGTTTGATTCTTCCCTCCACCATTTTGAGATATGAGGGGCCGGCCACTACTTGAGGAGGGAGAGAGAGAGTTCATTTTTGATGAGGGAATTATTCATATCTCATTTGCATGCTTGCTAAATTCTCAACCTCTCTCCAAAGTTCTTTGATTCCTCCATCATGGCAACTTCACTACCCCAAATGAGACAATGGTTTCTGCACTACACCTACAGCATCTCTTGGACACGTCGGCTAGCCAACTTCGCGCCCGAGTTGCCTCGGTCCAGAGGTGGGAGCCCGTAAAAGAATCCGGCTACGTGGTGCCCTTTCCGACGAGAAGGTGACGGACGGAGATTCCGCGGGAGATTGGAGTGGAGACGAAGACCGAAGGACACGGATCGCTTGGTATATCTCTTCACCCATCTTTTAGTTTGCTAGTAGCTAGGTTAATGGCCCGATTCGGGATTTTTGTGCGCGGTGGTGCCGGTTTGCTAGTTTGCAAAGTTTTTCGTTTCCGCATTTCCGGCGTCGGATCGACAGCCGGGGCGCCGCCGTGCACTTACATATATTATTACTCATGACACGGACATGAGTACTGTGATATCACACTTAGGATATACTCTCACCCTTGTTGTAGTATTGTATATTTTATTGTATGTTCTAGGAGAGAGTCATACATGCGATTTTTTCTCGGTGATGTTTTCTACTCATGAGTTTGCAACTCACCCCCATTGTGCCACAGTTTCTTGCAGGTTTGGCCGTACAGGTTTCATTGCGGTTTGCTGGCACACTGCTTACTTCCGAGTGATTGCTTTGGTAGGTGGTTTCACTTGCATCGTGAGCACTGTTGTACACTTTATTTATTTCAGTTGTATCCAGTAAACTCCATCAACCAGATTTGTATATTGATAGTCTTAGAAAACCAGTTGTTTATTCTTTCGATCTTAGAGACACGCGCTTGTATTATTATGACTCTTCTCTGGTTTTCTTGGGGATGTTGGTTTTCTTCTGAGTTTTTGATTCTCGCCATTCGGCGTTATATATTATATTGCTTGTGTGGTGGTTTCCGCCATTTGGTGAAGAGCTAGCTCCCGCTTGGGGATGCCTTTATTCATTATTATGTATTTCATATGTTGTACCCGTTTAGGGGCCAGTATTTACAAACGAGACTCTGCCGAAATTTTCGGAAAAATATGATGTTGCATTTAAATGTTTAATACCACTTATTTTGTTAAAACCACTTGCTTAAAATAAGTTTTCCTTCACTCTATTTTCTTTAAATAGTTTAGAATTTTTGGGCTTTTGGCTTACTTGAATTAGGTGGGTCCTCTAAAGTTCACATGATTCAAGTGCCAGTCACATGCCATTTCGGGTCGTGACACCATACCTATAAATTGTTGTTGCTTAACACTTGTTAGGACACTTGCACTATTATCGATGAGTTATATTGCAATTACACATACTTACATGTTGTTAGATATGTATGCCCTAGAGGCCATTATTATATAGTACTAGTTTGTATAATACATTTTGGAGGCTTGGGATATATATATATATATATATATGGTTTTACGACAGTCTTGCCACTAGTAAAATAGGGGGTTGCCCCTACGGATATTGGAATCCGTAGGGGCATATTTAACTTGGCCCTACGGATTAATCCGTAGGGCTAAAAGGTTGCCCCTACGGGCACAGACGTCCAAGAATAAAAATATTAATTCTTAATTTGGTGTTTGCCCCTACGGAGCCGCAAACAAAGGTCCTATGGGTATATCCGTAGGGGAAAGTAAATATCGATTTAACAAAAACCCAGATCGATCGCCTATGCTCGATCACTTTCTCTCTCTCTCGATCGCGCGCGAAAAAATTCCCCAATTCGCCACGCCGTCGTCGCCAACGTCGTTCTCCTCGTCGCCACCACCGGTTTCGTCGCCACCTCAGCTCTCGTCGCCACCGCGGTTCAGGTCATCGCCCCAGCCCCAGCGCAGCAGCGGTTCAGGTGAGTAAATCTTTGGATTACTTTGGGCTTAGGGTTCAGGTGAGGTAAATTAAAGAATTTTGGGATTATTTTAGGCTTAGGGTTCATGGCGCGCGAGTTGGGGTTGGGCAGGGGTCGCGGTCGCAGTCGGGGTCGGGGTAGGGTTAGGGTTAGGGTTCGGCTGCTGTGGGGTGGGGCTGGGGTTAGGGTTTACCTTAGGGTTGGTGTTGGGGTTTAGCTGGCCGCACTGGGTTTAGGGTTAGGCTGGGGCGGGGCTGGGGCTGGGGCTGGGGGCGGGGGCTGGGGCTGGGTTGGGGTTAAGTGGTGGGGAGTTGGAAAAAAACAAGAAAATGAAAGAGGGTTGCATGCATATACACATTCTCACACATTGGCCATTTATGTAGTTATTTCAATGACCACCGTGACCTTGATTTATGTTGTCACACTACACTTTTGGATTACAAGCGGCATTGTAGTGTTCCTCAATGTGGGCAGCCATACAACCCTGAGGAAATGGAGAATGCTCTCCTTCAAATTGTTCGGCTAAGGGAGAGGCTGTACCATCTGCGAGACCTAGTGTGCCTTGGATGCAGACAAGTTAATGTCGTGCATTTGGCTGAGCAATGTGTATGCGGTGGCTTATTCAAGTGCAAAGAACCTTTGTCTGAATTTCTAAGCAAAATGCAGGTGTTTTAGGATATAGCCGTTCGCCAAAACTTTCGATTGTTACAGGATTGTACATCATGGATTTTAGAAGTGAGGTGATGATCAATTTATTGGTGCATTATCATTATTTGTACATAAGTGGGAGGTGTGATTATACATGTTTAAAATTATTGAACGGTTGTAATTGTAGTATCCCCCAGTTAACGAATTCTTGTGTATGAGTTAGAGAAGAGTGTACATATGTTATAACATACCTTGACTGTAGTGAACTGTGAGGATCATGGCTCCGAAGAATTTTTTTTTCCTCAAAATTTAAATTTTTAGTTTGGACGAGTATTGTTGCCGAAGGCTAGTGATTTGGTACTAAATGCTGTTGAATTGCTTGAATTATTAAGCAACTTGGGGTTAGGGTTAGGTGGATTGATGACAACAAAATACCATAATTTATAACTATATTACTCATATAATGCGTATGTCATGTGAAAGGTAGATGAAGGTCGAGGCAAGCACAACAAATTTGTTGGATGGGACAATGTCAATAGGAGCTCAATGCTATTTGGAAAAATAATAATTCAAAAACATAGTGGAGTTTCCGATTGGTGGCATGGACTAGTTTGATGTATGTAGTTGGTTTGATTTATGAAAAAATAGGGAGACAACATGCATGTATGCATATAGGTAACATCTGCCAATATGCCATATCCAGACCGCAATCTATTTTTGCCTATTGGCTAATATGAAAATATCGGCCCGCGTATATGACATAATCAAAGTTGTTAAATCTTGATACGGTTTATGTTTCGTTTTTTTATTTATCAGTTCTATCAATGTTGCGTATAACGCTTTATGATATCAGTATCCTACATTTGTAGTTTTAATTGTTGATTGTTATAGATGAATACCATTGCAATAATAGTTTTTGGTTGATGAATGCTATTGCAATGTAGGATGATCAGTTCTATCAATCTTGATCTCGATGGTTTAAAATCATGTTACACATACAACAAGAATGCACAACAAACGCATAATTAGAGAGCGACTCGAGATATTCAGGTTAAAACCAATATATGATACTCGATGATAATATGAAACCTTCATATTCCCATCGATACTCATATATGAAACTAAAAGCGCCACTTAGTCCCCGTCTATCGGTTAACATACGTGCGATGCTCGTCGTGACCTAGAACTATACGAAGGTTGTTAAATATCGGACAGTATAGCTCGATACTAACAACCGTCGTATAGTCTACGCGATGAGAAAATTCAATCGTATGGTAACCCATAGATTTGTCCCGTGTGGACAAGTTAAGAATGTATAAAGCAAACGCCTTCATTCACTTGTGTTTTCATCCGTTTCGAGATATTTCATCGGTACCTTTCCGCTGGTTCTCCGTGTACAAAGATAGATTAGATGTTCATTTCAACGTTGTTTCACAGTTTTGAAATGATTATCTATTCTATTACAGTGTACTCGGAGAACAGCGGGGAGGTGCTGCCGAAATTTACTCGAAACGGTTGAAAGCACAAGTGATGGGCGTTCGCTCTATACATTCTCAATGGGATAGAAGCCTACCCCCGACAGCCGGAACACACACATACAACAAGAATACACAACATACGCATAATTAGAGAGCGACTCGAGATGTTCGGGTTAAAACCAATATATGATACTCGATGATAATATGAAACCTTCATATTCCCATCGATACTCATATATGAAACTAAAAGCGCCACTTAGTCCCCGTCTATCGGTTAATGATCAGTCGAAAATATTGCATATTTTAACCGGCAATTTCCCTATCATCTGCATACATATAGAAGTGTACGGTATTCATAATTCATATATTAGCAAATCGGTCGCAAAATATCAAATTACATGTATTCGACCTTAAAACCGGCATTTCTAGGGAAATTGACTGCATTGCATTACATAGCATATTTTCTATATCTTGCAACCCGTGTTTCGAAGTCTGTGCAGGAAAAGAGAAGCTTGCTCGATCATTACATTGCTCGACCATTACAATTGCTCGTAAACTCATTGAATTCAAATCTGGTATCAATACGAAGGAGCAAATACAAATCAATATATCATACAAGGTCCCTAACAGAAGTACAAGACCACTGCAGAAGACTCAGATTCCAAGCTCACCACCCAAGCGCGGAAGCGCGGCAGAATACCCTTACATGCGGCGGATCCGCGGCGGCTACAGGGTGTTAGCTCCTCATTTTTATTGCAAAACTCCTGACTCAGGGCCCACTGCTCAGAAATGCACTTCAACTTCCAGAAGACTCCAGATATTTCTACCAGATCAGCAACCATTTGAGTTTCATTGAACTAGCCTAATCATTCTAGAACTTTCCCTAAACCCTAGCTTAAACCCTAAGCTAGCTCCTAACAAACTCCTTCTAGAAACTCTTCAACAAACTTTTGGAGGGAAAGTTCTAATTCAAACCTAAACCTAGGGTTTGGGAGCTCTATAAATAAGACCCTAGGCTCATTGTAAAAAAGGATTCAACCTTGGGAAAGTTTAGAAAAATCAATCTCTTTCTTCATCTCCTTCTTCCTCAAGTTTAGTGAGAGAGCTTGTAGGAAACCCTAACCCTAAATCCAACCACAATTCAAGATCTTGAGTGCAAGCCAAGCAAGATGCCTTCAACCCTTTTATGAGCCGAGCCGATCTTCAATCGGGCAAGAGATCAAAGTAGATCCACGATCCACGGAGACGAGCGAAGCCGAGTCAACGATCGATTTCTTCTTCTTGTAGATTCTTGAAAGAATGTATTGAAATTGTTGATTAAATAAAAGGTGATATTCTTTTATCTTGTTTTCTTTAAATTCCGCATCATGTTATCTTTACAAATCTTTAATATTGTCTTTGTGGTGATGTGTGAATAAAACTCCGCTCGTCGAGGAGTCGAGACGGATAATAGAATGATGATGTAACATAGCTTTAATCGATTCTTGATTCCCACGAGTTTTGTAAACCCTAGCTAGTTCAAGAAACGACGACCCATTTCGTTTCGATGCTTTCTTGATTGACATCGATCGAAATTGGGGAGTTACGATCGTTTCTTGAATTTGGTAGAGGCTAGAAAAGGAATGATATCGACGAAAGAACAAGGGTTATAGGATGAAACCCTAGTTTCACGATAAAGCCCCAACTCTCGTCGATCATCATCAATCTAGCATCAATCCTTCGAAGGACAAGAACACGATATCTTTAGATTACATCACGTCTATTGATCCTATCGATTCCTACGAGCCTCTCTTATATTCTTGATTGTTGATTGGAAATATTATCAAAACAACCGATTCTTGATTGTTTATAGTTTCTTGATTCTTGCATAAAGAATAGTGACACTCGAATACAAATCATTCTTGAATCATGTTTTCTTTTATTGTTGCTTAACTTTTCATTTCAAACGTATCGAAATACAAGTGAATCGTGCAATCCCTGTGGACGATCCGCACTCATTCATTAACTACATCCGACACCGTAGTTTGATTGCGGTCAAAATAGTTTTTGGTTGTGAAGTTCTTTACAAATTTCTCTATATACTACACAACGGGAAAAACGATCAATCAAAATGGCGCCGTTGCCGGGGACTATTTGATTAGATTCGATACTTTTACATCCAATCAAGAAATTTATATCAATCAAAATGGCGCCGTTGCCGGGGATCGCGCTAATTCATTTGCAATTTTAGTTTGAAGTGAAAGAATTATTACATTTTACTTCTTGAAATCAAAATTCGTACAAACTCTTATACGTGTGTTGTGAATTGATTGCAAGGTGATCTGGAGCATTCTGTGCTGTGGAAAAATTATTTGGGATATACCAGAGAGATGGAGATAGGAACAGAAAGCAGCTGAAGAAGTTTGGTACAGTGAACCCATCAACAAGCCGCGGAAGCGCGGCATATACATGGTCATTGCGGCGGAACCGCCGCAGTCTTGAGGGTTCTCTGGAAAATTTCCAGCAGGTACTTTCTTGCTCTCTCCCCTCTCCTCTTTTAGCTCCAACTAACCCTTTGCTGCAGGATTCTTTGCAAATAAATCGCAGCGCGCAAAAGCAAATTAAAAATTTGTGTGTGATTTTGATTTCTTGGTTGTTTGCATTCTAATACGGAAATTTAAGGGGCACGGCCAAATCCAAATTAGGTGGGGATTTCATTACCCTTTCTAGGCCCTGAAAATCGCAAAACTTGCATCCGCATTACCCTCATTAATTAAAAGAAATCTAGAGAAGACTCTAAGGACTGTCGCGCTCAATTAGGACAAGAGAAGGTCGTGGGTAATTCATTGCTTATCCGCGTTTTCTTGTGGTGCCTAAGGCGAGTGTGTCTAAGGCTAGTGGTTATTAATTAGGTCCACTGTAGTGGTGGTTCCTTCCCACTTACCTGGCACTTATCCGGCCACAGGGGGACAAAGAGGCAGTGGAGGATTCTATCCTGCGGCTTGTCTTTTGGCAGTTAGGAGCGGTCTAGAGATCGGACCTAGGTGACCACTAGATTCTAGGGTTTGTGTGCTGCATTTGTTTTGTCGCATCATTTTTTCAAAATCCGTCCCTTTTTAAAGCAAGCACCGCATTCATTTTACCCCTAATTATAAGTCAATGCTGCCACTTGTACTAACCCTTTTTAGTACAAGATAGGCTGGACACGGGATTCTAGTGCCCGTTTAGTCCGCGTACCTTTTATCGACTCCGAAGTCGATAATTCTCCATTTACCTTTTCTTTACCTACTACCACACCCACATCGATGGATCCGAATCCATCCAACTTCTTTAACCCTAATCTGCCACCGTCCGTTGGTGCGCAGAATCCACCCCACATTTCTCTCCAGGAAAGATGCTATCCACTTAGAGGTCCTCTTTCGACCTGCTTATCCACACCACCAGCCAATGGGGATAACTTTGAGATTAAGCCCCAGTATATCAATCTTTTACCCAAATACCACGGACTCGAGACCGAGGACGCTTACGTTTTCATTACCAAATTTGAAAACGTATGTGCAATGATGGGTACGTCACAACTTTCAGTGGATGCTATGCGTCTACGTCTTCTCCCATTTACCTTGTGCGATATAGCCGAGAAGTGGCTATACAACACTACCGCACACTCTATTACGAATTGGGGAGAATTCGTCGCTGCATTCCTTAAGAAATTTTACCCAATCCAAAAGACAGCTCGAATCCGTAGCGAACTGAATCAATTTGCCCAGCTCCCCGCTGAACCATTCTCTAAATGCTTTGAACGTTTCAAGGATCTATTGGTTCAATGTCCTCATCACGGCATCCCGAGATGGGAGCTTTGCCGAATTATATATGAGGGCAGTACCCTAACACTAAACAGAGCCTTGAAAACATGTGTCAAGGTACCTTCATGTCTAAGGATGATGGGGAAGCTTGGCGATACTTAGAAGAGTTCGCTGAAAAGTCTTTACAGTGGGAAAGTCCATCATTTAGGAGTGGCAACAACCAATCAGATGTTTCCATAGGAGTTAGAGCTGACATTTCAGCTATACAAAAGAAACTCGAGACTATGGAAAACAAATTTTTAGCTGCCTCCCTTAACCAAATGTCACTTTCCAAAACTGTATGTAGCTGCTGTTCTGATCCGTCTCACTTGACGGAAGAATGTCCGTTTCAAGGTCGTGAGCATACCAATACCGCATTTCAACGACCTAGAAACGATCCTTTTTCTTCCACATATAATCAGGGATGGAGGAATCACCCCAATTTTTCTTGGAACCAATCACAATCACAAAACACGGTTCCAAACCAAAATAATTTCCAAAGGGTCCCTCCACCACAACAGCAGCCACAACTTCAATTAAGTCAGCACCCCTTTCAAGCACATAATTTTCAAAATACGGTCAACACACCTGCACTGTCTAGTCCTTTACAGTTGACCGGGACTGATGATTCCTCTTCTTTTGTGCAATACATGAATTTGATCTTAACAAATATCATGCAAGTTTCGGCTGAAATGAAATCTTCCGTCGATGACATGAAGAAAAACTCTGCGTCCCAAAACGAGAGTATTAAATCGATGGAAGAAGAAATTGCAAGATTAAAAGCCGAAATGAGTGCAAGAGAGAAAGAGAAACTTCCAGCTCAACCCTTACCCAATCCTGGCTATTCACATCATGTGAATGTAATCACCACGTTGAGATCTGGAAGAGTGCTTGACAATCATGTTGGGGAAGAAGTTGATGATACTGATAATCCTATTAACACCCCGGCTGAGACCTTTCCACACACACACACTTCTGACCCTACTTCTTCTACCCCACCACCCTCTTCCGAGCCTATTCTCCATTTCCCAAAAGGCTCGCCACTACAGCCCACCTCTTTTACCCCTCCACGGACGATCCCCACTTCTATACTGGAATCGGTTCCACACACACTTTCTTCTCCTATGATGGACCCAGCACTTATTGCTAAAGCACCTTATCCTAATCGGTTAAGGGCTAACACACCAAGTCCACAGATGGAGAAGATCACTGAGATGTTTAAACAGGTTAACATCAATATCCCTCTTCTAGATGCTATCCAACAAGTACCTGCATACGCAAAAGTTCTTAAAGATTTTTGCACTAGAAAGAGGAAGAAACAAATGCCTAAGAAGATATTCATGGCTAAGACAGTAGACACAGCTTTCCCCCAGCAATTACCGAGGAAACGTAAGGATCCTGGATATCCTACGATTTCCATCTCTATTGGGGAGAAACACATTAACCGTGCTCTACTAGATCTTGGGGCAAGTGTTAACCTGCTTCCTTTCTCAGTTTATAAGCAGTTAGGGATCGGAGAGTTGAAACCATCTCCTTGCACTCTCCAGATGGCTGACCGATCAATCACCAGACCTAGGGGTGAACTAGAGGATGTGTTGATAAAAATTGGGGAATTTATTTTCCCTGTGGATTTTATTGTAATTGATACACAACCTGTAGCGAACTCACGGAATCAAATTCCGGTGATTTTAGGTCGTCCCTTTTTGGCCACTTCCAATGCTATCATCAATTGTCGTAACGGTTCCATGACCCTATCCTTCGGAAACAGGACAATTGAGATGAACATTTATAAGTTAGGAAGTGTACCCTCCGAACCTACTGTTCAGGTCTGTTCTGTCGACTTAATGGATATCGACAGCAGCGAATTAGATAATCCTCCTGATACTGATCTTGACTCTTTTCATACGTTATTGTTTGACCCAACTATGTATCATACACATACGGACTCTTCCACCGAGATGTCCGGGTCTACAATTAACACGGATTATGAAATGCTTTTAGAGTCTAAAGATCACCCCGCACCTTGTAATGACATTATTCTTCGGGGTATTGATGAAACTTTTGAGGAGTTCTTCGCTGATGAACTCGCATTTCTAAAAAGCACGGGTGTTGAGATGAATCAGGTTCCACTCACTGAAATTGAACCTCCACCCCTTCTTCTGAAATGTAATAAGAATGCGAGTAATCCATCACATACACTGCATCGTCTTTCCAAAATGAGACGCACACACATTCTCTTCCACCACTTACCTTTTCCCCACTTTTTCTTTCACCAACCCGAGCACTGCATTGATAAAATTTTTGAATGGTTGGTGTTAACATTCGGTTTTTGCAAAGCTTGGCATCGACCAATGATTTTTGACCCCCACTTGTGATTTTCAAAGTTTAACATTGCATAATTCAAGTTTGGGGGGGTATAATTTTTTTCTGGCTCCTGAAAAGAAAATTTTTACAAAATTTTGAGCCAAAAATAAGTTTGGGGGAGGTTCTTCACTTAAATATTTTGCCCCCACTAATAAATTCCTCCCAAGCTTACAGGTTTTTTCGAGATTTAGCGGACAGCAACAGTGAGGACACTGTTGAAAACAGGTTTGGGGGAGGTTTGTGCTTATTTTTGCATCATTTGCATATCATCTGCATAAGCACAAAACATTTCTTTTAAAAATCTATAAAAATTGAAAAATTTTCAAAACCCATAAAAATTTAAAAAATTTCAAATATAAAAATAATTTTAATATTGACACCTTTTTGTATATAAATAAGATAATGAAAGTTTAGATAGTGAAAAGTTACATCCATGAGATTAGAAAAATTCTAGAAAACTAAGAAAATTAGAAGTTTTCTTATACGAACTAGTAATAAGTAGTTATGAGCCGTTGTCCCAAGGGTTAGTAAGATGAAGGACGTCACTAATCTGAGGATAAAAATAAGTCTGAAAAATAGTTTCTATTCTGGAAGCCAAACATTTTGAACGTGGCTACCCTGCTATTCGCACTTACACACGTCTTGAAGCCTGGGATAGTAGAGGATCCCTTGAAATGCTCTTGTCTTAAAGCCAAAAGTATGAAGGAAATTAAAAATAAAAAAAAATGATGAATAAAGAAAATATAAAGTGGTGAGAAAAATGAACACTGGTTCTGTTATCACCAAAGGCAAGAAAAATGTATAGCGAGGGTGCTTCTTCACCTAGTGCCCTAAGGCCAACTGGTCTGGGAGTCACTGCTATGCCTGAGGTGGTGCAAGACGAGGAAAATACACCAAGTAAGCAAGCACAGGAGTAATCGGTCGGTTAGTACCTCAAGAAGTATTAACGGTCGCATGAAAGTGTGTGAGCAATCTCATCTAAATATTCATTAATTAAAAAGTACTGAGGCTGAAGGGCAAGAGTATGATAGCTTGAATTGAATTCTCCGGGTGTAGGGATGTCTTTACACACACGCAGGGTGATATGATCGATGTTTGGAAGAAAGATAGGAATGAAGAATAAGACGATGTTTTATTGAGGGAGGACGTGATTTCTGACATCTTTTCATGACCATTAAGATAAGGCTCATGACAACCGAAAAGCTAGCTTAGTTGGAAACCCTAATTTTCAAAGTCTTTCTTTTAAGATTCTTTTCTTTAAATGTAATATTCATGATCTTGCTTTTATTATTGGATTTTGTGGGTGCAATCCGCTGAAAACCCTCAGGAGACAACACTCCTCCTATTAGGGACACCTAGAGGTTTAAAGGCTTGTTGCACGTGCTCAGTGCAATCGTGTTGCCTACGAAAATGTGCTAGTTAGTTTTTTCTCTTTCTTTATTTTCTCCTTCTCTTTTTAATAAAACATTCGCTCGAGACGATCGAAATTAAGTTTGGGGGTATTTGATCAGTCGAAAATATTGCATATTTTAACCGGCAATTTCCCTATCATCTGCATACATATAGAAGTGTACGGTATTCATAATTCACATATTAGCAAATCGGTCGCAAAATATCAAATTACATGTATTCGACCTTAAAACCGGCATTTCTAGGGAAATTCACTGCATTGCATTACATAGCATATTTTCTATATCTTGCAACCCGTGTTTCGAAGTCTGTGCAGGAAAAGAGAAGCTTGCTCGATCATTACATTGCTCGACCATTACAATTGCTCGTAAACTCATTGAATTCAAATCTGGTATCAATACGAAGGAGTAAATACAAATCAATATATCATACAAGGTCCCCAACAGAAGTACAAGACCACTGCAGAAGACTCAGATTCCAAGCTCACCACCCAAGCGCGGAAGCGCGGCAGAATACCCTTACATGCGGCGGATCCGCGGCGGCTACAGGGTGTTAGCTCCTCATTTTTATTGCAAAACTCCTGACTCAGGGCCCACTGCTCAGAAATGCACTTCAACTTCCAGAAGACTCCAGATATTTCTACCAGATCAGCAACCATTTGAGTTTCATTGAACTAGCCTAATCATTCTAGAACTTTCCCTAAACCCTAGCTTAAACCCTAAGCTAGCTCCTAACAAACTCCTTCTAGAAACTCTTCAACAAACTTTTGGAGGGAAAGTTCTAATTCAAACCTAAACCTAGGGTTTGGGAGCTCTATAAATAAGACCCTAGGCTCATTGTAAAAAAGGATTCAACCTTGGGAAAGTTTAGAAAAATCAATCTCTTTCTTCATCTCCTTCTTCCTCAAGTTTAGTGAGAGAGCTTGTAGGAAACCCTAACCCTAAATCCAACCACAATTCAAGATCTTGAGTGCAAGCCAAGCAAGATGCCTTCAACCCTTTTATGAGCCGAGCCGATCTTCAATCGGGCAAGAGATCAAAGTAGATCCACGATCCACGGAGACGAGCGAAGCCGAGTCAACGATCGATTTCTTCTTCTTGTAGATTCTTGAAAGAATGTATTGAAATTGTTGATTAAATAAAAGGTGATATTCTTTTATCTTGTTTTCTTTAAATTCCGCATCATGTTATCTTTACAAATCTTTAATATTGTCTTTGTGGTGATGTGTGAATAAAACTCCGCTCGTCGAGGAGTCGAGACGGATAATAGAATGATGATGTAACATAGCTTTAATCGATTCTTGATTCCCACGAGTTTTGTAAACCCTAGCTAGTTCAAGAAACGACGACCCATTTCGTTTCGATGCTTTCTTGATTGACATCGATCGAAATTGGGGAGTTACGATCGTTTCTTGAATTTGGTAGAGGCTAGAAAAGGAATGATATCGACGAAAGAACAAGGGTTATAGGATGAAACCCTAGTTTCACGATAAAGCCCCAACTCTCGTCGATCATCATCAATCTAGCATCAATCCTTCGAAGGACAAGAACACGATATCTTTAGATTACATCACGTCTATTGATCCTATCGATTCCTACGAGCCTCTCTTATATTCTTGATTGTTGATTGGAAATATTATCAAAACAACCGATTCTTGATTGTTTATAGTTTCTTGATTCTTGCATAAAGAATAGTGACACTCGAATACAAATCATTCTTGAATCATGTTTTCTTTTATTGTTGCTTAACTTTTCATTTCAAACGTATCGAAATACAAGTGAATCGTGCAATCCCTGTGGACGATCCGCACTCATTCATTAACTACATCCGACACCGTAGTTTGATTGCGGTCAAAATAGTTTTTGGTTGTGAAGTTCTTTACAAATTTCTCTATATACTACACAACGGGAAAAACGATCAATCAGTTAACATACGTGCAATGCTCGTCGTGACCTAGAACTATACGAAGGTTGTTAAATATCGGACAGTATAGCTCGATACTAACAACCGTCGTATAGTCTACGCGACGAGAAAATTCAATCGTATGGTAACCCATAGATTTGTCCCGTATGGACAAGTTAAGAATGTATAAAGCAAACGCCTTCATTCACTTGTGTTTTCATCCGTTTCGAGATATTTCGTCGGTACCTTTCCGCTGGTTCTCCTTGTACAAAGATAGATTAGATGTTCATTTCAACGTTGTTTCACAGCTTTGAAATGATTATCTATTCTATTACAGTGTACTCGGAGAACAGCGGGGAGGTGCTGCCGAAATTTACTTGAAACGGTTGAAAGCACAAGTGATGGGCGTTCGCTCTATACATTCTTAATGGGATAGAAACCTACCCCCGACAGCCGGAACACACACATACAACAAGAATACACAACAAACGCATAATTAGAGAGCGACTCGAGATGTTCGGGTTAAAACCAATATATGATACTCGATGATAATATGAAACCTTCATATTCCCATCGATACTCGTATATGAATCTAAAAGCGCCACTTAGTCCCCGTCTATCGGTTAACATACGTGTGATGCTCGTCGTGACCTAGAACTATACGAAGGTTGTTAAATATCGGACAGTATAGCTCAATACTAACAACCGTCGTATAGTCTACGCGACGAGAAAATTCAATCGTATGGTAACCCATAGATTTGTCCCGTGTGGACAAGTTAAGAATGTATAAAGCAAACGCCTTCATTCACTTTTGTTTTCATCCGTTTCGAGATATTTCGTCGGTACCTTTCCGCTGGTTCTCCGTGTACAAAGATAGATTAGATGTTCATTTCAACGTTGTTTCACAGCTTTGAAATGATTATCTATTCTATTACAGTGTACTCGGAGAACAGCAGGGAGGTGCTGCCGAAATTTACTCGAAACGGTTGAAAGCACAAGTGATAGGCGTTCGCTCTATACATTCTTAATGGGATAGAAGCCTACCCCCGACAGCCGGAACACACACATACAAACGCATAATTAGAGAGCGATTCGAGATGTTCGGGTTAAAACCAATATATGATAATATGAAACCTTCATATTCCCATCGATACTCAGATATGAAACTAAAAGCGCCACTTAGTCCCCGTCTATCGGTTAACATAACATGCGATAATTTATTCTTTTCAACGACAAACGTACACACAAAGCATACACACTTCGATTTTACGGTCAGGACGATCCGTTTATCTTTCCGAACCAAGCGTTCCAAGTATACTACTCACAGTGTTTGAAGCATCCGGGGTGGAGTGTTGTATGCCGATGGAAACCTAGAGATGTCTACGATGTCCCAGAATACGAGGACAGCGATGAGGACGAAGAAGAGAGAAGGCTTAAAGTGCTCCGACCGTCTGTTTCGAAGGACGGGTTGTCTTCGACCGATCATGAAGTTACGTGGGTTAGAAATGACATCGACGATGAAATCCAAGTAGATATGTATGATGCGCCCACGAAACGAAAAAGGTTATCAGTAATGTTATATTATTACTTCACATTTTACGCTCTAGATCATATATAGTCAATACTTTTAATGATTGTCTAATGCGTCCACGAACTGTTTATCTAGATTTGATGACGATGTCGGGAGCTGTGAGGGGCGGCAGGAGCTCCAGCCGCGGCAGAGGCAGAGGCAGGGGCAGAGCGGTTCTGCCGCCCGGAGAGCTCCATAGGGAGCTTCAGAGGGCCGGTCTTGCACCCAGATCGGAGACCCCTTTGGATGCCTCCTTCCGTGTTGATTTGGCCACACCTCCAGGTATACTGCACGCATATCCATTTTGAATGTAATATTACAGATATTCATGCATGTTTATGTCAAAATTACTTATATTGTCAATGTTTGATTGTCTAGTTGTTGGTGATGCGTCCACATCTGGGACAGAGGCCACCCCCGCTCCTCCAGGTATGTTTATATATCATATAGTGTATGTATATTGATTTAGAATGCTATATCATAAATACAAACATTCCTTTTGCTCTTACTTAACAATTTTTATTATTGTCTAGCTGTAGGTGGTGACACCACCGCACCTGCGGGTATGTTTATATATCCTATAGTGCATGCATATTGATTTAGAACGTTATATTATTGATCTACACATTCTTTTTGCAATTACTTATATAATCTATTTTTAATTGTCTAATTATAGGTGGTGCGTCCACACCTTCCACAGGGGCCACTCCTGCCGCTTCCATACCCTCCGCATCGTCTGCAGGTTAGTATGAATAAATTTAAAATATTTATTCATTTTACATATGCTCTATAGAATAAATATGAACTTCATGGAAATTTAGCGTCGATGTTTATTTTATAGTTGGAGGGGATGCGTCCGGGTCCGGGACCCCGGTTGTTCCTCACCGGAGGAACTATCGTCCCGCTCATGCTGTTGCTCGGGCCCAGGCTCGTGCGCTAGTCACCGGAGGTATATATCACACTTGAATTTTTGTTTAACCTTGATTTCTTAATACAACTTTGTCTTATTATTGATTGTCTTGATATTTCGTGCAGACGCAGGGCCTCTCCATCCCCAGAGGGGGACTCGAGACCCGAATCAGTCCCATAGGCTGAGGCCTGATAGAGCTAGGGGGGAGGCAGCATTCCCCCTATTTTTTACCCTTGACTATCGCTATACCGGTCCTCATGCCGAGAGGTTCGGCCGGTATTTGGGGGACGAGAGCCGGATCGTGAAGAACTACCCACTTCACGTTGAGTGGGGCGAGCAGCACCAGCGCTCATTCGCCCTCTTCTTTGATCAGGCCCGGGTATGTATTAATATATATTTTCATTTGATCTATCCAATATATTTATTATTAACACTTGCAATCTAATAACAATGTTTTTTTTTTGTATTTTCAGTTGGATTACGATTTTCAGCCTGTAGCCGACCCTGATCACCCGGGGAGGGTGCTCGACCTTCATGCTCTGTACAATGGCCTGATGAAGAACATGCAGGCCAAGGTCCGATACAACAGGAATGAGCTGAAGGCCGACTGCTACTCCCTGTGGATGGCGACCCCCGAGACAGAGAGAGCGGCCCTCCTATCTACTCCGGCGTTTGCGAGAGTCGATGTAGAGACATGGGCTCTATTGTGCGCTTATTTCAACTCCCAACGCAAATAGGTATGTATTTTAAATTTAATTCATTATTTATGATATAATTTATTTCTTTGTGTTTCTTAATTAGAAAACTAAATGTTAATGCGTTGTGCAGAAACAGGCCGCTCAGAATACGGAGAACAGGAAGTTGGCGAAGAGGGGTCGCCCCACTTACACAGGTGGCTCGAGGAACATTACTCGAGCCATAGAGTTATCGGTAAATTAAGAGTTATTCTCTAATATTCTGCAATATTAAGAGTTATTCTCTAATATTTCTAATATTGCAGACATCTCGGACCGTGGCGTCAGGTGGTACACCGAGCGTGCTGTCCGCATATCTTGCCGTCCACGGCACCTCGACAGATCCCGCTACGGGCGAGCTTCGATATCCCGACGTCGCTACCCAGGAGTACTGCGTAAGTGTTAATATTTTTTCTACCCAAATTTGAAATTTTAGTTTTGGAAGGTTCAAGTTTAAATTTTATACTTATACTTTACTGCTTAATGTGGGTGTAGGAGCGGGTGGTTGAGCAGGCCCAGGCCTCAGGGATCGATTTTACCGGACAGAACGATCCGAGGCTGCTGACCCTAGTTCTGGACGCCGCACACGGAGGGCACCACGGAGGTTGGGAGAGAGGCCGGGGACTGGGCCCTAGCAGGGCCCATATGAGGTTGGACTCCACCCCGGTGGTTACTTCCTCCGTCTCCAGTGACCGGCATGTCCATCAGGAACTGGATAGCTTGAGGGCCACCGTTCAGGAGTTGAAGGAGATGCTGGTATGTATACTATTTTATAGTAAAATATCATGTCATATTATACATATCAACATATCCATAATTAGTACGTAGCTTGAACTTATTTGATTTTAGAGTTAGGTTTGATTAATCATACATACATATGTAATTAAAATAAACAACGCTTTTCCAAACTAGATATCCAAACAGGGTTTCGAAATAACTTAATAATGATACGAATTCGAATAATACACAGTTCTTACACGCTTCTTACACACGTTATGTCCAGACGCGACAGGATAGATCGGTCGAGCCTCCACATGCATCTCCTTCGGCTGCGGCTCCGCAAGCCACTACATCGGCTGCGGTTCCGCAGACAGCTCCTGTAGCTCCACCGCCCACTCAGACTCCCGCAGCCGTGGCTCCGCAAGCGACTACCTCGACGGCGGCTGCGCAGACCACATCGCCAGCTCCACATGCCGCTCAGACTCCCGCTCGTGCCGAATTGCAGAGTTTATTGACCGAGGAGCAGGCGCGCGTTATTATATCGTTATTCAGAGGTGGAGCTGGACCGAGCTAGGGTAGATTTTTTGTTCTTATTTTTTGAAACATGTATTTATTTATATCATACACATTGTACAACATTTTGAAATGATATTGATATTGGTTTGTATTTATATCATATTCAGTTTTTGGGTTTCTTTTGTATATTATATATATGCGTGAGATGTGATTATGAATACTGCAATATATGATTTGATTGATGTATATATTATTGTGCACAGGGCGGGAAAAAATCAAGCAGCCCATTTTTTAAAAAAAAATACAGACAATATGTACCTACGGATTAATCCGTAGGGGCACCATGTGTACTTACGGTTTTATCCGTAGGGGCAAAACATCAGCAGTAACTGATATTTCCCCCCTGATCTCAGTGCCAGGGGGTTGGGAATGCCCCTACGGACATATCCGTAGGGGCCACTGCCTCTCCCCTACGGCGTTATCCGTAGGGACCAAATATCAGGAATCCTGATATTTTGCCCCTACGGAAACGTACCTACGCATATATCCGTAGGGGGTATTACATGGACCTACGGATATGTCCGTAGGTACAAGTAATATATTAAAAAAAACCGCAAATAATATAAAATCTTATACCCTACGGCTTAATCCGTAGGGGCAACAGGACCTATACAGAAATCCGTAAGGGCAATATTTTGCCCGTAGGGGCAAGTTCAGGGCCTCAACTTGCACCTGCGGCCTTTGCATCTACGGGGTATTTTTTCGTCCCTATGTATATATCCGTAGGGGCAGTGGATTGCCCCTACGGATAAATCCGTAGGGGCAACCCATATTTGTAGTAGTGTGCTCGATATAGTAGTATGCTACTTGGTTTGTTTCTATCTTAATATGTGTATATGTTTCTTTTAACATATCGCTAAAAACATATTGGTAGAGCCCTTAGGATTTTTGCTTGACTACCGGCGTTGTGATGGCGATCACACTAGTGGGGGCTGGGTAGTCTATAAGCACATCCTTATTTTAGTCCCTAGTCGTAGGATTATCGAGACAGGGCATCGATACTCCAGAGTAGACTGGTGCATACGCTTCTCTTCCCAGCAGGGGAGATGGTCTGTCCTACAGCCACTAGTACGTCGTACTGGAGATAGTATGCAGGTGCTCGTTAGGTTATGAGTACACTGGACAGGACTCATCGGGAACTGTTGGTTGGTATTATACCTATCGTCAGTTAACAGTTCCCAGGTGGCATGAGTACAGCTTAGTCCGCTGACTTGACACTGTCACTTCGCCTCAAGTGTGTTCCCACTGTTCTTAGATTACTACCCTACCACGGCTCTACTGAGTCGTGCAAACAGGTAGTAGTTGGGTGCAGTCCCTAAGCACTTGGAGGCAGTGACGGTTAGATAGGATTCGTCTCTCCCAGTATTGGGAGGTTATATCATGCTGTGTCTAGGAGAGCCATTACACATTGTCGTCTCTGGCCAGGGCAAGTGAGAATTGCTGGTAGGTTTTCCAGTAGATTCGCAGGGTGTTTTGGGTTACACTCCGACACGACTTGTACCGCTATTAGAGGACTGATGTTTACCGCCCCCCTAGGCCCGCCATGCGATATTCTCAGACTAACAGACCGGACTGTACGGAGATTATCACATTCAGGCTTAGTAGGAGTTAGGATGGGTTCACCTCATCAGTCTTCTTGTCGGCATCTACCTGGGGACCGTTACGTACAGCTAGTACCGCTTGCGGCCTGTGGTTAAACCCACTGCCAGCGTAGTGTCGAGCCTTTAGAGTCCCATACAGAGGGTAACTCGCCTTGGGCAAAACTGAGTAGAGGTCGCATGGTTTTGCGACAGGGTTCGTTCACATCCGCGCACTTGTGCACGTTTGGTGTCCGGACAGTTATTACTAGCGGGCTTTGGTTTAAGCCAGATCCTAGTACTTGTTTTGGGATTGGTTTTGTCTCAGTGTATTCGTGTTCCTTGGAACACGGATGCAGGTGTGTATGCACAGTTGACAGAGGCAGAAGCAGAGGATTCTCATTAGGGTTGTTGACCATTTGACTTTGATTGACTTGTTGACCGTTGACTTTTTCTAAACCCTAATGAGAATGAGAAATAATATGATTAATAATATTAATTAAGGATTATTGTGTCATGGTTGAGTTGAACATTTGACTTTTGTTGACTTGTTGACTTTGTTGACCGGTTGACCATTGTTGACTTGTTGACCATCATCATTTTATTGCTATGACTTTTGTTTACTTGTTGTTCTTTACAAAATGCAATAATTGCATGAAATGATAATGGTCATTGAAACTAACCATCACAATACTTGATTATTATTATTATCATTATTATTTTGCTTTTGTGAGCATGGTTGCATTATGAGAGCTCATTCTATCATCTTCTTTCTCTCTCATGAAAAAAGCTCTCCCTCTTTCTCTCTCAAGGTTCAAGTGTTCCATGAGTTGGAAATTATGAACTTTTGAGACAAAACCACCATTACTCTTCTCTACTCATTCTAAGGTTCTAGGTTTAGCACACCAAGCACCTTAGTAGTCTCTAGTTTGAGATAGGAGCTCAAGTTCGAGGCCCTCGGGTGGATCTATCTACGGCAAAGAGGAGACGACAAAGAGAAGCCGTTCAAGCCACTACGGGGAGCTAGCAAGGAGGTGAACCACCAAAAGAAGAGAAGGAGTTCAAGACCTAGGTATAACCATTCTACATAGTAGCTAAAACTTGTAGTATTTTTGTTAGTTCTTGTTTAGCAAACGATCCTCTTTGAACGGTCCATGTTGCCTAGTTAGGAAAATTTTTCGTTTTACCTATTCCGCCTCCCCGAAATGACCGGGGTGGGTAACGGTTCATACCATAATATTGCATTATTATATTCCCCATTCTTATTCATTTTATAAATAAACAGGTGCTTTTGACGCATGTCTGCTACATATTACAGGTTACAGGTTTTTGGATCTAAACAGTGAAAATAATGAAAAGACAATGCAAAAGTGAGACTACGAATGATAAATGGTGAAATCGTGATCGCGCCTACATTTTGAGGAACAATGAAGAACAATGAACAACAGTTCACCGAGCATAAAGGCAGCAATACGAAGAAACAGTAAAAGTCCACTACAATGTTCACTGGAAAGATCTGGAAGAGAACGAAACACTAATCTGCAAAAAGACCTGAAGAAATAAGAAGACAAGAATGACAAGAGCCATCCCACAAAGAGCCCAACTCCTTAGTTTGGCCGCGGAACCGCGGCCAAACCCAGGCCGGGGCCGCGGTTCCGCGACCGTATAACGCAATGATGAGCTGGAAATTTTACTATATTTTGTGGCGGCTTTGACTAGTCTACCTAGGGCTATTTTGGTAAATGCAGACATGCGAATCAATTGTAACATAGGGTTTCCTATCCTCTATAAATAGGAACTCTAAATCTTGTATTAGGGTATGCCTCCCTATGTCTCTTTCTATGAATAAAATTTAGAATTCTTTTGGAGAGCATCGGTGCCACTTTTCATTTCATGAATTCATATCTGACAACCCTGTGTTGATGTTTGGAGAGAGCTATCTGTAAGTAGTTTTATTTAATTGCTCTAGTTTAGATTTTAATTCCTTACCTTAGATGTTAGCTTTGGGGAAGGCTTTTGAGAGATGAGATCTCTCACCCCTTTCTTACCCATCACATATAATCAATAGGACTCCATGCATACACGCACACACCGCGCCCTACGGCACCCTATCCCTTGAGGTAGCGGTGATACCGTAGTATAAAGGCCCGGTTGTGGTGTTTTCCATGGAGGTTAGGGTAAGGATTGATAAAGGAAGTGTAAGAACCTAGAGGAAGGAACACCTTACCGAATGGATCTAATCTCCTTTATTGATAATTACCATAACTCCTCTTAGATCTTCATTTGGGTATAGAAAGCGTTGAGATTTATTTACATTTCCAAACCATTCCTAAACCTAACCCTAGCAAAATTCAGATCTAGGTAATCTTAGTATAGATAGATTTAGTTTTAGATTTAATAAATCAATCCGAACATCCATCGGAATTAACTCGTTTGAGCGATTAGGAAATTCACAATATCCCTGTGGACCGACCCGTATTCACCGGCTAGCTACCAAGCGACGCCGTTCTTGATTGCGGTACTAGATATTTTTGAGATCAATCAAATGGCGCCGTTGCCGGGGATGGCGTAGTATTTCCTTTTTGCAATTTCGGGTTAATCTAAATTAAAAAAATCATAAAAACTGAAAAATCAAAAAAAAATATAAAAATTTATCATTTTGTTATTTTGTGAAGGGTATCTTTGTTTGAATTTTGCAGGATCTACAATCAAGTTCGGATCTGGAAATCTCCAGAGATCAAAACAGCAAATATCAAATCCGAACAAACAGAGAAATATCACAACAGATAACAGAAGAAATTTGGAGGACCGAGTCAACAAGAAGAACCGCGGAGATCTGGTGACAAAAAAAAAACCCTGCCGAAGCGACCAACCGACGGCGGATCCACGGTCGGAGGGGCTATTCACGGCGGTTCCGCGGTGGAGGTGACGGATCGGTTCCCCAAAAAAGGCTGAAGCACGGTTAAAAAAAAAACCCAGTAAGTCTTCTGATCTCCTCCTCTGCAAATCTCTAATATATCTTCTGAAAAATCTCCTGCAGGATTCTTTGCGCTTTAAAAATCTCCCCCCTTCTCAATAACAAATCTTGTGCAGGATTCTTTGCGCCGCGCATAAAATAAAAAGATTTGATTGCAGTGATTTACTGTTTTGCATATCTTTAATCGGACTTAAATGGGCTTTTGACCAATTCAGATTGGGTGGGATTTCATCACCCTTCCCAGGACCCCAGAAATCATATAAGGTATTTGCATTGACCAATCTTTAATTAAAAAATACTAGACTCAGCCCTAAGGATTTTGAGCTCAATAGGACAGAGGACTAGTTATACACATCGACCGTTTATCCTAACCTGACTTTGCGGTGTCTAGGCAAGTGTGTCAAAGGCTAGTGGTTATTAATTAAGCCCACTACTGTGGTTCCTTCCCACTTACCTGGCCGCAATTGGCGGTGAAGAGGCAGTTTGAGGTCCTATCTCTAGCCCTTTGGAACAGTTAGGAGCTGTCTAGCTGACCTAGGTGACCCTAGATCTAGGCCTGATTGTGCATTTTTGGTTGATCGAAAGTGTGTCTTAGCCCTTTATCAAAAAAATTTTTTTTGCAAATAGTTCCAAATAAAAAAAAGGGGAAAAAGGAAAAAAAAAATTTTAACAAAACTTGCAAAGTTTGCCGCTAAGAAATCCTTGCACCACCTACCTTCTTTCTCTTCTCTTTCTTCTATCATGGGTACCCCACATCATAAATCTCTTGCCGAACTTTGGTATCCCGAACCTAACTTTGCCTCGTACGTCAATTGCTTCGGTCGATTTAAGGAAAATCCCTCCATGCCCAAAATTTCTTTGAAAGATCAAATAGAAGCGTCTAGGAGAAACAGTTCGACTTTGCAACCCACTTTGTGTCAACCATGTCAACCTTCACCACCTTCATATGTTGATACCACTTTTTCAAGTCCTGCTGTAACTCCTAAACTGATGTCCATTGCTGAGCATATTGCTCAATCTCGTAGCCGATCTTTCACCGCTCTCCACTCATCTAGTTCTAGGGATCCACAAGACTATTCACCTTTTTATCCACATGTTGACCCTACCCCTATCCAACCACCCACTTCCTACCAGTCCTACCCGACTTTCCCACCGTCACTAGACATTGTTTCTATACAGCCTTTTGGGAGTTTCACATATCCAAACAATTTCGAATCTTTTACCGAAACCCCCTTACAACCCATGTCTAGTTTGGAATAGTCGTTGGAAGCTTATATTGCAGCAACAAACAAAATGACTAGGAATGTGGAAGCGTCTATGGCCGCCCTTATGCAACCTAGTGAACCGGCAGCTAGTTTCCAACTAGCTTCAAATTTTTCAATGTATGAGGAGGCGGTTGGACAGAGGGAAAATTTGAGAGGAGCGAGTGAGTTTTACACATTTTCAAATCAAACCTACCCATATCCAATTGAAACCCACAACTCCTGTTTTCCATCGATTGTCCGAAAAGATTCACAAGTTGAATATAGAACAAATAAAAACGAGTTGTGTGACTTTGTAGTTCTTGATTTGCTAGATTGTGAAGAACCCCTTTCGAGTGAAACCGCACTTAACCCTTTCGATCTTTACACCTCCAATCTAGAACCTGAATTGATAAATATCCATGCTTTTGATGAGGTGTCAGAAAAAATTGATTTTCACTTGATTGAGGATATAGACGCGGGGAATATTTTGGATGATGAACCAGTAAATTTGATTGCAATTTTATGTCCAATTCATCATCCCGAGTCATTAGATGTTTCTCCCGAACTTCATATGCGTCTTGATTTTGATGATAATGGCATGGATGAGTTAAATATTGAGGATAGTACTGAGAATAGTATTGAGGATAATATTGAGGTTGAACCATTTTTGTTTGATGTGTCGGATTTTCCAATTCATCCTCCTGAACCTTTAACTGCTATATCACCCTCCCTCCTTTCCATCGCTCCGACCACGCACAAGATCATGCTTGATAACTGTGAGCTTGAAAATTTTTCCTTTGAATCTGACACAGTTCTCACAGCTGATAACACTTACGAGTGTTTCACTTTTTCGGATGATGTTGATGCCTCAACGCCTGAGTTTGAGTCCTTTGAATTTTCAGATGAGTTAGTTGAACCATCAGACTCGGTTGCTTACAGTTGTTTCGAACCATTGATGGAATTTTTCAAGTTCGAGACAGTTTACTACGGTGAGAATGAGACTATCCCTAATTCACTCCCTTTCGTCCTTCCTATCGTTCCGACCGTGCAAGAGACCGTTACGCTCTCATCTCCTATACCAAGTTCGACGTGCCCATGCTTTCTTGCGAATCTTGAAGGATTTGACCCTATTTCTCGACAGGTTGATAGATTAGCACAATCACTTTTAACACATCGGTCATCACAAATTGCGCTAATTTATTCGCTCAAACCCTCAAGATCGTACTCCACTTCTTTCTCTTTTCCGCCATTCTTCTCCCCCACCGAGACCATATTCTATCTTTCTTCCCACACGGTCTCGTGTGCTTCTCATTTCCTTTCTTTCCACTCCATTATTTCACCAACTCGACCATTACCACGAAAAGATTTTTGAATGGTTGGTGCTAACCTTTGGCTTGTGTAAGGCCAAGCTTAAGTTTGGGGGGAACCTTGCTGTATATATATTTTTGTTTTTCTTTTAACAATAAAAATAAAAAAAATTTAAAAATAAAAATAAAATGTAAATAAATAAACAGGGGAGTGCCGCGATTTTGACCCTCTTGGTGTAACATGACAGTGAGGACACTGTCAAGTTTAAGTTTGGGGGTATGCTCAGTAAGTCTTCTTCCTTCGCATTCATATGTATATTTTTGCATTTGCATACTTATTTTTAAAACCCATAAAAATTGAAAATTATAAAAATTATTGTATTCAATTTTGGCTAATTGACTTGAGTTTGACAAATAGGTTAACTGGCTAGGAACAACTAGATCTTAGACTTAGTAAATTAAAAACCCTAAAAATAACCTCCCTTAAAGTTTAACGGTAGAAAGTATATGTCTTTGTAGCTTATTTAGAAATAGGCAAATTTTGAGTTCAGTTCTTGGGCTAAATTGAAACAAAGGAAAAGTATTGATGTTCTTATTAGAGTATAAGTTTGAAAGATAATTCCTACCTTAAGTCTAGATTCTGAAAATGTATACCCTACGAATTGCACAATCACGCACCTTGAAACTTGGAATAGTAGAAGAGACATTGAAATGCTCTGGTCTAAAGTCCATAGTACGAAGAAAAGAAAAGAAAAATATATAAGTGTGAATAAAGAATAAAAAAAAATGAACACTGGTTTTTATGATTACTTGAGGCTGGAAAAATAGAAAAAATATTTAGCGAGAGTGCTTCATCACCTAGTGCTTTAGACCAACTGGTTTGGGAGTCACTGCTAAAGTCTTGGGTGTTACAAGACTAGGAAGTACGCTTTAAAGTGCAAACGCATTTTTGTAATCGGTAATTGGTACCTCAAGAAGTATTAACGGTCGTATGAAGGATGTGTAAGCAAAATTCATTTAAAAATTCACCAATTAATAAGTACTTTGGACAATGGACGAGAGTATGATTGCTTGATTTGAATTTCCAAGCGTATGGGTGATTTAAACACACACGTGGGGATATGTGATTGGAGTTTAGATGAGAGAAAGGAGTGAAGAATAGAACTTGTATTTTTAGTAGAGTTGATAAAAAATTCCTAAGTGGAGATGGAACCCTAGAAGGAAAACTTAAGAGATGCCGAAAGCTAAGTAGGTCTGCAGGATATATATAATCTTAAGTTAAATGATGAGAAAGTGTGAAGAATATGGGTGGATGATTTATGAGTCGACGATAATGGAATTCCTTGTTAGAAAACCTAATTGGAGAACAAAAGTCGAAAGGCCGAATTGATAGGATTTTGTGGGTAGTATCCGCTGAAAACCCTCAGGAGACAACACTCCTCCTACTAGGGACACCTAGAGGTTTAACGGCTTGTTGCACGTGCTCAGTGCAATCGCGTTTCCCTACGAAAGTGCGGTTAGGTTTTTTTAGAGAATAAAAAAATAAGTTTGCTCGAGGATGAGCAAAAGATAAGTTTAGGGGTATTTGTTCATACCATAATATTGCATTATTATATTCCCCATTCTTATTCGTTTTATAAATAAACAGGTGCTTTTGACGCATGTCTGATACATATTACAGGTTACAGGTTTTTGGATCTAAACAGTGAAAATAATGAAAAGACAATGCAAAAGTGAGACTACGAATGATAAATGGTGAAATCGTGATCGCGCCTACATTTTGAGGAACAATGAAGAACAATGAACAAAAGTTCACCGAGCATAAAGGCAGTGACATGAAGAAACAGTAAAAGTCCACTACAATGTTCACTGGAAAGATTTGGAAGAGAACGAGACACCAATCTGCAAAAAGACCTGAAGAAATAAGAAGACAAGAATGACAAGAGCCATCCCACAAAATTACAGAGCCCAACTCCCTAGTTTGGCCGCGGAACCGCGGCCAAACCCAGGCTGGGGCCGCGGTTCCGCGGCCGTATAACGCAATGATGAGTTGGAAATTTTACTATATTTTGTGGCGGCTTTGACTAGTCTACCTAGGGCTATTTTGGTAAATGCAGACATGCGAATCAATTGTAACCTAGGGTTTCCTATCCTCTATAAATAGGAACTCTAAATCTTGTATTAGGGTATGCCTCCCTATGCCTCTTTCTATGAATAAAATTTAGAATTCTTTTGGACAGTATCGGTGCCTCTTTTCATTTCATGAATTCAGATCTGACAACCCTGTGTTGATGTTTGGAGAGAGCCATCTGTAAGTAGTTTTATTTAATTGCTCTAGTTTAGATTTTAATTCCTTACCTTAGATGTTAGCTTTGGGGAAGGCTTTTGAGAGATGAGATCTCTCACCCCTTTCTTACCCATCACATATAATCAATAAGACTCCATGCATACACGCACACACCGCGCCCTACGACACCCTATCCCTCGAGGTAGCGGTGATACCGTAGTATAAAGGCCCGGTTGTGGTGTTTTCCATGGAGGTTAAAGTAAGGATTGATAAAGGAAGGACAAGAACCTAGAGGAAGGAACACCTTCCCGAATGGATCTAATCCCCTTTATTGATAATTACCATAACTCCTCTTAGATCTTCATTTGGGTATAGAAAGCGTTGAGATTTATTTACATTTCCAAACCATTCCTAAACCTAACCCTAGCAAGATTCAGATCTAGGTAATCTTAGTATAGATAGATTTAGTTTTAGATTTAATAAATCAATCCGAACACCCATCGGAATTAACTCGTTTGAGCGATTAGGAAATTCACAACATCCCTGTGGACCGACCCGTATTCACCGGCTAGCTACCAAGCGACGCTGTTCTTGATTGCGGTACTAGATATTTTTGAGATCAATCAGTAACGTGGACCTAACACATGTTACACTACATCTCATCGGTAATTGACATGTGATGTACACACTTAGAACTTGCCATGTCATATATAATTTTTTGCACACCGTAAGAATCATTAATAATGGTTATTATGAACCATTTTTATTATTTTGACACATATCATGTATCACTTTCATTTGCTATTACTTGTATCATAAGACATATTGGATTATGAGGTTTTCTTGTTTTGAGTTTTATGCACTACTGGTTATATTCGACGGTTCTCCGTGTTTATGTGATATGTCCACCATGAGTTGTTGTTTTTATGATTTGGTTTTATTCCGAACCGAGTGGGGGAGCTATACGGTTGTGGATTTTTACGTCATCCGGGTTGAGTGGGGGAGTATACCGTCGGATCCATGGTGGACCCGGTCGAGACCGAGGGGCAGGAAAGCCGCATTAGAGATGGAGAGCCTAGCGAGGATACTCGATACCGGAGATAGTTGTGAAACACGGCGGATATCTGGAGGATACCGACTGATGTTGCTGATTAACAGGATCGTTCGGGGAACGATGGCTACGAAAACTGAAGGTTTGTGTCGGTATTGGACACGGGAAAAATTGAGGATCATTTCTGTGACCAATATTTCAAAATACTTGTTAAGCATTCTGTTTAGTTTTATACAGTCATTATAGTTACATATTCATATTTCATATGTCATCATATATCATGCTTATCTGATGCATAGTTGCAGTCATTATTTATTTATGCTTATAATGTCAACTATTGGATGTTCGTTTATTCACTGAGTTGGCAACTCTCCCCCGTTGTGCCTTAATTCCTTGCAGGAGACGCGTGGACACATATCAGCACTGCGGACACACTTATCATCTTTTATCGCTTGTCTTGCTAGGTGGGTTACATATGCAGTAACTGCCTCTTTTTGGTATATATATTTTGGATCTAGTATAACTCCATCAGACCTTGTATATTTGGCTTAGAACGATGCATACTTGTATATATTTGGATTCGATTGAGTGAGATCAACTAGTTATGTTAGTTTATGCTTTCTTTACTTTATGCATGTGATTCTTCGCTTTTAAGCATCATATTGTTATTGCACGGGTTGTTTCCGCCGTTTGGCGTTGATTTTGCTCCCAAGTAGGGATGCCACTTATTTGATGTTTATATCACTGCTTTTATTAAAAATTACAAAGGAGGTGTTGTCAAAATTTTCAATACTAAAATCAGTTATTTAAATTTCATTTCTTAAAACCACTCGACATGCTACCTTATCCTTTTTAATTTTAAAACTGTACTTTCTTAATTCCGCAAACAGGTTTTTGATCTTGGTTTTCTGGCTTACTCGGATTGTGTCGGCATCTTTAGATGTCAAACAATCTAAGTGCCAGTCACGCGCCAAATTCGGTTCGTGATATTTTTACTCCCTGCTTTTTATTGCGAGTTGCCCAAACATTTTAGCCTTTTTTATATGCATATTTTTTGCTCGCTGATTTTTGTCACGAGTTGGGAACTTGGTCCTGATACCCATTGTGGCATCAGCATCGCTGCAACTAGAATATTGCCATAAGCGAATCATCATTTGCCATGAGAAGACTTGAAATTTGATACCTATTTAGGCATTAGTATCGCTTCAACTGGGATATTGCTAGGAGGGAATCATCATTTGCCTTTGTTAATTTGGACAAAAGTGTCTTTGTTAGGGTTTGCTAGCGCCCTGGCTGTCGACCGCGGCCGATGCGGAACAAAAATGGTGTTTTAAAAAAAAACTTTGGCGCTATAAACCCGTCCTAGAATCGATCCATAAACCTAAAACTAGCTAACTACAAAGAGCTTATCTACTGTGATAGAAGCGTTATACTGAATGATTCGTGTTCTTCAGTCTTCTACCATCTTCCTTAGCTTCTAGAGGTTTACACGATCGAGCTTGACCGTTGGTCTTCCTTCATCGAAGATGATCCACTTGAGGGATGTAGCTCATGGCTCTTTCTCCACACTAAGAATCTAGTGAAGCAACTAAGAACTCTAGGTATCTAATTTAGAGTGCTTAGGAATGTAGTGAGTGGCTCTAAGTGTTTATCTATCTCTATTCTACCCTTGTTTCTCAACACATGAGATGGTAGGGTAGAAGAAAAGATGAAGGAGGAGGAGCTCAAGAAAAGTAGTGAAGAGAGCAAACAAAATGGTGAGAGTGTTTTTCAAATGGCCATCCATCATGTGAGAGAAAATATGAAGCAAGGTTTTGTAAAACCATTTTCCAAATATAATATAGCAACCATACTTGAATAGTTAGTACAAATGAATTAATAATTCATTTTTCAACACTATTCAAGTATGGTTCTCACCATTCTCTCTTCATCACCTTTATACCTCATTTCCATTTAAATTAATAAATCGATAAACTAAAATGAGGTGTCCACCTTCCAGAATGTTTTCCGTATAAATACGGATTACACTCAACTGTATATACATACCTGTATTCATACCAAAATACGAATACAAAAGAGATAGAATAACACAAATAGCATAATACTAAAATATACATATCGAAGTATATATACGTAAATTATTAAATCAATACCTGATTTAATAATCTGGCTCAATCCCGAGCCGGCTAGTATCATCAACCATCCGATCGAAAGTCCGGGTAACTAGTATAATCATTCGATCAGATCCCTACACATATCAAAATATGGCTACTATATCATTTCTCCTGAACCAAGGAAACCTTTTGTGTGGGACTCTAAAGATTCGTCAATACGCTGGCAGCAGGTTTAACCACAAGCACATCAGTGGCACTAGCTGTATGTAACGGCTACCCAGGTATTGAGCGAAAGGAAGACCGATGAGCAAACTCATCCGAACCCTTACTGAGCCTGTCTGTGACAATCTTCATACAGTCCAGTCTGTTCATCTAAGAGTATCGCAGATCGGGTCTAGGGGGTGGATAAAGTCAAACCCCTAATAACGCGATATTTCGTGTCGGTGTGAAGCCCATCACCCACTGATAAACTACTGATCTAAATCGATAATTCTCATCTACCTTGGCTAAGGATTTCTGGTGATGGCCACCCGTGCACAACGCGACATCAATCCCCAATACCGGGAGAGGCGAATCCCCGACGATCTGCTCACTGCCTCTATGTGGCTCGGGACTGTACCTAAATTAAACCTTTTTGCAAGACTCCGTTGAGCCATGGTAGGGTACTAATCAAAGCACAGTAAGAACTCACACGATACAAATGACGATATCAGGTCGACAGACTAACCTGTACCCATGTCACCTAAGAACTGCTATCTGACAATAGGTATAATACCATTTAGCATGTTCCCGGCGAGTCCATCCAGTGTAACTCATAACCCAATGAGCACCTGTATACTATCTTAGGTGACTAACTGACACCAATGGCTTGTGAGACCGGCCACCGCCCCTCGTCGGGGTCTCGAAAAGTATACATTAGTTTACTCCGGAGTATCGATGCCCAGTCTCGATACTCCCTCGACTAGGGACATTTATGGATGTGCTTATAGATCACCCAGCTCCTACGTATATGATCGCCATCATAATGCTGGTAGTCAAGCAAGAATCCTATGGGCTCTATCAACATGTAATAGTGATCTGTAATACCATATAATGCATGTGCATGATGATAGAAACAAACTAGATAGCATACTATCATTTTGAGTAAGACTGCTCTACCCGTATATGACCTCCCTCAATCATCACAATCACATACCTGCGATTACAATAATTGACTTGAGGGCACTATATCCAACAGGCTTAGCAAACAGGGTTAGTATCCTGTCGACTAAGATTTTTTGACTTTATGAGCCGTAAGGGTCTCATAAAGGTGTTTCTTCTTACGAGTTGTGAGGATCTCGTAGGTGTTTTTTCTCCTTAGGAATCGTGGGGATTCCTGGTTGATATTTTCTCTTGTAAGTCGTAAGGATCTTCCAAGAGTATTTTCTCCTTATAAGTCGAGAGGACTTATAAGTGCCGTTCACCATATGGAGACATTTCTCGTCATTGGTGGAACTTGGTGGGGGATATATTTATTTATACCCATGGATTGTATATAAGGGTCAATACAGGACCGCCTGTAAGGCAAAAAGGTTTTTGATGGATTAAGAACAAGCTTAGATCTCTGTAACTTAAGGCTTTTGAATCCCATGAGCCATGAGGGTCTCATTAGGGGAAATTCTCCTTACGAGTCGTGAGGATCTCGTAAGTGTAATTTCTCCTTAAGAATCGTGGGGACCCCTAAGTGTGTTGCTCCTTTGTGAGTTGTAAGGACCTCACACAGGTGTTTTTTTTACGAGATCGCGTCTTTTCGGGTTTTCGCGAAGCTTGCTGGCAGTCCTGCTATTTTTTGTCACGGCGCCTTTTCGGGTTTTCATCCACACCCATTTCGCTTATAAACATACCATTTTTTTACGATGGAATTTCCGAGAGTAGTTTCGCCACAGGTGCCCATCTGTTTTTCGGTGGGACTTGAGGGTGGCTCCATTGCTGGAGTAGTTGTGCAACCAATAGGACTTAAGTTGCAACCTTTGCTGCTAGGACTTTGATTGCAATATAAATCTCAAGAGAGCATATCGCCCTATTTAGGGCAATGCGCTAGTTTAGGGACGTTTTGGTCCATTATTGCCATGTTTGAGGTGAATTTTTAGTTTAAGAACTTTTCGGTCCATCATTCACATTTTGGGGAAGAATATTAGTTTTTAAGGATATCATGGTCCATTGTTAGTTTATGGACATCTCGGTCCATTGTAAGTATAGGTACATCTTGGTCCATTGTCGCTATGTTTGAGGCGAAGTTTTTTTTTGGATACTAATTTCAGAGTTCTGCTCATGAAGATAGCGAGCGGACACAAGTGTCGTCATCTATCATTGACCTAAGTTGCAACTCATCAAGCATAGCATTTTTTGAGGAATCGGCCGTTTATTGGCCGGAAGGGTCTTTCGCCATGCATATCCATGAGCAGGTGGGCTCTACTTTAATAGACTTTGTCTATAATGTACGGGCCTTCATAGTTCGACTCAAATTTCCCCCATTTTGCACGATTGGGGATCATTAGTCTTTTGATGACTAGTACGGTTCGCCATGGCGGAATTTTCTCGGCCTGGTCAGTTTTTCGTATGACCGCGTCATCTTTCCTTTATAAGTCTCCAGATTTTGATATGCTATAAGGAGGGTTTCATCGAGGGCGTTGAACTCCTTAAGCCTAGGATGCGCATTTTCTTCATCTGTCAGCTCGTATCGAACTACTACTCGTAGAGAGGGGAGTTCTATTTCCAGCAGGAGCACTGCTTCTGTACCGAAAACCAACACGTATGGTGTTATATTCGTGATTGTCTTGAACGTTGTTCAGTACGCCCAGAGAGCTTCATGCAGCCTTTCGTGCCAGACCTTTTTGTTTCTTGACACTGTTTTCTTTATAATCTTTATCAAGGTCTTGTTGAAAGCTTCAGCCGGACCGTTGGCCTGAGAATTATAGACTGAAGAGTATCTCTAATCTATTTTATATTGTTGTGCGAATCGGCTTATTTTATGGCTTCTATAAGCTGGCCCATTATTCGAGATAATTCATCGCGGAGTGCCGAACCGATAGATGACATGGGTTTTGAAGAAATGGAGGATATTCTCCATCTTCATCTCCCTTAGTAGTATTGCTTCTACCCACTTAGAGAAGTAGTCGGTCCTTGCCAATATAAACCAATGTCCTTTGGACGATGCCGGTTCAATGGGGCCAATTATATCGGTTCCCTATATTTCGAACGGCCAACTAACTACTGTTGGGTGTAGAGGATTTGGATGTTGGTGGATGAAGTCCCCATGAATTTGGTACGAGTGATACTGCTTCGCATATTCGAGGCAGTCCTGAATCATTGTGGGCCAATAGTAACCCATTCTTTTTATCTTCAGCTTCATCTTTGGCCCGGCTTGATGCAAACCGCAGAGTCCGTCGTGAGTTTCTTGAACGAATTTCTTTGCTTCCTCCGACCCTTGGCATCTTAGCCACAGGCATTCGAACGATCTCTTATATAGAGTATCATTGACGAAGGCAAAAGACAAAGCTCGTTTCATGAACAGATATCTAGACAATGCATTTTTGGGCGTTCGTTGGGATTTGAAGTAGTCTATGAAGACTTCCCTCCAATCCTTGAACTTTTCTTCGTTCTCTATTTGAAGGGATACTTGTTCATTCGTTTCTTTTCCTTCGGATGGCACTATTAGGTCTTCTGAATATATATCCGTTGGCGCAAGAATCCTGCGGCTTTGCACAATGATCTTTATGTCATAAAGGTCTTCATCGGCCAATTCTTTAGCCAATTTGGCCAATGCATCTGGTTTACTGTTTTCCGCTCGTGGTATATTTTCTAGGGTGTAGGAATGGATTTGTGTCAGCAGTTGCTACACACTTTTGCCATACTTTATCAGCTCTGTTTTGCATGTCTGATAGTCGCCATTTACTTGGTTAGCGATCAGCTAGGAGTCTCCGTATATGAGGAGGTCTTTGATTCCCATGTCGATAGCGATCTCTAGACCTGCTATCAAAGCTTCATATTCAGCCTCGTTATTAGTCCCCGGCTTTGTTAAAGAGAGGGCGTAACGCAATATCCCTCCTTGCGGAGTCACGAAGATAAGGCCCACCCCGGCTTTGATTATAAGGGTGTTTCGCTTTCGTTGCTTCATGGAAGATGCTCCATCGAAGTAGAGTTCCCCTTGGGAATCAATTTCTTCTTTCTCTTTTTCGATTGCATCGAACACATGTTCATCTAGCAATTCGCAATTTAACGGAGAGTCGGCTGGTATCGGATGCTCCGCAAGAAAGTCAGCTATGACATGACCTTTTACTGCTCTAAGGGGTCGATACGTCACTGAGAACTCCATCAGGAGGAAGGCCTATTTGGCAAGCCTTCCTGTTAGTATGGCCTTTGACATTAGATATTTGAGAGGATCCACCTTTGATATAAGATGGATCTCGTGTGCCAAGGCGTAGTGAGCTTTGTTATTACGAAGATTAGTGCCAGGCAATGCTTTTCGATGAGGGAATAGTTGTTTTCTGCCCCCAGGAGAACTCGACTCAAATAGTATAAAGCTCTCTCCTTTCCTTGATCATTCTCTTGCGCCCACAATGCTCCTAGAGAACCCTCAAGGACTGTTGTATATAGGATAAGGTGTTTTCCGTTAACCAGAGCAGTCGGTACCGGCGGATTTTGCAGGTATTGCTTGATTTCATCCAGTGCGTTTTGGCACTTTTGATTCCAGACGAACGAGGTCCCCTTTTTCATCAAATGACTTTAGAGATGACATTTTCCGGATAGGTGAGCTATGAACTGCTGGATATATGCGAGCTTTCCATGGAGAGACCGTAGTTGTTTGAGGGTCCTTGGCGTGAGCATTTCCATAATCATCTTGATCTTTTAAGGATCGATTTCGATACCCCAGCGGCGTATGATGAATCCTAGGAATTTGCCTAAGGAGATTCCAAACGCGCATTTTAGAGGATTCATCTTCAGATTATACTTCTGAAGGCGTCGGAACACTATTTTTAGATGTTCCCAATGTTCCTCGTGAGATTTGCTCTTCACTACAAGGTCGTCGATATAGCATTCGACGATCTTGTGTATAAGGTCATCAAAGATCTTTGTCATGGCCCTTTGGTAGGTAGCGCCAGCATTCTTCAAACCGAAGGGCATCACCTTATAACAGAATATGCCCAGTGGGGTCCGAAAGGCGGTATGCTTTTGGTCTTCTGGATGCATTTTTATTTGGTTGTATTCTGAAGGTCCATCCATGAAGGAGAAGACCTCATGGGTAGACGTGTTATTGATCATAAGCTCGGTAACAGGTATTGGGAAATTATCCTTCAGGAAAGCTTTGTTGAGGTCCCGAAAGTCCACGCAGATGCATACCGTCCTATATTTCTTCATCACTGGAACGATTTTGGCGATCCAGTCAGGATATTAGACTTCTTGGATGAAGAGGGAGTCAATTAGTTTCTTGATTTCAGCGTTGATACTCATCTCAAGTTCAAGTTGCATCTTTCTTGGCGCATGTTTGATTGGCTTTATACCTGGCGATATAGCCGGTTTATGTACTGCCACCTTTAGATCTAGACCCGGCATTTCAGAGTAGTTCCAGGAGAAACAATATTTATACCGCATGAGCATGTCTTTTAACTGGCCACCTGCTTTTTAGATAGCAGTTCACTGATGACCGTTGGTCTCGGATCATTTTCCGTCCCTAAGTCAATTTTTCTTAGGTTGTCCATCGTGGTATGTATCCCATCTTCCTGCTCTTTTGGTTCTGGTGAAAACTCTGAGATCACCCCTTCCTCTTCTTCATTTGCGAAGCACATATGGAGGTCATCCATAGTCTCATACCCTCCCTCTTTTAAGAGTGTAATCATATAGCAGGTACGAGTTCGCTTCCATTCTTGATGTTGAGCGAGTCCTATCCTCACGGTATAGGACCTCTTTGGCTCATGTTTTTGCGGTGGGGTTACCCTCCAGCTGTCGGATAAAGCGAATCTGCCTTATTGATACTGGTCTTCTACCCAGTCTTTGAAGGTGAAGCAGTCTTCAAGGGGATGACCTATTACTCGGTGATAGAAGAAATAATCTGGGTGATGGACCTGTTAGGTTATGTCAGCGTCTTGGCTATCAAACCGTGGCCGATTGCGGAACAAAAATTTTCAAAACTGGCGCTAGAACAACCTGAAATACGGATCGACCATAAACCCTAGACAAGAAAACTTAAAAGGAGTAAGAATGGTTATACCAAATGATCCGTGTCCTTCGGTCTTTAACCATCATTCTAAGCTCCTAGAGGCCTCCAAAATGAAGCTTAATCTCCGGTCTCCCTCCATCGAAGATGATCCACCTGAGCATTTTTATTCCGAGCTCCTACCTAATTTTCCGAGGTAACTAGGGTACCTAGATCGCTAAACTATATAGCCTAGAGGATGTAAAGTGTAGTGATGGATTAATTTGTCTTCAAACACCCTAGGTTTCTCAACACATGAGACTTGAAGGGTGGAGGTAGAAGAAGAAGCTTGAGGATGAGAGTGTGAGGCAACTCAAGAAAAATGGCTAAGTGTTTTTTGTGTTATGTTGTGAGTAATAATGAAGCATCCAAATAAATATCTCAAGTATTAAAAATATCTTAAGTTCTCAAAATATCTTAAGTCTCCAAAATATCTCACAACAAAACAAAATATCAAGCATGCTTGAATAGTAACCATAAGTCACTACAAAGCCATGATACAATAAATGCATACAACACCTCATCCTCTCCACCTCATTAACCATTTAATCCTAAATGGTTAAAACTAAATGAGGTGGTATCTTCTAGAAGCACCTTGTAAGAAATTACAAGAATACCCCTCATCTGTATATATATACCCGTATTCGTATTCCGAAAAATACGAATACAAAGAGACGAAATAATCCAACAATATATTACTAGAATCCGTCTTAAACCAAAGCCCACTAGTATTATCCTTCCGAATCATGATACATGCACAACTGCACGTATATGATCGAACCCTGCCGTTAAACCATACGGCCTCTACATCGTTTCGTCTGAAGCAGGGAAACCCTCTGTGTGGGACTCTAGAGACTCGTTAATACGCTAACAGTGGGTTTAACCACAAGCACATCAGCGGCACTAGCTGTATATAACGGCTATCCAGTTATTGAGCGAAAGGAAAGCCGACGAGCAAACTCATTTTTACCCCTACTGAGCCTGTTCGTGACAAAATCCATACAGTCCGGTTTGTTTGTCTAAGAGTATCGCATATCGAGTCTAGAGGGTGGATAAAGTCAGACCCCTAATAACGCGATATTTCGTGTCGGTATGAAGCCCATCACCAATTAGGAAACTACTGATCCAAATCAGAAATTCTCGACTACCTTGGACAAGGATTTCTGGTGATAGCTACCCGTGGACAACGCGACATCAACCCCCAATACTGGGAGAGATGAATCCCCGACGATCCGCTCACTGCCTCCATGTGGCTCGGGACTGTACCCAACTAAAACCTGTTTGCACGACTCTTTTGAGCCGTGGTAGGTTAGTAATCAAAGAACAATGGGAACTCACACGAGACAAATGACGATCTCAGGTCGACAGACTAAACTGTACACATGTCACTTGGGAACTGATATCTGACAATAGGTATACTACCAACTAGCAGGTTCCCGGCGAGTCCGTCTAGTGTACTCATAAGCCAATGAGCATATGTATACTATCTTAGGTGAAAAAACTAACACCAATAGCTTGTGAGACCTGGACACCGCCCCTCGTCAGGGTCTCGATCAGTATACACTAGTCTTCTCTGGAGTATCGAAGCCCAATCTCAAAACTCCCATGACAAGGGACATTTAAGGATGTGCTTACAGACCACCTAGCTTCCACGTATATGATCGCTATCATAATGCTGGTAGTCAAGAAATAATCCTATGGGCTCTATCAACATGTAATAGTGATCTGTAATACCACATAAAGCATGTACATGATGATAAAGACAAACCAGACAGCATACTATCATTTTGAGTAAGACTGTTCTATCCGTATAGGTCCCCCCCTCAATCATCGCTTTCGCGTGACTGCGATTCAATAATTGACTTGAGGGCACTATAGCCAACAATCTCTCACTTGCACTTAAGGCTAATTATTGCGGTGTTGCATACTCACAACTCGTATGATACCGAACACCCAACTTCTTTACTAATCAGTTTCGCAAAGCTCGTTTGTGAAACTTTTGTGTTCGAGAAATAGCCTTAGTAAGTGGATCCGCTCCAATGTTTCTTTCTATATCTCTCTATATCTCAACTTCGCGGAGAAAGACTATCTTCCGAAATGAGCAATACCTATCTTAGAATTTGTCTGGATATCTGATGGGACCCAGTTCACCAATGAATTCCAAATCCAACAAACTTTTTAGACTGTACCATCCACTGAATTTAATCAGTATCCTGTGCCATGCCTTCCACAGTATCCGCTTGGACCACCTGTACAACATACTGCCCCTCAAGAAGAGGGAAAACAATAACTCATACAGCCACTCTGTCATCTAGGTCACCTTAGAAGCCTGAAATGATAACCGTCTCCCGAAGGAGGCTGCCGTTACTATATCCCAAGAACATCCACTTATGTTCATAACTGCATCCCAACGTTTCTCCAGGATTGGATTAATATATATATGCTTATTGAAGCTAGTGCAAAAGCAATATCTGGTTTTGTACTTGACATCTCACGATTGACTCAATTGCCTAAGCAAGTGATATGTCAATCATGCAAATCCTTCTCCTCATCAGTCTAGAAGACATCTCTTTAGAGAGGGTGACTCCTTCACCTTCGGGTACACCACCATGCCAGGAGTCATCCATTCTAAAGCACCTTTAGAATGATATTAAAGTACCCAAATTGGGTCACTTCCTAAATATAGATCTAATAACATAGATCTAATGTCCAGAATTCCTAATATTTTATCCATATCCTATGTGGAGAAACACCTTGTGATAACCATTGTATATAACTGATCGTAGTATAGGAAGATCTCTCCCTATCAAGTGCATGTCATCCAAATATTAGTACATCATTCCCTACTACCTTCTTATCAGATCCATCTCTTGGTCTGATGAAGTCAAACTCTACGACTGTCACATAAAAAATAGATGATCTATCTCCGCTATACCTGTTTTAGTATATAAATAGACATAAGATATTTGCCCACTATACTTCCGCAGCTCCAACTGACTACAACAACCCTCTGGCAGAGTCATATACACGTGCACTTCTAAAGCTAATTTAGAATGACGTTATACGCATCCTCCTTCCAGATCTCATAGTCTAGAACAGCAGTACTGGAAAGTTTGGGTAATCAAAAACCTCCCTGTCACCGTCTTGGAGGAGACCGAAGTACATCTCGGGTGCTTGAGGTTACCCACAAAATCTGCGGAGTGGCTAATGGATCGTCGAAACCATTTGAATCCTTAGGTTCTATTAAATTTTCAGTAATCGTTTATGGTTCTGGAATCACTTCCAGTTCTACCATACTCCCACTAATGTTTTCTAATAAGAATCCATTTTACTAAAACTGGTAGCGAGTCAAGAACAATATAACTATTGATCTTCCTGATGGTAGAAAGTTAACCATCGTCAAAGCTCGAGATAACCCACAAACTGCCATTACTGAAATGTGCCTAGAGTTTTTCCAGATTCTAGTTTTAAGTATCAGCATGAAAACTCCATATACCTTAACATCGTTAAGATATGAATTCATTCTATATATCCAATATAGAAATAAAAGCACTAATTTAATTAGAACCATATTCAAAATCATGCAGCTGTTTCCAGTGCATAACAACCAAATGGAAGGGGGCCATACATCATTAATCATTCAGGAATACATCCTCGTATGAGTAAATTGAAAGACAAGCAAGTTCTCAAAACTATTACTTACAACGAAACACCAAACACAAGTATCTACATCTTTGATCACCTTGAAGAATCCTGATACTTGCAATAAATGGTTCTCTACTTTATTCTTATACCTATAACTTCTCAAAACTTGGACCCTGTATTTCAATGAAGTACTTATCTAGAACTGGAGAAGTCTTGAGTAAACAGAATATAGTATCAGTACCAACCCCTTTGTCCTAACGGACATCGGACAATATACAATACTTTGTATTAGTCCCCTGAGTTCAATAACTCAAAACCTGCGCATCGTAGGTTGAAAAATGCACTATGGCTATGAAGAATTATACCGTTGTTCAATACTCCTTACCTAATCGTCAACTGATATAGGTAAATGTGGTAGACATAATTTCAAAAAGTTATATCTCACTTTATAAAATAAACGTAAAGATATATCAGTTTGAAATCGGTGCATAATGACGGATATTCAAAACCAAATATTTACCGTCAGACAAAACCCAAGTAATTTCCTCAAATATCACCAATTACAAAGAATTCCGATATATAGAGGATCTAATCACCTAATTCCCATTATTCTACTCCCACTCACCATTTGTAATGCCATACAGATGTGAGAATAAAATCTGGTAAATACATACCCTGGAGTCTGAATCAAAATGGGAAAATAATCCCAATATCTTACTCCTACTCATCATCTGTCACGCTATACAGATGTAAGAATCAAAACTGGTAAATACATACCCTGGAGTAAGGATCTAATTGGAAAAACAATTTTCAATTAACACCTCACAGTGAAACTGAAACATGAAAATGTATCGAAGGGGTAGCCGGGTATTCCTAGTGATGCTTCTTCCACTATCCTGATTCATGACAGTAACCATATACTTCCTTACCCTCACTCCAATCCTTTTATATGTTTTTACTTCTTACCTTCTGTACACCATACTTAGGCTAATTGGTTTTCTTCCTTCCCTACCCTTCGGCACCCGCCTACGGTTCGGAAGAAGACTATCCAATAAGCATAATAGGTGTACTCTCCTATTACCAGGAGCCCTTGCACCTGAGATAAGGTAAAGAGAAAAGACAACTGAATAATCCTTATTCTGTTTCTTCAGAACCAGAAACCATCCTCGAACTGGAACAAGTTCCTTCGAGTTCGTATGTAACTGTACGATGGAATATCCAAGAAATGTGGATTTTCGTTGTGATACGGAATGTTCTAGAGAAATGAAAAGGTGATGTAGGAGTGGCAGGGGTATACGCGTTTTCTTCGTGAATGATAGTAGTCGGAATTTCCTTTGCCCTTAATCTAAACCCTTTATTATGTCTTTACTTATTACCTTCTGTACACCACACTTAGGCAAATTGGTTTTCATCCTTCCCTACCTTTCGGCACCTGCCTATGGTTTGGAAGAAGACTATCCAATAAGCGCAATAGGTGTACTCTCCTAATCCTAGAAGCTCTCGCAACCAGAGAGAAGGTAAAGGGAAAAGACAACCGAATAATCCTATTCAATTTCTTCAGAACCATAATCCATCCTCGAACTGGAACAAGTTCCTTCGAGTTCGTATGTAACTATACGATAGAATATCCAAGCAATATGGATTTTCGTAGTAATACGAAGTGTTCTGGAGAATTGCAAAGGTGATGTAGGAGTGGCAATGATATATGTTGTTCCCCTCCGAACACGGAGACGCGACCGCGCAGGTCCGTCTTGCCTGAGTTCGGGGTATATGCTAATTGGTGCTATCCGTCCACCTCTCCGAAGATGCCAAGTTGATTTATGACACCGTGTATCGAAGGTTTAAACGGATGCGGCCGATGTAGCAGACTACGTCAGATTTGTTAGTTATATGTATGCCCTAGAGGCCATTACTGTACATGAGATGTATATTGTAGTGGACTTAAATGATGGGTGTAGACGGGACATCGAAGCGTATGCAGATGGCATAAGTGTACGTTGTATTTATTTGTGATGTTTAGGTGGACTTAAATGATGGGACATTCATTAATGAGATTAATGAAAGAAAATAAACCTAAAAGATGTTGTGGAATCGAATTTCAAAAAATCAGGTAGCTCTAGTTGTTGCTTTGCATAGCGGTGTTCCTTGTAAAACATCCAGCACCTTATTCGATAAGGAAAGAGCCGAGATCCCTTCACCGGGAGTGACCTCTTTAGCAATAACTAGCAGGTGCTACAACTTTCGGTTTGTCTTTTGACTGCTTTTCTAGTTCTTGCTTTGCATAGTGGTTTTGTGAATATCCTGCACCTCATTCGACGAGGAAAGAGCCGAGATCCCTTCACCGGGAGTGACCTCTTTAGCGAAACTAGTAAAAGCCTCAAAAGCACTCCATTTTTAAAACCATTTGATTCTGCAACGAGATCAAGTTCAAAGCGTTAAAGGTTTTCTTAAAAACCATCCGCAACCCTCCGTCATTTTAGGAAGTAGAGTACTTAGTATTCGTACTGTGTTTGTTGACCATAGTCAAGGCACGGTGTACGGTAGCTAAGTGATGTCTTCCTACACAGCATATGATGCGATTAGTTAGGACAGTCATGTGACTTTGTTGACCTTAACCAAGGGTCATGTGGGTGGGTCTAATTAATCATGAAATGACGGGTAGAACTTGACTAGTGCTTATGATTTGTTGACCATAACCAAGGTCATAGGTGCTAGGGGTAAAAACCATTATCGGGAGTTTCAAATGTTGAAATTTGCAATGAGATTGCATACCTTCTATATGATAGTTGGATCCCGATACCCACTGCGAGTAATTGTTACTCCTGGGAGAGTTTTGCACTTTACAATTAGCCGATCAAGTAGGTGCCTAGAAAGGTGTCAACGGGGTTACGCCCCTGGGAAAACGAGGTTTATTTTAATTAGGTCCGTGCGAAAGAACGGGGAACCTCCCTCAAAGTACCGGCACTGGCCTGGCTGAAAGATTGGCGAACTTGTAGAGTGTAATTAATCCCGGGTAGTCTTTCCTTTTAGGGTTTGAAGGAAGATTTGATAAAAACAGTGGGAGCCATCCTGATTAGATAAAATATATAACCAATCTAATCTTGCAAGAGCGCACGCAGAGTGTCTTTTTCTCTCTCTCTCTCCAGGTAGCAACCATGTCACGCCTTAATCAAGATAATAACATAGATGTATTGACCGAACCCACTTGTTATACTGAGCTGGGGAACGTTAGTCCGGCTCCAACTTTATAATTGTTATAAGACCGAGCAGGAAATAGGGGAATACCAGGATTCCCATGCCGCCCAAACGAAGAATGTGCATGATGATGCATCTTCTTCGGGTGTGTTCATTTCAAAGAACTGTTTCTCTGTATTCTCTACGTCCTGGGTATTAGATACCGGATCAGGATCCCGCATATGTAATCTGTTACATGGGCTACAGAAAGGTAGAGAACTGAGAACGGGTGATAAGTTTCATGAGACAGAAAACGGTGCAAGTGTTCCAGCCAAGTCTGTTGGTCACTATCACCATGTATTTCCAAATACATTGATTCTGAATGAATGTTATTAGATACCGAACCTGATATACAATATCATGTCGGTCTCTTTATTTATTAAAGAAGGATATAATTTTGTATTATTGGATAGTGTTTTGCACATTTCCTATATCAAGAGTTGATCGGTTCAGGCACGTTATCTAAAAGCATAGACGTTCTAAATCAAACCACAGTTCTTAATGTACAGAACACACATAAGAGGAAGAATTCAGAAATGAATGAATCCTTCTCGAGGCATTCTAGACTAGGTCATATCTATGCGACCCGACTAACTAAGTTACATTTAGATGCATATTTAAGTCAGTTTGAATTTACATCTTGTGAAACTTGCCAGTCATGTCATAAAGATAAGATGACCATAGCTCCGTTTACTGGAAACAGAGAAAGAGTTAGTGAACTCTTGGGACTGATACATAGTGATGTATAAAGGTCCCCAGTCTACATATGCCAAGACAGGTTCTTTATACTTCATTACATTCACTAATGATCTCTCTAGATTCAGACATATGTTCCTGTTGAAACACAAGTCCGAAACTTTTGAGATAATCACCGAATATAAGTTAGAAGTAGAGAACCAAAACGGGTATAAGTATTATGTCCTTTGATGTGACCAGGGAGGAGAATACTTGAGCACGGGATTCCTGGACTATTCTAAAGGAGAATGAGATTCTCTCTCAACATTACTCCTCCGTAAACACCACAGCACAACGGTGTATCGGGGTGAAGCAATTGCACCCTATCTGATATAGTACGCTCTATGATGAGTACTACTGAGTTACCTATTTCCTTTTGGGGGTTGTGCACTTGAGAAAATGCATACCTATTGAATAGGTTTCCAATCAAATCAGTTGCCTACCACTCATATGTGATATGGAATGGGAAGAGCCCATATCTTAAGTATGTTAAGATTTGGGGATTGTCCAGCCTATGTCTGAAAGCAAAATCCGGACAAGATCGAGGCAAGGTCAGTTCTGTAGAACTGGAAAGAGTTCCTGCTATACAAAACTGCAGCTGATGATTTGGTAGAACCAAAAGATTCAATAGTTTCCAATGAACCTCAGCCTCTCCGCTGATCTAGTAGGGTTCCTCACCCACCTGAGAGATACTTCGGTTTCTCTATGACAGTGGGAGCGAGGATTACATCATGAGATGATGACCCAACTAGTTTCGAGTAGGCCATCGAGAGTGAGAACTCTATAAGAATGGCTGGATGCTTAGCGATCTGAGATGGAATCCATGTACACCAACAAAGTATGGACTTTGGATGCTATATCTGAAGGGTTAAATCCCCATCAGGAGCAAGTATATCTTGAGAAGATTACTTGGCGTAGATGGAAAGGTTGAGACTTTCAAAACTAGACTTGTTAAAGGTTCTCGTCATCGACCAGGCGTGGATAATGATGAAACCTTTTCCAGCGACTATGCTTAAGTCCATCCGGATCCTACTTGCCACTTCTGCATACCATAACTGTGATATCTGGTGGTTGGGTGTCATGACTGCTTTTCTAAATATTGATTTAGAAGAGAACGTATATAAGAACACAGCCAGAGGGCTTCGTAAAAAGTGGGAGCAGCGAAAACATGTGCAAGTTGCTTTACAGATTAAAGCAGGCATCGCGAAGTTGGAACTTCTGTTTTGATGTGGTAGTCAAAGAGTTTGACTTCATCAAAATGGTAGATGAACCTTGTATATACAAAAAGGTAGTATGGAGTATGGTGGTCATCCTCGTATTGTACGTGGACAACATACTCATGATAGGAAAAGAGTTTCCTATACTACGCACGGTCAATCTCCTCTTATCACAAGGATTCTCCAAATAGGATAAAGGTGATACCTCCTAAATCCTGGATTTTGGATCTATGAGATAGATCTAAATGGATGTTAGGATTCTCACTAGTTGTAGTGAGATGGTATCAATCGATCCTAGGGAGAATCACTGGATACCTTCCAGGGAGATAAGCACGACTGAATGTTAGTCGCAGGCATTGTCTTTACCCTCAGTGGTGGGACGGTATGTTAGAAGAGTTCCAAGCAAGATACCGTGGCAAACTAGACGATAAAGGCTGGTGACATCGCTATCAAAGATACTACCAAAGAGGAAGTTTGGGTGTATATTAGTTCATGAGATGAACTAAGTTCCTACCATTGTATGACAATGGTGTTGAAGCTTTGGCCCAGGAACCCCGGTCCTATCAGTGACCCAGACATATTCCAAGGCAGTATCACCTGATCATGGAGATAGTTGATCTCCAGGGTGATCGAGATTAGGAGAGTAGACTCAGAGGACAACACGGCGGATCCACTCACAAAGGCCTTTTCCCAGAGAGAGACTTTTATGGGATGGTTGAGTATGAGATACTGCAACCACTGCTACAGATGGCCCTAGTGCAAGTGGGAGATTGTTAGTTATATGTATGCCCTAGATGCCATTACTGTACATGAGATGTATATTGTAGTGGATGCTGGGACATATATAGGTAGGACTTTCTTGCTCGACATGATAGTACGCTATCTGGTTGCTCTTTATCTTAATATGTATACTTATTGTCTCTCTGTTACATGTTGATAAAGCCCTTAGGATGTGTACTCGACTTTCAGGACTATGATGTAGATCATACTAGTGGGGCCTGGGTAGTCCATGAGTACATCCTTCAATGTTTCTAGTCGTGGGAATATCGAGACGGGGCATCAATATTCCAGAGTAGACTAGCGTATATGTTCTCGACCCATAAGATGGGCGATGGATGATCCCATATCCATTGGTGTTTGACATCAGAGACGGTATGCGGGTGCTCAGTGAAGACTGAGTACACTGAACGGACTCGCCGAGAACTCCCAGATGGTATTATACCTCACGTCAGATGGCAGTTCTCTGGTGACACTGGTACAGCTTAGTCTGTTGACCCGAGATCGTCATAGAGCCTTGTGTGTCTCCCACTGTGCTTTGATTTCCACCCTACCACGGCTCTACTGAGTCGTGCAAAATGTTTACTTGCTAGTTTTCGCATAATCTCTAGTATACGATCTTGGTTAGGGTTGCTCGGCATAGCTAAATTTTTTGAAACGGGCATGGTAGATGCCTAGTAGAACCTTGTTAGAGTGCCTAGGAACCCTACAAGATTCCTCCTCGTTTGAGGGGTTTTTGATTGTGGGGACGCTCTTCCCTGCAGGCGCAAGCCACTGCAGTTAATTACGCTACCGCATCGCGGTAGCCACTTTCTCCTTCTCTAGATGGTCACTTCGTGTCGTGTGTTTTTGTTTTGTTTTTGGTTGCCTATGGATTGTATACGGAGACTAATTTATGTTGTCGCCCGTACGGCGTGGATTAGTCCAAATCCGTATTTTCTTAGATTTGGGTTTGGGGGTTGGGTTTAAGGATACGTTAGTCTCATTTGAGACTAAGATCAACTTAAACATTTGTTAAGGATACGTTAGTCTAATTTTAGACTAAGATCAACTTAACAGTTTGTTAAGGACACGTTAGTCTGATTTTAGACTAAGGTCAACTTAACCATTTGTTAAGGATATGTTAGTCTAATTTTAGACTAAGATCTACTTAACAGGATCATTTAGATCCAACAAAAGAGCATTTGGGCTCTATTGTTTAGTTTAGGGACATTGCGGTCGATTACCAGTTTAAGGACGTGGTGGTCCAATACCAGTTTAAGGACACGGTGGTCCAAGGTTAAGGACATCGTAGTCCATGGGTTTAAAAGGACCCCACAGTCCGGGGTTAAGGACATCGTAGTCCGTGGGTTTAAAGAGACCCCACAGTCTGGTTTAAGGACATCATAGTCCGTGAAATGTATGGTTGTCGGGACCCGTTACCTCTCTTAAGACGTTGAAGGATTACAACGACATGTATCAGAGGGGTTCAGAAATGTACCCTTGAACCGATTTTGGTTGGGAAATCTATAGTCCAATTTGGGACTAAGATATGTTAAAAGATTTATGAGCATATAGGCTCAGTTGATATGAATTGAGAACTTATGGCCAATCTTGGGCTAAGTCCAATCAGGTCAAAATGTTTAACATTTTTATTTTTGGGCTGTTGAGCCTTTATTTGGGCTTGGCCCTAAGAGTGTTTTTGTCTTTGTTGAATGCTGAGCATTCCTCATAGCCTTAGGTTTATAAAAGAACAATTTATGTTCTGTCAGCGCCCATGTGAGGGACACGTGGTGCGCTTGGCGCTTTGCGCCAGTCAAAGATCTCTGTGCGCTTCTGCCACGTGGCGCATACTTGAAGGACACGTGTCGCGCTTGACGCTAAGCGCCAGATGATGGGCGCATTGCGCCAGTTTATGAGCGCAGAGCGCTGGTTCATGAGCGCATTGCACTTCTAGTTTAGTGGCGCACACGTGAGTGACACGTGGCGCGCTTGGCGCTGAGCGCCAGTCCATGAGCGCGGTGCGCTATTTCAGAAGCGCAAGGCGCTAGTTGTTAAGCAGTACATGCGCGATTGACACATGGCGCATTTGGCGCTGAGTGCAAACCAGAGAGCGCAGAAGCGCAGTTCAAGAGCGCAAAGCGTATCTGATCAATTCTATGATCTGAGAAACAATTTATGTTCTATTAAAAGAGACTTTGTCTCAGGATCTAAGAACAACCGTTCTTATTTTATTTCAATCTTTTATATTGATGAAAGGCTTTGCCTTTATGCATCTATGATCCGTAAGAGAATGGAATTATTCTCCCCTCCTTTTTATAATGAGATATTCATGATCTCTTTGAGGAAGACTTTTAGTCTTATAGATCTATGATCTGTGAGAAGTAAGTTCTTCTTTTATTTTATGATGAGATCTTTTTTATCTCTTTATAAAAGACCTTGGTCTTTGTAGATCTATGATCTTTTAAGAAGAGAATTCTTCTTTTTAATTATGAAATGATTTCATCTCTTTGTTCATCACCATTCTTTTTACCTTGAAGAAAAATCTTCTTTTGCTGAGAGCTATGTTTTTCTTTCTGGAATCTCAGAGCTTATGGGGGGGTTCTTCTCTATGCTTTTTTTTGTATATCAGACTTGAAGTCTAGGGGCCTTTATATAGGGTAAGCTGATTTGTTCAATCGGTTAAGGAGATCTTTTCTCCAATTGATTTAGGGAATTTCCCATCGTCGGATCTTTGATCCAAGTGCTTCTGATTTACAGAAGGTGATCTTCTTGTTATTAACATGATTGGAAAATCTTTTCCATACCGAATTTATTCTGTAATTTTGGTGATTTTTAATCACCATTAGATCATTGATCCAACGGTGCTCTGATTTACAGAGTATAATTTTGTTATTTGGAAAGATCATGAGAAATCTTTCCTTAACAGAATTTAATTCTGATTAATTAATGATTTATCATTTATTATTAGATCTTTGATCTGACGATGGGGAGCTTTTAGTTCCAGCGCTAGCGCACCCGTGCTTTGCACGTGGTGCGCTGCTTAAGTGCAGCGCTCTTGGCGCTAGCGCACATGTGCTTTGCATGGGGTGCGCTGCTAAAATGCAGCGCTCTTAGCGCTAGCGCACACGTGCTTTGCACGGGTGCGCTGCTTCTGAAGCATTGCTTCAGAATGTTTTAACTCTTGGTTTTGAGGCATTTGTTACATTCTTTGCATGTGGAGTTTCTATTATTATTTATTTTTTTAATTTTTTGTTTTTTTATTTTATTGTTATTATTGGGAGCGGGTTTTGAGCCAAAATTTTGGGGGGAACAAATGCCCCCCACTACTTTGCCCATGTAAGTATGTACGTGGGTGAAGTAGTGCAGAGTTATGCATGGCCATGGAATTGAGGGCTTAGGAGACAAGTTTAAGGTCCTTGTAGTCTAAGATTTTTTTCATCTTCACGAGCCGTAAGGGTCTCAAGAAGGTTTTTTCTCCCTACAAGTCGAGAGGATCTCGTAGGTGTAAATTCTCCCTAGAAATCATAAGGATTTCAAAGGGTTCATCGCCTCCGTGATTCGTAAGGATCTCACTCGAGTATTTTCCTTACGAATCGTGAAGACCCGTAGCTTCTTATTTCATTGGCGAATATGGCTTTGGCAAATGTAGCCCACAGATAGTCCATGTTGACCTCCTTGTAGAGCAGCAATAGCTTAGGAGACAGGGTTAGGATCTGTCACCTAAGACTTTTCAACTTTATGAGCCATGAGGGTCTCATAAAGACTTTTCTTCCTACGAGTCGAGAGGATTCCGTAGGTGTATTTTCTCCCTAGGAGTCGTGAGGACTCCTAAGTGTGTATTTTCTCTTGAGAGTCGTAAGGATCTCACAAAAGAATCCTTTCCGCTTACAAGTCGAGAGGACTTGTAAGTGGTTGTTTCCCTCTTCGTCGATGTTTGACTTCGGAGAGTGTGACCGGTGAATAGTATGCAAGAGTCCATCTTAGACTGACTTGTAGGGCCCCAGTGCTTAGGAAACAGATTTTTTAATCCCCATTGCCTAAGGCTTTGCCTTACGAGTCGAGACGAATCGAGAAGTTCTCGCAAGGATGTCCTAACGTCACAGTTAACTTCTACTCTTTACGACAAAGGTCCGTTAGGGTCTGTGGTACTAGGGTTTTGCCCGTCGTACCGTCGCGTTGGCTGATGTATTTCTCGATAGGCAATCTTGCTGTTCGAGCAGCCTTGCGACTGTCGTGTCTCTGATCTCTCGGGGGCTGGACAAGACGTCTTCAAGCAATCTTCCTAGGCAGTTTGACCGTCGGAAAAGCAAGCGTCAGGAATTTTGCCATGCCGCTTTTTACTTGAGGTTAGGCTCATTTTGGAGAGCCCCGATAAGTCATAACCACTCCGCGCTGGTGTGGGATGATCTCTGATAGTCTTTCAGGTTTTATATGAGTTGCCGTCAAGACCCTGAAGGTAGGAATTTGACCTTCGCTTCGTTTGCTGGCACTGCGTCTGCTGTATCGAGATGAATGTCGCGGTTATCTCTAGGTTGCATGTGACCCATCGAGGTTTGGAACTAGGGATTTTGCCATGGCTCCGTTCTTTGATTGTCGCGTCTGAGTCTTATTGGAGGAAGAATGCTGCGGTGACATCGCGTCTACTGTATCGAGACGAACATCGAGGTGGTGACCGCTCCATGTGGGATGATCTCCGGTAGTCTTTAAGGTTTTATATGGGTTACCGTCAAGACCCTGAAGCTAGGAATTTAGCCTTTGCTTCATTTGCTTCTGGCGTTGCGTCTGCATCCTACTGGACTGCGAAGGAACACCATTGTTAACATTGTGTCTGCTGTAACAAGACGAATGCTGAGGTGGAGCTGGAATTTTGCCATCACTCCGCTTTGCTTCGACCGTGAGATCTTTTTGTTGACGTTGCGTCTGCATCATGCTGGACTGCGAAGGAACGCCATTGTTGACATTACGTATGGTGTATCGAGACGAATGCTGGGGTGGAGTTGGGATTTTGCCGTCACTCCGCTTTTCTTTTACCGTGAGATCTTTTGTTGACGTTGCATCTGCATCCTGTTGGACTGCGGAGGAACACCGTTGTTGACATCTCGTCTGCTGTATCGAGACGAATGCTGAGGTGGAGTTGGGATTTTGCCGTCGCTCCGCTTTGTTTCGACCGTGAGGTCTTTTGTTGACGTTGCGTCTGCATCCTGCTGGACTGCGAAGGAACGCCGTTGTTGACATTACGTCTGGTGTATCGAGAAGAATACTGGGGTGGAGTTGGGATTTTGCCGTCACTCGGCTTTGTTTCGACCGTGAGGTCTTTTGTTGACGTTGCATCTGCATCCTGTTGGACTACGGAGGAACACCGTTGTTGACATCTCGTCTGCTGTATCGAGACGAATGCTGAGGTGGATCTGGGATTTTGCCGTCGCTCCGCTTTGTTTGGACCGTGAGGTCTTTTGTTGACGTTGCGTCTGCGTCCTGCTCGACTGCGAAGGAACGCCGTTGTTGACATTACGTCTGGTGTATCGAGACGAATGCTGGGGTGGAGTTGGGATTTTGCCGTCACTCCGCTTTGCTTCGACCGTGAGGTCTTTTGTTGACGTTGTGTCTGCATCCTGTTGGACTGCGGAGGAACACCGTTGTTGACATCTCGTCGGTTGTATCGAGACGAATGCTGAGGTAGAGCTGGGATTTTTCCATCACTCCGCTTTGTTTCGACCGTGAGGTCTTTTGTTGACGTTGCGTCTGCATCCTGCTGGAATACGGAGGAACGACGTTGTTGACATCTCATCTGCTGTATCGAGACGAATGCTGAGGTGGAGCTAGGATTTTGCAGTCACTTCGCTGTTTTGTGTCGCGTCTGCATCCTGCTGAGGGAAAAACGCTGAGGTGACATCGCGTCTGCTGTATCGAGACGAACGTCGAGGTGGTTTCTAGGTTGTTGGTGAACCGTCGGGACCTGGCTTTCTTTCGGATGGATCCTAGTGGGAAAGTATGGTTCCCCTTTTTGTTTGTGCCCCTGGATTGTATACAGGGATCGATGTGATATCACCTGTAGGGCAATAGCTTCATTATATATTTTTCTTTCCGTGATGCTCTATCATTTCAGCTTTTATATCGTGAAAGTCGCGATTGCCCAATCATTTCGGCTATTTTTCGCGGTGCCCCAATCATTTCGGCTATTTGTTTTATTCACTCGCTACTTTTTATTGCGAGTTGCCCAACCATTTCGGCTACTTTGTATGCCTACATTTTTACTTGCTGATTTTGTTGCAAGTTGCCCCATCATTTCGGCTATTTCATATGCATATATTTTTACTTGCCGATTTCATTGCAAGTTGCCCCATCATTTCGGCTGTTTCATATGCATACATTTTTACTTGCTGATTTCATTGCAAGTTGCCCCATCATTTCGGCTATTTCATATACATTCGTGGATTGCTGGCTTCTCGCTGTGAACTTGGGATTTAATACCGATTTAGGCATCAGCATCGTTACAACTGGAATATTGCCAGGAGCGAATCATCATTAGCTTTTGTCAATTCGAACAAAGGTGGCTTAGCAAACAGGGTTAGGATCCTGTTGACTAAGGCTTTTTTTATTTTACGAGCCGTAAGGGTCTCATAAAGGTGTTTCTCCATACGAGTCGTGAGGATCTCGTAAGTGCGTTTTCTCCTTAGGGATCGTGAGGATTCCTAAGTGTATGTTCTCTTATAAGTCGTAAGGATCTTACAAGAGTATATTCTCCTTTATAAGTCGAGAGGACTTACAAGGGTTGTTCGCCATATGAGCATATCCCCAGTCTTTGGTGGGACTCTTATTAGGGAAATGTTTATTCGCGTCCGTGGATTGTGATGGCTTAAGAACAGGTTCAGATCCCTGTAGCTTAAGGCTTTTGAATCCTATGAGCCTTGGGGTCTCATAAAAGGGTTCTCCTCACGAGTCGTGAGGATCTCGTAAGTGTAATTTCTCCCTAGGAATCGTGGGGATCCCTAAGTGTGTTGGTCCCTTGTGAGTCGTAAGGATCTCACGCGGGTTTTTTTCTCCTTACAAGGTCGAAAGGACCCTGCAAGTGTTTTTTAACGAGATTGCGCCCTTTCGGGTTTTCACAAAACTCACCGGTAGCCCTGCTGTTTTTACTCACGGCACCCTTTCGGGTTTTCATCCGTGCCCATTTTGCTTGTGGACATACCTTTTTTTTACCACGTCAGCCTGAAGATGCCGCGAGTTGGTAGTAGTTTAACGACGTTTCGGTCATTTTTTCATAGGTCCGAGATTTCTCGGACAACGTACGATTACGCGGCTAGATTTTCTCGCAAATTTTCGCTTTTTTTTGTGTCGGAGGTGGTTTCGTTAAAGAGAGGGCTGAGGGCGATTTCTTCGTCAGAGTCGCTTCCAAGGGTGATAACTTGCGATCCCTTGGTGTTGCCTATGTGACAGTTGCCAGCAGCTCTTTTGCGCTCATCTGTCGTGCTTTTCTGACGGGCTTCGTTCAATAGCAAGTCAATCATCTCGTCAGACGGTTCCAAGGGTTTTAGCTTCGATCCTGCACGTGTGCGCTAGAGCCAAGTGCGCTGTGCTCTGAGCACTTTTAGCGCGTGGTGCGCTGCTTAAAGTGCAGCGCTTTTAGCGCTAGCTCACACGTGCTTTGCACGGGGTGCGCTGCTTCTGAAGCGTTCCTTCAGAATGTTTTAACTCTTGGTTTTGAGGCATTTGTTACATTCTTTGCATGTGGAGTTTCTATTATTATTTATTATTATTTATTATTATTTTTTTCTATTTTATTGTTATTATTGGGAGCGGGTTTTGAGCCAAAATTTTGGCGGGAACATATGCGACTCCATGACAATCCAAAAGCCAAAGTGTTTAAAGAAGGTTCAGTTAATTTAGTTCATGAGTTTTAGTCTAGGGTCAGGCTATGGTCGCTATCAAAGAGAGAGAAAAGAAACACTCAGCATGCACTCTAACCTAGATTAGAATGATTAATCACTTTATCTAATCAAGATGTCCCCCACTATTTCCTCGAATTCTTCTTCAAACCCTAAAATGAGAATTAGTCGGGATCATCTAAAATCACCTGAGGAGTAATCCTACTCATCAGTGGAAATCGGGATCCAACTATCATCGCATGATAACTTGATGGAAGTCACTCAATTCACCACACTCCAGAAGGTATGCGCATGCCTGGTAAGTTTCTTGTATGTTTGAAACTCCCGATGTGGTTTTTACCCCTAGGAACTAAGTGACCTTGATGAATAATCAACAAATCAAAAGGTCTTATTCAAGTTCAACCCGTCATTATCTTGATTGCGTTAAACCCACCCACACCACCCTTGACGAATAATCAACAAAGTCATATGACTGTCATAACCAATCCACGTGTCCATGCGACAGAAAAGCATTACAGAGCTACCGCACACTACGTCTCGGCGAATAGCAACGACAAACATAGCACGAATACTAAGTAATACTAATCTGAAATGATGGAGGGCTACGGCTGGTTTTTACGCAAAAAACCTTTAACGTAATGAACTTGATATCGTTGAAGGAACCGAGTGGTTTAACAAATATATAGTGGTGCAAACTTTTGCTAAAGAGGTCACTCCCTGTGAAGGGATCTCGGCTCTTTCCTCATCGAATGAGGTGCAGGATATTCCAAACTGAATACCACGATGCAAAGCAAAAGAATCGACTATAGTGAAATTATTACATTGACGCAAACTTTTGCTCAAGAGGTCACTCCCGATGAAGGGATCTCGGCTCTTGCATCGTCGAATGAGGTGCTGGATATTCATAACCGAATACCGTTGTGTAAAGCAAAAGGAAACGTCTGTAATGTCTGTTTTCAAAAAACATGGTTCCAACAACAGCATATAGGTTTGATTTCCTTGCATTGATCAGAATCAACGTAGACCCATCAATTAAACATATCACACCAGAAAAGAACGAAAATACAATGTACGTATATGCCATCCGCATTCGCCTCTGGGCCCCGTCATCACCCGTTAGGTTACTTAACTAACGGCAGAGCGGGGGCTGGACTAGCGCGAGTGCAAAACATATACAACATCTACTAGTATATATATATATAAATATATATAACATTCGTCCCAGGCATGATATAAAGCAACATCACAGAATCTCATCCAACAACACAGAGTGGTGGATAAGCTTGGAGCCTCGGGTTTCACTTGAGGCGCAAATGAGACCCGACGTTCCCTATCGTGTGGATAGCCTGTGCAATGAAAACCTGGACCCCTACAAGTGCGACAAGTTACCCGCCAATTCCAAAAGCGAGGCAGCCCCAATCAACAACGTGAATAGGCCACCAAGCACTTCACGGAATCCGGTAACTTGGGCAACCCTCCATGGGTCAAGCTGTATCCCCTACGAGTGCGGCAAATAGCCCGCCAATTCTAGAGTAAGGCCCCCTCCGTCTTAACGCCATGAGACGTGGGCCCGTTGCCCTCTAGAAACCGGCTATTCAAGCACTCCACCGCGGGGTAATCCTAGTACAGAAAAAATGTATAAGGGTGACATCGACCTCAAGCCGGTCGTGCCTCAAACAAAAAATATACAAACTGGCAGAGACGGCAGTGCACATGTCGGATGCTTGGCCCGCAATATCAAATGTACAAATGAATCTGAACTGTACTACCATTGCACCAATGGCTATCCATCACGACGATCCAACAACAACCACAGCACATCACAGAACATCAACGTGAATGTTATGTTTGCAAACCCGTTTAAAAGACATATAGCAATTAGATGAGTTGTACCGCTCAAATGACATTCACGGTCACAGATAGTAATGTATGTACTGAAAACTTTTAAACAGTGTTAAAAATAGCGACTTCGAAATACTTCGTATTGCCCCCAAACTAAAAGATAACACAATATCCAATCTGGGCAAAAACAAACAATACCTGAGAATCAATATTCCAGAGACTAGTACAAAAAAAAAATTCAAGTCCAAATTCCTTATTAGGATCCCCGGGCTGGGCTTTTTCTCAATCTCGTCGGTCATAATTTGACATTTGGGGCTCGTATTTTTAGGGTGTTCTAGTTGTCTCAAGAGTATTCTTCTGCAATTGTTTTAATTTTTTTAAAAGACTCTGAAAAATTTGACAGAAACTAGAATATATCGCGTACTGTTTCGGAGTTGTTTCGGTTTCAATACTTTAAACATCATTTAAACTGCTAGTGAGGGGTTAATGGGTTGGCTCTGACACCATGTTGGGTTATTCCAGCGCCCTGGCCATCAAACCGTAGCCGATTGTGGAACAAAAATTTTCAAAACTGCCGCTAGAACAACCTGAAATACGGATCGACCTTAAACCCTAAACTAGAAAACTTAAAAGGAGTTAAGAATGGTTATACCAAATGATCCATGTCCTTCGGTCTTTAACCATCATCCCAAGCTCCTAGAGGCCTCCAAAATCAAGCTTGATCTCTGGTCTCCCTCCATTGAAGATGATCCACCTGAGGATTTTATTCCGAGCTCCTACCTTAATATCCGAGGTAACTAGGGTACCTAGATCGCTAAAATAGATAGCCTAGAGGATGTATAGTGTAGTGATGGATTAATTTTTCTCCAAACACCCTAGGTTTCTCAACACATAAGACTTGAAGAGTGGAGGTAGAAGAAGAAGCTTGAGGATGAGAGTGTGAGGCAACTCAAGAAAAATGGCTAAGTTTTTTTTGTGTTGTGTTATGAGCAATAATGAAGCATCCAAATAAATATCTCAAGTCTCCAAAATATCTTAAGTCCTCAAAATATCTTAAGTCTCCAAAATATCTAACAACAAAACAAAATATCAAGCATGCTTGAATAGCAACAATAAGTCACTACAAAGCCATGCCACAATAAATGCATACAACACCTCATCCTCTCTACCCTATTAACTATTTAATCCTAAATGGTTAAAACTAAATGAGATGGCATCTTCTAGAAGCACCTTGTAAGAAATTACAAGAATACCTCTCATCTGTATATACATACCCGTATCCGTATTCCGAAAAATATGAATACAAAGAGACAAAATAATCCAACAACATAATACTAGAATCTGGCTTAAACCAAAGCCCACCAGTATTATCCGTCCGAATCATGATACGTGCACAAGTGCACGTATATGATCGAACCCTGCCGTAAAACCATACGTCCTCTACATCGTTTCGCCCAAAGTAGGGAAACCCTCTGTGTGGGACTCTAAAGACTCGTCAATACGCTGGCAGTGGGTTTAACCACAAGCACGTCAGCGGCACTAGCTGTACATAATGGCTACCCAGGTATTGAGTGAAGGGAATGCCGACGAGCAAACTCATCTTGACCCCTACTGAGCATGTCCATAACAATATCCGTACAGTCCGGTCTGTTCATTTAAGAGTATCTCATATCGAGTCTATGGGGGTGGATAAAGTCAGACCCCTAATAACATGACATTTCATGTCAGTATGAAGCTCATCACCAACTGAGAAACTACTGATCCAAATCAGTAATTCTCGACTACCTTGGCCAAGTATTTCTGGTGATGGCCACCCGTGCACAACGCGACATCAACCCCCAATACCGGGAGAGACGAATCCCCGACGATCTGCTCACTGCATCCATGTGGCTCGGGATTGTACCCAACTAAAACCTATTTGCATGACTCCTTTGAGCCGTGGTAGGGTAGTAATCAAAGCACAGTGGGAACTCACATGAGACAAATGATGATTTCAGCTCGACAGACTAACCTGTAGACATGTCACCTTGGAACTGCTATCTGACAATAGGTATACTGCCAGCTAGCAGGTTTCCGGTGAGTCCGTCCAGTGTACTTATAACCCAATGAACACCTGTATACTATCTTAGGTGAACAAACTAACAACAATGGCTTTTGAGACCCGGCCACCGCCCTTCGTCGGGGTCTCAATCAGTATACACTAGTCTACTCTGGAGTATCGATGCCCAGGCTCGAAACTCCCATGACTAGGGACATTTAAGGATGTGCTTATAGACCACCCAGCTTCCACGTATATGATCGCCATCATAATGCTGGTAGTCAAGAAAGAATCCCATGGTATATATCAACATATAATAGTGATCTGTAATACCACATAAAGTATGTACATGATAATAAAGACAAACAAGATAGCATACTATCATTTTGAGTAAGACTGTTCTATCCGTATAAGTCCTCTCTCAATCATCGCAATCGTGTACCTGCTATTCAATAATTAACTTGAGGGCACTATAGCCAATAGGACCTTATTTATTTGTTCGGGGTGCCGAGACTCTGGAAGTGTCATCCTTTGGTGCTTCATGACAATGTTAAATATTTTCCTTGTCTTGGCTTGAGGGAAAGAGTATTCCCGACCCATCTTCTTTATAAAGGATGGGCTCTCGATTGCATGGCGTCTTGGATCCACTTTGTTGTTTTCGAACGTTGTTTGCGTTCTTTGCCCTGTTTCTGCCTCTATTTCGGGATTTTCCCTTTTCGTGAGAACATACAGTGGGCCGAGGATGAAGAGCATTATAGTCTTCCTTCTTCACATATTGCTGACTAAAACGCTGCGTCCTGGACTTTTCATAAATGGACATTTCACGGCTATGATTGTCCCGGCTCTTTTGACAAGCTTGTTTTATTAACCTGTCAATTTGCTCCTCCAGCGACGGACTTAACGTTTTTAGAGCGGATTCTCGCTCTGGTTTGACGTCATGGCTATTTAGAAGAGCGTTTTCCCCTTCACTTGAGCTGTTTATGATGCGGAAACTGTGGATCTGCTCCCGTTTCTTGGACCGAATGTATCCAAGCCCGGTTGTTTCTGTCTTCCTGTTGGGCATCTTTCGCTGAGTCCCGGAAATATTCCAAATCTTTTTGTAGAATTAGGCTTGTCGAACAGTTTGTTCGAGGGGTACACCTTGGTATCTTAACAGCCTTTTCAATCCTTCTATGTAATATTTTGGCAGTCGGATGGGTTGAAACCTGTCGAGTGCAAAATTGGCCCCATGCCAGACTTCTTTTTCTACTTTATTTTCCACAGATTGGTAGAAAAGGATCGCTTTTTCACCTCTTTGCCTTGGAGGTAAGTAGAAAGTTTGCAGTTCTTGTTCACTGTATGTATGGAGCGCATCAAGTTCCTTGTAATACCGAGGCGGAGCCATTGTGATTTGTAGACTCTGATCTGCTCCGGTGAAGGTTTGCATTGACGGGCGGATAGAGAACACTGTGTTGGCCTCGTCCTCAGAGTCACTGCCAAAGACTAAAATAGGAGTAGATGGTCCGGTATTATTGTTTTTTCTGGGGTTGCCTCGAGTAGACTATTTCTTCGTTTTTCTCGGTATCACTCCCAAAGATCGGGATATTGGCGTCGGACTTCTGTTTTTCCTCCGGCTTATGACACCTTTCCGTATCTTCAAAGTCTGGTAGGAAGTACTTTGCATCTTCATATTTCCGGACTTCGTTTACCGAGAACAAGTTTAGCTCTCCCGTGACGGTGTACTCCGAGCCATCCTTGAAATACCTCATACACTGATGTTGTGCAGAAGGGATTATGTTGTACTCGTGTAACCAACGCATGCCGAGCAAAGCATTATAGCAAGTCTTAGCGTCAAGGACATAAAATTTGATGTCAGTGATGAGCAGCCCGAAGCGCAGCGTCAGTATTACAGACCCAAGCGTCCATGACGACTGTGAGTCGAACACGGAGATGATAATTTTATCTCAGGCGAGGTGCTGAACGTTCATGCAAATCTCTTTCAGCACTCTTATATTGAGAAAGTTAACGGGGGATCTGTTGTCAACAAGAATTTTTCTTATCTTGATATCATGGCAGTACCCGGTGACGTATAACGAGCGATTTTTCTCTCTTGTACCGAAGAGAAGATCCTCACCACTGAATGTAATGTCAGCCATGTGGACCTCTTCCAGCTCAACTTTCATTTTCTTTTCTGCGAAGAAATCTTGGAACTGATCAGGCTCTTGTAATGTATTAATCAGGGAATCTCGTGCCTCTTTGGACAGGAGAAGAGCATCCAATATGTTTAGTTGCGAGGGTATTTTCCTCAGATGTGTCAGGACATTGTAATCCACCTTATTTTTCTTAAGCGGATCTTTTGCTGCGAGCTCTTTGACGGCTTCTTTATCAAGGGCAATCTCTTCGAGGATTTTTCCTTTCACTTTATCCTTTTTGTTCGAACCTTTGTTTATAGGTCCGATGTTTCTCTCAGGAAGCATGCGGTTACGTGGCTGAATATTCTCGCAGTTCTTCTCCTCCTCTTCTTTTTCGGAGGGGGAGTCTTTGAAGAGTGGGCTGAGAGACGTTTCGTCCTCAGAGTCGCTCCCGAAGGTATGAACTTGGGGGTTTTTCCATACGATAGTTGCTAGTCGTTTGTCGCACTATTTTTCCGTACTATTTTTCCATCGAAAAGCACGAGCTTCGCGCTTCATCCTCTTGAAGTGTTTTTGATAGGCAACGTATCCTTAACACCACTTCTTGAAAGCACTGCATTCCTTGGTGGGGTGGGTAACCCTCCGATGATATAGGCAGTAGTTTGGGCATGCATCTTCTCCATTGAGGCATATGCCCCGGGAGTGTTCCTTACGAAAGATGGCAGCTCATCTCCATTGTGTTGGATATATGTATGCCCTAGAGGCCATTATATGATAGTGGATGTATCGGTATGTATATATATCTATATATATATATATATATATATATATATATATATATATATATTCAGAGGACATTCTTGCTCGACATGATAGTATGTTATCTGGTTGTACTTTATCTTGACATGTTCATTTGATCATGCATCTTAGTCATTTGGTACATGTTGATAAAGCCCTTAGGATATTTGCTTGACTACTGGGATTATAATGCAGATCATACTAGTGGGTCACGTGTAGTTTATAAGCATATCGTTGAAAAGTTCTTAGTCGTGGGTGTATCGAGATGGGGCATCGATATTCCAATGTAGACTAGCGTATACATTTCTTGACCTATATGGGGGCGATGGATGATCCCATATCCATTGGTGTGGTGACACCAAAGATTGTATACGGGTGCTCAGTGGAGACTGGGTACACTGAACGGACTCGCCGAGAACTCCTATGTGGTATTATATCTATCGTCGGATAGTTGTTCTCAGTTGACACTGGTACAGGTTAGTCTGTAGACATGAGATCGTCATAGAGTCTTGTGTGTCCTCCCTCTGTACTTTGATCTCCATCCTACCACGGCTCTACTGAGTCGTGCAAACAGGTGGATTTTGGGTACAGTCCCGAGGAACATGGTGGCAATGAATGATAGGAGGGGTTTCATCTCTCCCGGTATTGGGGTTGATGTTGCGCTATACTCGATTGGCTATAACAGAGAGTCCCTGGCCAAGGCTGATGAGATTTACTGATAAGTGTTATAAGTAGTTTCTCGATCTGTTATAGGCCATATACCGGCATGACTTATTGAGTTATTAGGGTCGACGATACCATCCCTAGGCTCGATATGCAGCATATCTGACGAAGAGACCGGACTGTACGGTAAGTGTTGCCAGTTGGCTCGACGGGAGTTTTGACAGGTTCGCTTGTTTTTCTATTGATCGCTCAATACCTGGGAGCCGTTACGTACAGCTAATGCCGCTGTCGGTTTATGGGTATGTGATATGATCACTGCCTATTGCTAGCGTACTGACGAGTCTTAGAGTCCCACAGAGGGGTTTCCTAGCTCAGGCGAAATGATGTAAGGGTGCATATGGGATATGCGCGGGAGCTCGATTAAATGCGTGTATTTGATACTGTATTTTAATCGGGCATTTTCTATTGGTCGGGTCGTATATGATATGACCGAATTATTAAATCAAGTGTCGATTTAATATTATTGACTTTTAGCTCATTTATTTAAAACCTTTTCTTTATGGATGTATGCATGAATGTATGTATGTACATATATGTTGATACGAATGCACACATGCATGCATACATGTGTCATAGTTATTGATACATTGGAGATGGCTATGCAAGACTCATATGGTATAGATATTTATATATATATATATATATATATATATATATATATATATATATATTTGTTGTTGAGAAAAAGAAAATGATATTAAATCATGGTTGCAAATATTCTACACTCTTCTTCTCTTGACCTAATATTGACCATGGTTTAATTTCTATTTGTTCTTTAATTCTTTAACAAAATATCTAGATATTTATTGACCATGGTTGTATGTGAGTGTGACTCTCATATTTATATTTTCTTTTCTCATTATTCTTGAGAATTATCACAAAAAAAGCTCAAGCTTAGCCATCTCTTTCTTCTTCCTCCTTCTTGCTCTCTACCCTTTTCAAGTAAGTGAAGGAAACAAAAAGGAAAGGTTTTTAAGTGAGATTACAAACCACATCACCACTCTATATTAGTCTAGCCCACTAGTATAGGTTTTTTGCTCCACTTCTTCAAAGATCAAGTGAAGCTAGGAGCTTGAGCAAAGGGACTCCGTGGTGGATCGTCGTGGTCTTGGAAGGACTCAAACGAACAGGTTCAAACCCTAGTTGATCTAAGGAGTCACAAAGAGGAGGTCTACAAAGATTGTATTACTATCCTCTTAGTGTTAAACTACTTCTAGTATGTGATGCTAGTTCTTGTTGCCCTAAATTTCTAGTTTGATTCATGATTGGTATTGATTAGCACACCTAAATTTTTGTTATAGCATGTTTGATGCAAGCCAAACCCTAGGCATGGTGCTAGGGAATCCCTACAGTGGTATCAGAGCCAAGATAGAAACTTAGACCATGTTAGAAATATTACGAAACCGCAACAACTCCGAAACTTCGAAAAACTGAAACCCTAAATCAGTTCTCTGTCGAATTTTTCAGAGCGTCTAAAAATTTTTTTAAGCAGTTGCAGAGTGTTACATATGATGTAATAAGAACACCACACAAAAATGAAGCCATTCCACCGGATTTGATCCGACGAAATGCTCACATTTTCCGACCTGGCCGGTTTTTCCTTGCCTGATTCGTCTCGTTTTTGTTTGGTGCTCTGGTCTCTAGGGTTTGGTGTTTCAGGTATTGTTTGTTTAACCCAAAATTTCATCTGATGTTGATTTTGTTAAGAGGCTAATTCGGAGTATTTCATGGTCGTAATTTTAACATTGTTTCGGGTAACCTAGACGACGTTTAACAGTTCGAACGAACATCAAACACCACCTCATTACTCTCGCTGTAAATTTTCCAAGTGTTGGAATTTACCAAGTTAAAGATATTCGAAAGATCATGCAAGTAACCCTATGGACCCTTTAGAAGAACGTAACCCTAACTTGATTCTATGACCACGGAATCATGGCCAAACCCTAGGGTTTGCCGTAGTTCCGTAGCGCCATAGGTGAGGCAAGGGTTGACTCTTCTACGGTTGGTCCACAGACACTGTGGCAAGTTTTTGGTATTTTTACTTTGCTCAAGTGTTGAGCTCTCGGAGAATTGTGGATGTTTGTTAATTCAATCGAAACGTTTAATATCATCTAGTATATTTGTGAATGTGATACAATAATTGGAATCTACACTAATTAGTTTTGTGAAAAGTAATTAGTTGTGTGTAAATCTAACATTTTGGTCCCGAGAAGAATCGGGAATCTTGTTGAATTACCCGACTTCTTTTGAAAAGGTGTTTTCACAGTTGTGACCCAAATGTAAGATTTTTATCGTTAGGCATGAAATCCAGTATATGTGATATTATGGGTTTATGATGTCTAAAGGCAGTGTTGATTTATTGTTGTAGTTTTTCACTTTCTTTTATGCGACTGTAAGTGTAGTATGTGGTGTATCGCCGGTTTCGTTGCTATACATCAACAACAATTGTGGTACGCATACTTACTTACGTTGATGACATGTGATGTTATGTGTTGATGTGATATGATGTACAAGATCGTCGTGATAGAATGGCCGGGGGTTTTATGTGAGATAAGAGTTTTTATTTTCATTCATGTAAAATTCATTGTATATAATTTTCTTTTATTGGGGCACTTCCGGGTTGAGGATGTCGTCACCATTGTTGTATATTATTTACTTTTCCGCATTAGGATAGACCCAAGGAGGGGAGCACAAGTGACCGGGTTCTAGGGATCAGTGGGAGGCCATCTCGAAGAGTTGAGACCGGGTATCCTAAACTCTAGAATTGGTAGGGTCACTTGCCGCTCTCGTAGGGGTCTAAGGGTGTGGGCTTGGCTATTCATCACGATCGTGGAATCCGTATTTTCTATTGTTGGCTAAATACAAAATACGAATCTCCTAGTATATCATATATTTTCATATATGTGCTTCTGCTGTTGATATTCTGTGATATGATCACTTTATATGTTGAGACGAATGGTGTATTATATATATGATATATAATAAACGTCGCTTATGTTTTTCATCCACGCTAGTCCCGCCATGCTATGCCGTTAGTTAAGTAACCTAACGGTACATAAAGAGACACTGTGACGAATGCGGATGGCATAAGTGTACATTCTATTTTCATTTCTTTTCTGTGATAGCTTAAGGACTTAAATGATGGGACTACATTAATGAGATTAATGTAAAGAAACAGGAACCTAAAACATATTGTAGAATCGGATTTGAAACCTACTCGGCTTTTTATGAAAAAGCAAGATTTCAAAGTGCAGAGTTTAAGGCACTCCTTTTAAAACCTTTAGATTCTACAACGATATCAAGTTCAAAGCGTTAGAGATTTTCTTAAAAACTATTCGCAGCCCTCCGTCATTTTAGAAAGTAGAGTACTTAGTATTCGTGCTATGTATGTTGACTATAGCCAAGGCGTAGTGTACGGTAGCTAAGTGATGTCTTCCTACACAGCATATGATGCGATTAATTAGGACAGTCACATGATTATGTTGACCATAACTAAGATTCATGTGAGTGGGTCTAATTAATCATGAAACGACGGGTAGAACTTGACTAATGCTTATGATATGTTTATCATAGCCAAGGTCATGAGTGATAAGGGGTAAAAACCATATCGAGAGTTTCAAGGGTTAAAATTTGCAATGAGATTGCAAATCTTCTATGTGATAGTAGGATCCCGATCCCACTGTGAGCAAGAGTTGCTCCCAGGAGAGTTTTGCACTTTACAATTAGCTAACCCATTAGGTGTCTAGAAAGGTGTTAACGGGGCTACGCCTCTGAGAAAACTAGGTTTTGTTTTAATTAGGTCCGTGCGAAAGCACGGGGAACCTCCCTCAAAGTACCGGCACTGGCCTGGCTGAACGATTAGCAAAGTTGTAGAATATAATTAATCCTGGCTAATTTTCTTTTTAAGGTTTGAAGGAAAATTTGATAAAAGCAGTGGAAGACATCGATTAGATAAGATAATAACCAATATGATCTTTGCAAGAGCTTTCGCTGAGTGTATTCTTTTCTCTCTCCTAATGGCAAATAACCATGACTGGACTTAAGCTTTTGTTAGAGAAAAATAAGTTAACCGGGCCGAACTATAATGACTGGCTGAGCAACATTAACATTGCTCTCACATATAATAAGGTATCATATGTCCTCACTGCCTCAGCCCAGGCCAAGAATCTTCTGTTGCGGATAGGGAGATCCGCAAAATGTGGGATATTGATTGTGCTACTGCCAAATGCTTCACGCTTGTATCGATGGATAATACACATCAAAAGCAGCATGAGCTGATGGATGTTCAATCCATTTTTCTCCATACAAAAGAGTTGTATGGGGAGCAATCTCGTATCCTGTGATACGAAGCGTCTAGAAAGTTGTTTCAGATGCGGATGGCCCCTGGCATGCCAGTAGGTGATCACGTTTTGAAGATGATAGCTCTTATTGAAGAGCTTGAGGGCCTCGGATGGACAATGGAGAACGAACAGTATTTTGATATTGTTCTACAGTCTCTTTCCCCTGCCTTTGCTCCATTCATAGTGCACTTCAAAAAGCATAACATAGAGAAGTCACTACCCAAACTTTTCAATATGTTAAGAAGTATGGAGGGCACGCTCAAGGTGAAGTCTCCCTCTCTGATTGTTGGACAATCTTCCTCTTCCGTCCCAAAAGCCAAGGCCAAGGGAAGGAATAAGAAGAAGTCCACCAAACCGAGAGGTGGAATCAAGAAGGCACAAGGGAGAGACAGATCCAAGGTTGAGAAGTCGGGAAAGGGAGAATGTTTCCACTGCAAGAAGACGGGGCACTGGATGCGGAACTGTACTGAATACCATGATCTCAAGAAAAAGAAGCATGGTGATGCTTCTGCTTCAGGTGTTCATGACTGAAAACTGTTTTTCTATAAACTCTGCTTCCTGGGTATTGGATACCGTTCGTATTCTCATATCTGCAATTCTGTGCAGGGCTTGAGAAATAGCAGAGTTTTGAAGACCAGTGATCACACTCTCCGAGTTGGAAATGGTTCCAATGTACATGCAGTTTCAGTAGGAGAGTATCACCTAGGGTTGTCGTCGGTTTGTATATTGGTTTTGAACCCATGTTATTATGTACCTAGCATCCTTTGTAATATAATATCTGTTTCTTTGTTAAACAATGAAGGATATCATTTTGTATTGCAGCACAATATTATGAACATTAAACTGAATCAAGTTGATTGGTTATGGTACACTTAATAACGGGATATACGTTCTAAATCAACACACAGTTTTCAACATACAACACACAAATATAAGAAAATTTTCAGATATAAATGAAGCTTTTCTTTGGCATTGTAGACTTGGTCATATTAAAGAAACAAGACTAAACAAGCTTTATAAAGATGGATATTTAAATTCTTTTGAATATAAATCTTATGCGACTTGTCAGTCTTATATCAAAGGGAAAATGACCAAAACTCCGTTTACTGGACAGAGAGAGATACAGAACTCTTGGGGCTCATATAGAGTGATGTATGTGGGCCAACGTCTACACATGCGAGAGGCGGTTTTTCGTACTTCATAATTTTTACTGATGATTTCTCAAGATTCGGTCATGTGTTTTTATTAAAGCATAAATCTGAAGTTTTTGAGAAATTCAATGAGTACAAACTTGAAGTAGAAAAACAAACAGGAATGAGCATCAAGATACTTCGATCAGATCGAGGTGGAGAGTATCTTAGTACAGAGTTTTCGAACTTCCTAAAAGAGAATGGGATTCTCTCTCAGCTCACTCCCCTTTACACACCACAGCACAACGATGTGTCAGAGCGGCGGAATCGTACCCTATTAGATATGGTACGATCCATGATGAGTGATGCTGAGTTACCTCTCTCCATTTGGGGGCATGCATTGGATACTGCAGCATTTCTGTTGAACAAAGTTCCAACCAAGACCGTGGCTACCACTCCATATAAGATATAGTATGGGAAGAGACCATCTCTTAAACGAGTTAAGATTTGGGGTTGTTCGGCTTTTGTTAAAAAGAAGAATCCAGACAAACTCAAGAAATGATTGGTTAAATGTATATTTGTCGGATATCCAAAACATTCGTTTGGATATCTTTTCTACCACAAGGAGGAACAAAAGGTGTTTGTTTCTCAACATGCCACATTTTTAGAAAATGAGATTTTTCCAAATGATACTGATGGCAATGTGGTAGATCTAGAAGAGGTTCTAGAAACACAAGTTACAAATGATGACTTGGTTGAACCTGATGTTGCAACGGAATCTTATGAACCTCAGCCACTCCGTAGATCTGGTAGGAATTCTCGCCCGCCAGAGAGATACTACATTTTTCTCATTGATGGTGATAGAGAAGATTGCATCAGGGATGATGATGACTCTACCAGTTTTCAGTAAGCAATCACAATTGGTGACTCTTTGAAGTGGCTGGATGCCATGAGATCCGAAATGGAGTCTATGTACACCAACAAAGTATGGACTTTGGAAGTTGTACCCTCTGGGGTAAAACCCGTAGGGTGCAAATGGATCTTTAAAAGAAAGATCAGTGTAGATTGGCAGGTGGAGACCTATAAGGCATGGCTTGTAGCAAAAGGATTCCGTCAAAGACCAGGACTGGACTATGACGAAACCTTTTCTCCTGTAGCCATGCTTAAATCCACTCAGATCCTACATGCTATTGCTACTCACTACGACTATGAAATCTGGCAGATGGACGTTAAAACTTCTTTTCTAAATAGTGATTTAGAAGAATACGTTTAAATGGATAAGCCAGAGGGCTTCATTGATAGTGGGAGCAGCGGGAAAGCATGTAGGTTGCTTAAATCCATTTATGGATTAAAGCAGGCATCACGGAGTTGGAACATCTGTTTTGATGATGTCATCAAAGAGTTTGATTTCGTCAAAAATCCATATGAACCTTGTATTTATAAGAAGATTGTAGGGAGTACTGTCACATTCCTCGTATTGTACGTGGATGACATTCTTCTGATAGGAAATGATGTTCCTATACTACAACCGGTCAAACTGTTCTTATCACAAAGGTTCTCCATGAAGGACCTGGGTGATGCCTCGTACATACTGGGGATGAAGATCTATAGGGATAGATCTAAAAAGTTGTTGGGATTGTCCCAAACCAGGTACATTAATACCATCCTAAAGAGATTTAGTATGGAAGACTCCAAGCGGGGTGCCTTACCCGCTTGTCATAGAGTCACTCTCTCAAATGACTTTTGCCCAAAGACTGATGAAGAGAGAGCTCGCATGAGCATTATACCCTACGCTTCAGCCGTAGGAACTATAATGTATGCGATATTGTGTACACGCCCTGATGTAGCTTATGCACTGGGTGTAGTAAGCAGGTATCAATCCAACCCAGGGGAGAATCACTGGACAGCTGTGAAGAACATTCTTAAGTACTTACGAAGGACTAAAGAAATATTCTTAATGTATTGTAACGGGGATCTCTAAATGGAGGCCTTTACCGATTCGAGCTTCCAGAGTGATAAGGATGACACCAAATCTATCTCAGGGTTTGTATTTACCCTCAATGGAGGGGCAGTATATTGGAAGAGTTCCAAACAGGATACCGTTGTAGACTCTATGATGGAAGCTGAGTATATTACTGCAAATGATGCTGCCAAGGAAGTCGTCTGGATGAGAAAGTTCCTCTCGGAGCTAGGAGTGGTTCCAACCATTATTGATCCAATACCATTGTATTGTGATAATAATAGGGCTATGGCGTTGGCCAAAGAGCCTAGGTCCCATCAGCGATCTAGACACATCCTCAGGAGATATCATTTGATCCGGGAGATAGTTGATCGCCGCGAGATCAAGATTCGGAGAGTAGATACAAAGAATAACACTGCAGATCCACTCACCAAGACCCTCGCTCTGCCGCAGCATGAGCGACTTTTTGAGATGTTGGGTATGAGATACGCCAATAATTGGCCTTAGTACAAGTGGGAGATTGTTGGATATATGTATGCCCTAGAGGACATTATATGATAGTGGATGTATCAGTATGTGTATATATATATATTCAGAGGACATTCTTGCTCGACATGATATTATGCTATCTGGTTGTACTTTATCTTGACATGTTCATTTGATCATGCATCTTACTCATTTGGTACATGTTTATAAAGCTCTTAGGATATTTGCTTGACTACTGCGATTATGATGTAGATCATACTAGTGGAACATGTGTAGTTTATAAGCATATCCTAGAAAAGTTCCTACTTGTGGGTGCATCGAGACGGGGCATCGATATTCCAGTGTAGACTAGCGTATATGTTTCTTGACCTATATGATGGGCGATGGATGATCCCATATCTATTGGTGTGGTGACACCAAAGATTGTATACGGGTGCTCAGTGGAGAGTGGGTACACGAACGGACTCGCCGAGAACTCCTATATGGTATTATATCTATCGTCGGATAGTAGTTCTCAGGTGACACTGGTACAGGTTAGTCTGTATAGAGTTTTATGTGTCCTCCCACTGTATTTTGATCTCCACCCTACCACGGCTCTACTGAGTCGTGCAAACAGGTGGATTTTGGGTATAGTCCCGAGGCACATGGAGTCAATAAGCAATAGGAGGGTTTTCGTCTCTCTCGGTACTGGGGGTTGATGCTGTGCTATGCTCGATTGGCTATAACAAAAAGTCCCTAGCCAAGGCTGATGAGATTTACTGATAAGTGTTATCAGTAGTTTCTCGATCTGTTATAGGCCATATACCGGCATGACTTATTGAGTTATTGGGGTAGAAGATACTATCCCTAGACTAGATATGCAGCATATCTGACGAAGAGACCGGACTGTACGTTAAGTGTTGCCAGTTGGCTCGACGGGAGTTTTGACAGGTTCGCTTGTTTTTCTTCTGATCGTTCAATACCTGAGAGCCGTTACGTACAGCTAGTGCCGCTGACGATTTATGGGTATGTGATATGATCACTGCCTACTGCTAGCGTATTGACGAGTATTAGAGTCCCATAAAGGGGTTTCCTAGCTCAGGCGAAATGATGTGGGGTGAATATTGGATATGCGCGGGAGCTCGATTAAATGCGTGTATTTGATATCGTATTTTAATCGGGCGTTTTCTATTTGTCGGGTCGTATGTGATATGACCGGATTATTAAATCAAGTGTTGATTTAATATTATTGACTTTTAGCTCATTTATTTAAAACCTTTTCTTTATGGATGTATGCATGAATGTATGTATGTACATATATGTTGATATGAATGAACACATGCATGCATACATGTGTCATGGTTGTTGATACATTGGAGATGGCTATGCAAGACTCATATGATATATATATATATATATATATATATATATATATATATATATATATTTGTTATTGAGAAAAAGAAAATGATATTAAATCATGGTTGCAAATATTCTACACTCTTCTTCTCTTGACCTAATATTGACCATGATTTAATTTCTATTTGTTCTTTAACTCTTTCACAAAATATCTAGATATTTATTGACCATGGTTGTATGTGAGTGTGACTCTCATATTTATATTTTCTTTTCTCATTATTCTTGAGAATTATCACAAAAAAGAGCTCAAGCTTAGCCATCTCTTTCTTCTTCCTCCTTCTTGCTCTCTACCCTTTTCAAGTGAGTGAAGGAAACAAAAAGGAATTGTTTTTAAGTGAGATTACAACCCACATCACCAATCTATATTAGTCTAGCCCACTAGTGTAGGTTGTTTGCTCCACTTCTTCAAAGATCAACTAAAGCTAGGAGCTTGAGCAAAGGGACTCCGTGGTGGATCGTCGTGGACTTGGACGGACTCAAACGAACTGGTTCAAACCCTAGTCGATCCAAGGAGTCACAAAGAGGAGGTCTACAAAGGTTTTATTGCTATCCTCTTAGTGTTAAACTACTTCTAGTATATGATGCTAGTTCTTTTTGCCCTAAATTTCTAGTTCGATTCATGGTTGTTATTGTTTAGCACCCCAAAATTTTTGTTATAGCATGTTCGATACAAGCCAACCCCTAGGCATGGTGTTAGAGAATCCCTACACATTGACAGGGCTTTGGCGAACCGCTTCTCTATTTTGATCTTACTTTTATTTATAGCAGATATGCTTTGGTTTGGTTGGAGTATTTTATGACTCATCCTTACCGCAGCTTCTTTGTCCTGACGCTAACGGTTAGCATTTTCATATATGGCCATCTCACATTCTCGGTCGACTTTTCTTTTTTGAAAGGTTTCATTTAACAGCCTATCGATCGGGTCTTCTGGCAGTTCCAGGGATTTAAGCGCCGATTCTGCCCCCAGTTCCTCTGCGTTTTTTTCTAATGCTGAGAGAGTTTCTTCATCATATAACGACGAATGGGAGACCATGTGGCAATTTTCTACACGGTCTTCGGTGTCTTTTGATGAGTCATTTTCCTCATCGTTGTCACTGTCTTCATTCTTAAGAATATGCTTGAGGAACTCTTCGAGCGTAACCGGTGTCCACGCCTTCTGGTTGTACTCCTCCAGTGCGTCAATGTATTTTTACAGGTCTAGGCGCTTGTCGTCAAACTCAGCAGGCTGCACAGGCTTCTTGGTCTTCTTCTTTTTCTTCGAAGACTTCGAAGGCTTGACTTGGGGTTTTTTCCCCTCGTCAACAATTTTCAGTGTAAGACGAGGTTTTATCATCCTTTTGTTGATTTCGAGTTCAAGTGGGCTTTTCCACCTAACTGTTGGACATCCATGTAGATCCTTCAGCATTCTTTTAGTTTTTGTTGAAAAAACGACTTCCCATGGAGTTTTGTCCACGAGTGAGCATGATGCCCCTGCGCGTCCACCTTTTTTGGAGTGTGCTTCTGGGGTTGGTTTACCTTCCAGTTATCAGACAGTGTGAATTTCCCCTGTTGATACTGGCCTTCGACCCAGTTTTTGAAGACGTAGCAATCTTCAATTGGGTGGCTCACCATTCTGTGATAGGAGCAATAGTTAGGGTTGTTAACGTCGTCGGGTAGCGGTGGACACCGCGGGTCTAGTAATATGATGAGTTTATTACGCATTGCCAATTTGAACAGTTTTCTCGTCTTGTCATAGGGAAACGAATAAGCACGTCCTAGTCTTTCTTCCAAGGATGGGTGCGAACGTGCGTTATTTTTGCGAGCAGCCGGTTTTGGGCCACTCGGCTGTTGTTGCGTATTGGCAATGAAGGTCGCTTTCCCTTTACCCTTGCTATTTCAAGGGTCCTTATTTGAAGAGGAAGGCCCGTGGACCATCTGGTCCATTTGGGCTAGTTTATCTAACAGAGCGTGGAAGGTGGTTGGTTTGAAGAATATCATGAACTGGGAAACATTCGTTTGAGGATCAAGGGTTCTAAGGAACATGCCTATGGCGGGAGATTCTTCAATGCGCTGTTCACATTTAGACCACAGGTTGCGCCATCGTATCGCGTATTGGACCCAGGTTTCTTCCGGCTTTACCCTGGTATTGATTAATGCCGTAATTAGAGTGTGTTCGGTCGCACTGGAGAAACACTACGTGAACAACAGTTCCATCTCTGTGAATTTTTTATGGAGTCATTTGGGAGATCTGAGTACCATTCAATGGTTGTTTCTAAAAGGCTACCAAAGAACTAACGAAGTAATAGTTTGTCGTCGCCTCCAGTGTTGCCGCACAGAGGTCTGAATTGCACGACGTACTGATGAGGGTAGACTGTCCCTTTGTATACATGGAATTTGGGTATCATATACGTTGGCGGGTACTTGGTTTGATCATACTAGCCTGGATACGGTCGCCCAGTTCTGACGATTGGCCAGCAGCTTCATTAGCTTGATGAGCACTTATTTGTTGAGCAATATAATCATTAAGGGTGACCTTGGAGATCGTTTCCTCCTTTGCTGCTGATAAGACCGGAGGAGGGTTTGATGTTTCCACCTGTCATCCTCGACGATTATCGGCGAATTTTTGGCCGGGGGTTCTGGCTGGATCATCATTCCAACCATATCTTGGAACAAGAGAGTCATCATCTTTATGTTAGCAGCTTGCTCAGCGGCTTCCTTGTCCTTTCTCTCGAGTACCCTTCGCAGGAACTCTGTATCGGTCTCCTGCTCTTGGCGTTGTTCAGCTTCTTTGTCCGAACTTTCTTTCTGTCCGATAAGTGCTGCCATTTTGATCAGAATTTCGTGGAGTTTTAGTTGTTGCTCCTGAGCTTTTGTCAGAGACCGAGTTTGCGGTCGGTGACTCACCGAAGCACGGCTTTCTTCTTTTCCTAAATCCATGTAGACCGTATGCATTGTTATGCCCCCGGCCTTAGGGCGTTTAGGTCTATCACCTTTGGAATTTACCGCGGATGATAGAGTTTTATCCAAGCTCGTTCTTTTATGCGAGATTGGAGTTGATGGAACCGTTATGATAGGCACCTGCTTAGGGGAAGTCCTCCGCTGTATAGCGGAGGAGTAGTCCTCTTATTGTCGAGCCTTCGATTTCTTCGGTCGACAAGTGTAGTTCTGGTTAATCATAGAGTCCTGGACTTTTCGCCAGACCCTATGAATTTGCGAGAAGAGCCGCTGATGAGGCTACTCCGGCTTTGCCTGCACTGTAATTTCTGCAGGCGGGGGTGATTTCTTTAGCACCGCCGTTGGAGAGTTTTTTCGCACCCTCTTAAGCGGATCAAAACTGTTCCCGATTGGAATAGCAGCGTCAACTTCCACCATTAGAGATGGTAGGGTGAGTCCAGAAGGGAAGTTCCCCCCAGCTTCTCTCACTCGGCGCCAGTGGCGACGTCGAGTGTGCCTTGTTGAAGGGAACGCCTCAGTTTTGGAAGCGGCTTCATCATGCCCTTAGTTTTGCTGAGGAGCTACAATTGGTGTCAGCATGTTGAAGACTGACGTCCTTGTTAAAATTTGAGGAGGGCCGGCCAGTCTTTCGAAGACCGACCGTCAGATAGGGGAAGCGCTTTTGACGGCTTCATCTGTAGCAGGAGTCGAGAGGGCTATCCATTTTGGGGTAGCCCCTTCAGGTATCATGAGCTTCTTTGCGGGCTTGTTTGTGCTTTTGCTCAGCCTGTTGAAGACTGAGACGCCAGATTTGGACGGCCCGTTGAGGGAGGCCATTGTGGTTGCCAGTCGATTGAAAACCGACCTTTTGGGAGCTTCTTCTTGCGGCACTGAGGCACCGAAACTCATAGGTGGGAGCATGGTCCCAAAGAACAATTTAGTAGTGGCTTGTGTGACTTGCCCCACTGGCATTGAAAAAATAGAGGCCGTATTAGGCCCATAGGTTACTCATCCAGTTGAGGTGGAGCGGGGGTTGCTGTTGCAAGAGGTGCAGTTGGAAGCTATTGATTTTTTTGCAAAGGAACAAGACACCAAATTTTAGTATCTTGAATCCAAGGGCAACCATAGCGAACCACGATTTTGTTCGCGAAACATGACACACGAAGTGTGGAGTGGAAAGAGGAAAAGGTCCCACCGGGTGTGCCAGAATCTGTTCACCGCCTAAAAACCGGATCGCGACGTTGGGACGTCTGGCCTAAATTTTGGAGGTAGATGCTATTTGGACTTATCCATCCACCTCTCCAAAGATACCAAGTTGATTTATGGCACCATATATCGGAGGTTTGGACAGACGCAACCGTTGTAGCATGACTTTATCAGATTCCCCCTCATTTGTGAGGTTTTTTTTTTTATTTTGAGGATGCTCTTCCCTGCAGGCGCAAGCCCCTGTAGTTAATTACATTACCGTGTTACGATAACCACTTTTTCCTTCTCCAGCAGTTCACTTCATGTCGGGTTGTATTTCTTGTTTGTTTTGGTTGCCCGTGGATTGTATACAGAGACTAGTTTATGTCGTCATCCATAGGGCGCGAATCAGTCCAAATCCATATATTTTAGATTTAGGCTTGTTTTATTTAAGGACCATTAATCTAGTTTGAGATTAAGATCAACTTAAATATATGAATATTTGGGCTCAATTTATTTTAACTAAGAATACGTTGGTCTAATTTGAGACTAAGATCAACATAGCAAAATTTCAAGGATCATTTTTATTTCAGATCTAATAACAGAGCGTTTGGGCTCAGTTGTTAGAAAACCTTTTTAGAGAGGCTATACCAATTTGGGTTTAGTCTGCTCAGTCCTTTTTTTTGTTCAAAAGTGCTAAGCACTTATTTAGGCTTTGCTTATTCAGCCCTTTTGTTTTTATGCAAAAGTGGTAAGCATTTGTTTGAAGCTCTGGCACTTACATGGGAATTGTGTGAAGCCTTCAGTTATGGACGCTGCCCAATCAATACTAAGCACTCAGTCATTTTGACTGTATATAGTGCTAAGAACTTTTTTTATATGGCGTCCATATGAGGAGCACATGCGGCGCTGGGCGCTACCCAATTACTGCTGAGCACTAAGCCGTTTGGGATGTATATAAAGTGGTAAGCACTTTTGTATGGCGTCCACATGAGGAGCACGTGAGGCGCTGGGCGCTGCCCTATTAGTGCTAAGCACTCAGTCATTTTGGCTGTATATGAACTGCTAAGCACTTTTGTATGGCATCCACGTGAGGAGCACGCGATGCGCTGGATGCTGCTCAATTAATGCTAAGCACTCAGTCGTTTTGGTTATATATGAAGTGCTAAGAAATTTTGAATGGCGTCTACGTGAGGAGCATGTGAGGCGCTGGGCGTTACCAAATTAATGCTAAGCACTCAGTCGTTTTGGCTGTATATGAAGTGCTAAGCACTTTTATTCAGCGCTTACGTGTATTTCACGTAAGGCGCTGACCTTCTGATTTAGGCGCCCGCGTGTCTTTCACGTGAGGCACCGGGCGCTGTTGGGAGGGCGCCCACATGGGAAGCATGTGAGGCGCTAAGTTCTTTTCTTTCTCTGTTAATGGCATTTTGACCATTAATAATCACTAAGATCTTTGTTTTGAAGATATGGGATCGGGGATTCTTTAAGAACTAATTTTCTTTTACGGTTAAACCTTATTTTCTGAGGAATTAAATTCTCATAGGATAGATTCTTTTCTTTTTTTTATTTTTCTTTTTAACCTAGTTCTTTTCTGAATTTTTGATTCTCAAAAACAAGATCTTCCTGATGAGAATTAAATTCTCAACTTGTGGGAGACTTGTCTTGTGGATCTCAGATCCAGGGAAAGAACTAAGTTCTTGAGAAGGGTTAAACACTCGGGTATGCTGTGATAGGTAAAAAAGATGTTGTGATCTCTGTGGTTTCCTTATCTAGGATTTGAGAGGAAAAAGACTTTCTTCTCTATTTAGAATTAAATTCTCAGTTGGTTTTTGAAAGCCTTCTGTATTTTTTGCAGAAGCTTATGGAGGGTTCTCTCTATATATCTGTCCTTTGAGACTTGAAATCTCATATCCTTAATATAAGAGAGGCAAATTGTTAATCAGTTTTGAGAAAATCTCTCATTGAGAGATTCTAATTGATTTAGTTGGTCTCAAAATTTGTTTGGGGGATTTTACCCACCGTTGGAACTTTAATCCAACTATTTCTGTTTTTACATAATATATTTTCTTGTTTTTAACAAGGCTGGGAAAATATTTTCTCATATTCAGAATTTAGTTTGTCAAAGGGTGATTTTTAATCACTATTGGAATTTTAATCCAAGAGTGCTCGGTTTAACAGAGCACAATCTTTCTTTATTTAGAAAGATTGAGGAAATATATTCCTATTTCATTGGATCTTTGTTCCAACCACTTTCTGTTTAACAGAAAATATCCTTCTCATTTAGAGAGATTGGGGAGATATTCCCCCAATAGAATTTAATTCTATATTTGGTGACCTTTTTAATTACCCTTGGATCTTTGGTCCAACGACCCTCTGTTTAATAGTGAGGATCTTTCTCTTTTTAGAAAAATCCAGGGAGGTATTTCCCAAGAGTAGAATTTAATTCTACATAAGGAGGTGCCCTCACGTGTTTAACACGTGAGGCTTATTTAGCTTCTTTCATTTGGCGCCTGTAAGTCTATGTTACCCACCCCGGTGCTTAACGGGGAGGCGAAATAGGTAAAAATTAAATTTTTCTTTAAAGGAAACATAGACTAACCATGAAGGATCTTTGCTAAACAAAAACTAACAAACTAACATGGAGCTTTAACTATTAGGTTAAGAAATTATACCTAAAGCTTGAACTCCTTCCCTTCTTGTGTTGCTTCTCCTTGTTGTGAGCTCCTTGGAGTGGTGTAGATGGCTCCTCCTCACCGTCTTCTCTATGCCAAAGAAAGATCCACCCGAAGGCCTCTACCTTGAGCTTCAACCATTATCTTGAAGTAACTAAGGTGCTTGGTGTGCTAGAATAAGAACCCTAGGGTGAAGGAATTGTTTTGGTGGTTTGATCTCATAATGCTCTTGATTTTCAAATCATGAAACAAGAGATCCTTGAGAAAGGAAGGGGAGAGAGCTATCAAGAAAGAGAAAGTGTCATGATAAAATGAGGTGTTTGCTCTCATATGATGAAAAAGAATAATGATAATTTCAATTAGGATAATTTTAATGGTTGATGTTGATTTGACCATTATCATGTCACAATTAATGCTAAGCACAAAATATCTCATGCTTAATAAAAATATCTAAGTCAACAAAAGTCAACAAGTCAAATGGTCAAACCAATTAATCATGATACAATTATCTCTAATTAAAACTCATTAATCAATTTCCGCCATCTCATTATGGTTTTAATCAAGTCAATGGTCAAAACCCTAATGAGGTTTCTCTGCCTCTATCAACTGTATATACACACCCGCATCCGTGTTCCGAAGAACACGAATACAAGGAGACCGAACCAACCCAAAACTAAATACTAGGATCTGGCTTAAACTAAAGCCCACTAGTGTCAATTGCCCGAACACCAAGCACGCACAAGTGCGCGTATGTGAACGGACCCTGTCGTAAAACCATATGACCTCTACTCCGTTTTGCCGAAAGGTGAACAACCCTCTGTGTGGGACTCTAAAGACTCGACACTACGCTGGCAGTAGGTTTAACCACAGGCCGCAAGCAATACTAGCTGTACGTAACGGTCCCAGGTAGATGCCGATAAGAAGACCGATGAGGTGAACCTATCCGAACTCTTACTGAGCCTTAATGTGACAATCTCCTTACAGTCTGGTCTGTTCGTCTAAAAGTATCGCATGTCGGGCCAAAGGGGGCGGAAAACATCAGACCCCTAATAGCGGTACAAGTCGTGTCGGAGTGTAGCCCAGAACGCCCTGAGAAACTACTGGAAACACTACCAGTAAATCTCGCTTTCCCTGGCCAGGGACTTTGTGTAATGGCTCTCTTAGACACAGCGCGATATCAACCCCCAATACCGGGAGAGATGAATCCTGTCTAACCATCACTGCCTCCAAGTGCTTCGGGACTGCACCCAACTACTACCTGTTTGCACGACTCAATAGAGCCATGGTAGAGTAGTAATCTAAGAACAGTGGGAACACACTCGAGGCGAAGTGACAGTGTCAAGTCAACGGACTAAGCTGTATTCATGTCACCTGGGAACAGTTAACTGACGATAGGTATAGTACCAACCAACAGTTCCCGACGAGTCATGTCCAGTGTACTCATAACCTAATGAGCACCTGCATACTATCACCAGTACAACGTACCGATAGCTGTGGGACAGACCATCTCTCCAGCTGGGATGAGAAGCGTACACACTAGCCTATTCTGGAGTATCGATACCCTGTCTCGATAATCCTACGACTAGGGACCTGTATAAGGATGTGCTTGTAAACTACCTAACCCCCACAAGTGTGACTGCCATCATAACGCTGGTAGTCAAGCAAAGATCCTAAAGGCTCTATCAATATGTATTAGCGATACGTCAAAAGAAACATATAGACATATTAAGATAGATACAAACCAAGTAGCATACTACCATAGTGAGCAAGACTGTTATAAATCTGTGTATATATATATATCCCAATCTTCCAATATGTAATATACAAACTAGTACTATACAATAATAGCCTCTAGGGCATATCATACTAACAATCTCCCACTTGCACTAAGGCCATGTGCTGGTATATCGCAGACCTATCATCTCGAATAGCCTCTCGAACTGCGTCTAAGGAATGGCCTTTGTGAATGGATCTGCAGTGTTATCTTCTGTAGCAACCCTCCGAACCTTGATCTCCCGGCGATCCACGATCTCCCTGATCAGGTGATACCGCCTCAAGATATATTTGGACTTCTGATGGGACCTGGGTTCCTTTGCTAAAACTATAGCCCCGTTGTTGTCACAATACAGAGGTATTGGAGCAACAATGGACGGAACCACCTAAAGTTCTGTTAAGAACTTCTTCATCCAGACCGCTTCTTTTGCGGCATCAGAAGCTGCGATATACTCCACTTCCATCGTCGAGTCAGCAACGGTTTCCTGCTTGGAACTCTTCCAACAGACCGCCCCTCCATTGAGGGTAAAGACATAACCCGACATGGATTTGGAGTCATCCTTGTCACTCTGGAAGCTGGAGTCAGCAAAGGCCTCGATTTGGAGGTCTTTTCTGCCGTAAACCAAGAACATATCCTTAGTCTTTCTCAGGTACTTCAGATGTTCTTTACCGCTATCTAGTGGTTCTCCCCAGGGTTTGACTGACACCGGCTTACTACACTCAGTGCATAAGCTATATCTGGTCTGGTACACAACATTGCATACATTATAAAGCCTACCACAAAAGCGTAGGGTATAATAGACATGCGATCCCTTCCCAAATCAGTCTTGGAAGACATCTCTTTGGAGATGGTGATTCCGTGACAAGCCAGTAAATTACCGCGCTTAGAATCTTCCATACTGAATCTTTTCAGTATGGTGTCGATATACCTGGACAGCGAAAGTCCCAATATTCTCTTAGATCTATCACGATATATCTGGATCCCCAGAATGTAAGAGGCATCACCCAGGTCTTTCATGGAGAACCTGTGTGAAAAGAACCCTTTGACAAATTGTAGCATAGGAATGTCATTTCCTATCAAGAGAGTGTCATCCGCGTACAAGACGAGGAATACAATAGTTCGTGCTACAATCTTAATATAAATGCATGGTTCGTCTGGATTTTTGATAAAGTCAAATTCTTTAACCGTCTCATCAAAACAGATGTTCCAACTCCGCGATACCTACTTCAGTCTATAAATGGACTTAAGCAACTTGCACACTTTCCCGCTGCTCCCACTCTGAATGAAACCCTCTGGCTGGTCCATATAGACACACTCCTCTAAATTTCTATTTAGAAAAGCGATTTTTACGTCCATCTGCCAAATCTCATAATCGTGGAAGGAAGCAATGGCAAGAAGGATTCGAATGGATTTGAGCATAGCCACTGGAGAAAAGGTTTCGTCATAGTCCAAACCAGGTCTTTGACGAAAACCCTTTAAAACAAGTCTAGCCTTATAGGTTTCAACCTGTCCATCTACACCAATCTTCTTTCTGAAGATCCATTTGCAGCCTATGGGTTTTACCCCTTCTGGAGCAAAGTCCAAAGTCCATACTTTGTTGGTGTACATGGACTCCATCTCGGTCCGCATTGCATCGAGCCATTTTACCGAGTCAGTGCTCTGAATGGCCGGCTGGAAGTTAGTTGGCTCATTATTACCAATGATGCAATCCTCTCTATCCCCGTCTATGAAAAAACCGTAGTATCTCTCAGGTCGATGAGAAAGCCTACTACTCCTGCGGAGCGGTGCAGGAATGTCATGTTCTTTTGAAACTTCTTGTTCCACTAAGCTTTCAGTAATAGCTTGTGGTTCTGGAATTTCTTCTAGTTCTATTACGCTCCCACTTGTTTCTTTTTTTAAGAACTGATGTTCCAGAAAGTGGGCATGGCGAGAAACAAAAACCTTTTGTTCCTCTGCGTAATAGAAAAGATACCCCCTAGAGTTCTTTGGGTATCCCACAAACTTACACAGTACTGAGCGTGCCACGAGTTTGTCCGCATGCTGCTTTTTGATAAAAGCTGGACATCCCCATATCTTCAGATATTGAAGATAGGGTTTCTTCCCACTCCACATCTGATATGGTGTGGTAGGCACAGTCTTGGTAGGAACCTTGTTTAAAAGATATGCAGCTGATTCTAGTGCATAGCCCCAGAATGATCGCGGTAACTCAGCGTTACTCATCATGGAACGTACCATATCCAATAGGGTTCGGTTCTGTCTCTCCGATACACCGTTGTGTTGTGGAGTGTATGGAGGAGTAAGCTGAGAGAGAATTCCATTCTTTTTTAGGTGATCTAGGAACTCGGCACTTAAGTATTCACCTCCTCGATCAGATCTCAGTGTCTTGATACTTTTGCTGGTTTGTTTTTCTACTACATTCTTATATTCCTGGAATTTCTCAAAGGCCTCGGATTTATGCTTCATTAAGAAGACATGTCCATACCTAGAGAAATCATCCGTAAAAGTAATGAAATAGGAAAAACCACTTCTTGCATGTGTAGACAGTGGACCACACACGTCACTGTGTACGAGTCCCAAGAGCTCGCTCGCTCTTACTCCGTGTCCAGTGAACGGAGTCTTTGTCATCTTTCCTTTGAGACATGATTGACAAGTTGTATAAGAATGATATTCGAACGGAGACAAATATCCTTCTTTATGTAACTTAGTTAACCTTGTCTCATTGATGTAACCCAGTCTACAATACCATAAGAAAGCATGATTTAATTCTGGAGACTTTCTTTTGTGTGTATTCTGGATATTGAAAATCTGCGGTTGGTTTAATACGTATATACCGTTGCTTAATGTACCCGACTCAATCAAAATATGATTAAGGTGAATGTTTACAACATTGCTTACAAATGCAAAATCAAAACCTTTTTTAGACATTAAAAATACATATATGATATTACAAGTCTAAGTGGGTACAAAATAACAGTTGCGCAAAACCAAAACATGTCCATATGTCAATCCTAAGTGATAGTCCCCCACGGACTCAGCATCCATGCTTGCTCCATTTGCAACTCTGAGGGTCATATCACCCGCCTTCAAAACCCTACGGCTTCTCAGTACCTACAAAGAATTACAGATATGAGATCCTGATCCGGTATCCAATAAGCAGGAAGTAGAGTTGATTGACAGACAGTTTTCAATAACATACACACCTGAAGCCGAAGCCATAACTTGCTTCGGGTCCTGGTTCTTGGCCTTCCAAGCCCTGCAATCTTTCTTCCAGTGTCCTTTCTTGTGACAATAAAAGCATTCTTCCTTTTCCATAATTTGTCCCGCTACCTTTGCTTTTCCCTTAGCTTCCACCTCACTAAAACCACCCCTTGGTTTGGTGGAGGCCTTGTTCTTCTTTCCTTTGGCTTTCTCCTTGGACCTAGAAGAGGAAGTTCCTCTAACAAACAAAGTGGGTGTTTCCCTGACTTTCTGCAGGGTGCCCTCTGCAATCCTCAACATGTTGAGGAGTTCCGGAAGTTCAACTTCTTTTCCTTGCATGTTGAAATTCAGGATAAACTGGGCGTAGGTGGAAGGAAGGGACTGAAGAATCAAGTCAATGTACAGCTCATTCTCTAACGTGGTCCCGAGGTCCGCGAGCTCCTCAATGTAGCCAATCATCTTCAGGACGTGTTCCCTACAGATGATCCGACGTCCAACCTCGCATGAAACAGCTTCTTCGAGGTCTCGTATCTTGCGATACGGGATTGCTCTCCATATAGTTCCTTAGTATGGAGAAATATGGATTCAAGATCCATGCCTCCTTTGATTTTCATTGTCCATAGAGGCAAGCACGAGGTACTTGGCCTTCGCGCAGTCAATCTCCCAGGTCTTACGGATTTCATTATCCGCGACACTGGATTCTGGATCTGGGACGGCGGGGGCCTTAGTGGTAAGGAGGTACCCCAACTTGTCATAAGTGATTGCCATTTTGACATTTCTGAACCAATCTTTATAGTTTGGCCCTATCAATATATTTTTATCTAATAGTAACTTAAGGCCGGTCATGATGTTTGGTTGCTGCAATTAGGAGAGAGAGAATAAACACTTTAGCATGATACTCTTGCAAGTTTAGAGTAGTTTTTAGTTTGTCTAAACAGGATGGCTCCCACTGTTTCTTGAGTCCTTCCTCAAACCATAAAAGAAGAACTAGTTGGAATTGATCTCACCATACAATACTTGCTTAAACGTTCAGCCAGGCCGGCATCGGTACTTCGAGGGAGGTTTTACAACGCTTTCGCGAAGTTCTTTAATTAAATAACCTCTTTTCCCTATGGGCGTAGCCCCACTGACACCTTTCTAGACACCTACTTGGTTTATAGCATTGATCGTTAAGTGAGAAAATTTCCCGAGGAGTAGCATATACTCACAGTAGGATCGGGATCCAAATATCATTGTGTGATAAAGTTGAAGGAATCCTACCAAAATTATCACACTCTAAATGGTATGCAGCACTAGCAAGTTTCAGTTTCTTTAGAAACTCCCGATGCGGATTTTTGCCCCATGCTCTTATGACCTTGACGAAGGACAACATATCATAAGTCACATGTCAAGTTCTACCCGTCATTATCCAGGTTAATCTGAACCCACCCGTACATACCCTTGACGAAAGCCAAAATAGCAGTACGACTGTCCCAAACCAACGCATCTATCTATGCAACAGATAAATATCCGGCAGCTACCAATCACTATGCCCTGACAAAGGCCAAAATACATAGTTTGAATACTACTGAATATTTAACTGAAATGACGAAGGGCTACGAATGGTTTTGGCGAAACCGTGAACGTAGTGAACTTGATATAATTGAAGGAACCTGATAGCTTTTAAAAAGGAGTGGTTTAAGCTCCTCATTTTAAAAGTTTTGCTGTTTTGAAAAAACCGAGTGGTTTTGAAATTGTTCCAACGATTCAACTTTGGTTTGTTTTCTTTGCATTAATATAATGCGTCCCATCAATTAATCCTACCATTGCAGAAAACAATAAAAATATGACGTACTCTTATTCCATCCGCATTCGCCACTGGGCCCCGTCATCAACCGTTAGGTTACTTAACTAACGACAGAGCGGGGGCTAGACTAGCGCGGATACAAAACATAAGCAACGTCTACTAGATATCATATATAGATATATATACATTCGTCAGACGCAATTATAGTCATTCCAGATCACAGATGAACACATTGGATATGCTAGGAATCCGCGTTTCGTTCGAGCCTTCAACGAAATACGGATTACACGGTCACGATGAATAGCTAAACCCCACCCTAGACCCCTACGGGTGCGGCAAACCACCCGCCAAATACCCGAAGTGAAGCAGCCTCCCTCAACAACGTGAGTAGGCCACTCAGCACTTCAAAGTACCCGGTAGTTTGTGCATCCCACCTTGGGTCTATCCTAGAAGCAAAAACAATAAAAGAAATAATATACAATGGTGGCTACAACCTCAACCCGGATGTGCGACCATGAAATAATATTATATCAAATTACAAATATTACATTGAATGAAAAATGAAAACCCTCATCTCACATCCCCGGCTAAACATCGCGACGATCCAACAAGTTCATATCCACAAACCAATAGAAACATCACAGAAATGTGCAACCCCCAACTAATCGACATATAGCAATTAGCGGAAGTTTAAAACACATTATACAGAATATGAAACATCAAACAACATTAAACTGCGACTTCGAAACACCCGTAATTTGCCACGGTGAATAATTTACAGTAAAGTCAAAATTGGTAAAAACAAACAACTCTTGAAGCCCTAGATCTAAGTAAAAAAGAAACGCACCAAAAACGAAGCACTTCCTCTCATTTCGAACCGAGCTCGCCGGAATTTTAGGCCCTGTGGCCGGCCCAGTCTTCGAGGAAGAGTCCCATTTTTGTTCTGTGGTCTTTTACCAGTAAAAATAGCACTCTGTATTTGTTAAAATAATTTTTAGAGTCCTATAAAAAATCGACAAAAACTCAGATCTTGGGCTTCGATGTTTTGGGTCGTTTCGTTTTCGTGGCTTAACTTGTTGTTTTAAACTGTTAGCATTGGTTTAGCCTAGCTCTGATACCACTGTATGTCTATGTTACCCACCCCGGTGCTTAACGGGGAGGCGGAATAGGTAAAAATCAAAATTTTCTTTAAAGGAAATATAGACTAACCATGAAGGATCTTTGCTAAACAAAAACTAACAAACTAACATGGAGCTTTAACTACTAAGTTAAGAAATTATACCTAAAGCTTGAACTCCTTCTCTTCTTGTGTTGCTTCTCCTTATTGTGAGCTCCTTGGAGTGGTGTAGATGGATCCGCCTCACCGTATTCTCTATGCCAAAGAAAGATCCATCCGAAGGCCTCTACCTTGAGCTCCAACCTCTATCTTGAAGTAACTAAGGTGCTTGGTGTGCTAGACTAAGAATACTAGAGTGAGTAAAGAATTGTTTTGGTGGTTTGATCTCACAATGCTTTTGATTTTCAACTCATGAAACAAAAGAGCCTTAAGAGACGAAGAGGAGAGAGCTAGCAAGAGAGAGAAAGTGTCATGATAAAATGAGGTGTTTGCTCTCATATGATGAAAAAGAATAATGAAAATTTTAGTTAGGATAATTGTCATAGTTAATGTTGATTTGACCATTATCATGTCACAATTAATGCTAAGCACAAAATATCTCATGCTTAACAAAAATATCTAAGTCAACAAAAGTCAATAAGTCAAATAGTCAAACCAATTAACCATGATACAATTATCTCTTATTAGAACTCATTAATCAATTTCCTCCATCTCATTATGGTTTTATTTAAGTCAATGGTCAAAACCCTAATGAGGTTTCTCTGCCTCTATCAACTGTATATATACACCCGCATCCGTGTTCCAAGGAACATGAATACAATGAGACCGAACCAACGTAAAACTAAATACTAGGATATGGCTTAAACAAAAGCCCACTAGTGTCAACTACCCGAACACCAAGCACGCACAAGTGCGCGTATGTGAATGGACCCTGTCGTAAAACCATACGACCTCTACTCCGTTTTCCCCAAAGGTGAACAACCCTCTATGTGGGACTCTAAAGACTCGACACTACGCTGGCAGTGGGTTTAACCACAGGCCGCAAGCGGTACTAGCTGTACGTAATGGTCCCTAGGTAGATGCCAATAAGAAGACCGATGAGGTGAACCCATCCGAACTCCGACTGAGCCTGAATGTGAAAATCTCCATACAGTCCGGTCTGTTCGTCTAAGAGTATCGCATGTCGGGCCTAGTGGGCGGTAAACGTCAGACCCCTAATAGCGGTACAAGTCGTGTCGGAGTGTAGCCCAGAACACCCTGAGAAACTACTGGAAACACTACCAGTAAATCTAGCTTTCCCTGGCCAAGAACTTTGTGTAATATCTCTCCTAGACACAGCACGATATCAACCCCCAATACCGGGAGAGACGAGTCCTGTCTAACCATCACTGCCTCTAAAAGCTTCGGGACTGCACCCAACTACTACCTATTTGCACGACTCAATAGAGCCGTGGTAGGGTAGTAATCTAAGAACAGTAGGAACACACTCGAGGCGAAGTGACAGTGTCAAGTCAACAGACTAAGTTGTACTCATGTCACCTAGGAACTGTTAACTGACGATAAGTATAGTACCACCCAACAGTTCCCGATGAGTCTTGTCCAGTGTACTCATAACCTAATGAGCACCTGCATACTATCTCCAGTACGACGTACCGATGGCTGTGGGACAGACCATCTCCCCAGCTGGGATGAGAAGCGTACACACTAGTCTACTCTGGAGTATCGATGCCTTGTCTCGATAATCCTACGAATAGGGACCTATATAAGGATGTTCTTGTAGACTACCCAGCCCCCACAAGTGTGACTGCCATCACAACGCTGGTAGTCAAGCAAAGATCCTAAGGGCTCTATCAATATGTATTAGCAATACGTCAAAAGAAATATATAGACATATTAAGATAGATACAAACCAAGTAGCATACTACCATAGCGAGCAAGACTATTATAAATCTGTGTGTATATATATATCCCAAGCTTCCAAAATGTAATATACAAACTAGTACAATACAGTAATGGCCTCTAGGGCATATCACACTAACAGCGCCCATATGCCTTGCATATGGGAGCTCATGTGTTTAACACGTGAGGTCAATTTGGCCTTTGGCCATTTACATATGGGTGCTCACGTGTTTAACACGTGAGGTCAATTTGGCCTTTGTCTATTTACTCTTAATGCTCATATGCTTTGCATACAAAATAAAATTTAATTCTATGCATAGAGTTTAACTCTAACCGAATCTAATGCTTCAAAAGGGTGTTTTAACGTGTTTAACACGTGACCCCGGTGTGGGTTTTTTCGTGCTTATATTCTTTACACATAAGCGCTCACGTGTTTAACACGTGAGGCCTATGTAATATTTAATTGTTTGGTGGCAGCGCTTATATACTCCGCATATAAGCACTCACGTGTTTAGCACGTGAGGCTTGAGTCGTGGGGAATTCTCTTCCCTTTTCTCTCCCTTTTTATAAGGGAATAGTCTCTTCATAGTCAACATCTGGTCGTTGACGAAAACCTTTTACTGCAATTCTAGCTTTGAAGGCCTCAACCTTTCCATCTACACCGATTTTCTTTTTGAAGATCCATTTGCTCCCAATGGGTTTTACCCCTTCAGGAGCAACCTCCAAAGTCCTTACTTTGTTAGTGTACATTGATTCCATCTCAGATCGCATAGCATCCAACCATCACATAGAGTCTCCACTTGTGATGGCCTGCTCGAAACTAGTCGGGTCATCATTTTTCATGATGCAATCTTCTCTCTCACTGTTTAAGAGAAAACCGTAGTATCTCTCAGATGGGTGAGAAACCCTACTAGATCTACAAAGTGGTTGAGGTTCGTCGGGAACTATTGAATCTTCCAGTTCTACCAAATTCTCAGATGTAGTTTGTGTTTTTGGAATTTCAACCAATTCTACTGCACTACCACTAATTTCATTTATAAGAAATTCCTTTTCCAAAAAGGTGGCATATTGAGAAATAAATGGAAGTTTCTAGTGCTCTCGCCGCTAACCCGTGACCAATGCGGAATCCAAAAATGAAAATTTTCATGGCACTAGAAACTTAAACCCATGATTCTAAACCAAACACCTAAAACTAGAACAACTAAAGGATAGAAATCACAACCTTTATAGCGTCTTCATTTGCTCCAATTGGGTTGGACTCTAGAATTCTCTCAAGAGCTCCGGATCACGCTTGCCAGCCGGTCCTCCTTCGCCGAAGATGATCCACCCGAGGGAACCAAGTTCAAGCTTCAACTCCATCAATGAAGTAACTAAAGATCCTAGGTTGCTAATCTAGAATGCTTAGTGATGCGTGTGAGTGTTCTGGTATTTTTGTTTCTCTTTATTTTTATCATTCTCAACTCATGAGATGGTTGAAAATGAAGAAGAAGAAGGAGGAGGAGCCATGGAAAAGAGAGGAGCAAGAATGGTAGAATGAATGAAATCCTTCACAAATTCAAGCATGCTTCAACACTTTTGTAAAATGAATTTTTCCATTTTAAAACTACAACCATGCTTGAATAGTATTTGTAAATGAATTTATAATTCATTTGCCCATACCCTCCACCATTTATCTTTTCCATCTCATTTCATATTTTCTTAAAAAAAGAAAACCCTTGAAATGGGTTGTCCTTCTTCTAGAAGTATTCTTGTATAAATACAAGAATACGTCCCCCCAAAAACATGTCCGTATTCGTATCAAAATAAGAATACCCAAGAGATAGAAAAATACAATGAATATAATACTAGAATATACATATCGAAATATATGTAAATTATTAAATCAAAACTTGATTTAATAATTCGGCTTAATCCTAAGCTAGCCAGTATTATCATCTGCCCGATTGAAGTTCGCATGGCTAGCACGCATACCTAATCGGAACCCTGCACGTATCAATATACGGCCATTACATCATTTTTCCTGAACTGGGAAAACCCTCTGTGAGGGACTCTAAAGACTCGTCAATACACTGGCAGTAAGTTTAACCACAAGCACGTCAGCGGCACTAGTTGTACGTAACGGCTACCCAGGTATTGAGTGAAAAGAAGGCCGACGAGCAAACTCATCCGTACTCCTACTGAGGTTGTCTGTGACAATCTCCATCCAGTCTGGTCTCTTCGTCTGAGATAATCGTATACCGGGTCTAAGGAATAGATAATGTCAGACCCCTACTAACCCGCAAAGTTATGCCAGTCTGAAACTCATCACCCACTGAGAAATTACTGATATCACATCAGTAAATCTCATCCACCTTGTCCAAGGATTTCTAGTGATGGCTGACCCAACACAGCACGATATCGACTCCTACTACTGGGAGAGACGAATCCCTGACGATTGTTCACTACCTCCATGTGGCTCGGGACTGTACCCAACTAAAACCTGTTTGCACAGCTTATTTGAGTCGTAGTAGGGTAGTAATCTAAGCATAGTAGGAACTCACACGAGATAAATGAAAATCTCAGGTCAAAAGACTAACCTGCACTCATACCACAAGAGAACTTCCATCTGACGATAGGTATAATACCATCTAGAAGTTCTCGGCGAATCCGCCCGGTGTACACACCTCCAGTGAGCACCTGTAAAATATCTTAGGCGACTCAACACCAATGGCTTGTGAGACCGGCCACCGCCCCTCGTCGGGTTCTCGAAAAGTATACACTAGTCTACTCCGAAGTATCGATGCCCAGTTTCAATACTCTTTCGATTAGGGACATTTAAGGATGTGCTTCTGGACCACCCAGCTCCCACATATATGATCGCCAATATAATACTGGCAGTGAAGCAATAATCCTACGGGCTTTATCAAAATATATACACATAATAATAAAGACAAACCAGATAGCATACTATCATCTTGAGTAAAACTGTTCTATCTGTATAGGTCTTCGTTCAATTATCATAATCACCTACTTGCAATTACAATAATTGCCTTCAGTGCACTATATCCAACAATCTCCCACTTGCACTCAAGGCTAATTATTGCGGTATCGCATACTCACAGCTCGTGTGCTACTGAGTACCCAACTTCTCTACTGGTCAGTTTCTCAAAACTCGTTTTGAGAAACTTACGTGTTCGAGAAATAGCTTCAGTGAGTAGATCCGCTCCAATGTTTCTATCTTTATCTCTCTATACTCAACTTCACGGAGATCGACTATCTCCCGAAATGAGCAACACATGTCTTAGAACTTATCTGAATATCTGATGGGACCTTGTTCATAACACAAACACCAAATCCAACAAGCTTCTTAGACTATATCCATTGCTGATGTAATCAGCACCCAGTGCCATGACCATCTAAGTATCTTGCTTGGAAAACTATCCAACATACTGTACCTCAGAAGAGGGTAAACTTATAACTCCGAAAGCTACTCTATCATCTAGGTCACCTTGGAAGCCTAAATCGGTAACCGCCTCCTGCAGGAGGCTTCCATTTCCTTACACCAAGAACATCATCTTATGTTCTTAACTACTTCCCAATGTTTCTTCAGGATTGGATTAATATATGCTTATTGCAGCTAGTGCAAAAGCAATATCTGGTGTGGTACTTGACATCTCATGATTGACTCAATTGCCTAAGCAAGTGATATGTCAATCATGCAAATCTCTCTCCTCATCAGTTTAGAAGACATCTCTTTAGAGCGGGTGACAACCTTACCTGCAGGTATACCATCACGCCAGGAGTCGTCCATTCTAAAACACTTTAGAATAGTGTCAAGGTACCCCGATTGGGACATGTTCCCCGCCGGAAGACGCGACCGGGACGTTGGGACGTCGGGGCCTGAATTCCGAGGGCAGATGCTAATTGGTGCTATCCGTCCACCTCTCCGAAGATGCCAAGTTGATTTATGGCACCATGTATCGAAGGTTTAAACGGATGCGGCCGATGTAGCAGACTTCGTCAGATTCCCCCTCGTTGAGGGGTTTTTGATTGTGGGGACGCTCTTCCCTGCAGGTGCAAGTCCCTGTAGTTAATTATGCTATCGCATTGCGGTAACCACTTTCTCCTTCTCCAGATGGTCACTTCGTGTCGTGTGTGTTTGTTTTGTTTTTGGTTGCCCGTGGATTGTACACGGAGACTAATTTATGTTGTCGCCCGTTGGGCGTGGATTAGTCCAAATCCGTATTTTCTTAGATTTGGATTTGGGGGTTGGGTTTAAGGATACGTTAGTCTCATTTGAGACTAAGATCAACTTAAACGTATGTTAAGGATACGTTAGTCTAATTTTAGACTAAGATCAACTTAACAAGATCCTTTAGATCCAACAAAAGAGCATTTGGGCTCTACTGTTTAGTTTAGGGACATTGCGGTCGATTACCAGTTTAAGAACATGGTGGTCCAATGTTAGTTTAAAGACATCCCGGTCCATGGGTTTAAAGGGACCCCACAGTCCGTAGTTTAAAGACGTCATAGTCTATAAAGTTTAAGGACATCATAGTCTATGAGTTTAAGGACCCCACAGTCCAGTTTAAAGACATCATTGCCTGTAGGATTTGCTGGTTATCGGGACCCGTCACCTCTCTGAAGACGTTGAAGAAATTACAATGACATGTATCAGAGGAGTGAAGAGATGTATCCTTGAACCAATGTTGGTTGAGAGATCTGTAGTTGGATTGATTTAAGGATCCTTAATCTCGTTTGAGATCAAGATCAGCATAGATATTTGTTAAGGATACGTTAATCTAATTTTAGAGTAAGATCTACTTAACAGGACCGTTTAAATCCAATAAAAGAGTATTTGGACTCTATTGTTTAGTTTAGGGACATTGCGGTCCAGATTCAGATGTAAACATGGGTTTAGAAATGCACCAGATAGTTATTGGCCATTGGGACCCACCACCTCTCTGAAGACGTTGAAGAATTACAACGACATGTATCAGAGGTGTGAAGAGATGTACCCTCCAACCAAAGTTGATTGAAAGGGCTCTAGGAATTATTTTGAATGTCAAGAGTATGGTTGGAGTTCAGTTTCAGGAGATCTTGCCTCAGGAAAACTTAACTAGTTTAGGTTAAGATTGTCTTGGATATAGTGTTAAACACTAGAGTATATTCGGCGCTCACGTGCTCCCACGTGATGCATCAAAAATATAGTATTAAACACTAAGACTGAAGCACTCACGTGGGGTCACGTGATGCGCCTGAAGATTGGGCCTTGCCTCTGTTATTTTATTCCCAAAATATAAGTGTTAAACACTTGGCCTTTATGACCATCACGTGATGGATATCCATGATTTCGATTTTGAAGTGTTTATTAGGGGTCACGTGGAGCACGTGATATACCAAAAGAGAAACTGTCCTGGCTCTATTCCCCTTTGTTCTGAGGAGCTTTTTAAGGATCACATGGGAGCACGTGATATACCCCAAAAGAAAAACTGTCTTTATTGTTTTTAAGGGTTCCCTTTTAAATAAGTGTTGAACACTTGATCTTTGCGGCCATCACGTGTGGGCACATGATGGGTATCCATGCATTGAATATTAAAAGTATTTGTTAGGAGTCACGTGGGGACACGTGAGGGCGCCCATAATCAGTACTGCCTTTGTCTTTGTTCTTTTTTATTTTGAGGGTCACGTGGGAGTACGTGAGGCGTTGCCTCCAAGCTTTTTCCTTCTCATTTTAGGGGATTAGTTCAGGGGTCACGTGGGGGCATGTGACCTAGTTTTATTCTTTCTTTTCTGATCATTGAGGATAGGGGTCACATGTCACCACGTGACCAAGTTCTGTTTTTTCTTTTCTGCTCATTGAGAATGGGGGTCACGTGTTACCATGTGATCAAGTTCTTTACGTGCATGGAGAGCTTTCAAGTCTCTTTGTTTTAAGAATTTAATTCTCTGGTAGGGTTAAACCCTAATTCTGTTTTGAGGAATTAAATTCTTATGTATATGGAAGAATTAAATTCTTATGTAGGGTTAAACCCTAGTTTTATTTGGAGGAATTAAATTCCTATGAATTTGGGAGAATTAAATTCTCATATAGGGTTAAACCCTAGTTTCATTTGGAGGAATTAAATTCCTATGAATTTGGGGGAATTAAATTCCTTAAACTCAATTCTCCTTTTAAGTTTTGGATCTGCATGGCAGAATCTTCCCGATGAGAATTAAATTCTCAACTTGTGGGGAGATCTGCTTCTGCAGATTTTCAACCAAAGGAAGAACTAAGTTCTTATTTAGAAGAGTTAAACTCTTAAATTTGAGAATTAAATTCTCTTTTATTTTATGGAGCTTAGATCTCTTTCCCCCTTCTCACCTAGGGTTTCTTTTTTTTCTGAAAAGATCTTCTTTTCTCTCTTGAGAATTAAATTCTCATCTCTTTTTTCTCTCTTGAGAATTAAATTCTCCTCCCTTTTTTTCTCTCTTGAGTTGTATCTCTCCGAAAAAAAGTAGATTTTTCTCTCTTCTCTTCTTGGCTCCTATTTATAGGAGAAAGAAAAGAATCAACTTGTTTTGTCAATCTTTCATTAAAAGATTTTAATTGATTTTGTAACCAACATGATCTTTTAGATCACACAGTGAATTTTATTCACCATTGGATTTTTAATCCAAAAGATATTTTTTCTGTTATTTTTGGTGAATTTCAGGGAAATCTTTCCTTATATAAAATATTTCCATAAATTGGTGATTTTTAATCACCATTGGATTTTTAATCCAACGGTGCTCCATTTTACAGAGCACCATCTTTTTTGTTTGGAAAGATTTAGAGAAATATTTTTCTGGTTAGGGTTTTTGATTCCCTCTTAATTAGATTTTAATTCTATTAATTCATAGATCTTTAGGAACACATCACGTGTTGGCACGTGACCCCCTCGATTAAGCATTTAATTCTGTTGTTTTAAAGAACTCAGGAATTATCACGTGTCAGCACGTGACTCTTGGTCACATGTGAGCACGTGATGCCCCATTGGGTTATTTTTTCTTGTTATTTTATTATACTTTTAATTCTTTTCAGTGGGTTTTAAGAGCCCATCATGTGTTGGCATGTGACCCCATTTAATTATTTATTTTATTCAGTGCCTATAGGTTTTGCCTGTAAATGGTCACGTGTGGGCACGTGATGCCCGGTCACGTGTGGGCACGTGATGACTCATAACTTTTGATCCCGGATGAATTATGAAGCCCATAATATATCAAATCGAAGGCTTTTTCGAGATGCTTTCAATACCATCAGAATTTAGCTGTTTCTCATTCGAGAGTTTGTCAAAATACAGCCCAGAAAATACTGGTTCGCATTTTCTTAAGCGTATCGCTGCCATTTGATACCTTAGCCTCTTTGCGCAGAAATTTTTGGCGGGAACAAATGCCCCCCACTACTTTGCCCACATAATTATGTATGTGGATGAAGTAGTGCAGAGTTACACATGGCAATAGAATTGATTGCTTAGGAGACAGGTTTAGGGTTCTTGTAACCTAAGACTTTTTCATCTTCATGAGCCGTAAGGATCTCAAGAAAGTTTTTTCTCCCTACAGGTCGAGAGGATCCCGCAGGTGTATTTTCTCCTTAGGGGTCATGAGGACTCCTAAGTGTGTTTTCTCTTGAGAGTCGTAAGGATCTCACAAGAGAATTTTCTCCCTTACAAGTCGAGAGGACTCATAAGTGATTGTTTCCCTCCTTGTCGATATTTGACTTCGGGGAATGTGGCCCATAGATAGTCTATCTTGACATCTTTGTAGGGCAGTGATGGCTTAAGAGACAGGTTTAGGATCTTTCATCTAAGACTTTTCAACTTTATGAGCCATGAGGGTCTCATAAAGACTTTTCTCCCTACGAGTCGAGAGGATCCCGTAGGTGTATTTTCTCCCTAGGAGTCGTGAGGACTCCTAAGTGTGTGTTTTCTCTTGAGAGTCGTAAGGATCTCACAAGAGAATTTTTCCCGCTTACAAGTCGAGAGGGCTTGTAAGTGGTTGTTTCCCTCTTTGTCGATGTTCGACTTCGGAGAGTGTGACCCGTGAATAGTATGCAAGAGTCCATCTTGGACTGACTTGCAGGGCCCCAGTGCTTAGGAAACAGGTTTTTTAATCCCTATTGCCTGAGGCTTTGCCTTACAAGTCGAGATGAATCGATAAGTTCTCGCAAGGATTTCCTAACGTCACAGTTAACCTCTGCTCTTTACGACAGAGGTCCGTTAAGGTCTGTATTACTAAGGTTTTGTCCGTCGTACCGTCACGTTGGCTGATGTATTCCTCGATAGGCAATCTTGCTGTTCGGGTAGCCTCGCGACTGTCGTATCTCTGATCCCTTCGGGGGCTGGACAAGACGTCTTCAAGCAATCTTCCTAGGCAGTTTGACCGTCGGAAGAGCAAGCGTTAGGAATTTTGCCATACCGCTTTTTACTTGAGGTTAGGCTCATTTTGGAAAGCCCCGATGAGTCATAACCACTCCACGCTGGTGTGGGCTGATCTCTAATAGTCTTTCAGGTTTTATATGAGTTTCCATCAAGACCCTGAAACTAGGATTTTGGCCTTCACTTCGTTTGCTGGCACTGCCTCTGCTGTATCGAAACGAATGTCGCGGTTGTCTCTAGGTTGCATGTGAACCGTCGAGGTTTAGAACTAGGGATTTTGCCATGGCTCCATTGTTTGATTGTCGCGTCTAAACCCTACTGGAGGAAGAACGCTGGGGTGACATCTCGTCTGTTGTATCGAGATGAACGTCGAGGTGGTGACCACTCCGCGCTAGTGTGGGATGATCTCCGATAGTCTTTTAGGTTTTATATGAGCTAACGTCAAGACCCTGAAGCTAGGAATTTGGCCTTTGCTTCGTTAGCTTTGGCTCATTCGAATCCTGTTAGAGGAAGGGCGCTGTAGTGACATCTCGCCTGCTGTATCGAGACGAACGTCGAGGTGGTGATCACTCATCGCTGGTGTGGGATGATCTCCGATGGTCTTTCAGGATTTATATGAGTTGCCGTCAAGACCGTGAAGCTAGGAATTTGGCATTCGCTTCGTTTGCTTTGGCATGTCCGAATCCTGTTGGAGGAAGGACGCTGTAATGACATCTCATCTGCTGTATCGAGACAAATGTCAAGGTGGTGACCACTCCGCGCTGATGTGGGATGATCTCCGATTATCTTTCAGGCTTTATGTGAGTTGCCGTCAAGAAACTGAAGCTAGGAATGTTGCCTTTGCTTCATTTGTTGTCATTGTGTCTGCTGTATCGAGACGAATGTCATGGTGATGATCACTCCTCGCTGGTGTGGGATGATCTCCGATGGTCTTTCAGGCTTTATATGAGTTGCCGTCAAGACCCTGAAACTAGGAATTTGGCCTTCGCTTCGTTTGCTTTGGCGCGTCCGAATCCTGTTGGAGGAAGGACGCTGTAGTGACATCTCGTCTGCTGTATCGAGACGAACGTCGAGGTGGTGATCACTCATCGCTGGTGTGGGATGATCTCCGATGGTCTTTCAGGCTTTATATGAGTTGCCGTCAAGACCCTGAAGCTAGGAATTTGGCCTTCGCTTCGTTTGCTTTGGCGTGTCCGAATCCTGTTGGAGGAAGGACGCTGTAGTGACATCTCGTCTACTGTATCGAGATGAATGTCAAGGTGGTGACCACTCCGTGCTGATGTGGGATGATCTCTGATTGTCTTTCAGGCTTTATATGAGTTGCCATCAAGAAACTGAAGCTAGGAATGTTGCATTTGCTTCATTTGCTGTCATTTCGTCTGCTGTATCGAGACGAATGTCATGGTTGTGATCACTCCTCGCTGGTGTGGGATGATATCCGATGGTCTTTCAGGCTTTATATGAGTTGTCGTCAAGACCCTGAAGCTAGGAATTTGGCCTTTGCTTCATTTGCTGGCATTGCATCCGCTGTATCGAGACGAATGTCGCGGTGGAGCAGGGATTTTGCTGTCACTCCGCTTTGTTTCGACCATGGAGTCTTTCATTGACGTTGGATCTGCGTCCTGCTGGACTGTGAAGGAACGCCGTTGTCGACATTGTGTCTGCTGCAACGAGACGAATGCTGAGGTGGAGCTGGGATTTTGCCATCACTCCGCTTGTTCTGACCGTGAGGTTTTTTATTCACGTTGGATCTGCGTCCTGCTGGACTGCGAAGGAACTCCGTTGTCAACATTGCGTCTGCTGTAACGAGACGAATGCTGAGGTGGAGCTGGAATTTTGCCATCACTCCGCTTGTTTTGACCGTGAGGTCTTTTGTTGACGTTGCGTCTGCATCCTGCTGGACTGCGAAGGAACGCCGTTGTTGACATTGCGTCTGCAAGACGAATGCTGAGGTGGAGCTGGGATTTTGCCATCACTCCGCTTTGTTTCGACCGTGAGGTCTTTCATTGACGTTGCATCTGCATCCTGCTGGACAGTGAAGGAACGCCGTTGTCGACACTGCGTCTGCTGTAACGAGACGAATGCTGAGATGGAGCTGGGATTTTGCCATCACTCCGCTTGTTTTGACCGTGAGGTCTTTTGTTGACGTTGCATCTGCATCCTGCTGGACTGCGAAGGAACGCCGTTGTTGACATTGCGTCTGCAAGACGAATGCTGAGGTGAAGCTGGGATTTTGCCATCACTCCGCTTGTTTTGACCGTGAGGTTTTTTGTTGACGTTGCGTCTGCATCTTGCTGGACTGTGAAGGAATGCCTTTGTTGACATTGCGTCTGCAAGACGAATGCTGAGGTGGAGCTGGGATTTTTCTATCACTCCGCTTTGTTTCGACCGTGAGGTCTTTCATTGACATTGCATCTGCATCCTGCTGGACTGCGAAGGAACGCCGTTGTTGACATCTCGTCTACTGTATCGAGACGAATGCTGAGGTGGAGCTGGGATTTTGCCGTCGCTCCGTTTTGTTTCGACCGTGAGGTCTTTCGTTGACGTTACATCTGCATCCTGCTGGACTGCGAAGGAATGCCATTGTGGGTCTTCAGGCTGTAGATGTGGTCGTCGAGATTTGGCTCTTCTTCTGATAGAGCCTGGTGGGAAAGTATGGTTCCCTCTTTGTTTGTGCTCCTGGATTGTATACAGGGATCGATGTGATCTCACCTGTAGGGCAAAAAGTTTCATTTCATTTCATTTTTTATTTCTTTCTTTCCGCGATGCTCTATCATTTCAACTTTTAATATCGCGAAAATCGTGATTGCCCAATCATTTTAGCTATTTTTCGCGGTGCCCAATCATTTCGACTATTTTTGTATGCATATATTTTTACTTGCTGATTTTGTTGCAAGTTGCCCCATCATTTCGGCTATTTCATATGCATTTTTTATTGGCTCGCTGATTTTTTCTCGCGAGTATGGGATTTGGGATCTGATGCCAATCTTAGCATCAGCATCGCTGGGACTGGAATATTGCCAGGAGCGAATCATCATTTGCCGTTAAAGGACTTGGAATTTGATACCGTTTTAGGAATCAGCATCGCTACCACTGGGATATTACCATGAGCGAATCATCATTTGCCTCTGTCAATGTCGAACAAAGGTGGCTTAGCAAACAGGGTTAGGATCCTGTCAACTAAGACTTTTGACTTCATGAGCCGTAAGGGTCTCATAAAGGTATTTCTCCCTATGAGTCGTGAGGATCTCGTAGGTGCGTTTTCTTCTTAGGAATCATGAGAATTCCTAAGCGTGTGTTCTCTTATAAGTCGAAAGGATCTTACAAGAGTGGTTTCTCCTTATAAGTCGAGAGGACTTACAAGTGTCTTTTGCCATATGAGCATATCCCCAGTCTCTGGTGGGACTTTGTTAGGGAAATATTTATTCGCGCCCGTAGATTGTATACAAGTGTCAGCATTGAGCCGCTTGTAGGGCAGCATTGGAGGTTGTGGTGGCCGCTTAAGAACAGGTTCAGATCCCTATAGCTTAAGACTTTTGAATCTTATGAGCCGTGAGGGTCTCATAAGAGGGTTCTCCTTACGAGTCGTGAGGATCTCGTAAGTGTAATTTCTCCTTAGGAATCGTGGGGATCCCTAAGTGTGTTGCTCCCTTGTGAGTCGTAAGGATCTAACACAGGTGGTTTCTCCTTATAGGGTCGAGAGGACCTTGCAAGTGTCTTTTGACGAGATTGCGCCCTTTCGGGTTTTCACAAAACTCGCCCGTAGTTCTGCTGTTTTTACTCACGGAGCCCTTTCGGATTTTCATCCGTGCCCATCTTGCTTATGGACGTACCTTTTTTTTTACGAGTCTACACCCTTTCGGGTTTTCACAAACATCGTCGGTAGTCCTGCTATTTTTACTCACGGAGCCCTTTCGGGTTTTCATCCGTGCCCATCTTTCTTATGGACGTATCGTTTTTTTTTTGCGTCAGCCTTAGGATGCTGCGGTCCGTAGTAGTTTATAGACGTTTCGGTCAATTGCAAGTTTTAGGACATTGCGGTCCATCGTTAGTTTAGGGACGTTTCGGTCCGTCGTTGCCATATTTGAGGCGAGTTTCTAGTTTACGGACTTTTCGGTCCATGGGGCTTTCTCTATGAACGAGTAAGATGCCCCCAGCATGTCCATCTTTTTCGGATCATGTGGTTGTGGGGGGTTCACCTTCCATTTTTCGGACAGCGCGAATTTGGCCAGTTGGTATTGATTCTCAATCTAGCCATTGCAGACGAAGCAATCTTCGATTAGATGGCTTGCTGCTTGGTGGTAAGGGCAGTAATTAGGATTGTTGACATCGCCTGGCTGCAACGGATGTTTTGGATCCGGCAGATTGATGAGTCTATTGCGCACTGCCAGTTCGAACAGTCTCTTTGTTTTATCCTTAGGAAACGAGTAAGGACGTCCGAGTCTCTCCTCGAGGGATGGGCGTGGACGCACGTTGTTTTGGCGAACGACCGGCTTCGAGCCAGTCGATTGTTGTTGAGCGTTGGCGATGAAGGTTGCTTTCCTTTTGCCCTTTTCATTCCAAGGCTCCGTCTTTGAAGGGGAAAGCCTATGGCCCATCTGGTCTATTTGGGCAAGCTTGTCGATCAAGGCCTGAAAAGTGGTCGGCTTGAAGAACATCATAAACTGCGAAATGGTCGCCTGAGGGTCGAGGGTCCCCACAAACATGCCAACCGCGGGCGCTTCTTCAATGCGCTGCTCGCACGTCGACCATAGGTTCCGCCACCATATCGCTTACTGAACCCATGTTTCGCCTGGCTTCACTCGGGCATTGATCAACGCCGTTATTGGGGGGCGTTCACTAGCGCTCGCAAAACGTTGAGTGAATAGCAGCTCCATCTCTGCAAAAGTCTTGATGGAGTCGTTTGGAAGTTCAGAATACCACTCGAATGCCGTCTCCGACAAGCTGCCAACAAACTGGCAGAGCAGAAGTTTATCATCACCTCCAGTGTTGCCACATAAGGCTCTGAATTGAGCGATGTGCTGATGCGGATTTCCCGTCCCTTTATATACATGGAATTTAGGGATCGTATATCCCGGCGGGTACCTTATTTGGTCATACCAGCCCGGATAGGGTCGTCCGGTCTTAACGATCTGCCCAGCCGCTTCATTCGCCTGGTGAGATCGTATTTGCTGAGCAATGTAATCATCCAGAGCGGCCTTGGAGATGGTCTCCTCCTTGGCTGCTGAAAGAGCCGGAGGAGGGTTCGATGTCTCTCCTCTGTCATCTTCAATGATAATCGGAGGGTCTTCAGCTGGAGGATCCGGTTGTATCATCATCCAAACCATTTCTTGGAAGAGAAGCGCCATTCATTTTATATTGGTCACTTGTTCCGCTGCTTCTCTGTCCTTCTTTTCGAGAATTCTGCAGAGAAAGTCAGCATCGGTTTTCTGTTCATGGCACTACTCTGATGACGCCTCTGGGCTTTCTTTTGGCCCAGTGAGTGTGACCATTTGCGTTAACATTTTTTGAAGCTTCTGTTGCTGCTCCTGGGATTTTGTTACGGATCCCGTGAGCGGTCGATGACCCGTAGAGATATGGCTATCCTCTTTCCCGAATGCCATATAAACAGTGTGGACCACCATGCCCTTAGACTTAGGGCATTTAGGTTCGGCGCCATTGAGATTGGTCGTAGGGATCTTCTCCGGCCTTCTCCTTTTGTGGGCGGTCGAAGTCGAGGGGGCTGTTACAGTAGGCACCCAAGTAGCTGTCGCCTTCTGTGGCTTGGCAGGATGGTCGTCTTCTCGCTGAACTTTCACCTTTTTCTGTCGGCGAGGGTAATCTTGATCAATCACCGAGTCTTGGACTCGACGCCAGACCTTGTAAATTTTAGAGGACAGCCGTTGAGGGGGCTGCTCCAGCTTCACCTTTGTAGCATTCTCCACGGGTGGAGGAGATATCTTCAGCACGGTAGTCAGAGCGTTTTTACGCACTCTCCTTAGCGGTTCAAAGCTGTTCCCAGTTGGAACAGCAGCATCGATTTCCACCGTTGGAGCTGGCGGAGTCAGTCCAGAAGGGGAGCTGCCCCCAGCCTTCCTTACTCGGAGCTAGTAGCGACGGCGAGCATGTCGTGTAGATGGGATCATCTCAGCTGTAGTGGTGACTTCATCATGCCCCCTGTTTTGGCGAGGAGTTGTCGTTGTTAGCCTCTTGAAGACCGATGTCCATTGAGAAGCAGTGTCCAATCTGTCAAAGACAGACCTCTGGGCAGGGGAAGCAGCTTTGAGGACTTCGCCTGGAGCGTGAGCCGGAACAGTTAGTCTTGTAAAGACTGACCCTTTGGCAGGAGAAGCCGCTTTGACGACTTCGAGAGCAGGAATGGCTATCCTTTTTGGAATAACCCTTTCTGGTATTGCGTGCTTCTTCATGAGCCCGTTGGAGCTTTGGCCCAGTTTGTTAAAAACTGAAGCAGTGGAGTTGGACGACCCATTTAGAGGGGCCGCAGTGGTGGTAAATCGATCAAAGACCGACTTCTTTGTGGCTTCTTGCGAAAACAGCGTGGCATTGAAGCTCATTGGTGGGATCATAGCCCCGAAAAACAGCCCAGTGGTGGCTTGGGTCACCTGCTCCACTGGCATTGTGAAAAGGGAGGCCGCTTGGGGCCCGTAAGTCACTCCTCCGGATAGGACGGAGTGAGAGTTGCAGTTGCAGTTAGTGCAGTTTGAAGCCATTGATCTTCTGTTTTTTGGACGGAGTAAGACACCAAATCTTAGTACCTCGAATCCAGAGTAACCATATCAAACCACGACTTGTTCGCGAAACACGACACACGAAGTGTGGAGTGGAAATAGGAAGAGGTCCCACCGGGCGTGCCAGAATCTGTTCCCCGCCGGAAGACGCGACCGGGACGTTGGGACGTCGGGGCCTGAATTCCGAGGGCAGATGCTAATTGGTGCTAACCGTCCACCTCTCCGAAGTTGCCAAGTTGATTTATGGCACCATGTATCGAAGGTTTAAACGAATGCGGCCGATATAGCAGACTTCGTCAGATTCCCTCTCGTTGAGGGGTTTTATTGTGTGGACGCTCTTCCCTGCAGGCGCAAGCCCCTGCAGTTAATTATGCTACCGCATCGCGGAAACCACTTTCTCCTTCTCCAGATGGTCACTTCGTGTCGTGTCTATTTGTTTTGTTTTTGGTTGCCTATGTATTGTATACGGAGACTAATTTATGTTGTCGCCCGTAGGGCGTGGATTAGTCCAAAACCGTATTTTCGTAGATTTAGGTTTGGGGGTTGGGTTTAAGGACACGTTAGTCTCATTTGAGACTAAGATCAACTTAAACGTATGTTAAGGATACATTAGTCTAATTTTAGACTAAGATCAACTTAACAAGATCATTTAGATCCAACAAAAGAGCATTTGGGCTCTATTGTTTAGTTTAGGGACATTGCGGTCGATTACCAGTTTAAGGACATGGTGGTCCAATATTAGTTTAAGGACATCTCGGTCCATGGGTTTAAAGGGACCCCACAGTTCATAGTTTAAAGACGTCATAGTCTATAAAGTTTAAGGACATCATGGTCCATGAGGTTAAGGACCCCACAGTCCAGTTTAAAGACATCATTGTCTGTAGGATTTGCTGGTTATCGGGACCCGTCACCTCTCTGAAGACGTTGAAGAATTACAACGACATGTATCAGAGGAGTGAAGAGATGTACCCTTGAACCAATGTTGGTTGAGAGATCTGTAGTTGGATTGATTTAAGGATCGTTAATCTCGTTTGAAATCAAGATCAACTTAAATATTTGTTAAGGATACGTTAGTCTAATTTTAAACTAAGATCTACTTAACAGGATCGTTTAGATCCAACAAAAGAGCATTTGGGCTCTATTGTTTAATTTAGGGACATTGCGGTCCAGATTCAGATGCAAAGATGGGTTTGGAAATGCACCAGATAGTTATTGGTCATTGGGACCCACCACCTCTCTGAAGACGTTGAAGAATTGCAACGACATGTATCAGAGGTGTGAAGAGATGTACCCTCGAACCAAAGTTGATTGAAAGGGCTCTGGGAATTATTTTGAATGTCAAGAGTATAGTTGGAGTTCAGTTTCAGGAGATCTTGCCTCTAGAAAACTTAACTAGTTTAGGCTAAGATTGGCTTGAATATAGTGTTAAACACTAGAGTATATTCGGCTCTCACGTGCTCCCACGTGATGCATCAAAAATATAGTGTTAAACACTAAGACTGAAGCACTCACGTGGGGTCACGTGATGCGCCTGAAGATTGGACCTTGCCTCTGTTATTTTATTCCCAGAATATAAGTGTTAAACACTTGGCCTTTATGACCATCACGTGTGGGCACGTGATGGGTATCCATGATTTGGATATTGAAGTGTTTATTAGGGGTCACGTAGGAGCACGTGATATACCAAAAGAGAAACTGTCCTGGCCCTATTCCCCTTTGTTCTGAGGAGCTTTTTAAAGATCACGTGGGAGCACATGATATACCCCAAAAGAGAAACTGTCTTTATTGTTTTTAAGGGTTACCTTTTAAATAAGTGTTGAACACTTGATCTTTGCGGCCATCATGTATGGGCACGTGATGGGTATCCATGCATTGAATATTAAAAGTATTTGTTAGGGGTCACGTGGGGACACATGAGGGCGCCCATAATCAGTACTGCCTTTGGCTTTGTTCTCTTTTATTTTGAGGGTCACGTGGGAGCACGTGAGGCATTGCCTCCAAGCTTTTTCCTTCTCATTTTGGGGGATTTGTTCAGGGGTCACGTAGGGGCACGTGACCTAGTTTTATTCTTTCTTTTCTGATCATTGAGAATAGGGGTCACGTGTCACCATATGACCAAGTTCTGTTTTTTCTTTTCTGCTCATTGAGAATGGGGGTCACGTGTTACCACGTGATCAAGTTCTTTACGTGCATGGAGAGCTTTCAAGTATCTTTGTTTTAAGAATTAAATTCACTGGTAGGGTTAAACCATAATTCTATTTTAAGGAATTAAATTCCTATGTAAATGGAAGAATTAAATTCTTATGTAGGGTTAAACCCTAGTTTTATTTGGAAGAATTAAATTTCTATGAATTTGGGAGAATTAAATTCTCATATATGGTTAAACCCTAGTTTCATTTGGAGGAATTAAATTCCTATGAATTTAGGGGAATTAAATTCCTTAAACTCAATTCTCCTTTTAAGTTTTGGATCTGCATGGCAGAATCTCCCCGATGAGAATTAAATTCTCAACTTGTGGGGAGATCTGCTTCTGCAGATCTTCAACCAAAGGAAGAACTAAGTTTTTATTTAGAAGAGTTAAACTCTTAAATTTGAGAATTAAATTCTCTTTTATTTTATGGAGCTTAGATCTCTTTCCCCTTTCTCACTTAGGGTTTCTTTTTTTTCTGAAAAGATCTTCTTTTCGCTCTTGAGAATTAAATTCTCCTCTCTTTTTTCTCTCTTGAGAATTAAATTCTCCTTTCTTTTTTTCTCTCTTGAGTTGTATCTCTCCAAAAAAAACTAGATTTTTCTCTCTTCTCTTCTTGGCTCCTATTTATAGGAGAAAGAAAAGAATCAATTTGTTTTGTCAATATTTCATTGAAAGATTTTAATTGATTTTGTAACCAACATGATCTTTTAGATCACTCAGTGAATTTTATTCACTATTGGATTTTTAATCCAAAAGATATTTTTTCTGTTATTCTTGGTGATTTTCAAGGAAATCTTTCTTTGTATAAAATCTTTCCAAAAATTGGTGATTGTTAATCACCATTGGATTTTTAATCCAACGGTGCTCCATTTTACAGAGCACCATCTTTTTTGTTTCGAAAGATTTAGAGAAATAGTTTTCCGGTTAGGGTTTTTGATTCCCTCTTAATTAGAATTTAATTCTATTAATTCATAGATCTTTAGGAACCCATCACGTGTTGGCACGTGACCCTCTCGATTAAGCATTTAATTTTGTTGTTTTAAAGAACTCAGAAATTATTACGTTTCAGCACGTGACCCTTGGTCACGTGTGAGTACTTGATGCCCTATTGGGTTTTTTTCTTGTTATTTTATTATACTTTTAATTCTTTTCAGTGGGTTTTAAGAGCCCATCACGTGTTGGTACGTGACCCCATTTAATTATTTATTTTATTCAGTGCCTACAGGCTTTGCCTGTAAATGGTCACGTGTGCGCACGTGATGCCCGGTCACGTGTGGGCACGTGATGCCTCATAACTTTTGATCCCGGATGAATTACGAGGCCCATAATATATCAAATCGAAGGCTTTTTCGAGGTACTTTTGATACCATCAGAATTTAGCTGTTTCTTATTCAGGAGTTTGTCAAAATACAACCTGGAAAATTCTGGTTCGCATTTTCTTAAGCGTATCGCTGCCATTTGATACCTTAGGCTCTTTGCGCAGAAATTTTTGGCGGGAACAGGACACTTCCTAAATCTAGATCTAAAACAGTAAATCTAATCACCAGAATCTCTGATATTTTATTCAGATCCTACGTGGAGAAACACCTTGTGACAACTACAGTATTGTAGGGGTTTGTTTAGAACCTTAGCTAGGTTTCGGCAAGCATCTAACATGCTACATCAAAAATTTTGAGGTGCTAATCAAACCAACCTTGGAATCGAACTAGAAATATAGGCTAACAAAAGCAAGAATAACATACTAGTCTGAGTCTAACATTAAGAGGAGAGAAATACAACCTTTGTAGACCTCCTCTTTGTGACTCCTTGGATCAATATGGTGTTTGAACCGATTTGCTTGGGTCCTTCGAAGTCCATGAAGATCCACCATGGAGTCCCTTGGCACAAGCTCCTAGCTTTACTTGATCAAGATGGAAGTTAAGCAAACAATCTACACTAGTGGGCTAGACTAAAATAGATTGGTAATGTGGGTTGTGATCTCACTTAAAAACCTTTTTTTTTTCTTTTCTTCACTCACTTTCTAAAACCTAGAGAGCATGAAGGAGGAAGAAGATGAAAGAGATAGCTAAGCTCAACTAAAAAATGAGAATAATGATAATAATCAAGAGAGGGAGAGAGGGTCATCTCACTCAAAACCATGGTTACAAAATATCTAAATATTTTGATATTGAGTTAACTAAAACCATGGGCAATAAAACCATGGTTTTGAGTTTGGTCAACTAAAGAAGAGTGTAGAATTCTAACCATGATTTTATTTCCATTTTCTTTTTCTCAATAATCAAAATATATAAATATTTCTCCATGTGAGTCTTGCATTGTCATCACTAATGTATCATCAACCATGACACATGCATGCATGCATGCATGTATTCATATCAATATATACATACACTCATGCACACAACATAAAGAAATAGTTTTAATAAATGAGCTAATGGTCAATAATATTAAATCAACATTTGATTTAATAATCCGGTCTTATCACATACGACCCGACCAATAGAAAACGCCAGATTAAATTGGGGTATCATATACTCGTATTTAATCAAGCTCCCGCACATATCCCCATAAGCACCCCCACATCATTTCGCCTGAGCTAGGTAACCCCTCTGTGGAACTCTAAGACTCGTCAATGCGCTAGCAGTAGGCAGTGATCATATCAGATACCCACAAACCGTCAGCGGCACTAGCTGTACGTAATGGCTCCCAGGTATTGAGCGAACAGAAGAAAAACAAATGAACTTGTCAAAACTCCCGTCAAGCCAACTGGCAACACTTACCGTACAGTCCAGTCTCTTCGTCAGATATGCTGCATATCGAGTCTAGGGATGGTATCGTCGACCCCAATAACTCAATAAGTCATGCCGGTATAAGGCCTATAACAGATTGAGAAACTACTGATAACACTTAGCAGTAAATCTCATTAGCCCTGGCCAGAGACTTCCTGTTATAGCCAATCGAGCATAGCGCGGCATCAACCCCCAATACCGGGAGAGACGAAACCCCTCCTATCGCTCACTGCCTCCATGTGCCTTGGGACTGTACCCAAAATCCACCAGTTTACACAACTCAGTAGACCTGTGATAAGGTGGAGATCAAAGTACAGTGGGAGCACACACAAGACTCTATGACGATCTCGGGTCTACAGACTAACCTGTACCAGTGTCACCTGAGAACTGCTATCTGACGATAGATATAATACCATATAGGAGTTCTCAGCGAGTTCATTCAGCGTACCCAGTCTCCACTGAGCACCCGTATACAATCTTTGGTGTCACCACACCAATGGATATGGGATCATCCATCGCCCATCATATGGGTCAAGAAACGTATACGCTAGTCTACTCTGGAATATCGATGCCCCATCTCGATACACCCACGACTAGAAACATTTTAAGGATATGCTTATAAACTACACATGTCCCACTAGTATGATCTGCATCATAATTCCAGTAGTCAAGCAATTATCCTAAGGGCTTTATCAACATGTACCAAATGAGTAAAATGCATGATCAAGTGAAGATGGAGATAAAGAGCAACCAGATAGCGTATTATCACGTCGAACAAGAATGTCCTCTGAATATATATATACATACCGATACATCCACTATCAAATAATGGCCTCTAGGGCATACATATATCCAACAATCTCCCACCTGCACTAAGGCCAATTATTGGCGTATCTCATACCCAACACCTCAAATAGTCGCTCATGCTCCGGCTAAGGGAGGGCCTTAGTGAGTGGATCCGCTGTGTTATTCTTTGTATCTACTCTCCGAATCTCGATCTCGCGGCGATCAACTATCTCTCGAATCAAATGATATCGCCTCAGGATATGTCTGGACCGCTGATGGGACCTGGGCTCTTTAGCCAACACCATAGCCCCATTATTATCACAACATAATGGTATTGGATCAATAATGGTTGAAACTACTCCTAGTTCCGAGATAAACTTCCTCATCCAGACGGCTTCCTTGGCAGCATCATTTGCAACAATACACTCAGCTTCCATCGTTGAGTCTGGAACGGTATCATCTTTGGAACTCTTCTAACACACCGCCCCTCCATTGAGGGTAAATACAAACCCTGAGATAGATTTGATGTCATCCTTATCACTCTGGAAGCTCAAATCGGTAATGGCCTCCATTTGGAGATCTCTGTTACCATACACCAAGAACGATTCTTTAGTCCTTCGCAAGTACTTAAGAATATTCTTCACAGCTGTCCTGTGTTTCTCCCCTGGGTTGGACTGATACCTGTTTACTACACCCTATGCATAAGCTACATCAGGGCGTGTACAAAACATCGCATACATTATAGATCATACGGCTGAAGCGTAGGGAATAATGCTCATGCGAGCTCTCTCTTTATCGGATTTTGGGCAAAAGTCCTTGGAAAGAGTGACTCCATGGCAAGCGGGTAAGGCACCCCGCTTGGAGTCTTCCATACTAAATCTCTTTAGGATGGTGTTGATGTACCTGGTTTGGGACAATCCCAACAACCTCTTAGATATATCCCTATAGATCTTAATGCCCAATATGTACGAGGCATCACCCAGGTCCTTCATAGAGAAACTTTGTGATAAGAACAGTTTGACCGATTGTAGCATAGGAACATCGTTTCCTATCAAAAGAATGTCATCCACGTACAATACGAGGAATGCGACAGTACTCTCTACAATCTTCTTATAAACATAAGATTCATCTGGATTTTTGACGAAATCAAACTCTTTGATAATATCATCAAAACAGATGTTCCAACTTCGTGATGCCTGCTTTAATCCATAAATGGATTTAAGCAACCTACATGCTTTCCCGCTGCTCCCACTATCAATGAAGCCCTCTGGATGATCCATATAAACGCATTCTTCTAAATCACTATTTAGAAATGTAGTTTTAACATCCATCTGCCAGATTTCATAGTCGTAGTGAGAAGCAGTAGCATGTTGGATCCGAATGGATTTAAGCATGGCTACCGGAGAGAATGTTTCGTCATAGTCCAATCCTGGTCTTTGACAAAAACCTTTCGCTACAATCCTTGCCTTATAGGTCACCACCTGCCTATCTACACTGATCTTTCTTTTAAAGATCCATTTGTACCCTACGGGTTTTACCCCAGAGGGTAAAGCTTCCAAAGTCCATACTTTGTTGGTGTACATAAACTCCATTTCGGATCTCATGGCATCCAGCCACTTCACCGAGTCACCACTCGTGATAACTTGCTGAAAACCAGTAGGATCATCATCATCCATGATGCAATCTTCTCTATCACCATCAATGAGAAAACCGTAGTATCTCTCTGGTGGGTGAGAAGTCCTACCAGATCTACGGAGTGGCTGAGGTTCATAAGATTCTGTTGCAACATCAGGTTCAACCAAGTCGTCATTTGTAACTTGTGTTTTTAGAACCTGTTCTAGTTTTACCACATTGCCGTCAATATTTGTAAAAATTTCATTTTCTGAAAATGTGGCATACTGAGAAACAAACACTTTTTGTTCCTCCTTGTGGTAGAAAAGATATCCAAACAAATATTTTGGATATCCCACAAATATACACTTAACTGATCGTGTCTCGAGTTTGTCTGGATTCTTCTTTTTGGCAAAACCCGGACAACACCAAATCTTAACTCGTTTAAGAGATGGTCTCTTCCCATATCATATCTCATATGGAGTGGTAGACACAGTCTTGGTTGGAACCCTGTTCAACAGATATGCTGCAGTCTCTAATGCATGCCCCCAAAAGGATAGAGGTAACTCAGCATCACTCATCATGGAACACAACATATCTAATAGGGTATGATTCCTCCGTTCTGACACACTGTTGTGCTATGGTGTGTAAGGAGGAGTGAGCTGAGAAAGAATCCCATTCTCTTTTAGGAAGTCCGAAAACTCTGTACTGAGATACTCTCCACCTCGATCCGATCGAAGTATCTTGATACTCATTCCAGTTTGTTTTTCTACTTCAAGTTTGTACTCCTTGAATTTCTCGTAAGTTTCAGACTTATGCTTTAATAAAAACACATGACCGAATCTTGAAAAATCATCAGTAAAAGTTATGAAGTAAGAAAAACCACCTCTTGCATGTGTAGACATTGGTCCACATACATCACTATGTATGAACCCCAAGTGTTCTGTAGCTCTTTCTTCGTGTCCAGTAAACGGAGTTTTTGTCATCTTACCTTTGATACAAGACTGACAAGTCGCATAGATTTATATTCAAAAGGGTTTAAACATCCATCTTTATGAAGTTTGTTTATTATTGTTTCATTAATATGACCAAGTCTACAATGCCAAAGAAAAGCTTCATTTTTATCTAAAAACTTTCTTTTATTTGTGTGTTGTATGTTGAAAACTGTGTGTTAATTTAGGACGTATATCCCGTTATTAAGTGTACCATACCCAATCAACTCTTGATTGAGGTTAATGTTCATAACATTATTCTGCAATACAAAATGATATCCTTCATTATCTAACAAAGAAACGGATATTATATTACAAAGCATACTGGGTACATAATAACATGGGTTCAAAACCAATATACAACCCGACGGCAACCCCAGGTGATACTCTCCCACTAAAACTGAATGTACATTGGAACCATTTCCAACTCGGAGAGTGTGATCACCGGTCTTCAAAACTCTGCTATTTCTCAAGCCCTGCACAGAATTACAGATATGAGAACCCGAACCGGTATCCAATACCCAGGAAGCAGAGTTTATAGAAAAACAGTTTTCAGTCACAAACACACCTGAAGCAGAAGCATCACCATGCTTCTTTTTCTTGAGATCAAGGTACTCAATGCAGTTTCGCTTCCAGTTCCCTGACTTCTTGCAGTAGAAACATTCTCTTTTTCCCGACTTCTCAGCCTTGGATTTGTCTCTTCCTTGTGCCTTTTTTATTCTACCTCTCGGTTTGGTGGGTTTCTTCTTATTCCTTCCCTTAGCCTTGGCTTTTAGGACGGAAGATGAAGATTGCCCAACAATCATAAAGGGAGTCTTTTCCTTGAGCGTGCTCTCCGCACTTCTCAACATATTGAGAAGTTCGTGTAGTGACTTCTCCATGTGGTGCATGTTGAAGTTCACTATGAATGGAGTAAAGGCATGGGGAAGAGATTGTAGAACAATATGAACATGCTGTTTGTTCTACATTGTCCATCCAAGGCCCTCCAGCTCTTCAATAAGAGTTATCATCTTCAAGACATGGTCACCTAAAGGTGTGCCAGGAGCCATCCGTATCTGAAACAACTTTCGAGACCTCTCGTATCGTAGGGTACGAGATTGCTCCCCATACAACTCCTTTGTATGGAAAAAGATGATAGAACATCCATCTGCTCATGCTGCTTTTGATGTGTGTTATCCATCGATGCAAGTGTTAGGCATTTAGCCGTGGCACAGTCAATATCTCATGTCTTGCGGATCTCCCTATCCGCTACAGAAGATTCAGGGCCTGGGATGGGCGGGGCTGGAGCAGTGAGGACATATAATACCTTATCATATTTAAGAACAATGTTAATGTTCCTCATCCAGTCTTTAAGTTCCAGTCAGGTTAGCTTCTTTTTCTCTAATAAAAGCTTAAGTCCAGTCATGGGTATCTGCCATTAGGAGAGAGAAAAGAATACACTTAGTGAAAGCTCTTGCAAAGATTGGATTGGTTCATTATCTTATCTAATCGATATCTCCCACTGCTTTTATCAAATTTTCCTTCAAACCATAAAATGAAAATCAGTCGGGATTAATTACATTCTACAACTTCGCTAACCGTTTAGCCAGACTAGTGTCAGTACTTTGAGGGAGGTTCCCCGTGCTTTCGCACGGACCTAATTAAAATAAACCTTGTTTTCCCAGAGGCATTACCCCGTTGACACCTTTCTAGACACCTAATAAGTTAGCTAATTGTAAAGTGCAAAACTTCCCTGGGAGTAACTCTTACTCACAGTGGGATTGGGATCCAACTATCACATAGAAGGTATGCAATCTCATTGCAAATTTCAACACTTGAAACTCCCGATATGGTTTTTACCCCTAGCACTCATGACCTTAACTATAGTCAACATATCATAAGTACTAGTCAAGTTCCACCCTTCATTTCGTGATTAATTAGACCCACTCATATGACCCTTAACTATAGTCAACATAATCATATGAATGTCCTAACTGATCGCATCATATGCTGTGTAGGAAGACATCACTTAGCTACCGTACACTTCGTCTTAACTATAGTCAAAATACACAGCACGAATACTAAGTACTCTACTTCCTAAAATGACGGAGGGCTGTGGATGGTTTTTAAGAAAACCTTTAACACTTTGAACTTGATATCGTTGTAGAATCAAATGGTTTTCAAAAGGAGTGGCTTAAACTCCGCATTTTTGAAACTTGCTTTTTTCATAAAACGACCGAGTGAGTTTCAAATCCGATTCTACAACATCTTTTAGGTTTCTTTTTCTTTACATTAATCTCATTAATGTAGTCCCGTCATTTAAGTTCTTAAGCCATCACAGAAAAGAAACGAAAATAGAACGTACACTTATGCCATCCGCATTCGCCACAGTGTCCCGTTATGCACCGTTAGGTTACTTAACTAACGGCATAGCGAGGCGGGACTAGTTATTGGTTGGGAAGAGTGTGTTTGTAGTTAACCGCAATCAATAACGGTGTCACGTGTAGCTAGACCGAGATGAGTACGGGTCGTCCTCTGGAAAACGTTGAATCTTTTACTCTTACTTTAGATGTGTCGAGAAAGAGAGGAGGGATAAAGAATTTTGAAGAATGGTTTCTAGATCTACGTTAAGCAAGAATGCAAAAATATAGATCTAGATTATTTTAGGGATGTAGTTAATATAATAAGGGGCTTGTAGGGTTCGTTAAGATTTAGTAGTTATGGACGATTAATTAAAAGTTACCCTTTTTATCCTTTAATAGATTTAAAACTAGAACGACTGTGATGCGTGTAAGTTAGGGTTTCTGGAGGGAAAAGGAATCCCACTCTTAACCCTTATCTCGACACGGAATTCTGTTCATATCTAGCCTTTACCAAAACAATCATTAATCTAATCTCTAATCGCGGTCGGAACTAACAAAGAATTGTTAGCGCGTCCGATTATGATGTTAATGATTCTTTTGATAAAATTCATAAACTTTATAGGACTTAAAAAGGGTTTAGGGATGTTCATCATCCATTAGCCTACCCTAATCCTACGAACCCTAACAAGCAGAGAATTACTCGCGCATGTTGGGAGAAAAAGAGATGGAGAGAAAATGCATAATTAAACTACGAAGAAATAGAATAAGAAAAGCTACCTTTATTAATCAACAATATTCATTATACTTTGATCCCTTAGAAAATGATTACAAATACTAGTTTGCTTCTCGATCTCTTCCAAGGAGGTAGACGAACAGTTGATGACCAGCCTGGATGCGTGAGCCGTCTTGAACTTCGTGATCGCGTCGGCTTGATGATTTTTTCAAGAGGCTCTCGGTCTTTATTTATAGTCCCAAAGCCAGAAATTTAGCTTCCAAAATTGGAAGCAAACTGTAAAGATTCTCCCACAAAAATTGCAAACCCTAACTCCCCTATCATGCCGCGGATCCGCGGCCCAAGGGGGGTATGGCCGCGGATCCGCGGCCATTTGATCGTATCCATTGATCAAAATTCTGGGTCTTCCTCTATGTGATATGTGGTGTTCTCTGGAATCTTTGGAATTTGGAAATCTTCTCGTAGTTGCTGCCAGACTTGATATCTTCATTTTGATTTCTTAATTAGGCAGGTTTACTTTAACAACTTGATTTCCTTGATTTTAGACCTGCAAATTCTGCACAACAACTTAACAAATAATGTTTAGTAGACTTTGTTCTACTAGGATTTAGTCAATGATATTATTTGCATACATTTTCCTACCAAATGTTAATTACAATATATCAACACATGGAAAATAGTATTTTTACAGATAAACCCTCATATGTATGATATATTATAATAAAGACCTTTTTAATATAGAAATAGTAGGAAAAATGTAATAACAAATGTGCAGTTTTATCAACTGAACAACTAGCGTGGATGCTAAACTTAAGCAACGTTTATTATATATCATATATATAATACATCATTCATCTCAGCATATAAAGTGATCACATCACAGAATATCAACAGCAGAAGCACATATATGAAAATATAGGATATACTAGGAGGTCCGTATTTTGTATTTAGCCAACAATAGAAAATACAGATTCCACGGTCGTAATGAATAGCCAATCCCGCATCCCTAGACACCTACAAGAGCGGCAAGTGACCCTACCAATTCTAGAGTTAGGAGACCCGGTCTCGACTCCTCGAGATGGCCTCCCACTGGACCCTAGAACCCGGTCACTTTTACTCCCTATCTTGGGTCTATCCTAATGCGGAAAAGTAAATAATATACAACAATGGTGACATCGTCCTCAACCCGGAAGTGCCCCAATAAAAGAATATTACATACAATGAATTTTACATGAATGAAAAGAAAAACTCTCATCTCACATAAAACCCCTGGCCATTCAATCACGATGATCCTATACATCATATCACAGCAACACATAATATCACATGTCATCAACGTAAGTAAGTATGCGTACCCCAATTGTCATTGACGTATAGCAACGAAACCGGCGATACACCACATACTACACTTATGGATATCTTTTCTACCACAAGGAGGAATAAAAGGTGTTTGTTTCTCGGAATGCCACATTTTTAGAAAATAAATTTTTTACAAATACTGATGGCAATGTGGTAGATCTAGAAGAGGTTCTAGAGACATAAGTTACAAATGACGACTTGGTTGAACCGGCTGTTGCAACAGAAACTAATGAACCTCAGCCACTCCGTAGATCTGGTAGGACTTCTCGCCCACCGGAGAAATACTACAGTTTTCTCATTGATGGTGATAAAGAAGATTTTATCATGGATGATGATGATCCTACCAGTTTTCAGCAAGCTATCACGAGTGGAGACTCTGTGAAGTGGCTGAATGCCATGAGATCTGAAATGGTGTCTATGTACACCAAAAAATTATGGACTTTGGACATTGTACCCTTTAGGGTAAAACCCGTCGGGTGCAAATGGATCTTTAAAAGAAAGATTGGTATAGATGGGCAGGTAGAGACCTATAAGGCAAAGCTTGTGGCGAAAAGGTTTCGTCAAAGACCAGGTCTGGACTATGACAAAACTTTTTCTCCCGTAGCCATGCTTAAATCCATTTGGATCCTACTTGCTATTGCTGCTCACTACGACTATGAAATCTGGCAGATGGATGTTAAAACTGCATTTCTAAATGGTGATTTAGAAGAATGCGTTTATATGGATCAGCTAGAGGGCTTCATTGACAGTGGGAGCAGCAGGAAAGCATGTAGATTGCTTAAATCCATTTATGGATTAAAGCAGGCATCATGGAGTTGGAACATCTGTTTTGATGATGTTATCCAAGAGTTTGATTTCATCAAAAATCCAGATGAACCTCGTGTTTATAAGAAGGCTGTAGAGAGAGCTATCACATTCTTCATATTGTACGTGGATGACATTCTTCTGATAGGAAATGATATTCTTATGCTACAGTCGGTCAAATCATTCTTATCACAAAGGTTCTCCATGAAGGACCTGGGTGATGCCACGTATATATTAGGCATTCGGATTTATAGGGATAGATCCAAAAGGTTATTGGGATTGTCCCAAACCAGGTACATCAACACCATCCTAAAGATGTTTAGTATGGAAGACTCCAAGCGAGGTGCCTTACCCGCTTGCCATTGAGTCACTCTCTCAAAGGACTTTTGTCCAAAGAACGATGAAGAGAGAGCTCACATGAGCATTATACCCTATGCTTCAGCCGTAGGATCTATAATGTATGTGATGTTGTGTACACGCCCTGATGTAGCTTATGCACTTAGTGTAGTAAGCAGGTATCAGTCCAACCCAGGGGAGAATCACTGAATAGCTTTGAAGAACATTCTTAAGTACTTGCGAAGGACTAAAGAATTGTTCTTGGTGTATGGTAACGGAGATCTCCAAATGGAGGACTTTACCGATTCGAGCTTCCAGAGTGATAAGGATGACAGCAAATCTATCTGTGGGTTTGTATTTACCCTCAATGGAGGGGCGGTGAGTTGGAAGAGTTCCAAACAGGATACCGTTGTAGACTGTACGATGGAAGTTGAGTACATTGCTGCAAATGATGCCGCCAAGGAAGCCTTCTGGATGAGGAAGTTCGTCTCGGAGCTAGGAGTAGTACCAACCATTATTGATCCAATACCATTGTATTATGATAATAATGGGGCTATGGCGTTAGCCAAGGAACCAAGGTCCCATCAACGTTCCAGACAAATCCTGAGGTGTTTTCATCTGATCCGGGAGATAGTTGATCGCCGCGAGATCGAGATTAGGAGAGTAAACACAAAGAATAACAATGGAGTCTAACACCAAGAGGAGAGAATTAGAACCTTTGTAGACCTCCTCTTTGCGACTGCTTGGATAAACTTGGTGTTTGAACCAGTTCTCTCGAGTCCTTCGAAGTCCATGACGATCCACCACGAAGTCCCTTTGCACAAGCTCCTAACTTCACTTGATCAAGATGGAAGTGAAGCAAACCATCTACACTAGTGGGCTAGACTAACATAGATTGGTGGTGTGGGTTGTGATCTCACTTAAAACCCTTTTCTTTTTCTTTTCTTCACTCACTTTCTAAAACCTAGAGAGCATGAAAGAGGAGGAAGAAGAAGGAGATAGCTAAGCTCAACTCAAATATGAGAATAATGATAATAATCAAGAGAGAGGGGGGTCATCTCACTCAAACCATGGTTACAAAATATCTAGATATTTTGATATTGAGTTAACTAAAACCATGGGAAATAAAACCATGGGTTTGAATTTAGTCAACTAAAGAAAAGTGTAGAATTCTAACGATGATTTTATTTCCATTTTCCTTTTCTTAATAATCAAAATATATAAATATTTCTCAATGTGAGTCTTGCATTGCCATCACCAATGTATCATCAACCATGACACAAGTATGCATGCATATGTGTTTTCATATCAATATATACATACAATCATGCACACAACATAAAGAAATAGGATTTAATAAATGAGCTAATGGTCATTAATATTAAATAAACACTTGATTTAATAATCCGGTCATATCACATACGACCCGACCAATAGAAAACACCAGATTAAAATGCGGTATCTGATACTCGCATTTTATCAAGCACCCGTGCATATCCCCACATCATTTCGCCCGAGCTAGGTAACCCCTTTGTGGGACTCTAAGAATCGTCAATACGCTAGTATTAGGCAGTGATAATATCATATACCCACAAACCGTCAGCGGCACTAGCTGTATGTAATGGCTCCCAGGTATTGAGTGAACAGAAGAAAAACAAGAGAACTTGTCAAAACTCCCGTCGAGCCAACTGGAAACACTTACCGTACAGTCCGGTCTCTTCGTCAGATATGCTACATATCGAGTCTATGGATGGTATCGTCAAACCCAATAACGCAATAAGTCATGCCGGTATAAGGCCTATAACATATCGAGAAACTACTGATAACACTTATCAGTAAATCTCATCAGCCCTAGCCAGGGACTTCCTGTTATAAACAATCAAGCATAGCGTAACATCAACCCTCAATATCGGGAGAGACGAACCCCTCCTATCGCTCATTGCCTCCATGTGCCTTGGGACTGTACCCAAAATCCACCTGTTTGCGCGACTCAGTAGAGCCATGGTAAGGTGGAGGTCAAAGTACAGTGGGAGTACACATAAGACTCTATGACACTCTCGGGTCAACAGACTAACCTATACCAGTGTCATCTGAGCACTGCTATCCGACAATAGATATAATACAATATAGGAGTTCTCAGCGAGTTCGTTCAGTATACCCATTCTTCATTGAGCACTCGTATACAATCTTTGGTGTCACCACACCAATGGATATGGGATCATCCATCGCCCATCATATGGGTCAAGAAACGTATACGCTAGTCTATTCTGGAATATCGATGCCCCGTCTCGATACACCCACGACTAGGAACATTTTAAGGATATGCTTATAAACGACACATGTCACACTAGTATGATCTGCATCATAATCCCAATAGTCAAGAAATTATCCTAAGGGCTTTATCAATATGTACCAAATGAGTAAAATGCATGATCAAGTGAACAAGGAGATAAAGAGCAGCCAGATAGCATACTATCATGTTGAGCAAGAATGTCCTCTGAATATATACACATACCGATACATCCACTATCAAATAATGGCCTCTGGGGCATACATATATCCAACAAGTATAACCGATCATAGTATAGGAACATCGATTCCGATCAGGAGTACGTCATCCAAATACCAGGACATCACTCCCAACCACCTTCTTACCAGGTCCATCTGTTGTTTAGATGAAGTCAAAATCTTTGACTTTCACATCAATAGAAGATAACCAATTCCGCTCTCCTTGTTTTAGTCTATAAATAGGCATAAGCAACTTTCCCACCACGCTTTCACTGCTTCCATTGACCACAACAACCCTCTGGCAGAGTCATATACACGTCCACTTCTAAATTAAATTTAGAATAATATTATAATCATCCACCTCCATGTCTCATAGTCAAGGACAGCAGTAGTGATAAGCTTGGGTCATCGAAACCACCCTATCATCGTCTTTGAGGAAACCGAAGTACCTCTCGAGTGGCTGAGGTAACCCACTAAAACTACGGAATGGCTAATGGATTGTCGAATCCAATTGAATCTGCAGGTTCTACTAAATTTTCAGTAACCGTTTGTGGTTCTGGAATCACATACAGTTCTACCATACTCCCACCTGTTTATTTTGCAAAAAGATTCCTTTGATAAAAAAGATAGCGAGTCAAGAACAAATCAACTTTTGATCGTGAAATGGTAGAAGTTAAACCCTTGCTAAAAGCCTGGAATAACCCACAAACTACCGTTACAGAAACGTGCCTTGAGTTTGTTCAGATTCAGTTTTTAAACAAAAACTGGATAACTCCATATCTTAATATCCTCAAGATATGTAACCATTCTATATCCACATAGAAACAAAGGAACTAATTTAGATAGAACCATATTCAATTGGCATGCAACTGTTTCCAGTGCATATCACCTAAATAGAAAAAGGCCATGCAGTATTACTCATCAAGGAGCACACCCATGGATGAGCAACCTGAGAGAGAAGCAAGTTTTCAAATATTACTATGATGGAATACCTAGCATAAATATCAACATCTTCGATCACTTCAAAGAATCCTGATACTTCCAACACATGGTTCTCTACTTTATTCTTATACCTATAAAGTTCACAAAATCTTTGGACCTTACATTACAATGAATGCGTGTCTAAAATCAGAGAACTCATAAGTAAATTGAATGATGTATGGTTACCAACCCTTTATCCCGAAAGAGACTGAACAATATACATTTCCATGTATAAGTCTCTAGAGTATACTAACTTAAATTCCGTGTGTTATAAGTTGAAAACTGTATTTTGGTTAAGAATATTTATACCGTTATTCAATGCACCTTATCTTATCCTCAACTGATAAAGGTAAATGTCTAGAACAAAAATTTTCAAAATTTATATCTCATTTAATAAAATAAAGACACAGATATTCAATTTTAAAATTGGTGCATAACAACAGTTATTCAAAACCAAATATTTGACGTAAGGCAAAACCCAGGTGATTTCCTCAAATATCACCAATTACAAAGAATTTTGATATTTAGGATCTAATCACCCAATTCCTAATATTCTACTCCCACTCAGTATCTGTAACGCCATATAGAAGTGAGAATCAATATGGTAAATACATACTCTGGAGTCAGAATCTAATTGGGAAAAAAGTTTTCAATTAATATCGCATAGGAAAACTGAAACATGAAAATATTTCGAGGGGGTGGCCGGATATTCCTAGTAATGCCTCTTCCACTATACAGATTCATGACAGTAGTCGCAAATTTCCTTAACCTCACTCCAATCCCTTTATATGTATTTACTTATTACCTTTTGCAACACTTAGGCTAATTAGTTTTCTTCTTTCCCTACCATTCGACACCAGCCTAAGGTTTGGAAGAAGACTATCCAGTAAGCGTAATAGGTGTAATCTCCTAATACTAGGAGCTCTCGCAAGCTGAGAGAAGATGAAGAAAAAAGAAAACCGAATAATCCAAATCAATTTCTCCAGAACCCGTGGCCATTCTCGAACTGAAGCAAGTTTCTTCGAGTTCGTATGTAACTATACGAGATGTCTTTTCCAAGGAATATAGATCTCCGTAGCGATACAGAGTGTTCCGGAGAAGAGCAAAGGGAATGTATGAGTAGCAGGGATATATGTGAATTTTTCATGAATCATGACAATCTAAAGCCAGATGTAAAAGAAGGTTCGGTCAACTTAGTTCATGAGTTATAGTTTAAGGTAAGTCATGGTCGCAGTAACCACAGAGAGAGAGGAGAAACACTCGGCGTGCACTCTAACCTAGATTAGATTGGTCAATCAGTTTATCTAATCTGAATGCCTCCTACTGTTTTCTCGAATTCTCCTTTAAACCCTAAAAGGAGAATTAGTCGGGATAACCCGAGGAGCAAACTACTCATCAGTGGGAATCGGGACACAAATATCATGACATGATAATCTTGACGGAAGCCGACCAAAATCACTACACTCTAGAAGGTATGCGCATACTTGGCAAGTTTCCCTTATATTTGAAACTCCCGATATGGTTTTTGCCCCTAGGACCCAAGTGAACTAGACATAATCAACATATCAAATGGTTCTAATCAAGTCCAACCCGTCATTATCTTGATTGCATTAAACTCACATGCATAATACCCTTGACACAGTCAAAATGGTTATACGGCTATCCAAACCAATTGCATCTAATGCTACAGAAAAGCAAAACATAGCTACCGAACACTACGTCTTGACACAGTCAACATACGCAGCACGAATACTAAGCAGTACTAATCTGAAATGATAGAGGGCTACGGATGGTTTTTGGCGAAAACCCTTTAACGTAATGAACTTGATATCGTTGAAGGAATCGATTAGCTTTGAAAATGAGTAGTTTAGACTCCGCATTTAAAACTAATAATATAAACTTTTGCTTAAGAGCGTATTCCCCATGAAGGGATCAAGGCTCTTTCCTCATCGAATGAGGTGCAGGATATTCCTAACCGAATACCTCTATGCAAAACAAAAGAATATGACTATGGTTTTGAAGTAAAACCGAGTACTTTTAAAGTTCGGTTCCGAAAACATCATTTAGGTTTGTTTTTCTTGTATTAATTAGAATTAATGCAGTCATATCAATTAAACATATCATGCCAGAAAAGAAACGAAAATATGCACGCATATATAAGCCATCCGTGTTCGCCATAAGGTCCCGGGTCTTCACCGTAAGGTTACTTAACGTACGGCTGGGTACGGACAGGACTAGCGCAGATGCAAAACATTTATAGCATCTACCAGATATATGTAATATATATAGCAACATTCGTCTCATGCATGATATCAAGTAACATCACAAAAGCATCACAGCAGAAGCAAATACAGAACGGAAATGCGGATAATCTAGGAAAAGTACATTTCAATGGAGCCAAACATAAAATCAAATTTTCCCGGTCGTGTGGATAGACTGTAGTATCGGATCCTAGACCCCTATGAGTGCGGCAAGCCACCTGCCATTCCCAGAAGTGAGGAAACCCCAATTAATGAAGTGAGCGGGCCACCCAGCACTTCCAAAATCCGGTGACTTCGGCATCCCTCCTTGGGTCAATCTTATATCCCCTACGAGTGCGGCGAATAGCCCGCCAATTCTGGAGTAAGGCACCCCGGTCTCAACGCCATGAGATAGAATCACGTTGCTCTCTAAAACCCGGCTACTCGAGCTCTCCGTCATGGGGTAATCCTAGTGCATCTAATGGAAAAACTAAATATACAATGGTGACTACGTCAGCAACCTGGACGTGCCCCAAAAAATAATACAAGCCGTAGTAACGGCAGTCCACATGTCGGACGTTCACCACGCAATATGAATATGCATTGCATCACAGAGAATTACATCTAATACTACACACTTCGGGCTATCCATCACGACAAATCTAACATAACCATAACCACTAAGCAATACCCATCACAGAATATGCAAACTTGCGAGTATCAATTCCGTAACCCTGTCTAATTGATACATATAGCAATTAGATGACGTTTTACCAAATATTATGATACATGTAACCATCACAAAGACTACGACAATCGAATACTGCACACATATAGCCAACACTTCAATTTTCCAAAACACCGAAAATCAAGTGTGCTAAAAACAAACAAGAAATTCCATGCTAAAACCCACTCCGGGAGTCCGAAATCAGCTCGGATTGATCCAAAACTTTGTGAAGGGCCTTGACATAAAATTAACATTGACCCAAAGGCACTTAGGGGGGTACCCACCCCTTAGGCCACACTAAGGTGGCCATAGAGGTGGACAGATCCAAAACTGCCTTCAGAGACAGATTCGGGTCCCCACCCCCCCAAGGCCACCATTTGGGTGGACTCGGGGGTGTGGACCCTCCCTAGGTCCCCCCGGACATCCCCGGGATCCCCGTGCACCTTCCTGCGGCTTCTCGGTCTAAACCGAGAGTCCGCGGGGAGTCAAAACATCAATGCAATATGGAATTGCTCACTGGTTTTACGGCAGTTTTTGCAGAGCAAAAACCGGCGAGATTCGGAAGTCGTGACTATCTAGATTGGGGTGTATGGGTGTCTCTGATACCATTGAAAGTTCCTAATGCCCTCGCCACTAAACCGTGGCCAATGCGGAATCCGAAAACGAAAATTTTCACGGCATTAGAAACTTAAACCCATGATTCTAAACTAAACACCTAAAACTAGAACAACTAAAGGATAGAAATCACAACCTTTGTAGCGTCTTCATTTGCTCCAATTGGGTTGGACTCTAGCATGCTCTCAAGAGATCCAGATCGCGCTTGCAAGACGTTCCTCCTTAGCCGAAGATGATCCACCCGAGGGAACCAAGTTCAAGCTTCAACTCTATCAATGAACTAACTAAAGATCCTAGGTTGCTAGTCTAGGATGCTTAGTGATGTGTGTGAGGGTTTCGGTATTTTTCATTCTCTTTACCTTCATGATTCTCAACTCATGGGTTGGTTGGAAATGAAGAAGAAGAAGAAGGAGCCATGGAAGAGAGATGAGCAAGAATGGTAGATTGAATGAAATCCTTCACAAATTCAAGCATGCTTCAACACTTTTGTAAATTGAATTTTTCCATTTTAAAACTACAACCATGCTTGAATAGTATTTGCAAATGAATTTATAATTTATTTGCCCATAACCTCCACCATTTCTCTTTTCCATCTCATTTCATATTTTCTTAAAAAAGAAAAACCTTGAAATGAGTTGTCTTTCTTCTAGAAGTTATTCTTGTATAAATACAAGAATACGTCCCCGCAAATACATACCCGTATTCGTATCAAAATACGAATACCAAACAGATAGAAAAATACAATGAACATAATAATAGAATATACATATCGAAATATATGTAAATTATTAAATCAGAACTTCATTTAATAATCCGACTTAATCCTAAGCCGGCTAGTATTATCATCTGCCTTATTGAAGTCCGCGTAGCTAGCAGACATACCTAATCTAAACCATGCACATATCAATATACGGCCACTACATCATTTTTCCTGAACCGGAAAAACTCTCTATGTGGAACTCTCAAGACTCGTCAATACGCTGGCAGTGGGTTTAACCATAACCACGTCAGTGGCACTAGCTGTATGTAACAACTACTCATGTACTGAGCGAAAGGAAGGTCGATGAGCAAACTCATCCGTACCCCTACCGAGCCTGTCTGTAACAATCTTCATACAATCTAGTCTCTTCGTATGAGATAATCGTATACCGGTTCTAAGGGGTGGGTAATGTCAGACCCCTACTAACCTGATAAGTCATGCCAGTCTGAAACTCATCACCCACTGAGAAATTACTGATATCACATCATTAAATCCCATCCACCTTGGCTAAGGATTTCTGGTGATAGCTGACCCAACACAGCGCGATATCGACTCCCAATACTGGGAGAGACGAATCCCTGACGATTGTTCACTACCTCCATGTGGCTCAGGACTGTACCCAACTAAAACCTGTTTGCACGACTCCTTTGAGCCATGGTAGGATAGTAATCTAAGCACAGTGGGAACTCATACGAGACAAATGAAAATCTCAGGAAAAAGGACTAACCTATACTCATGCCATAAGAGAACTTCCATTTGATGATAGGTATAATACCATCTAGAAGTTCTCGGAAAGTCCGTCCGGTGTACTCACCTCTAGTGGCGCCTATATACTATATTAGGTGACTCAACACCAATGGCTTGTGAGACCGGCCATCGCCCCTCGTCGGGTTCTTGAAAAGTATACACTATTCTACTCTGAAGTATCGATGCCCGGTCTCGATACTCTCTCGACTAGGGACATTTAAGGATGTGCTTATGGACCATCCAGCTCCCACATATATGATTGCCATCATAATGCTGGCAGTTAAGCAATAATCCTACAGGCTTTATCAAAATGTATACACATAATGATAAAGGCGAATCAGATAGCATACTATCATCTCAAGTAAGACTGTTCTATCTGTACAAGTCCTCGTTCAATTATTGCAATCACCTACTTTCAATTACAATAATTTCCTTGAGGGCACTATATCCAACAACAAACACTTTTGTTCCTCGGTGTAGAAGAATAGATAACCTATATTTTGGATATATGTATGCCCTAGAGGCCATTATATGACAGTGGATGTATTTATACATGTGTGTGTGTATATATATAAAGAGGACATTCTTGCTCGACATGTTCACATAATCATGCTTTTATTCATATGTACATGTTGATAAAGCCCTGAATATATTAGCTTGACTGATGTGATTATGATGTAGATCATACTAGTGGGACATGTGTAGTTTATAAGCATATCATGAAATGTCCCTGGTCGTGGGTGTATCGAGACGGGGCATCGATATTCCAGAGTAGACTAGCGTATATGATACTAGACCCATATGATGGGCGATTGATGTTCCTATATCCATTGATGTTTGACATCGAGATCGTATACAGGTGCTCAGTACAGACTGGGTACACTGGACAGACTCACCGAGAACTCCTATATGGTATTATATCTATCGTCGGATAGCAGTTCTCAGGTGACACTGGTACAGGTTAGTCTACAGACCCGACATCCTCATAAAGTCCCATGTGTTCTCCCACTGTGCTTTGATTTCCATCCTACCATGGCTCTACTGAGTCGTGCAAACAGGTGGCTTTTGGGTACAGCCCCGAGACACATGGAGGCAATGAGCGATAGGAGGGGTTTCGTCTCTCCCGGTATTGGGGGTTGATGTTACGCAGTGCACGATTGGCTATATCAGTAAGTCCCTGGCCAGGGCTGTTGAGATTTACTGATAAGTGTTATCAGTATTTTCTTGATCTGTTATAGGCCATTCATCGGCATGACTAATTGAGTTATCGGGGTCGACGTTACCATCCCTAGACTTGATATGCAGCATATCTGATGAAGAGACCGGACTGTACGGTAAGTGTTACCGGTTGGCTCGACAGGAGTTTTACCAGGTTCGCTTGTTTTTCTTCTGCTCGCTCAATACCCAGGTGGCCATTACGTTTAGCTGACCGCTTGCAGCTTGTGGGTGTTTGATATGATCATCACTTACTGCCGGCATATTGACGAGTCTTAGAGTCCTACAAAGGGGTTGCCTAGCTCAGGCGAAACGATGTGGGGTGCATATGGTGATATGCGCGGATGCCTGATTAAATGCGTGTATGTGATACCGCATTATAATCTGGCGTTATCTTTTGGTCGGGTCGTATGTGATATGAACGGTATATTAAATCAATTATTGATTTAATATTAATGACCATTAGTCTTTTCACTTATAACTTTTTCTTTATTGTATGCATGAATGTATGTATGTACATATGTTGATATGAATGCACACATGCATGCATACATGTGTCATGGTGATGATACATTGGAATTGGCTATGCAAGACTCACAAGGTTTGGATATTTATTTATTTTGATTATTGATTAAATAATTAATTAGGATTATATCATGGTTGCTTTGTTTCTACACACTTCTATTGTTGACTTTAACTTGAACCATGGTTTGATTACTACACTTAAACCATGGTTTAGTCTCTACACTTAACCATGATTTAATCCCTACACTTATTCTTTAACCAAATAACAAAATATCTAGATATTTTCTAACCTTGGTTATGAGTGAGTGTGACCCTCTCTCATATATTCATTATTCATTTTATTATTTGGAATAAGAATTATCTTGAGCTTGCTTAGCCTATTCCTTCTTCTTCTTCCTCAAACCTTACTACCTCTTCATAAGTGAGTGAAGGAGATAAAAAGAAAAGATTTTTAAGTGAGATCCTAACCCACATCACCAATCTACACTTGTTTAGCCCATTAGTTTAAGTTGTTTTGCATCACTTCTACTTGTTCTAGTGAAGCAAGGAGCTTGAGCTAAGGTAGTCTGGGGTGGATCATCGTGGACAAAGAAGGACTCAAGCGGAGCCGTCCAAACACCGAGTTGAACCAAGGAGTCTAGCAAGGAGGTCTACAAAGGTTGTATTTACTTTCACTTAGTGTTAGACTCTTGTTTTAGTATGACATACTATGTTGTTACTTTAAATTTCTAGTGTGATCCTAGGTTAAGATTACTTAGCACCCAAAATTTTAATTGTAGCACGTGTTTTGCTAGAAAACCCTACTCAAGGTGCTAAGGAATCCCAACATGGTATCAAAGCCAAGCTAGGGCATTAGAGTAACCTAGACGACGTTAAAACACTTCGAACGAACATCGATTGCCCGGAAAAACCATTCCCTAGAAAATATTCAAAATGTTGGAATTTTTCACAGTAAAAATATTCAGAAAATCATGCAGGTAATTCTATGGACCCTCTAGAAGAACGATACCCTAACTCGATTAAATGACTGCGGAACCGCGGAAGAAACCTGGTTTTGGCGGCGGTTCCGCGGCGCCATTTGTGAGGCTCGGGTCGGCCCTTCTACAGTTGGTCCATAGGTACTGTAGCATGCTTCTGGATAATTTTAATATTGCTCAGGTGTTGAGCTTCTCTGTGGATTTTTGGGTCATTGATCGATCGATCAAATGGTTTAACATCGCCTAGTTTATTTGCATGTATTGACATAAGATGTTATAAGTTGCTGTGAAATGAAGTATAGGATCGTCGTGATGAATGGCCGGAGGTTTTATGTGAGATGAGAGTTTTCTTTTCATTCATATAAAATTCATTTTATTTAATATTCTTTTATTAGGGCACATCCGGGTTGAGGATGATGTTTCCTTCGATGTATATTATTTACTCTTCGGCATTAGGATAGACCCAAGGTGGGGAGCACAAGTGACCGGGTTCTAGAGTTCAGTAGGAGGCCATCTCGAGGAGTCGAGACCGGGTCTCCTAACTCTAGAATTGGTAGGGTCGCTTACCGCTCTCGTAGGGGTCTAGGTTGTGGGATTGGCTATTCATCACGACCGTGGAACCCGTATTTTCTATCGTTGGCTAAATACAAAATACGGAATTCCTAGCATATACTATATTTTCTTATATGTGCTTCTTCTGTTTATATTCTGTGATGTGATCGCTTGATATATCTGAGACGAATGCAATATTATATATGAGATATATAGTAGACGTTGCTTATGTTTTACACCCGCGCTAATCCCGTCCCGGTATGCCGTTAGTTAAGTAACCTAACGGTGCATAACTGAACATTGTAGCGAATGCGGATGGCATAAGCGTACGTTGTATTTTCGTTTCTTTTCTGCGTTTGGCTTAAGGAATTAAATGATGGGACTACATTAATATGATTAATGGAAGAAAAAATAAACCTAAAATATGTTGTAGAATCGAATTTGAAACACATTCGGCTTTTTACGAAAAAGCTACATTTCAAAATTGCGGAGCTTAAGCCACTCCTTTTGAAAAACCATTTGATTATATAACGATATCAAGTTCAAAGCGTTAAAGGTTTTCTTAAAAACCATCCGTAACCCTCCATCATTTTGGGAAGTAGAGTACTTAGTATTCGTGCTACGTATGTTGATTATAGTCAAGGCGTAGTGTACGGTTGCTAAGTGATGTCTTCCTACAAAGCATATGATGTGACTAATTAAGACATTCATGTGATTATGTTGATTATAGTCAAGGGTCATATGGGTAGATCTAGTTAATCAAGAAATGATGGGTAGAGCTTGACTAGTGCTTATGATATATTGATTATAATCAAGGTCATGAGTGCTACGGGTAAAAACCATATCGGGAGTTTCAAGTGTTGAAATTTGCAATGAGATTGCATACCTTCCTTATGATGGTTGGATCCCGATCCCACTGTGAGCAAGAGTTGCTCCCAGGAGAGTTTTGCACTTTACAATTAGCTAACCCATTAGGTGTCTAGAAAGGTGTTAACGCGGCAACGCCTCTGGGAAAACGAGGTTTACTTTAATTAGGTCCGTGCGAAAGCACGGGAAACCTCCCTCAAGTACCGACACTGGTCTGGCTGAACGGTTAGCGAAGTTGTAAAATGTAATTAATCCTGGCTAGTTTTCCTTTTAAGGTTTGAAGGGAAATTTGATAAAAGCAGTGGGAGACATCGATTAGATAAGATAATAACCAATCTGATCTTTGCAAGAGCTTTCGCTGAGTGTGTTCTTTTTTCTCTCTCTTAATGACAGATACCAATAATAGGACTCAAGATTCTACTAGATAAAAATAAACTGAATGATACCAATTATAAAGACTGGCTGAGGAACATTAACATTGCCTTGACTAATGATAAGGTATCATATATCCTCACGGCTCCTGCCCCGCCCGTCCCAGGTCCTAAATCTTCAGTTGCGGATAGGGAAGTCCGCAAGACATGGGACGCTGGCTGTGCCACAGCCAAATGCCTCGCGCTTGCATCGATGGATAACACACATCAAAAGCAGTACGAGAAGATGGATGTTCAATCCATCTTTCTCCATACAAAAGATTTGTATGGGGAGCAATCTCGTGTCCTACGATACGAAGCATCTAGAAATCTGTTTCAGATGCAGATGGCTCCTGGCACACCAGTAGGTGACCATGTTCTGAAGATGATAGCTCTTATAGAAGAGCTTGAGGACCTCGGATGGACAATGGAGAAGGAACAATATATTGATATTATTCTACAGTCTCTCCACCCAGCCTTTGCTCAGTTTGTAGTTAACTTCAACATGCACAACATGGAGAAGTCACTACCTGAACTTCCCAATATGTTGAGAAGTGCAGAGAGCACACTCAAGTCCGTGAAGACTCCTGCTTTAATTGTTGGGCCATCTCCCTCCACTCGCCAGAAGGCCAAGGACAAGGGAAAGATAAAGAAGAATCCCACCAAACCTAGAGGTGGAGTTAAAAAGGCTAAGGGGAAAGACAAGTCTACGGCTGGGGAATCGGGAAAAGGAGAATATTATCACTGCCACAAATTGGGATACTAGAAGCGCAACTGTGCTGAGTACCTGGATCTCAAGAAGAAGAAGCATGGTGATACTTCCGCTTCAGGTGTGTTTGTGACAGAAAACTGTTTTTCTATAAACTCTGCTTCCTAGATATTAGATACCGGTTCAGGTTCTCACATTTCCAATTCCATGCAAGGGCTGAGAAATAGCAAAGTTTTGAAGACAGGTGACCATACTCTCCGGGTTGGAAATGGTTCCAATGTACATGCAGTTTCAGTAGGAGAGTATCACCTGGTGTTGCCGTCAGGGTGTATATTGGTTTTGAACCCATGTTATTATGTACCTAGTATACTTTGTAATATAATATCCGTTTCTTTATTAGAAAATGAAGGATATAATTTTGTATTGCAGAACAATGTTATGAACATTAACCTAAATCAAGTGTTGGTTGGTTATGGCACACTTAATAACGGGATATACGTCGTAAATCAACACACAATTTTCAGCATACAACACACTAATATTTTTCAGAAATAAATGAAGCTTTTCTTTGGCACTGTAGACTTGGTCATATTAACGAAACAAAAATAAACAAGCTACATAAAGATGGATATTTAAAACCCTTTGAATATAAATCTTATGCGACTTGCCAGTCTTGTATCAAGGGTAAAATGACCAAAACTCCGTTTACAGGATACGGAGAAAGAGCTACTGAGCTCTTAGGCCTCATACATAATGATGTATGCGGGCCAATGTCTACACAGGCTAGAGGCGGTTTTTCTTACTTCATAACTTTTACTGATGATTTCTCAAGGTTCGGTCATGTGTTTTTTAATGAAGCATAAGTCTGAAGCTTTCGAGAAATTCACTGAGTACAAACTTGAAGTAGAAAAACAAACCGGATTGAGTATCAAGATACTTCGATCGGATCGAGGTGGGGAGTATCTCAGTACAGAGTTTGCAGACTTTCTAAAAGAGAATCGGATTCTCTCTCAGCTCACTCCTCCTTACACACCACAGCACAACGGTGTGTCAGAACGAAGGAATCGGACCATATTAGATAAGGTACGTTCCATGATGAGTGATACTGAGTTACCTATCACATTTTGGGGGCATGCATTAGAGACTGCAACATTTCTATTGAACAGGGTTCCAACCAAAACTGTGTCTACCATGCCATATGAGATATGGTATGGGAAGAGACCATCTCTTAAGCAATTTAAGATTTGGGGTTGTCCGGCTTATGTCAAAAAGCAAAATCCGGACAAACTCAAGACACGGTCAGTTATGTGTAAGTTTGTGGGATATCCAAAGAATTCTTATGGATATCTTTTCTACCACAAGGAGAAACAAAAGGTGTTTGTTTCTCGGAATACCACATTTTTAGAAAATGAATTTTTTACAAATACTGATGGCAATGTGGTAGATCTAGAAGAGGTTCTAGAGACACAAGTTACAAATGACAACTTGGTTGAACCGGCTGTTGCAACAGAAACTAATGATCCTCAGCCACTCCATAAATCTGGTAGGACTTCTCGCCCACCGGAGAGATACTACAGTTTTCTCATTGATGGTGATAGAGAAGATTGCATCATGGATGATGATGATCCTACCAGTTTTCAGCAAGTTATCACGAGTGGAGACTCTGTGAAGTGGCTGAATGCCATGAGATCTGAAATGGAGTCTATGTACACCAACAAATTATGGAATTTGGACATTGTGCCCTCTGGGTAAAACCCGTAAGGTGCAAATGGATCTTTAAAAGAAAGATTGGTATAGATGGGCAGGTAGAGACCTATAAGACAAGGCTTGTGGCGAAAGGGTTTCGTCAAAAACCAGGTCTGGACTATGACGAAACTTTTTCTCGCGTAGCCATGCTTAAATCCATTCGGATGCTACTTGCTATTGCTGCTCACTACGACTATGAAATCTGGTAGATGGACGTTAAAACTGTATTTCTAAATAGTGACTTAGAAGAATGCGTTTATATGGATCAGCTAGAGGGCTTCATTGACAGTGGGAGCAGCAGGAAAGAATGTAGATTGCTTAAATCCATTTATGGATTAAAGCAGGCATCATGGAGTTAGAACATCTGTTTTGATGATGTTATCAAAGAGTTTGATTTCATCAAAAATCCAGATGAACCTCGTGTTTATAAGAAGGCTGTAGGGAGAGCTGTCACATTCTTCGAATTGTACGTGGATGACATTCTTCTGATAGGAAATGATATTCTTATGCTACAGTCGGTCAAATCATTCTTATCATAAAGGTTCTCCATAAAGAACCTGGGTGATGCCACGTATATATTAGGCATCGGATCTATAGGGATAGATCCAAATGATTATTAAGATTGTCCTAAATCAGGTACATCAACACCATCCTAAAGAGGTTTAATATAGAAGACTCCAAGCGAGGTGCCTTACCCGCTTGCCATGGAGTCACTCTCTCCAAGGACTTTTTTCCAAAGACCGATGAAGAGAGAGCTCGCATGAGAATTATACCCTATGCTTCAGCCGTAGGATCTATAATGTATGTGATGTTGTGTACACGCCCTGATGTAGCTTATGCACTTGGTGTAGTAAGCAGGTATCAGTCCAACCCAGGGGAGAATCACTGGATAGCTGTGAAGAACATTCTTAAGTACTTACGAAGGACTAAAGAATTGTTCTTGGTGTATGGTAACGGAGATCTCCAAATGGAGGACTTTACCGATTCGAGCTTCCAAAGTGATAAGGACGATAGCAAATCTATCTCTGGGTTTGTATTTACCCTCAATGGAGGGGCGGTGAGTTGGAAGAGTTCCAAATAGGATACCGTTGCAGACTCTACGATAGAAGCTGAGTACATTGCTGCAAATGATGCCGCCAAGGAAGCCGTCTGGATGAGGAAGTTCGTCTCGGAGCTAGGAGTAGTTCCAACCATTATTGATCAAATACCATTGTATTATGATAATAATGGGGCTATGGCGTTAGCCAAGGAGCCAAGGTCCCATCAGCGTTCCAGACACATCCTGAGATGTTTTCATCTGATCTGGGAGATAGTTGATCGCCGTGAGATCGAGATTAGGAGAGTAGACACAAAGAATAACACCACGGATCCACTCACCAAGGCCCTCCCTCAGCCGCAGCATGACCGACTTTTTGAGATGTTGGGTATGAGATACGCCAATAGCTGGCCTTAGTGCAAGTGGGAGATTGTTGGATATATGTATGCCCTAGAGGCCATTATATGATAGTGGATGTATTTATACATGTGTGTGTGTATACAGAGGACATTCTTGCTCGACATGATAGTATGCTATCTGGTTACTCTTTATCTAACATGTTCACTTGATCATGCTTTTATTCATATGTACATGTTGATAAAGCCCTGAGGATATTAGCTTGACTGCTGTGATTACGATGCAGATCATACTAGTGGGACATGTGTAGTTTATAAGCATATCCTGAAATGTCCTTATTCGTGGGTGTATCGAGATGGGGCATCGATATTCCAGAGTAGACTAGCGTATATAATACTAGACCCATATGATGGGCGATGGATGTTCCCATATCCATTGATGTTTGACATCGAGATCGTATACGGGTGCTCCGTGGAGACTGAGTATACTGGACGGACTCACCGAGAACTCCTATATGGTATTATATCTATTGTCGGATAGCAGTTCTCAGGTGACACTAGTACAGGTTAGTCTGTAGACCCGAGATCATCATAGAGTCTCATGTGTTCTCCCACTGTGCTTTGATTTCCACCCTACCACGGCTCTACTGAGTCGTCCAAAAAGGTAGCTTTTGGGTACAGTCCCGAGACACATGGAGGCAATGAGCGATAGGAGGGGTTTCGTTTCTCCCGGTATTAGGGGTTCATGTTGCGCAGTGCACGATTGGCTATATCAGTAAATCCCTGGCCAGGGCTATTGAGATTTACTGATAAGTGTTATAAGTAGTTTCTCGATCTGGTATAGACCATTCATTGGCACGACTTATTGAGTTATCGGGGTCGACGTTAACATCCCTAGACTTGATATGCAGCATATCTGACGAAGAGACCAGACTGTACACTAAGTGTTAACGGTTGGCTCGACAGGAGTTTTGACAGGTTCGCTTGTTTTTTCTTCTGCTCGCTCAATACCTGGGTGGCTGTTACGTTTAGCTGACAGCTTGCGGCTTGTGGGTGTTTGATATGATCATCACTTACTACCCGCGTATTGATGAGTCTTAGAGTCCCACAAAGGGGTTACCTAGCTCAAGCGAAACGATGTGGGGTGCATTTGGTGATATGCACGGATGCCTGATTAAATGCGTGTATGTGATACCGCATTATAATCTGGCGTAATCTTTTGGTCGGGTCGTATGTGATATGACCGGTATATTAAATCAGTTGTTGATTTAATATTAATGACCCTTAGTCTTTTCACTTATAACTTTTTCTTTATTGTATGCATGAATGTATGTATGTACATATGTTGATATGAATGCACACATGCATGCATACATGTGTCATGGTGATGATACATTGGAATTGGCTATGCAAGACTCACAAGGTTTGGATATTTATTTGTTTTGATTGCTGATTAAAGAATTAATTAGGATTATATCATGGTTGCTTTGTTTCTACACACTTCTGTTGTTGACTTTGACTTGAACCATGGTTTGATTACTACACTTAAACCATGGTTTAGTCTCTACACTTAACCATGATTTAATACCTACACTTATTCTTTAACCAAATAACAAAATATCTAGATATTTTCTAACCTTTGTTATGAGTGAGTGTGACCCACTCTCATATATTCATTTATTCATTTTATTATTTGGAATAAAAGTTATCTTGAGCTTGCTTAGCCTCTTCCTTCTTCTTCTTCCTCAAACCTTACTACCTTTTCATAAGTGCGTCATCCAAATACCAGGACATCATTCCCAACAATCTTCTTACCAGGTCCATCTGTTGTTTAGATGAAGTCAAAATCTTTGACTTTCACATCAATAGAAGATAACCAATTCCGCTCTCCTTGTTTTAGTCTATAAATAGGCATAAGCAACTTTCCCACCACGCTTTCACTGCTTCCATTGACCACAACAACCCTCTGGCAGAGTCATATACACGTCCACTTCTAAATTAAATTTAGAATAATATTATAATCATCCACCTCCATGTCTCATAGTCAAGGACAGCAGTAGTGATAAGCTTGGGTCATCGAAACCACCCTATCATCGTCTTTGAGGAAACCGAAGTACCTCTCGAGTGGCTGAGGTAACCCACTAAAACTACGGAATGGCTAAAGGATTGTCGAATCCAATTGAATCTGCAGGTTCTACTAAATTTTTAGTAACCGTTTGTGGTTCTGGAATCACATACAGTTCTACCATACTCCCACCTATTTATTTTGCAAAAAGATTCCTTTGATAAAAAAGATAGCGAGTCAAGAACAAATCAACTTTTGATCGTGAAATGGTAGAAGTTAAACCCTTGCTAAAAGCCTGGAATAACCCACAAACTACCGTTACAGAAACGTGCATTGAGTTTGTTCAGATTCAGTTTTTAAACAAAAACTGGATAACTCCATATCTTAATATCCTCAAGATATGTAACCATTCTATATCCACATAGAAACAAAGGAACTAATTTAGATAGAACCATATTTAATTGGCATGCAACTGTTTCCAGTGCATATCACCTAAATAGAAAAAGGCCATGCAGCATTACTCATCAAGGAGCGCACCCATGGATGAGCAACCTGAGAGAGAAGCAAGTTTTCAAATATTACTATGATGGAATACCTAGCATAAATATCAATATCTTCGATCACCTCAAAGAATCCTGATACTTCCAACGCGTGGTTCTCTACTTTATTCTTATACCTATAAAGTTCTCAAAAATTTTGGACCTTACATTACAATGAATGCGTGTCTAAAATCAGAGAACTCATAAGTAAATTCAATGAAATAAGATTACCAACCCTTTATCCCGAAAGAGACTGAACAATATACATTTCCATGTATAAGTCTCTAGAGTATACTAACTCAAATCCCGTGTGTTATAAGTTGAAAACTGTATTTTGGTTAAGAATGTCTATACCGTTATTCAATGCACCTTACCTTGTCCTCAACTGATAAAGATAAAAGTCTAGAACAAAAATTTTCAAAATTTATATCTCATTTAATAAAATAATGACACAGATATTCAATTTTAAAATTGGTGCATAACAACAGTTATTCAAAACTAAATATTTGACGTACGGCAAAACCCAGGTGATTTCCTCAAATATCACCAATTACAAAGAATTTTGATATTGAGGATCTAATCATTCAATTCCTAATATTCTACTCCCACTCAGTATCTGTAACGCCATACAAATGTAAGAATCAATATGGTAAATACATACTCTGGTGTCAGAATCTAATTGGGAAAGCAGTTTTCAATTAATATCGCATAGGAAAACTGAAACATGAAAATATTTCGAGGGGGTGGCCGGATATTCCTAGTAATGCCTCTTCTACTATACAGATTCATGACAGTAGTCGCAAATTTCCTTAACCTCACTCCAATCCCTTTATATGTATTTACTTCTTACCTTTTGTACACAACACTTAGGCTAATTGGTTTTCTTCTTTCCCTACCATTCGACACCAGTCTAAGGTATGGAAGAAGACTATCCAATAAGCGTAATAGGTGTACTCTCCTAATACTAGGAGCTCTCGCAAGCTGAGAGAAGATAAAGAAAAAAGAAAACCGAATAATCCAAATCAATTTCTCCAGAACCCGTGGCCATTCTCGAACTGAAACAAGTTTCTTATGTAACTATATGAGATGTCTTTTCCAAGGAATATAGATCTCCGTAGCGATACAGAGTGTTCCGGAGAAGAGTAAAGGGAATGTAAGAGTAGCAGGGATATATGTGAATTTGTCATGAATCATGACAATCTAAAGCCAGATGTAAAAGAAGGTTTGGTCAACTTAGTTCATGAGTTATAGTTTAAGGTAAGTCATGATCGCAGTAACTAGAGAGAGAGAGGAGAAACACTCGGCGTGCACTCTAACCTAGATTAGATTGGTCAATCAGTTTATCTAATCAGAATGCATACTGCTGTTTTCTCGAATTCTCCTTTAAACCCTAAAAGGAGAATTAGTCGGGATAGCCCGAGGAGTAAACTACTCATCAGTGGGAATCGGGACCCAAATATCATGACATGATAATCTTGATAGAAGCCGACCAAAATCACTACACTCCAGAAGGTATGCGCATACTTGGCAAGTTTCCCTTATATTTGAAACTCCCGATATTGTTTTTGCCCCTAGGACCCAAGTGAACTTGACACAATCAACATATCAAAGGGTTCTAATCAAGTCCAACCCGTCATTATCTTGATTGCATTAAACTCACATGCATAATACTCGTGACACAGTCAAAATGGTTATACGGCTGTTATAACCAATTGCATCTAATGCTACAGAAAAGCAAAACATAGCTACCGAACACTACGTCTTGACACAGTCAACATACGCAGCACGAATACTAAGCAGTACTAATCTGAAATGATAGAGGGCTACGGATGGTTTTTGGCGAAAACCCTTTAACGTAATGAACTTGATATCGTTGAAGGAATCGAATAGCTTTGAAAATGAGTAGTTTAGGCTCCGCTTTTAAAACTAATAACATAAACTTTTGCTTAAGGGCGTACTCCCCATGAAGGGATCAAGGCTCTTTCCTCATCAAATGAGGTGCAGGATATTCCTAACCGAATACCTTTATGCAAAACAAAACAATATGACTATGGTTTTGAAGAAAAACCGAGTACTTTTAAAGTTCGGTTCTGAAAACATCATTTAGGTTTGTTTTTCTTGTATTAATTAGAATTAATGCAGTCATATCAATTAAACATATCATGCCAGAAAAGAAACGAAAATATGCACGCACATATATGCCATCCGCGTTCACCATAAGGTCCCGGGTCTTCACCATAAGGTTACTTAACTTACGGCGGGTTAGGGACAGGACTAGCGCGGATGCAAAACCTATATAGCATCTACCAACTATATGTAATATATATAGCAACATTCGTCTTACGCATGATATCAAGTAACATCACAAAAGCATCACAGCAGAAGCAAATACAGAATGGAAATGCGGATAATCTAGGAAAAGTACATTTCAATGGATCCAAACATAAAATCAAATTTTCCTGTACGTGTGGATAGACCGTAGTATCGGATCCTAGACCCCTATGAGTGCGGCAAGCCACCTGCCATTCCCAGAAGTGAGGAAACCCTAATTAATGAAGTGAGCGGGCCACCCAGCACTTCCAAAATCCGATGACTTCGGCATCCCTCCTTGGGTCAATCCTATATCCCCTACGAGTGCGGCGAATAGCCCGCCAATTCTGGAGTAAGGCACCCCGGTCACAACGCCATGAGATAGAATCACGTTGCTCTCTAAAACCCGGCTACTCGAGCTCTCCGTCATGGGGTAATCCTAGTGCATGTAATGGAAAAACTAAATATACAATGGTGACTACGTCAGCAACCTGGACGTGCCCCAAAAAATAATACAAGTCGTAGTAACGGCAGTCCACATGTCGGACGTTCGCCATGCAATATGAATATGCATTGCATCACAGAGAATTACATCTAATACTACACACTTCGGGCTATCCATCACGACAAATCTAACATAACCATAACCACTAAGCAATACCCATCACAGAATATGCAAACTTGCGAGTATCAATTCCGTAACCCTGTCTAATTGATACATATAGCAATTAGACGACGTTTTACCAAATATTATGATACATGTAACCATCACAAAGACTACGACAATCGAATACCGCACACATATAGCCAACACATCAATTTTCCAAAACACCGAAAATCAAGTGTGCTAAAAACAAACAAGAAATTCCATGCTAAAACCCACTCCGGGAGTCCGGAATCAGCTCGGATTGATCCGAAACTTTGTGAAGGGCCTTGACATAAAATTAACATTAACCCGAAGGCACTTAGGGGGGTACCCACCCCTTAGGCCACACTAAGGTGGCCATAGAGGTGGACAGATCCAAAACAGCCTTCAGAGACAGTTTCGGGTCCCCACCCCCCTAAGGCCACCATTTGGGTGGTCTCGGGGGTGTGGGCCCTCCCTAGGTCCCCCCTGGACTTCCCCGGGATCCCCGCGCACCTTCCTGCGGCTTCTCGGTCTAAACCGAGAGTCCGCGGGGAGTCAAAACATCAATGCAATATGGAATTGCTCACTGGTTTTACGGCAGTTTTTGCAGAGCAAAAACCGGCGAGATTCAGATGTCGTGACTATCTAGATTGGGGTGTATGGGTGTCTCTGATACCATTGAAGGTTCCTAGTGTCCTCGCCACTAAACCGTGGCCAATGTGGAATCCGAAAACGAAAATTTTCACGGCATTAGAAACTTAAACCCATGATTCTAAACTAAACACCTAAAACTAGAACAACTAAAGGATAGAAATCACAACCTTTGTAGCGTCTTCATTTGCTCTAATTGGGTTGGACTTTAGCATGCTCTCAAGAGATCCAGATCGCGCTTACAAGATGTTCCTCCTTCGCCGAAGATGATCCACCCGAGGGAACCAAGTTCAAGCTTCAACTCCATCAATGAACTAACTAAAGATCCTAGGTTGCTAGTTTAAGATGCTTAGTGATGTGTGTGAGGGTTCTGGTTTTTTTCTTTCTCTTTACCTTCATGATTCTCAACTCATGGGATGGTTGAAAATGAAGAAGAAGAAGAAGAAGGAACCATGGAAGAGAGATGAGCAAGAATGGTAGAATGAATGAAATCCTTCACAAATTCAAGCATGCTTCAACACTTTTGTAAAATGAATTTTTCCATTTTAAAACTACAACCATGCTTGAATAGTATTTGCAAATGAATTTATATTTTATTTTCCCGTAACCTCCATCATTTCTCTTTTCCATCTCATTTCATATTTTCTTAAAAAAGAAAAACCTTGAAATGAGTTGTCCTACTTCTAGAAGTATTCTTATATAAATACAAGAATACGTCCCCGCAAATACATGCACGTATTCGTATCAAAATATGAATACCAAACAGATAGAAAAGTACAATGAATATAATATTAGAATATACATATTGAAATATATGTAAATTATTAAATCAAAACTTAATTTAAAAATCCGACTTAATCTTAAACCGGCTAGTATTATCATCTGCCCGATTGAAGTCCGCGTAGCTAGCAGACATACCTAATCAAAACCCTGCACATATCTATATACGGCCACTACATCATTTTTCCTGAACCGGAAAAACTCTCTGTGTGGAACTCTCAAGACTCGTCAATATGCTGGCAGTGGGTTTAACCACAACCACGTCAGCGGCACTAGCTGTATGTAACAACTACTCATGTACTGAGCGAAAGGAAGGTCGACGAGCAAACTCATCCGTACCCCTACCGAGCCTGTCTGTAACAATCTTCATACATTCTGGTCTCTTCGTATGAGATAATCGCATATCGGTTCTTAGGGGTGTCTAATGTCAGACCCCTACTAACCCGATAAGTCATGCCAGTCGGAAACTCATCACCCACTGAGAAATTACTGATGTCACATCAGTAAATCCCATCCACCTTGGCTAAGGATTTCTGGTGAGGGCTGACCCAACACAGCGCGATATCGACTCCCAATACTGGGAGAGACGAATCCCTGACGATTGTTCACTACCTCCACGTGGCTCGGGACAGTACCCAACTAAAACCTGTTTTTATGACTCCTTTGAGCCGTGGTAGGGTAGTAATCTAAGCACGGTGGGAACTCACACGAGACAAATGAAAATCTCAGGAAAAAGGACTAACCTATACTCATGCCACAAGAGAACTTCCATTTTATGATAGGTATAATACCATCTAGAAGTTCTCGGAAAGTCCGTCCGGTGTACTCACCTCTAGTGGCGCCTATATACTATCTTAGGTGACTCAACACCAATGGCTTGTGAGACGGGCCATCGCCCCTCGTCGGGTTCATGAAAAGTATACACTATTCTACTCTGAAGTATCGATGCCCGGTCTCGATACTCTCTCGACTAGGGACATTTAAGGATGTGCTTATGGACCAACCAGCCCCCACATATATGATCGCCATCATAATGCTGGCAGTTAAGCAATAATCCTACAGGCTTTATCAAAATGTATACACATAATGATAAAGGCGAACCAGATAGCATACTATCATCTCGAGTAAGACTGTTCTATCTGTATAGGTCCTCGTTCAATTATCGCAATCACCTACTTTCAATTACAATAATTTCCTTGAGGGCACTATATCCAACAACAAACACTTTTTGTTCCTCGGTGTAGAAGAATAGATACCCTAGATGTTGGATATATGTATGCCCTAGAGGCCATTATATGATAGTGGATGTATATATATATATATATATATATAAAGAGGACATTCTTGCTCTACATGATAGTATGCTATCTGGTTACTCTTTATCTGACATGTTCACTTGATCATGCTTTTATTCATATGTACATGTTGATAAAGCCCTGAGGATATTAGCTTGACTGCTGTGATTATGATGTAGATCATACTAGTGGGACATGTGTAGTTTATAAGCATATCGTGAAATGTCCCTAGTCGTGGGTGTATCAAGACGGGGCATCGATAATCCAGAGTAGACTAGCGTATATGATACCAGACTCATATGATGGGTGATGGATGTTCCCATATCCATTGATGTTTGACATCGAGATCGTATACAGGTGCTCAGTGCAGACTGGGTACACTGAACGGACTCACCGAGAACTCCTATATGGTATTATATCTATCGTCGGATAGCAGTTCTCAGGTGACACTGGTACAGGTTAGTCTGTAGACCCGACATCCTCATAGAGTCCCATGTGTTCTCCCACTGTGCTTTGATTTCCACTCTACCATGGCTCTACTGAGTCATGCAAACAGGTGGCTTTTGGCTACAGTCCCGAGACACATGGAGGCAATGAGCGATAGGAGGGGTTTCGTCTCTCCCGGTATTGGGGGTTCATGTTACGCAGTGCACGATTGGCTATATCAGTAAGTCCCTGGCCAGGACTGTTGAGATTTACTGATAAAAGTTATCAGTAGTTTCTCGATCTGTTATAGGCCACTCATCGGCACGACTTATTGAGTTATCGGGGTCGACGTTACCATCCCTAGACTTGATATGCAGCATATCTGATGAAGAGACCGGACTGTACGGTAAGTGTTACCGGTTGGCTCAACAGGAGTTTTACCAGGTTCGCTTATTTTTCTTCTGCTCGCTCAATACGCGGGTGGCCATTACGTTTAGATGACTGCTTGCGGCTTGTGGGTGTTTGATATGATCATCACTTACTACCGGCATATTAACGAGTCTTAGAGTCCCACAAAAGGGTTGCCTAGCTCAGGCGAAACGATGTGGGGGTGCATATGGTGATATGCACGGATACCTGATTAAATGCGTGTATGTGATACTGCATTATAATCTGGCGTTAACTTTTGGTCGGGTCGTATGTGATTTGACCGGTATATTAAATCAATTGTTGATTTAATATTAATGACTACTAGTCTTTTCACTTATAACTTTTTCTTTATTGTATGCATGAATGTATGTATGTACATATGTTGATATGAATGCACACATGCATACATGCATTTGTTATGGTGATGATACATTGGAATTGGCTATGCAAGACTCACAAGGTTTGGATATTTATTTATTTTGATTATTGATTAAAGAATTAATTAGGATTATATCATGGTTGCTTTGTTTCTACACGCTTCTATTGTTGACTTTGACTTGAACCATGGTTTGATTACTACACTTAAACCATGGTTTAGTCTCTACACTTAACCATGATTTAATCCCTACACTTATTCTTTAACCAAATAACAAAATATCTAGATATTTTCTAACCTTGGTTATGAGTGAGTGTGACCCTCACTCATATATTCATTATTCATTTTATTACTTGGAATAAGAATTATCTTGAGCTTGTTTAGCCTCTTCCTTCTTCTTCTTCCTCAAACCTTACTACCTCTTCATAAGTGAGTGAAGGAGATAAAAAGAAAAGATTTTTAAGTGAGATCCAATCCCACATCACCAATCTACACTAGTTTAGCCCACTAGTTTAAGTTGTTTTGCATCACTTCTACTTGTTCTAGTGAAGCAAGGAGCTTGAGCTAAGGTAGTCCGCGGTGGATCATCGTGGACAAAGAAGAACTCAAGCGGACCCGTCCAAACACCGAGTTGAACCAAGGAGTCTAGCAAGGAGGTCTACAAAGGTTGTATTTACTTTCACTTAGTGTTAGACTCTTGTTTTAGTATGAGATACTATGTTGTTACTTTAAATTTCTAGTTTGATCCTAGGTTAAGATTACATAGCACCCAAAATTTTAATTGTAGCACGTGTATTGCTAGAAAACCCTACTCATGGTGCTAAGGAATCCCAATATGGTATCAGAGCCAAGCTAGGGCACTAGAGTAACCTAGACGATGTTAAAACACTTTGAACGAACATCGATTGCCCAAAAAAACCACACTTTGAACGAACATCGATTGCCCAAAAAAACCATTCTCTGGAAATTTTTCAAAATGTTAGAATTTTTCACAGTAAAAATATTCAGAAAATCATGCAGGTAATTCTATGGACCCTCTAGAAGAATGATACCCTAACTCGATTAAATGACTGCGGAACCACGGCAGAAACCTGGTTTTGGCGGCGGTTCCGCGGCGCCGTTTGTGAGGCTCGGGTCGGCCCTTCTACAGTTGGTCCATAGGTACTGCAGCATGCTTCTGGATAATTTTAATATTGCTCAGGTGTTGAGCTTCTCTGTGGATTTTTGGGTCATTGATCGATCGATCAAATGGCTTAACATCGCCTAGTTTATTTGCATGTATTGACATGAAATGTTATAAGTTGCTGTGAAATGAAGTATAGGATCGTCATGATGATTGGCCGGGGGTTTTATGTGAGATGAGAGTTTTCTTTTCATTCATATAAAATTCATTTGTATGTAATATTCTTTTACTAGGGCACATCCGGGTTGAGGATGATGTTTCCTTCGATATATATTATTTACTTTTCGGCATTAGGATAGACCCAAGGTGGGGAGCACAAGTGACCGGGTTCTAGAGTTCAGTGGGAGGCCATCTCGAGGAGTCGAGACCGGGTCTCCCAACTCTAGAATTGGTAGGGTCACTTGCCGCTCTCGTAGGGGTCTAGGGTGTGGGATTGGCTATTCATCACGACCGTGGAACCCGTATTTTCTATCATTGGCTAAATACAAAATACGGAATTTCTAGTATATCCTATATTTTCATTTATGTGCTTCTGTTGTTTATATTCTATGATGTGATCGCTTGATATATCTGAGACGAATGCAATATTATATATGAGATATATAGTAGACGTTGCTTATGTTTTTCACCCGCGCTAGTCCCGTCCCAGTATGCCGTTAGTTAAGTAACCTAACGGTGCATAACGGAACATTGTAGCGAATGCGGATGGCATAAGCGTACTTTGTATTTTCATTTCTTTTCTGTGTTTGGATTAAGGAATTAAATGATGGGACTACATTAATATGATTAATGTAAGAAAAAATAAACCTAAAATATGTTGTAGAATCGAATTTGAAACACATTCGGCTTTTTACGAAAAAGCTACATTTCAAAATTGCGGAGCTTAAGCCACTCCTTTTGAAAAACCATTTGATTCTATAACGATATCAAGTTCAAAGCATTAAAGGTTTTCTAAAAAACCATCCGCAACCCTCCGTCATTTTAGGAAGTAGAGTACTTAGTATTCGTGCTACGTATGTTGATTATAGTCAAGGCGTAGTGTACGGTAGCTAAGTGATGTCTTCCTACAAAGCATATGATGTGATTAGTTAGGACATTCATGTGATTATGTTGATTATAGTCAAGGGTCATATGGGTGGGTCTAATTAATCAAGAAATGACGAGTAGAGCTTGAATAGTGCTTATGATATGTTGATTATAGTCAAGGTCATGAGTGCTACGGGTAAAAACCATATCGGGAGTTTCAAGAGTTGAAATTTGCAATGAGATTGCATACCTTCCATATGTTGGTTGGATCCCGATCCCACTATGAGCAAGAGTTGCTCCCAGGAGAGTTTTGCACTTTACAATTAGCTAACCTATTAGGTGTCTAGAAAGGGGTTAACGCAGCTACACCTCTGGGAAAACGAGGTTTACTTTAATTAGGTCCGTGAGAAAGCACGGGAAACCTCCCTCAAGTACCGACACTGGCCTGGCTGAACGGTTAGCGAAGTTGTAGAATGTAATTAATCCTGGCTAGTTTTCCTTTTAAGGTTTGAAGGGAAATTTGATAAAAGCAGTGGGAGACATCGATTAGATAAGATAATAACCAATCTGATCTTTGCAAGAGCTTTCGCTGAGTGTGTTCTTTTCTCTCTCTTAATGACAGATACCAATGATAGGACTCAAGATTCTACTAGATAAAAATAAAATGAATGAGACCAATTATAAAGACTGGCTGAGGAACATTAACATTGCATTGACTTATGATAATGTGGCATATGTCCTCACGGCTCCTGCCCCGCCCGTCCTAAGTCCTAAATCTTCAGTTGCGGATAGGAAAGTCCGTAAGACATGGGATGCTGGCTGTGCCACAACCAAATGCCTCGCGCTTGTATCGATGGATAACACACATCAAAAGTAGTACGAGAAGATGGATGTTCAATCCATCTTTCTCCATACAAAAGATTTGTATGGGGAGCAATCTCGTGTCCTACGATACGAAGCGTCTAGAAATCTGTTTCAGATGCGGATGGCTCCTGGCACACCAGTAGGTGACCATGTTCTAAAGATGATAGCTCTTATAGAAGAGCTTGAGGACCTCGGATGGACAATGGAGAAGGAACAATATATTGATATTATTGTACAGTCTCTCCGCCCAGCCTTTGCTCATTTTGTAGTTAACTTCAACATGCACAACATGAAGAAGTCACTACCTGAACTTCTCAATATGTTGAGAAGTGCAGAGAGAACGCTCAAGTAAGTGAAGACTCCTGCTTTGATTGTTGGGCCATCTTCCTCCTCTCGCCCGAAGGCCAAGGACAAAGGAAAGATAAAGAAGAAACCCACCAAACCTAGAAGTGGAGTTAAAAAGGCAAAGGGGAAAGACAAGTCTACGGCTGGGGAATCGGGGAAAGGAGAATATTATCACTGCCACAAATCGGGACACTGGAAGCGCAACTGTGCTAAGCACCTGGATCTCAAGAAAAAGAAGCATGGTGATACTTCCGCTTCAGGTGTGTTTGTGACAGAAAACTGTTTTTCTATAAACTCTGCTTCCTAGATATTAGATACCGGTTCAGGTTCTCACATTTGCAATTCCATGCAGGGGCTGAGAAATAGCAAAGTTTTGAAGACAGGTGACCATACTCTCCGGGTTGGAAATGGTTCCAATGTACATGCAGTTTCAGTAGGAGAGTATCACCTGGCGTTGCCGTCAGGGTGTATATTGGTTTTGAACCCATGTTATTATGTACCTAGTATACTTTGTAATATAATATCCGTTTCTTTATTAGACAATGAAGGATATAATTTTGTATTGTAGAACAATGTTATGAACATTAACCTAAATCAAATGTTGGTTGGGTATGGCAAACTTAATAACGGGATATACGTCGTAAATCAACAAACAATTTTCAGCATACAACACACTAATAAAAGAAAATTTTCAGAAATAAATGAAGCTTTTCTTTGGCACTGTAGACTTGGTCATATTAACGAAACAATACTAAACAAGCTACATAAAGATGGATATTTAAAACCCTTTGAATATAAATCTTATGCGACTTGCCAGTCTTGTATCAAGGGTAAAATGACCAAAACTCCGTTTACAGGATACGGAGAAAGAGCTACTGAGCTCTTAGGCCTCATACATAATGATGTATGCGGGCCAATGTCTGCACAGGCTAGAGGCGGTTTTTCTTACTTCATAACTTTTACTGATGATTTCTCAAGGTTCGGTCATGTGTTTTTTACTGAAGCATAAGTCTGAAGCTTTCGAGAAATTCACTGAGTACAAACTTGAAGTAGAAAAACAAACCGGATTGAGTATCAAGATACTTCGATCGGATCAAGGTGGGGAGTATCTCAGTACAGAGTTTGCAAACTTTCTAAAAGAGAATGGGATTCTCTCTCAGCTCACTCCTCCTTACACTCCACAGCACAACGGTGTGTCAGAACGAAGGAATCGGACCATATTAGATAAGGTATGTTCCATGATGAGTGATGCTGAGTTACTCATCACATTTTGGGGGTATGCATTAGAGACTGCAACATTTCTATTGAACAGGGTTTCAACCAAAACTGTGTCTACCATGCCATATGAGATATGGTATGGGAAGAGACCATCTCTTAAGCAATTTAAGATTTGGGGTTGTCCGGCCTATATCAAAAAGCAAAATCCGGACAAACTCGAGACACGGTCAGTTATGTTTAACTTTGTGGGATATCCAAAGAATTCTTATGGATATCTTTTCTACCACAAGGAGGAACAAAAGGTGTTTGTTTCTCGGAATACCACATTTTTAGAAAATGAATTTTTTACAAATACTGATGGCAATGTGGTAGATCTAGAAGAGGTTCTAGAGACACAAGTTACAAATGACCACTTGGTTGAACCGGCTGTTGCAACAGAAACTAATGAACCTCAGCCACTCCGTAGATCTGGTAGGACTTCTCGCCCACCGGAGAGATACTACGGTTTTCTCATTGATGGTGATAGAGAAGATTGCATCATGGATGATGATGATTCTACCAGTTTTCAGCAAGCTATCACAAGTGGAGACTCTGTGAAGTGGCTGCATGCCATGAGATCTGAAATGGAGTCTATGTACACCAACAAATTATGGACTTTGGACATTGTGCCCTCTGGGGTAAAACCCGTAGGGTGCAAATGTATCTTTAAAAGAAAGATTGGTATAGATGGGCAGGTAGAGACCTATAAGGTAAGGCTTGTGGCGAAAGGGTTTCATCAAAAACCAGGTCTGGACTATGACGAAACTTTTTCTCCCGTAGCCATGCTTAAATCCATTCGGATCCTACTTGCTATTGCTGCTCACTACGACTATGAAATCTGGCAGATGGACGTTAAAACTGCATTTCTAAATAGTGATTTAGAAGAATGTGTTTATATGGATCAGCTTGAGGGCTTTATTGACAGTGGGAGCAGCAGGAAAGAATGTAGATTGGTTAAATCCATTTATGGATTAAAGCAGGCATCACGGAGTTGGAACATCTGTTTTGATGATGTTATCAAAGAGTTTGATTTCATCAAAAATCCAGATGAACCTCGTGTTTATAAGAAGACTATAGGGAGAGCTGTCACATTCTTCGTATTGTACGTGAATGACATTCTTCTGATAGGAAATGATATTCTTATGCTACAGTCGGTCAAATCATTCTTATCACAAAGGTTCTCCATGAAGGACCTGGCTGATCCCACGTATATATTAGGCATTCGGATCTATAGGGATAGATCCAAAAGGTTATTAGGATTGTCCCAAACCAGGTACATCAACACCATCCTAGGTTTAGCATGGAAGACTCCAAGCGGGGTGCCTTACCCACTTGCCATAGAGTCACTCTCTCCAAGGACTTTTGTCCAAAGACCGATGAAGAGAGAGCTCGCATGAGCATTATACCCTATGCTTCAGTCGTAGGATCTGTAATGTATGTGATGTTGTGTACACGCCCTGATGTAGCTTATGCACTTGGTGTAGTAAGCAGGTATCAGTCCAACCCAGGGGAGAATCACTGGATAGATTTGAAGAAATTCTTAAGTACTTGCGAAGGACTAAAGAATCGTTCTTGGTGTATGGTAACGGAGATCTCCAAATGGAGGACTTCACCGATTCGAGCTTCCAGAGTGATAAGGACGACAACAAATCTATCTATGGGTCAGTATTTACCCTCCATGGAGGGGCGGTGAGTTGGAAGAGTTCCAAACAGGATACCGTTGTAGACTCTACGATGGAAGTTGAGTACATTGCTGCAAATGATGCCGCCAAGGAAGCCGTCTGGATGAGGAAGTTCGTCTCGGAGCTAGGAGTAGTTCCAACCATTATTGATCCAATACCATTGTATTGTGATAATAATGGGGCTATGGCGTTATCCAAGGAGCCAAGGTCCCATCAGCGTTCCAGACAAATCCTAAGGTGTTTTCATCTTATCCGGGAGCTAGTTGATCGCCGCGAGATCGAGATTAGGAGAGTAGACACAAAGAATAACAATGGAGTCTAACACTAAGAGGAGAGAAATACAACATTTGTAGACCTCCTCTTTGCGACTGCTTGGATCAACTTGGTGTTTGAACCAGTTCTCTTGAGTCCTTCGAAGTCCACGACGATCTACCATCGAGTCCTTTTGCACAAGCTCCTACCTTCACTTGATCAAGATGGAAGTGAAGCAAACAATCTACATTAGTGGGCTAGACTAACATAGATTGGTGATGTGGGTTGTGATCTCACTTAAAAACCTTTTCTTTTTCTTTTCTTCACTCACTTTCTAAAACCTAGAGAGCATGAAGGAGGAGGAAGAAGAAGGAGATAGCTAAGCTCAACTCAAATATGAGAATAATGATAATAATCAAGAGAGGGGGGGTCATCTCACTCAAATCATGGTTACAAAATATCTAAATATTTTGATATTTAGTTAACTAAAACCATGGGAAATAAAACCATGGTTTTGACTTTGGTCAACTAAAGAAGAGTGTAGAATTCTAACCATGATTTTATTTCCATTTTCCTTTTCTCAATAATCAAAATATATAAATATTTCGCCATGTGAGTCTTGCATTGCCATCACCAATGTATCATCAACCATAACACATGTATGCATGCATATGTGTATTCATATCAATATATACATACACTCATGCACACATTATAAAGAAATAGGATTTAATAAATGAGCTAATGGTCATTAATATTAAATCAACACTTGATTTAATAATCCGGTCATATCATATACGACCCGACCAATAGAAAACTCCAGATTAAATTGCGGTATCTGATACTCGCATTTAATCAAGCTCCCGTGCATATCCCCACATCATTTCGCCCGAGCTAGGTAACCCTTTTGTGAGACTCTAAGACTCGTCAATACGCTAGTAGTAGGCAGTGATCATATCACATACCCACAAACCGTCAGCGGCACTAGCTGTATGTAATGGCTCCCAGGTATTGAACGAACAGAAGAAAAACAAGCGAACTTGTCAAAACTCCCGTCGAGCCAACTGGCAACACTTACCGTACAGTCCAGTCTCTTCGTCAGATATGCTGAATATCGAGTCTATGGATGGTATCGTCGAACCCAATAACTCAATAAGTCATGCCGGTATAAGGCCTATAACATATCGAGAAACTACTGATAACACTTATCATTAAATCTCATCAGCCCTGGTCAGGGACTTCCTGTTATAGTCAATCGAGCATAGCGCAACATCAACCCCCAATACCGGGAGAGACGAACCCCTCCTATCTCTTATTGCCTCCATGTGCCTCGAGACTGTACCCAAAATCCACCTGTTTGCACGACTCAGTAAAGCCAAGGTAAGGTGGAGATCAAAGTACAGTGGGAGCTCACATAACACTCTATGATGCTCTCGGGTCTACAGACTAACCTATACCAGTGTCTTCTGAGCACTGCTATCCGACAATAGATATAATACAATATAGGAGTTCTAAGCGAGTTCGTTCAGTGTACCCAGTCTTCACTGAGCACTCGTATCCAATCTTTGGTGTCACCACACCAATGAATATGGGATTATCCATCGCCCATCATATGGGTCAAGAAACGTATACGCTAGTCTACTCTGAAATATCGATGCCCCGTCTCGATACACCCACGACTAGGAACATTTTAAGGATATGCTTATAAACGACACATATCCCACTGGTATGATCTGCATCATAATCCCAATAGTCAAAAAATTATCCTAAGGGCTTTATCAATATGTACCAAATGAGTAAAATGCATGATCAAGTGAACATGGAGATAAAGAGCAGCCAGATAGCATACTATCATGTCGAGCAAGAATGTCCTATGAATATATATACACATACCGATACATCCACTATCAAATAATGGCCTCTCGGGCATACATATATCCAACAAGTATAACCGATCATAGTATAGGAACATCAATTCCTATCAGCAGTGCGTCATCCAAATACCAGGACATCACTCCCAACAATCTTCTTACCAGGTCCATCTGTTGTTTAGATGAAGTCAAAATCTTTGACTTTCACATCAATAGAAGATAACTAATTCCGCTCTCCTTGTTTTAGTCTATAAATAGGCATAAGCAACTTTCCCACCACGCTTTCACTGCTTCCATTGACCACAACAACCCTCTGGCAGAGTCATATACACGTCCACTTCTAAATTAAATTTAGAATAATATTATAATCATCCACCTCCATGTCTCATAGTCAAGGACAGCAGTAGTGATAAGCTTGGGTCATCGAAACCACCCTATCATCGTCTTTGAGGAAACCGAAGTACCTCTCGAGTGGCTGAGGTAACCCACTAAAACTACGGAATGGCTAATGGATTGTCGAATCCAATTGAATCTGCAGGTTCTACTAAATTTTCAGTAACCGTTTGTGGTTCTGGAATCACATACAGTTCTACCATACTCCCACCTGTTTATTTTGCAAAAAGATTCCTTTGATAAAAAAGATAGCGAGTCAAGAACAAATCAACTTTTGATCGTGAAATGGTAGAAGTTAAACCCTTGCTAAAAGCCTGGAATAACCCACAAACTACCGTTACAGAAACGTGCCTTGAGTTTGTTCAGATTCAGTTTTTAAACAAAAACTGGATAACTCCATATCTTAATATCCTCAAGATATGTAACCATTCTATATCCACATAGAAACAAAGGAACTAATTTAGATAGAACCATATTCAATTGGCATGCAACTATTTCCAGTGCATATCACCTAAATAGAAAAAGGCCATGCAGTATTACTCATCAAGGAGCACACCCATGGATGAGCAACCTGAGAGAGAAGCAAGTTTTCAAATATTACTATGATGGAATACCTAGCATAAATATCAACATCTTCGATCACTTCAAAGAATCCTGATACTTCCAACGCATGGTTCTCTACTTTATTCTTATACCTATAAAGTTCACAAAATCTTTGGACCTTACATTACAATGAATGCGTGTCTAAAATCAGAGAACTCATAAGTAAATTGAATGATGTATGGTTACCAACCCTTTATCCCGAAAGAGACTGAACAATATACATTTCCATGTATAAGTCTCTAGAGTATACTAACTCAAATTCCGTGTGTTATAAGTTGAAAACTGTATTTTGGTTAAGAATATTTATACCGTTATTCAATGCACCTTATCTTATCCTCAACTGATAAAGATAAATGTCTAGAATAAAAATTTTCAAAATTTATATCTCATTTAATAAAATAAAGACACAGATATTCAATTTTAAAATTGGTGCATAACAACAGTTATTCAAAACCAAATATTTGACGTAAGGCAAAACCCAGGTGATTTCCTCAAATATCACCAATTACAAAGAATTTTGATATTTAGGATCTAATCACCCAATTCCTAATATTCTACTCCCACTCAGTATCTGTAACGCCATATAGATGTGAGAATCAATATGGTAAATACATACTCTGGAGTCAGAATTTAATTGGGAAAAAAGTTTTCAATTAATATCGCATAGGAAAACTGAAACATGAAAATATTTCGAGGGGGTGGCCGGATATTCCTAGTAATGCCTCTTCCACTATACAGATTCATGACAGTAGTCGCAAATTTCCTTAACCTCACTCCAATCCCTTTATATGTATTTACTTATTACCTTTTGCAACACTTAGGCTAATTAGTTTTCTTCTTTCCCTACCATTCGACACCAGCCTAAGGTTTGGAAGAAGACTATCTAGTAAGCGTAATAGGTGTAATCTCCTAATACTAGGAGCTCTCGCAAGCTGAGAGAAGATGAAGAAAAAAGAAAACCGAATAATCCAAATCAATTTCTCCAGAACCCGTGGCCATTCTCGAACTGAAGCAAGTTTCTTCGAGTTCGTATGTAACTATACGAGATGTCTTTTCCAAGGAATATAGATCTCCGTAGCGATACAGAGTGTTCCGGAGAAGAGCAAAGGGAATGTAAGAGTAGCAGGGATATATGTGAATTTTTCATGAATCATGACAATCTAAAGCCAGATGTAAAAGAAGTTTCGGTCAACTTAGTTCATGAGTTATAGTTTAAGGTAAGTCATGGTCGCAGTAACCACAGAGAGAGAGGAGAAACACTCGGCGTGCACTCTAACCTAGATTAGATTGGTCGATCAGTTTATCTAATCTGAATGCCTCCTACTGTTTTCTCGAATTCTCCTTTAAACCCTAAAAGGAGAATTAGTCGGGATAACCCGAGGAGCAAACTACTCATCAATGGGAATCGGGACCCAAATATCATGACATGATAATCTTGACGGAAGCCGACCAAAATCACTACACTCTAGAAGGTATGCGCATACTTGGCAAGTTTCCCTTATATTTGAAACTCCCGATATGGATTTTGCCCCTAGGACCCAAGTGAACTAGACATAATCAACATATCAAATGGTTCTAATCAAGTCCAACCCGTCATTATCTTGATTGCATTAAACTCACATGCATAATACCCTTGACACAGTCAAAATGGTTATACGGCTATCCAAACCAATTGCATCTAATGCTACAGAAAAGCAAAACATAGCTACCGAACACTACGTCTTGACACAGTCAACATACGCAGCACGAATACTAAGCAGTACTAATCTGAAATGATAGAGGGCTACGGATGGTTTTTGGCGAAAACCCTTTAACGTAATGAACTTGATATCGTTGAAGGAATCGATTAGCTTTGAAAATGAGTAGTTTAGACTCCGCATTTAAAACTAATAATATAAACTTTTGCTTAAGAGCGTATTCCCCATGAAGGGATCAAGGCTCTTTCCTCATCGAATGAGGTGCAGGATATTCCTAACCGAATACCTCTATGCAAAACAAAAGAATATGACTATGGTTTTGAAGTAAAACCGAGTACTTTTAAAGTTCGGTTCCGAAAACATCATTTAGGTTTGTTTTTCTTGTATTAATTAGAATTAATGCAGTCATATCAATTAAACATATCATGCCAGAAAAGAAACGAAAATATGCACGCACATATATGCCATCTGTGTTCGCCATAAGGTCCCGGGTCTTCACCGTAAGGTTACTTAACGTACGGCTGGGTAGGGACAGGACTAGCGCAGATGCAAAACATTTATAGCATCTACCAAATATATGTAATATATATAGCAACATTCGTCTCATGCATGATATCAAGTAACATCACAAAAGCATCACAGCAGAAGCAAATACAGAATGGAAATGCGGATAATCTAGGAAAAGTACATTTCAATGGAGCCAAACATAAAATCAAATTTTCCCGGTCGTGTGGATAGACTGTAGTATCGGATCCTAGACCCCTATGAGTGCGGCAAGCCACCTGCCATTCCCAGAAGTGAGGAAACCCCAATTAATGAAGTGAGCGGGCCACCCAGCACTTCCAAAATCCGGTGACTTCGGCATCCCTCCTTGGGTCAATCTTATATCCCCTACGAGTGCGGCGAATAGCCCGCCAATTCTGGAGTAAGGGACCCCGGTCTCAACGCCATGAGATAGAATCACGTTGCTCTCTAAAACCCGGCTACTCGAGCTCTCCGTCATGGGGTAATCCTAGTGCATCTAATGGAAAAACTAAATATACAATGGTGACTACGTCAGCAACCTGGACGTGCCCCAAAAAATAATACAAGCCGTAGTAACGGCAATCCACATGTCGGACGTTCACCACGCAATATGAATACGCATTGCATCACAGAGAATTACATCTAATACTACACACTTCGGGCTATCCATCACGACAAATCTAACATAACCATAACCACTAAGCAATACCCATCACAGAATATGCAAACTTGCGAGTATCAATTCCGTAACCCTGTCTAATTGATACATATAGCAATTAGATGACGTTTTACCAAATATTATGATACATGTAACCATCACAAAGACTACGACAATCGAATACTGCACACATATATCCAACACTTCAATTTTCCAAAACACCGAAAATCAAGTGTGCTAAAAACAAACAAGAAATTCCATGCTAAAACCCACTCCGGGAGTCCGAAATCAACTCGGATTGATCCAAAACTTTGTGAAGGGCCTTGACATAAAATTAACATTGACCCAAAGGCACTTAGGGGGGTACCCACCCCTTAGGCCACACTAAGGTGGCCATAGAGGTGGACAGATCCAAAACTGCCTTCAGAGACAGATTCGGGTCCCCACCCCCCTAAGGCCACCATTTGGGAGGACTCGGGTGTGTGGACCCTCCCTAGGTCCCCCTGGACATCCCCGGGATCCCCGTGCACCTTCCTGCGGCTTCTCGGTCTAAACCGAGAGTCCGCGGGGAGTCAAAACATCAATGCAATATGGAATTGCTCACTGGTTTTACGGCAGTTTTTGCAGAGCAAAAACCGGCGAGATTCGGAAGTCGTGACTATCTAGATTGGGGTGTATGGGTGTCTATGATACCATTGAAAGTTCCTAGTGCCCTCGCCACTAAACCGTGGCCAATGCGGAATCCGAAAACGAAAATTTTCACGGCATTAGAAACTTAAACCCATGATTCTAAACTAAACACCTAAAACTAGAACAACTAAAGGATAGAAATCACAACCTTTGTAGCGTCTTCCTTTGCTCCAATTGGGTTGGACTCTAGCATGCTCTCAAGAGATCCAGATAGCGCTTGCAAGACGTTCCTCCTTAGCCGAAGATGATCCACCCGAGGGAACCATGTTCAAGCTTCAACTCTATCAATGAATTAACTAAAGATCCTAGGTTGCTAGTCTAGGATGCTTAGTGATGTGTGTGAGGGTTTCGGTATTTTTATTTCTCTTTACCTTCATGATTCTCAACTCATGGGTTGGTTGGAAATGAAGAAGAAGAAGAAGAAGGAGCCATGGAAGAGAGATGAGCAAGAATGGTTGATTGAATGAAATCCTTCACAAATTCAAGCATGCTTCAACACTTTTGTAAATTGAATTTTTCCATTTTAAAACTACAACCATGCTTGAATAGTATTTGCGAATGAATTTATAATTTATTTGCCCATAACCTCCACCATTTCTCTTTTCCATCTCATTTCATATTTTCTTAAAAAAGAAAAACCTTGAAATGAGTTGTCTTTCTTCTAGAAGTTATTCTTGTATAAATACAAGAATACGTCCCCGCAAATACATGCCCGTATTCGTATCAAAATACGAATACCAAACAGATAGAAAAATACAATGAACATAATAATAGAATATACATATCGAAATATATGTAAATTATTAAATCAGAACTTCATTTAATAATCCGACTTAATCCTAAGCCGGCTAGTATTATCATCTGCCTTATTGAAGTCCGCGTAGCTAGCAGACATACCTAATCTAAACCATGCACATATCAATATACGGCCACTACATCATTTTTCCTGAACCGGAAAAACTCTCTATGTGGAACTCTCAAGACTCGTCAATACGCTGGCAGTGGGTTTAACCATAACCACGTCAGTGGCACTAGCTGTATGTAACAACTACTCATGTACTGAGCGAAAGGAAGGCCGATGAGCAAACTCATCCGTACCCCTACCGAGCCTGTCTGTAACAATCTTCATACAATCTAGTCTCTTCGTATGAGATAATCGTATACCGGTTCTAAGGGGTGGGTAATGTCAGACCCCTACTAACCCGATAAGTCATGCCAGTCTGAAACTCATCACCCACTGAGAAATTACTGATATCACATCATTAAATCCCATCCACCTTGGCTAAGGATTTCTGGTGATAGCTGACCCAACACAGCGCGATATCGACTCCCAATACTGGGAGAGACGAATCCCTGACGATTGTTCACTACCTCCATGTGGCTCAGGACTGTACCCAACTAAAACCTGTTTGCACGACTCCTTTGAGCCATGGTAGGATAGTAATCTAAGCACAGTGGGAACTCATACGAGACAAATGAAAATCTCAGGAAAAAGGACTAACCTATACTCATGCCACAAGAGAACTTCCATTTGATGATAGGTATAATACCATCTAGAAGTTCTCGGAAAGTCCGTCCGGTGTACTCACCTCTAGTGGCGCCTATATACTATATTAGGTGACTCAACACCAATGGCTTATGAGACCGGCCATCGCCCCTCGTCGGGTTCTTGAAAAGTATACACTATTCTACTCTGAAGTATCGATGCCCGGTCTCGATACTCTCTCGACTAGGGACATTTAAGGATGTGCTTATGGACCATCCAGCTCCCACATATATGATTGCCATCATAATGCTGGCAGTTAAGCAATAATCCTACAGGCTTTATCAAAATGTATACACATAATGATAAAGGCGAATCAGATAGCATACTATCATCTCAAGTAAGACTGTTCTATCTGTACAAGTCCTCGTTCAATTATTGCAATCACCTACTTTCAATTACAATAATTTCCTTGAGGGCACTATATCCAACAACAAACACTTTTGTTCCTCGGTGTAGAAGAATAGATAACCTAGATTTTGGATATATGTATGCCCTAGAGGCCATTATATGACAGTGGATGTATTTATACATGTGTGTGTGTGTGTGTATATAAAGAGGACATTCTTGCTCGACATGTTCACATGATCATGCTTTTATTCATATGTACATGTTGATAAAGCCCTGAAGATATTAGCTTGACTGCTGTGATTATGATGTAGATCATACTAGTGGGACATGTGTAGTTTATAAGCATATCATGAAATGTCCCTGGTCATGGGTGTATCGAGACGGGGCATCGATATTCCAGAGTAGACTAGCGTATATGATACTAGACCCATATGATGGGCGATTGATGTTCCTATATCCATTGATGTTTGACATCGAGATCGTATACAGGTGCTCGGTACAGACTGGGTACACTGGACAGACTCACCGAGAACTCCTATATGGTATTATATCTATCGTCGGATAGCAGTTCTCAGGTGACACTGGTACAGGTTAGTCTATAGACCCGACATCTTCATAAAGTCCCATGTGTTCTCCCACTGTGCTTTGATTTCCATCCTACCATGGCTCTACTGAGTCGTGCAAACAGGTGGCTTTTGGGTACAGTCCCGAGACACATGGAGGCAATGAGCGATAGGAGGGGTTTCGTCTCTCCCGGTATTGGGGGTTGATGTTACGCAGTGCACGATTGGCTATATCAGTAAGTCCCTGGCCAGGGCTGTTGAGATTTACTGATAAGTGTTATCAGTATTTTCTTGATCTGTTATAGGCCATTCATCGGCATAACTAATTGAGTTATCGGGGTCGACGTTACCATCCCTAGACTTGATATGCAGCATATCTGATGAAGAGACCGGACTGTACGGTAAGTGTTACCGGTTGGCTCGACAGGAGTTTTACCAGGTTCGCTTGTTTTTCTTCTGCTCGCTCAATACCCAGGTGGCCATTACGTTTAGCTGACCGCTTGCAGCTTGTGGGTGTTTGATATGATCATCACTTACTGCCGGCATATTGACGAGTCTTAGAGTCCTACAAAGGGGTTGCCTAGCACAGGCGAAACGATGTGGGGTGCATATGGTGATATGCGCGGATGCCTGATTAAATGCGTGTATGTCATACCGCATTATAATCTGGCGTTATCTTTTGGTCGGGTCGTATGTGATATGAACGGTATATTAAATCAATTATTGATTTAATATTAATGACCATTAGTCTTTTCACTTATAACTTTTTCTTTATTGTATGCATGAATGTATGTATGTACATATGTTGATATGAATACACACATGCATGCATACATGTGTCATGGTGATGATACATTGGAATTGGCTATGCAAGACTCACAAGGTTTGGATATTTATTTATTTTGATTATTGATTAAATAATTAATTAGGATTATATCATGGTTGCTTTGTTTCTACACACTTCTATTGTTGACTTTAACTTGAACCATGGTTTGATTACTACACTTAAACCATGGTTTAGTCTCTACACTTAACCATGATTTAATCCCTACACTTATTCTTTAACTAAATAACAAAATATCTAGATATTTTCTAACCTTGGTTATGAGTGAGTGTGACCCTCTCTCATATATTCATTATTCATTTTATTATTTGGAATAAGAATTATCTTGAGCTTGCTTAGCCTATTCCTTCTTCTTCTTCCTCAAACCTTACTACCTCTTCATAAGTGAGTGAAGGAGATAAAAAGAAAAGATTTTTAAGTGAGATCCTAACCCACATCACCAATCTACACTTGTTTAGCCCATTAGTTTAAGTTGTTTTGCATCACTTCTACTTGTTCTAGTGAAGCAAGGAGCTTAAGCTAAGGTAGTCTGGGGTGGATCATCGTGGACAAAGAAGGACTCAAGCGGAGCCGTCCAAACACCGAGTTGAACCAAGGAGTCTAGCAAGGAGGTCTACAAAGGTTGTATTTACTTTCACTTAGTGTTAGACTCTTGTTTTAGTATGACATACTATGTTGTTACTTTAAATTTCTAGTGTGATCCTAGGTTAAGATTACTTAGCACCCAAAATTTTAATTGTAGCACGTGTTTTGCTAGAAAACCCTACTCAAGGTGCTAAGGAATCCCAACATGGTATCAGAGCCAAGCTAGGGCATTAGAGTAACCTAGACGACGTTAAAACACTTCGAACGAACATCGATTGCCCGGAAAAACCATTCCCTGGAAAATATTCAAAATGTTGGAATTTTTCACAGTAAAAATATTCAGAAAATCATGCAGGTAATTCTATGGACCCTCTAGAAGAACGATACCCTAACTCGATTAAATGACTGCGGAACCGCGGAAGAAACCTGGTTTTGGCGGCGGTTCCGCGGCGCCATTTGTGAGGCTCGGGTCGGCCCTTCTACAGTTGGTCCATAGGTACTGTAGCATGCTTCTGGATAATTTTAATATTGCTCAGGTGTTGAGCTTCTCTGTGGATTTTTGGGTCATTGATCGATCGATCAAATGGTTTAACATCGCCTAGTTTATTTGCATGTATTGACATAAGATGTTATAAGTTGCTGTGAAATGAAGTATAGGATCGTCGTGATGAATGGCCGGGGGTTTTATGTGAGATGAGAGTTTTCTTTTCATTCATATAAAATTCATTTTATTTAATATTCTTTTATTAGGGCACATCCGGGTTGAGGATGATGTTTCCTTCGATGTATATTATTTACTCTTCGGCATTAGGATAGACCCAAGGTGGGGAGCACAAGTGACCGGGTTCTAGAGTTCAGTAGGAGGCCATCCCGAGGAGTCGAGACCGGGTCTCCTAACTCTAGAATTGGTAGGGTCGCTTACCGCTCTCGTAGGGGTCTAGGTTGTGGGATTGGCTATTCATCACGACCGTGGAACCCGTATTTTCTATCGTTGGCTAAATACAAAATACGGAATTCCTAGCATATACTATATTTTCTTATATGTGCTTCTTCTGTTTATATTCTGTGATGTGATCGCTTGATATATCTGAGACGAATGCAATATTATATATGAGATATATAGTAGATGTTGCTTATGTTTTACACCCGCGCTAATCCCGTCCCGGTATGCCGTTAGTTAAGTAACCTAACGGTGCATAACTGAACATTGTAGCGAATGTGGATGGCATAAGCGTACGTTGTATTTTCGTTTCTTTTCTGCGTTTGGCTTAAGGAATTAAATGATGGGACTACATTAATATGATTAATGGAAGAAAAAATAAACCTAAAATATGTTGTAGAATCGAATTTGAAACACATTCGGCTTTTTACGAAAAAGCTACATTTCAAAATTGCGGAGCTTAAGCCACTCCTTTTGAAAAACCATTTGATTATATAACGATATCAAGTTCAAAGCGTTAAAGGTTTTCTTAAAAACCATCCGTAACCCTCCATCATTTTGGGAAGTAGAGTACTTAGTATTCGTGCTACGTATGTTGATTATAGTCAAGGCGTAGTGTACGGTTGCTAAGTGATGTCTTCCTACAAAGCATATGATGCGACTAATTAAGACATTCATGTGATTATGTTGATTATAGTCAAGGGTCATATGGGTGGATCTAGTTAATCAAGAAATGATGGGTAGAGCTTGACTAGTGCTTATGATATGTTGATTATAATCAAGGTCATGAGTGCTACGGGTAAAAACCATATCGGGAGTTTCAAGAGTTGAAATTTGCAATGAGATTGCATACCTTCCATATGATGGTTGGATCCCGATCCCACTGTGAGCAAGAGTTGCTCCCAGGAGAGTTTTGCACTTTACAATTAGCTAACCCATTAGGTGTCTAGAAAGGTGTTAACGCGGCAACGCCTCTGGGAAAACGAGGTTTACTTTAATTAGGTCCGTGCGAAAGCACGGGAAACCTCCCTCAAGTACCAACACTGGTGTGGCTGAACGGTTAGCGAAGTTGTAAAATGTAATTAATCCTGGCTAGTTTTCCTTTTAAGGTTTGAAGGGAAATTTGATAAAAGCAGTGGGAGACATCGATTAGATAAGATAATAACCAATCTGATCTTTGCAAGAGCTTTCGCTGAGTGTGTTCTTTTTTCTCTCTCTTAATGACAGATACCAATGATAGGACTCAAGATTCTACTAGATAAAAATAAATTGAATGATACCAATTATAAAGACTGGCTGAGGAACATTAACATTGCCTTGACTAATGATAAGGTATCATATATCCTCACGGCTCCTGCCCCGCCCGTCCCAAGTCCTAAATCTTCAGTTGCGGATAGGGAAGTCCGCAAGACATGGGACGCTGGCTGTGCCACAGCCAAATGCCTCGCGCTTGCATCGATGGATAACACACATCAAAAGCACCACGAGAAGATGGATGTTCAATCCATCTTTCTCCATACAAAAGATTTGTATGGGGAGCAATCTCGTGTCCTACGATACGAAGCATCTAGAAATCTGTTTCAGATGCGGATGGCTCCTGGCACACCAGTAGGTGACCATGTTCTGAAGATGATAGCTCTTATAGAAGAGCTTGAGGACCTCGGATGGACAATGGAGAAGGAACAATATATTGATATTATTCTACAGTCTCTCTACCCAGCCTTTGTTCAGTTTGTAGTTAACTTCAACATGCACAACATGGAGAAGTCACTACCTGAACTTCCCAATATGTTGAGAAGTGCAGAGAGCACACTCAAGTCAGTGAAGACTCCTGCTTTGATTGTTGGGCCATCTCCCTCCACTCGCCAGAAGGCCAAGGACAAGGGAAAGATAAAGAAGAATCCCACCAAACCTAGAGGTGGAGTTAAAAAGGCTAAGGGGAAAGACAAGTCTACGGCTGGGGAATCGGGAAAAGGAGAATATTATCACTGCCACAAATCAGGATACTGGAAGCGCAACTGTGCTGAGTACCTGGATCTCAAGAAGAAGAAGCATGGTGATACTTCCGCTTCAGGTGTGTTTGTGACAGAAAACTGTTTTTCTATAAACTCTGCTTCCTAGATATTAGATACCGGTTCAGGTTCTCACATTTACAATTCCATGCAAGGGCTGAGAAATAGCAAAGTTTTGAAGACAGGTGACCATACTCTACGGGTTGGAAATGGTTCCAATGTACATGCAGTTTCAGTAGGAGAGTATCACCTGGTGTTGCCGTCAGGGTGTATATTGGTTTTGAACCCATGTTATTATGTACCTAGTATACTTTGTAATATAATATCCGTTTCTTTATTAGACAATGAAGGATATAATTTTGTATTGCAGAACAATATTATGAACATTAACCTAAATCAAGTGTTGGTTGGTTATGGCACACTTAATAACGGGATATACGTCGTAAATCAACACACAATTTTCAGCATACAACACACTAATATTTTTCAGAAATAAATGAAGCTTTTCTTTGGCACTGTAGACTTGGTCATATTAACGAAACAATACTAAACAAGCTACATAAAGATGGATATTTAAAACCCTTTGAATATAAACCTTATGCGACTTGCCAGTCTTGTATCAAGGGTAAAATGACCAAAACTCCGTTTACAGGATACGGAGAAAGAGCTACTGAGCTCTTAGGCCTCATACATAATGATGTATGCGGGCCAATGTCTACACAGGCTAGAGGCGGTTTTTCTTACTTCATAACTTTTACTGATGATTTCTCAAGGTTCGGTCATGTGTTTTTTAATGAAGCATAAGTCTGAAGCTTTCGAGAAATTCACTGAGTACAAACTTGAAGTAGAAAAACAAACCGGATTGAGTATCAAGATACTTCGATCGGATCGAGGTGGGGAGTATCTCAGTACAGAGTTTGCAGACTTTCTAAAAGAGAATGGGATTCTCTCTCAGCTCACTCCTCCTTACACACCACAGCACAACGGTGTGTCAGAACGAAGGAATCGGACCATATTAGATAAGGTACGTTCCATGATGAGTGATGCTGAGTTACCTATCACATTTTGGGGGCATGCATTAGAGACTGCAACATTTCTATTGAACAGGGTTTCAACCAAAACTGTGTCTACCATGCCATATGAGATATGGTATGGGAAGAGACCATCTCTTAAGCAATTTAAGATTTGGGGTTGTCCGGCTTATGTCAAAAAGCAAAATCCGGACAAACTCAAGACACGGTCAGTTATGTGTAAGTTTGTGGGATATCCAAAGAATTCTTATGGATATCTTTTCTACCACAAGGAGAAACAAAAGGTGTTTGTTTCTCGGAATACCACATTTTTAGAAAATGAATTTTTTACAAATACTGATGGCAATGTGGTAGATCTAGAAGAGGTTCTAGAGACACAAGTTACAAATGACAACTTGGTTGAACCGGCTGTTGCAACAGAAACTAATGATCCTCAGCCACTCCGTAAATCTGGTAGGACTTCTCGCCCACCGGAGAGATACTACGGTTTTCTCATTGATGGTGATAGCGAAGATTGCATCATGGATGATGATGATCCTACCAGTTTTCAGCAAGTTATCACGAGTGGAGACTCTGTGAAGTGGCTGAATGCCATGAGATCTGAAATGGAGTCTATGTACACCAACAAATTATGGAATTTGGACATTGTGCCCTCTGGGTAAAACCCGTAAGGTGCAAATGGATCTTTAAAAGAAAGATTGGTATAGATGGGCAGGTAGAGACCTATAAGACAAGGCTTGTGGCGAAAGGGTTTCGTCAAAAACCAGGTCTGGACTATGACGAAACTTTTTCTCCCGTAGCCATGCTTAAATCCATTCGGATGCTACTTGCTATTGCTGCTCACTACGACTATGAAATCAGGCAGATGGACGTTAAAACTGTATTTCTAAATAGTGAGTTAGAAGAATGTGTTTATATGGATCAGCCAGAGGGCTTCATTGACAGTGGGAGCAGCAGGAAAGAATGTAGATTGCTTAAATCCATTTATGGATTAATGCAGGCATCATGGAGTTAGAACATCTGTTTTGATGATGTTATCAAAGAGTTTGATTTCATCAAAAATCCAGATGAACCTCGTGTTTATAAGAAGGCTGTAGGGAGAGCTGTCACATTCTTCGTATTGTACGTGGATGACATTCTTCTGATAGGAAATGATATTCTTATGCTACAGTCGGTCAAATCATTCTTATCATAAAGGTTCTCCATAAAGAACCTGGGTGATGCCACGTATATATTAGGCATCGGATCTATAGGGATAGATCCAAATGATTATTAGGATTGTCCTAAATCAGGTACATCAACACCATCCTAAAGAGGTTTAATATAGAAGACTCCAAGCGAGATGCCTTACCCGCTTGCCATGGAGTCACTCTCTCCAAGGACTTTTGTCCAAAGACCGATGAAGAGAGAGCTCGCATGAGAATTATACCCTATGCTTCAGCCGTAGGATCTATAATGTATGTGATGTTGTGTACACGCCCTGATGTAGCTTATGCACTTGGTGTAGTAAGCAGGTATCAGTCCAACCCAGGGGAGAATCACTGGATAGCTGTGAAGAACATTCTTAAGTACTTGCGAAGGACTAAAGAATTGTTCTTGGTGTATGGTAACGGAGATCTCCAAATGGAGGACTTTACCGATTCGAGCTTCCAAAGTGATAAGGACGATAGCAAATCTATCTCTGGGTTTGTATTTACCCTCAATGGAGGGGCGGTGAGTTGGAAGAGTTCCAAATAGGATACCGTTGCAGACTCTACGATAGAAGCTGAGTACATTGCTGCAAATGATGCCGCCAAGGAAGCCGTCTGGATGAGGAAGTTCGTCTCGGAGCTAGGAGTAGTTCCAACCATTATTGATCAAATACCATTGTATTATGATAATAATGGGGCTATGGCATTAGCCAAGGAGCCAAGGTCCCATCAGCGTTCCAGACACATCCTGAGGTGTTTTCATCTGATCTGGGAGATAGTTGATCGCCGTGAGATCGAGATTAGGAGAGTAGACACAAAGAATAACACCACGGATCCACTCACCAAGGCCCTCCCTCAGCCGCAGCATGACCGACTTTTTGAGATGTTGGGTATGAGATACGCCAATAGCTGTCCTTAGTGCAAGTGGGAGATTGTTGGATATATGTATGCCCTAGAGGCCATTATATGATAGTGGATGTATTTATACATGTGTGTGTGTGTATACAGAGGACATTCTTGCTCGACATGATAGTATGCTATCTGGTTACTCTTTATCTAACATGTTCACTTGATCATGCTTTTATTCATATGTACATGTTGATAAAGCCCTGAGGATATTAGCTTGACTGCTGTGATTACGATGCAGATCATACTAGTGGGACATGTGTAGTTTATAAGCATATCCTGAAATGTCCTTATTCGTGGGTGTATCGAGATGGGGCATCGATATTCCAGAGTAGACTAGCGTATATAATACTAGACCCATATGATGGGCGATGGATGTTCCCATATCCATTGATGTTTGACATCGAGATCGTATACGGGTGCTCAGTGGAGACTGAGTATACTGGACGGACTCACCGAGAACTCCTATATGGTATTATATCTATTGTCGGATAGCAGTTCTCAGGTGACACTGGTACAGGTTAGTCTGTAGACCCGAGATCATCATAGAGTCTCATGTGTTCTCCCACTGTGCTTTGATTTCCACCCTACCACGGCTCTACTGAGTCGTCCAAACAGGTAGCTTTTGGGTACAGTCCCGAGACACATGGAGGCAATGAGTGATAGAAGGGGTTTCGTTTCTCCCGGTATTAGGGGTTGATGTTGCGCAGTGCATGATTGGCTATATCAGTAAATCCCTGGCCAGGGCTGTTGAGATTTACTGATAAGTGTTATAAGTAGTTTCTCGATCTGGTATAGACCATTCATTGGCACGACTTATTGAGTTATCGGGGTCGACGTTAACATCCCTAGACTTGATATGCAGCATATCTGACGAAGAGACCAGACTGTACACTATGTGTTAACGGTTGGCTCGACAGGAGTTTTGACAGGTTCGCTTGTTTTTTCTTCTGCTCGCTCAATACCTGGGTGACTGTTACGTTTAGCTGACAGCTTGCGGCTTGTGGGTGTTTGATATGATCATCACTTACTGCCCGCGTATTGATGAGTCTTAGAGTCCCACAAAGGGGTTACCTAGCTCAAGCGAAACGATGTGGGGTGCATTTGGTGATATGCACGGATGCCTGATTAAATGCGTGTATGTGATACCGCATTATAATCTGGCGTTATCTTTTGGTCGGGTCGTATGTGATATGACCGGTATATTAAATCAATTGTTGATTTAATATTAATGACCCTTAGTCTTTTCACTTATAACTTTTTCTTTATTGTATGCATGAATGTATGTATGTACATATGTTGATATGAATGCACACATGCATGCATACATGTGTCATGGTGATGATACATTGGAATTGGCTCTGCAAGACTCACAAGGTTTGGATATTTATTTGTTTTGATTGTTGATTAAAGAATTAATTAGGATTATATCATGATTGCTTTGTTTCCACACTTCTGTTGTTGACTTTGACTTGAACCATGGTTTGATTACTACACTTAAACCATGGTTTAGTCTCTACACTTAACCATGATTTAATACCTACTCTTATTCTTTAACCAAATAACAAAATATCTAGATATTTTCTAACCTTTGTTATGAGTGAGTGTGACCCACTCTCATATATTCATTTATTCATTTTATTATTTGGAATAAAAGTTATCTTGAGCTTGCTTAGCCTCTTCCTTCTTCTTCTTCCTCAAACCTTACTACCTTTTCATAAGTGCGTCATCCAAATACCAGGACATCACTCCCAACAATCTTCTTACCAGGTCCATCTGTTGTTTAGATGAAGTCAAAATCTTTGACTTTCACATCAATAGAAGATAACCAATTCCGCTCTCCTTGTTTTAGTCTATAAATAGGCATAAGCAACTTTCCCACCACGCTTTCACTGCTTCCATTGACCACAACAACCCTCTGGCAGAGTCATATACACGTCCACTTCTAAATTAAATTTAGAATAATATTATAATCATCCACCTCCATGTCTCATAGTCAAGGACATCAGTAGTGATAAGCTTGGGTCATCGAAACCACCCTATCATCGTCTTTGAGGAAACCGAAGTACCTCTCGAGTGGCTGAGGTAACCCACTAAAACTACGGAATGGCTAATGGATTGTCGAATCCAATTGAATCTGCAGGTTCTACTAAATTTTCAGTAACCGTTTGTGGTTCTGGAATCACATACAGTTCTACCATACTCCCACCTGTTTATTTTGCAAAAAGATTCCTTTGATAAAAAAGATAGCGAGTCAAGAACAAATCAACTTTTGATCGTGAAATGGTAGAAGTTAAACCCTTGCTAAAAGCCTGGAATAACCCACAAACTACCGTTACAGAAACGTGCCTTGAGTTTGTTCAGATTCAGTTTTTAAACAAAAACTGGATAACTCCATATCTTAATATCCTCAAGATATGTAACCATTCTATATCCACATAGAAACAAAGGAACTAATTTAGATAGAACCATATTTAATTGGCATGCAACTGTTTCCAGTGCATATCACCTAAATAGAAAAAGGCCATGCAGCATTACTCATCAAGGAGCGCACCCATGGATGAGCAACCTGAGAGAGAAGCAAGTTTTCAAATATTACTATGATGGAATACCTAGCATAAATATCAATATCTTCGATCACCTCAAAGAATCCTGATACTTCCAACGCGTGGTTCTCTACTTTATTCTTATACCTATAAAGTTCTCAAAAATTTTGGACCTTACATTACAATGAATGCGTGTCTAAAATCAGAGAACTCATAAGTAAATTCAATGAAATAAGATTACCAACCCTTTATCCCGAAAATTTTGGACCAGTCTCGACTTTTTGAGATGGCCTCCCACTGGACTCTAGAACCCGGTTACTTATGCCCTCCGTCTTGGGTCTATCTTAATTCAAAATGTAAATAATATACATCAAGGTGACTATATCCTCACTCCCTGATGTGCCCCAATAGAAGAATATTATATACAAAAATTTACATGAATGAAAATGAAAAACTCTCATCTCACATAAACCACCGGCTATTCAATCATGACGATCCAATAAATCATATTAATACAGCAACAAAATAATATCACATGTCATCAACGTAAGTAAATATGCATATCCCTAATGTCGTTAATGTATAGCAAAAAGATCGGGGATACCTCCACATATTACACTTACGGTCGCAGAAAAGAAATGAAAACTACAATAATTAGAATTCGCAACTGTAAACATCATAAACCCGGATTATCTCATAGTCCGAATTTCATGCCTAATCCCATAAACCTTACATTTAAGTCTCTAATTGAAAACCATTTTCAAAGATAAAGCCGGGAAATTCAACAAGATTCCCAATGAATGATTCGAAGGCTCATCGAGAATGTTAGTTGATGACCGCACCCCCGGAGGCCGTCAACGAAGTGGCCTTAGGCGGGACACCATGGCCACGAGCACCCAAGTGGATGCTCTTGGCCATAGGGTTCTCCCATGGTCGCTTTGTCAGGGCAAAGGGGTGTGGCTCTCCACTAGTATCTCCCGGCGGCTCTTCGCATACGATACAAAATTACGACGGAGTTTCGATCCAAATCTAAACTCCGTGGTAATACATTCAGTGAGGCTAAAATGTAAGATTTATATATTGGTAACAAACTTTCGCAAAACTAATTAATGTGGATTCTAACAATTTTATCACATAACCAAAAACATTTAGACAATATTAACATTTCGATCAATATTCAAATCAACAACAAATGACAGAGATCTCAACCACTTGAGCCTCAACTAAAATACCCAAAAAGTCCAATATCTCAAAACGAAGCAACACAAGAAAATTGGAGTTCTAAAGCACTAAGTAGGCGGCGGATCCGCGGCCACTTATGAGCCTTAGGAGCTCCATTTTCTTGTGGAACCTTAGAAAAACCTGTATGATTTTCTGAGCATTTTTAATCTTTAAAAAATTGAAGTTTGGAGAAATGGAGAGAAACATGTATTCGTCGGATTCTAAACGTCGATCGAACACTTTAATTTCGTCTAAAACAACGCCTAAGGCTCTAGTATGGCTCTGATACCATGAAAGTAGGTCCTAGCACCTCTACTAGGCTTTTAAGAATATCAAGTATGCAATTTTAAAATTTTAGAGGGCTAAGTCTACTTATCAAAATCATACTAAAGGTTAAGGGTTACAAATGAAAGTAACTAGAGTTCTATTTTAAGTGAAGAGGAGCTACAACCTTTGTAGCTAAGTCCTTCACTTTAAATGCTCCTTGTAGTAGTCTCTTGAACTCTTTTTAGGGCTTCACTTGAAGGAAGGAACGAGCTTGCTCGAAATTTTCTTCGTCGAAGATGATCCACCTTGAGGCAACTCACACTCAAGCTCACACTTCACTAATCAAGGTATTAGTGCAGAGAACAACCTAAACTAAATTTCTAAAATAGTTTAGGTTGATGAAATATGGGTTTTGCTCACTAAAAATCTTTTCTTTTTCTTTTTCTTTTTCTTTTTCTCTGGAGTGAATAGTATCACAAGAGAAGAAGTGAAGAAGATGAGAATGAGAATGAGATAGACTTGGAATTGTGATCAAGATTCATATGAATACTGCCATGCATATCTCTTTTAGGGTAAAACAAGAATGACTCACTTGAAGAAAATGAGTCATTCTTTTTACCCATTAAAAAGATAAATGATAAATCCAAATGTTCTTATCCACATTTCCATGTAATTCTCATATATCCATCTTATGTGTATCATCAACCATGATACGATATGTGTTAGGAATATGTATGCCCTAGAGGCTATTATTGTACATTGATGTATATTATAGTGGATGGATGGACATATATATAGAGGACATTCTTGCTCGACATGATATTATGCTATCTGGTTACTCTTTATCTTAACATGTACACTTAGTATTATTATACTGTCTCTCTTATACATGTTGATAAAGCCCTTAGCATGTTTGCTTGACTACCAGGACTGTGATGCAGATCATACTAATGGGACTTGTGTAGTCTGCAAGCGCATCCTTTAACAGTTCCTAGTCGAGAGAGTATCGAGATAGGGCATCGATATTTCAGAGTAGACTAGTATGTACGTTTCTTAACCCTATAGGGGGCGATGGTTGATCCCATATCCATTGCTGTTTGACATCAAAGATTGTACACAGGTACTCATTAGAGAATGGGTAAACTGAACAGGACTCGCCGAGAACTCCTAGATGGTACTATACCTATCATCAGATAGCAGTTCTCTAGTGACACTGGTATAGGTTAGTCTGTAGACCCGAGATCGTCATAGAGCCTTGTGTGGTTCCCACTGTGCTTTGATTTCCTCCCTACCATGGCTCAAAGGAGTCATGCAAACAGATGGATTTTGGGTACAGTCCCGAGTCACATGGAGGCAATGAGCGATAGGAGGGGTTTCTTCTCTCCCGGTATAGGGAGTTGATGTTGCGCTATACTCGATTGGCTATAACAGGAAGTCCCTGGTCAGGGCTATTGATGACATTTACTGGTAAAAGTTATCAGTAGTTTCTCATACCGTTATAGGCCACACATCGGCATGACTTATCAAGTTATTGGGGTCTGACGATTTCACCGCCAGACTCGATATTCGACATATCAGACGGAAAGACCAGACTGTATGGTAAGTGGTACTTATAGGCTTCATGGGAGTTTGGACAAGCTTGCTTATTGATCTTCTATTCGCTCAATACCTGGGTAGCCGTTACGTCCAGCTAGTACCGCTGATGGCTTGTGGGTAACTGATGTGATCATTACCTACTGTTGGCGTATTGACGAGTCTTTACAGTCCTAAATAGAAGTTTCCTAGTTCAGACGAAACGAAGTAAGGCACATATGTTGATATGTGCGGGGGCCAGATTAAATACGAGTATGTGATACCGTATTCTAATCTGGCAGTTATTTATTATCGATTAGGTTATATGTGATAAAACCGGATTATTGAAGCAAGTGTTGATTTGATAATGTGATATACAGATAAATAATATTATTCGGTTATATGTGATATAACCGGATTATTAAATCAAGTGTTGATTTAATAATATGATATATATATATATATATATATATATATATATATATATATTTGATATAATTATATATTAACTAATATTATTAGCTCACTAATTATTTTCTTCATAATATATATATATTAATATATATATGATATATATATATAGATATAGATAGATATTATGAAGCATGGTTGGATTTTCTATTTTGTGAAAATAGAAAATGAAGTGAAAATGGGGAGACTTTTGAGGGATGGGCAAAGCATGGCTTTTATCATTTCTTTATTATTCTTGACTCACTATTCAAGCATGGTTGTAGTTTATTATTGCAATTTATTCCATGATTGAATAAGTGAGGTCAACAGTATTGCCATTCTACACTTGTGTGAATTTTGCCTTAGCTAATTTTTCTTGAGCTCATATGATGAGTTCTCCTCTCTAGCTCTCTCCATCTTCTTCCTCACCTCCTCCAAGCCTAATCCCTCACATGAGTTGTGAAACCTTGAGCTTGTGAGAACCCTAGTGAGCAAACAAAACCCCTACTTCACCATCCTACACTTAATTAGCAATTAAGTGTAGTGTGTTTCCTTCACTAAAGAGTTTAGTGAAGAGATAGCTTGGATTAGCGGAGCTTTGGGCGGATCATCTTCGGCACGAAGATCGCAAACGAAGCTTGATCCAAATTCAAGTAGAGCCTAATGGAGTCGCATGGACTACTACATTGAGCGTGAAAAGAGAAGAACACGGTCTATAAAGGTTGTAGTCTCTTTCTCTTAGTTTAGTTTTGTGATATCATCATAATTAACCCTAATAATCTAGTTTGATCCTTAGTTAGTCTAGCTTAGCACCTAGAAATTTTTAAAATTGCATACTTGATGCCCGTTTAAATCTCATGGTAGTGTTAGGGTAGACTTTTATGGTATCAGAGCCAAGCTAGAACATTAGGGAAGCTCTTTACGATGTTAAAGTGTTCGATCAAATTTTCGAAGCCAGATTTTCTCAAGTTTCTGTCCGTTTTTCAAAAGTTGAAATTTTAGTGATTAAAAATAAGCAAAAAACCGTGCAGGATTTTTAATGGAGCCCTAAGAAATTTTAACCCCTAACTCCTATAAAGAGCCGTGGAACCGCAGCCCAAACCCTTGTTTGGTCGCGGTTCCGCCACACTTTTAGGGTGTTTTGGGATTTTTTTTCTTCTGCTGCTGCTCCACTTTAATATTAGGCACTTTCTGGATGTTTTTAATGAGACTCAAGTTGTTGAGGTCTCTAGAATTTATGTGTGTTTGAAAAATCGATCGAAATGTTTAACGTCGTATAGATTATGATGATATGTGATACAATATTTGGAATCCACAATAATTAGTTTTGTGAAAACTAGTTAAGGTTTTATAAATCTACGTTTTAGTCTCGGTTGATCGATTGCCACAGAGTTTCGATTCGGATCAAAACTCCGTCTCAATCGCGTATTATACGCGATCACTTAGTTGGGAATCTTGTTGAATTATCCGACTGCTTATTGAAAAGAGTTTTTGGTTTGAGACTAAAATGCAAGGTTTATAGGGTTAAGCATGAAATTCGGCATATGAGATATTCCGGGTTTATGATGTCTAAGGTATTTGCGGATTCTAAATATTATAGTTTTTCATTTCTTTTCTATTACCGTAAGTGTAATATATGGTGTATCCCCGATCTCGTTACTATATGTCAATGGAATTTGGGATACGCATAATTACTTACGTTGATGACATGTGATGTTATGTGTTGCTGTGATATATTATATTGGATCGTCGTGATTGAATAGCCGGGGGTTTTATGTGAGATGAAAGTTTTTCAATTTTCATTCATGTAAAAATTGTATGTAATATTTTTTATTGGGATACTTCCGGGTTGAGGATGATGTCACCATTGATGCATATTATTTACTTTTTCGCATTAGGATAGACCCAAGGTGGGGAGCACAAGTAACCGGGTTCTAGAGTCCAGTGGAAGACCATCTCGAGGAGTCGAGACCGGGTCTCCTAACTCTAGAATTGGCAAGGTTACTTGCCGCTCTCGTAGGGATCTAGGGATGTGAGTTTGGAAATTCATCACGGCCGTGAAATCCATGTTTTCATTATTGGCTTAACTTAAAATACGGACCTCTTAGTATATCCAATATTTCATATGTTGACTTCTGCTACTTGGTTCTGTGATGTGATCATATAACCGCGTGGGACGAATACTATATATATATATATATATATATATAATAATATATATAATAAAATATATATATATATATAATAAACGTTGCTTATGTTTTGCACCCGCGCTAGTCCAGCTCCCGCTCTGCCGTTAGTTAAGTAACCTAACGGTGCATGAAGGGGCCCCATGGCGAATGCGGATGGCATAAGTGTACGTTCAATTTTCGGTTCTTTTCTGTGATGTTTAGGAAAACATAAATGATGGGACTTCCTTAATGAGATTAATGGAAAGAAAATAAACCTAAAGATGTTGTAGAATTGAAATTTTTAAAAGGTAGCTTTAGTTTTTGCTTTGCATAGTGGTATTTCTTGAGGATTATCCAGCACCTCATTCGATAAGGAAATAGCCGAGATCCCTTCACCGGGAGTGACCTCTTTAGCAAAACTAGCAAATACTACAACCCACTCAGTTTTGTTTTAATAGCTTCTCTAGTTCTTGCTTTGCATAGTGGTATTCTTTGATGAATATCCAGCACCTCATTTGATGAAGAAAGAGCCTAGATCCCTTCACCGGGAGTGACCTCTTTAGCAAAACTAGCAAAACCTACAAAAAACACTCATTTTCAAAACACTAGATTCTACAACGATATCAAGTTCATTCCGTTAAAGGTTTTCTTCAAAACCAATCGTAGCCCTCTGTCATTTCAGATAAGTACTATTTAGTATTCGTGCTGCGTTTGTTGGCCTGCGTCAAGGGGTAGTGTACGGTAACTGATTAGTGATTATCTGCTGCATTTGATGCGATTGAATTAGAGTAGTCGTACGACCCTGTTGGCCTGCGTCAAGGGTCGTGCGAGTGGGTTTAATTCAATCACAAAATGAGTGGGTTGACCTTGACCAGCTGCCTATGGTTTGTTGGCCTGCGTCAAGGTCATAGGTCGTTGGGGTAAAAACAAATATTGGGAATTTCAAGTGTTGAAATTTTCAATGAGATTGCATACCTTCTATGAGATATTTGGATCCCGATACCCACTGCGAGTAAGAGTTGCTCCTGAGAGAGTTTTCCACTTTACAATTACTTGATCCAGTAGGTGTCTAAAAAAGGTATTAACGGGGTTAAGCCCTAGCAGAAATGAGGTTATTTAATTAGTTCTATACGAAAGCATGGGGAGACTCACTCGGAGTACCAATACCTGCCTGGCTGACCGATTGCCGAACTTGTAGGATGTAATTAATCCCGGCTAATCTTACTTTTTATGTTTTGAAGGAAGATTTGATAAAAACAGTGGGAGCCATCCTGATTAGATAAGATAATAACCAATCTAATCTTGCAAAGAGCACACGCTAATACGTTTCCTTCTCTCTCTCCAGGTAGCGACCATGACACGCCTTAATCAAGATAATAATATGGATGTATTGACCGAACCCGCTTATTATACTGAGCTGGGGAACGTTGGTTCCGCTTTTTCTTATGATTGTCATAAGTCTAAGCAAGGAATAGGGGAATACCCGGATTCCCATGCCACCCGAACGAAGAAGGAGCATGCCGATGCATCTTCTTCAGGTGTGTTCGTAACCGAGAACTGTTTCTCAGCTTGCTCTACATCATGGGTATTGGATACTGGATCAGGATCCTATGAATGCAATTTATTACATGGGCTAAAGAGAGGTAGAGAACTGGGAAAGGGTGATATGTCTCTAAAAGTAGGAAATGGAGCAATTGTTGCAGCCAAAGCTGTAGGAGAATATCACCTAGTATTACCAAATGGTAATACAATGATTCTGAACGACTGTTATTACGTATCGAATATGATGTACAATATTATATCAGTTTCTTTGTTGCATAAAGGAGGATATAATTTTGCATTAGAGGATAATGTTATGAATATTTTCCTAAATCAAGTATTGATTAGGTTTGGTACGCTATGTAATGGTATATACGTTCTGAATCAAACCACGGTTCTAAACATACAAAATACACACAAGAGGAAAAGTTCAGAAATGAACGAAGCATTCTTGTGACATTGTAGACTAGGTCATATCAATGCAACAAGACTAGCTAAGTTGCATAAAGATAGATATTTGAATCCGTTCGAATTTACATCTTATGAAACTTGCCAGTCATGTCTCAAAGGTAAATAACCAAATCTCCGTTTACTGGACACGGAGAAAGAGCTACTGAACTCTTGGAACTGATACATAGTGATGTATGCGGTCCTATGTCTACACATTCCAGGAATGGTTTCTCATATTTCATTACATTCACCGATAATCTCTCAAGATTCGAACATGTGTTCTTGATGAAACACAAATCTGAAGCTTTTGAGAAATTTAAGGAATATAAGTACGAAGTTGAGAACTAGACGGGTAAAAGTATTAAAATCCTGCGATCTGATCGAGGAGGAGAATACTTGAGTATGGAATTCCGCGACTGTTTAAAAGAGAATGGGATTCTCTCTCAGCTTACTCCTCCATATACACCACAGCACAACGGAGTATCGGAGCGGAGGAATCGCACCCTATTAGATATGGTGCGCTTTATGATGAGTGTTGCTGAGTTACTTATTTCCTTTTGGGGTCATGCACTTGAGACAACTGCAGACCTATTTAATATGGTTCCTACCAAATCCGTGCCTACCACTCCATATGAGATATGGAAAGGAAAGAGACCATGCCTTAATTATGTTAAGATATGGGGTTGTCCGGCTTATGTGAAAACACAAAATCTGGACAAGCTCGAGCAAAGTCAGTTATGTGCAAGTTTGTAGGGTATCCCAAACATTCGCAAGGGGATATCTTCTACCACACCAAGGAACAAAAGATGTTTGTTTCTCGACATGCCACCATTTTAGAAAAGGAATTTCTTGTGAAAGAAATTAGTGGTCATGAGGTAGAGCTGGAAGAAGTTCCAGCTACACAAACTATAACTGACAATTTGGTAGAACCGAAGGATTCAATAGTCGCCAACGAACCTCAGCCACTCCGCAGATCTAGTAGGGTTTCTCATCCACCTGAGAGATACTACGGTTTCCTCGTACACGGTGGGAACGAGGATTACATCATGGAAGATGATGACCCAACTAGTTTCGAGCAGGCCATCATAAGTGGAGACTCTGTGAAATGGCCAGATGCTATGCGATCTGAGATAGAATCCATGTACACCAATAGAGTATGGACTTTGGAAGTTGCTCCTGAAAGGGTAAAACCCATCGGGAGCAAGTGGATCTTTAAGAAGAAAATTGGTGTGGATAGAAAAGTTAAGACTTTCAAAACTAGACTTATAGAAAAATGTTTTCATCAATGACCAGGTGTCGACTATGATGAAACCTTTTTTTCTCTTATCTCTATACTTAAGTATGTCAGGATCCTACTTGCTATTGTTGCATACCATGACTACAAAATGTGGCAGATGGATGTCAAGACCGCTTTTCTAAATGGTGATTTAGAAGAGAGCGTGTACATGACACAGCCAGAGGACTTCGTAGAAAGTGGGAGCAGCGGAAGCATGTGCAAGCTACTTAAATCAATCTACGGATTAAAGCAGGAATCGCGGAGATGAAACATGTGTTTTGATGAAGTTATCAAAGAGTTTGACTTCATCAAAAACGTAGATGAACCTTGTATATACAAAAAGGTTGTAAAGAGTAAGGCTGTCTTCCTCGTATTGTACGTGGATGATATACTCTTGATAGGAAACTATGTTCCTATGCTACACTCGGTCAAGCTCTTCTTATCACACAAGTTCTCTATGAAAGATCTAGCTGATGCCTCTTACATCCTGGGGATAAAGATCTATAGAGATAGATCTAAGCGGATGTTGGAATTGTCCCAATCTAGGTACATTGACACCATACTAAAGATATTTAGTACGGAAGATTCTAAGCGTGGTAATTTACCCGCTTTCTTGGGAATCACTCTCTCCAAAGAGATGTCTCCCAAGACTGATTTGGAGAGGGCTCGCATGCAAGAGATACCCTATGCTTCGGCAGTCGGTTCTATTATGCATGCGATGTTATGTACCAGACCGGATGTAGCTTGCTCACTAGGTTTAGTGAGTAGGTATCAATCGGATCCTAGAGAGAAACACTGGACAGCTGTGAAGAACATTCTTAAGTACTTGAGAAGGACTAAAGAATTGTTCTTGGTGTATGGTAACGATGAACTCCAGGTGGAGTCATTTACCGATTCGAGCTTCCAGAGTGATAAAGACGACAGTAAGTCGGTCTCAAGTTTTGTCTTCACCCTCAATGGAGGGGCGGTATGTTGGAAGAGTTCCAAGCAAGATACCATAGCAGGCTTGACGATGGAGGCTGAATACATCGCTGCCAACGATGCTGCCAAAGAGGTTGTCTGGATGAAGAAGTTCATTACTGAACTTGGTGTGGTTCCAACCATTGAGTATCCAATACATGTGTATTGTGATAACAATGGAGCTGTGGCTTTAGCCAAGGAACCCCGGTCCCATCAGAGATTCAGACATATTCTTAGGCGGTATCACCTGATTCGGGAGATAGTAGATCGATGGGAGATAGTAGATCGATGGGAGATCGAGGTCAAGAAAGTTGAAACGAAGGACAACACAGCGGATTCAGTCACGAAGGCCCTCCCCCAGACGCGATTCGAGAGACTATTTGGGATGCTGGGTATGAGATACTACAACAACTGGCCTTAGTGCAAGTGGGAGATTGTTAGGAATATGTATGCTCTAGAGGCCATTATTATACATTGATGTATATTATAGTAGATGCTTAGACATATATATAGAGGACTTTCTTGCTCGACATGATAGTATGCAATCTAGTTACTATTTATCTTAACATGTACAATTAGTATTATTATACTGTCTCTCTTATACATATTGATAAAGCCCTTAGGTTATTTGCTTGACTACCAGGACTATGATGCAGATCATACTACTGGGACTTATATAGTCTACAAGCACATCCTTTAACAGTTCCTAGTCGAGGAAGTATCAAGACAGGGCATTGATATTCCAGAGTAGACTAGTGTGTACGTTTCTTGACCCTGTAGGGGGCGATGGTTGATTCCATATCCATTGGTGTTTGACATCAAAGATTGTATACAGGTGATCATTAGAGAATAGGTACACCGAACAGGACTCGTCGAGAACTCATAGATGGTACTATACCTATCATCACATAGAAGTTCTCTGGTGACACTGGTACAGGTTAGTCTGTAGACCCGAGATCGTCATAGAGTCTTGTGTGGTTCCCACTGTGCTTTGATTTCCTCCCTACCACGGCTCAAAGGAGTCGTGCAAATAGGTGGATTTTGGGTACAGTCCCAAGTCACATAGAGGCAATGAGCGATAGGAGGGGTTTCTTCTCTCCCAGTATAGGGAGTTGATGTAGCGCTATGCACGATTGGCTATAACAGGAAGTCCCTGGCCAGGGCTGTTGATGAGATTTACTGGTAAGAGTTATCAGTAGTTTCTCGTACCGTTATAGGCTACACATCGGCATGACGTATCAAGTTATTGGGGTCTGACGATTCCACCCCCAGACTCGATATGCGACATATCAGACGAAAAGACCGGACTGTACGGTAAGTGGTACTTATAGGCTTCATAAGAGTTTGGGCAAGCTTACTTGTTGATCTTCTATTCGCTCAAGACCTGGGTAGCCATTACGTCCAGATAGTACCGCTGACGGCTTGCGGATAACTGATGTGATCAATACCTACTGTTGGCGTATTGACGAGTCTTTAGAGTCCCACACAGAAGTTTCCTAGTTCAGGCGAAACGAAGTAAGGCACATATGCTGATATGTGCGGGGGACAGATTAAATACGAGTATGTGATATCGTATTCTAATCTGGCGGTTATTTGTTATCGGTTAGGTTATATGTGATATAACCAGATTATCGAATCAAGTTTTGATTTGATAATTGTTAGGTATATGTATGCCCTAGAGGCCATTATTGTACATGTGATGTATATTATAGTGGATGCTTGGACATATATATAGAGGACTTTCTTGCTCGACGTAATAGTATGCTATCCGGTTACTCTTTATCTTAATATGTTGAATGGTATTCTTTACTGTCTTGCTCTCACATGTTGATAAAGCCATTAGGATATGTACTTGACTACAATGCTATGATGAGATCATAGCAGTAGGGCCAGGCCGGTCCACAAGTACATCCTTTAATCAGTTCCTAGTCGTAGGAATATCGAGACCAGGGCATTGATATTCCAGTGTAGACTAGTGTGTATGTTTATTGTCCCTTAGAGGGCGATGGTTGATCCCATAACGATTGGTGTGTGACATCAAAGATTGTACACAGGTGCTCATTGGAGAATGGGTACACCAAGCAGGACTCGCCGAGGACTCCTATGTGGCAGTACACCTATCGTCAGATAGCGGTCCTCTGGTGACACTGGTATAGGTTAATCTGTAAACCCGAGATCGTCATAGAGTCTTGTATGGCTCCCACTGTGCTTTGATTTCCTCCCTACCACGGCTCAAAGGAGTCGTGCAAATAGGTGGATTTTGGGTACAGTCCCGAGTCACATGGAAGCAATGAGCGATAGGAGGGGTTTCGTCTCTTCCGGTATTGGGGGTTGATGTTACGCTATACTCGATTGGCTATAACTGGAAGTCCCTGGCCAGGGCTGCAGCTGAGATTTACTGATAAGAGTTATCAGTAGTTTCTCAAACCGTTATAGGCCAGACATCGACATGACTTATCACATTACTGGGGCCTAACGTTTACCACCCCTAAACATGATATGCGACATATCAGACGAAGAGACCGGACTGTACGGTAGTGTTACTGATAGGCTTCATGGAGAGTATGGACGAGCTTGCTTGTTGATCTTCATATCGCTCAATACCCGGATAGCCGTTACATCCAGCTAGTACCGCTGACGGCTTGTGGGTGACTGATATGATCATCACCTACTGCTGGTGTATTGACGAGTCTTTAGAGTCCCACACAGAAGTTTCTTGGTTCAAGCGAAACGAAGTAGGACACATATGTGATATGTGTGTGGGCCTGATTAAATACGTGTATGTGATGCTGTATTGTAATCTGGCAGTTATCTGTTATCGGTTCGGTTATATGTGATATAACCAGATTGTCGAATCAAGTGTTGATTTGATAATGTGATATACAGATAAATGATATTAGTCGGTCATATGTGATATAACCAGATTATTAAATCAAGTGTTGATTTAATAATGTGATATATATTATATTTGATATAATTATATCTTAACTAATATCATTAGCTCACTAAATATTTTCTTATATGTATTAATATATATATATATATATGATATATATATATATATATATATGTAGCATGGAATGATAATATTTTTGAGAAAAATAGAAAAAGAGGTGGAAAATGAGAGCATGGTTGTAAGCATGGGTTTTATTCATAGTTTATTCATCTTGACTCACTATTCAAGCATGGTTGCAATTTTATATTGCAAAATTGCATGCTTGAATGAGTGGAGGTCAAGGGTTGCCATTCATTCTTTGCTCATTCTCAATACTTATCCATTTTTCTTGAGTTGCTCCCATAGTTGCTCTCTAGCTTCATCTTCCTCCTCAAATGTCATGGTTCAAGTTTCAACCCTCACATGCGATGTGAATCATGAAGCTTGAACACAAACAAGTGAGCAAAAATAAACCCCTACTACACCATCTCATATTAGATTAGCAATTTGATGTGGAGTGTTGCCTTCACTAATGAGATTAGCGAAGGGTTTGCTTGAGCTAGTGGACTTCGGGTGGATCGTCTTTGGCGTGAAGATCACGAAGGAGGTTCGTTCAACTCGAAGAGGAGCCTAGTAGAGTCGCGTGGACTTCAACCCGGAGCTATTGAAGAGAAGGACTCGAACTACATAGGTTGTATGCTCTTTTCTTCTCTTAAGTTCATCACATCACAAAAGGAAAACCCTTATAATCTAGTAAAGATCTTGTTAGTCTAACTTAGCACCTAATAAAAATTATAATTTGGCATGCTTGATTCCTCTTGAACCTCATGGTAGTGCTAAGGTCGACTTTCAAAAATGTGATATACAGATAAATAATATTAGTCGGTTATATGTGATATAACCAGATTATTAAATCAATTGTTGATTTAATAATATGATATATATATATATTTATATTTGATATAATTATATATTAACTAATATTATCAACACACTAATTATTTTCTTCATAATATATATATATTAATATATTTATATATATTGTCACGTCCCACTTCCCAGTATATGGGTAAGAAGACGCGATGAGGCCCGCTACATATTTACTCAGAAGTAAACACGCAAAGCGTAACTAAGCAATATATTGTAAATATAAAAAAGAAGACATGAAGTGTAAATGAACAACAACTTTTATTTATTAAACATTTCTTTACAAGTACAACTGAAAATATAAATTCAGGAATGGAAAGCAATGCCTAAACAATGGCATGAACTGAAAAGAAAATATATACAAGTATCGAGAGTTCTGGGTCAATGGCGAACTGCTCCAAGTCTTCAGTACTGAGCTCGACCTCCAGAGAGTCTGATCCACCTGACAACATTCCAAAGAAAAAAGAGAAGGAATGTCGTCAGCGAACAATCGCCCGGTAAGTCCTAACGATGGTAAGAATAGACAGATGAGAATATAACTGGTATATTGTAATTTTTTGTTCTGTTAACGCAGTTGTTTGTATCTTGGTACAGAATATACCAGTGTATACGAGAGGAGTCCCAGTATTCCGGAGACTAAGGTATACAGAGCACAAGGAACCGTTAAGCCACGGTACAACAGCACTGGATATTCAGGTTAGGTGTATTAAAATGACCGTCCCGTACCACTTCTAACACATTTCGTACAATTCTACCCCTTTGAAAGCCTGTAATGTCTTTTGTATTGATTGTATTGTTTTGTTTTATAAATGGAAGACTTGCCGAAACTATGATATCATGTAAACGGAATGGATATAAATGTATAGTCATATAATCAGAGTATATCCATGGTTCGATTCGGTCGAATCATGTTGATATAGATTGAATTATGGTATAAATGGATTCATGTTGAAACGGAGTTATACTTGAATCATATTCAATGATAGATTGGTTTCATATAAGACTGAGACTCAGACTGAGTCAGACCTTTTAGACAGAGTTGAAGTCCTGAATTAGTTTTGGTGTTATCGGTAACTGTTGCACATGTACGGCAGAATTTGTGTCTTTTTCCAAGACAATTACCGTACTGATAACACCGTTTTTAGGTTGTCTAGGCAAGCACCCATATTCTTCGGCTTCCTCAGGCTCAGGAGAACTGGTCCCGCTTAAACCTATATTTACTAGCGTCCTTATTGTAAATTAATATAACTTGAGAGGGTTTTATGAAAAATAGTTTTGATATATTTTCAAAATAAAGATCAAGTATTTATTTATCATCTTTAGGGCTTTCATAGATGTAGTTTTTTTATAAAATGAAGTTTTCTAGTGAATAGAACCTAGATTTCATTGTATATGGTATTTTAGTGTAATATTGGAATTGTATTGATTTGTAATGGTAGTTTCATGAAATTTGTGATTCCTTTGACTTAGAAAAAGATGGAATATATAGAATATATTTAAAGTAGGTATTTTGATAATATTCATATATATATATATAGTAAAAATAAATTTTATTTATTAAGTAGAAATCTCATTTTTCTTAAAAATTGCTTTAAAAATTCCATCGAGATCGGATGCTCCGTGAGGAGGTCTGCATCTCACTCTACTAGGCCTGAGGATGTGCGATAACCCACACCATCCTGATAGGGGTTCCCCAAAATGGGTTGTAGAGGCGCATTTGCAAGGAATTAAATAATACACTTTTAAAGAAAACGGTTTTTGAATGTTTATTGTATTTAAATGTAAACTCGTATTTATTCCACTAATTAATGTTCCAAAAGCCATCGCTATGTCAAGAATGAGTGTTCTGATGAGGTAGGTCATTACCTCGTGAGTTTTCTAAAGGAATATGAGGAAAATGAATAAGCAATGTCGTATGTAAACATGATGGTATTTTACCGTAAAACTGAAATAGAAGTTGCAATACATATTATTTTGAGATGAAACTTGTTCTACTGTGTTTGTTTATGATTTCTAAATAATATACAAAAAGATTGAAAAGTTTTTATTAAGATAAATAGTGATTTTTAGTTAAATTAGAAATGGAAGTTGGATTAACTCCGCTTCCGACTAGTTTTGAAAATGGAATTCATTTTAATAGAAGGAGAAGAGGAAAAGTGAGACTTACAGATTAGAAAGAAAGAAGAGAGGTAGAGGAAGCTTATGGAATCGTCGAGAAGTCGTTTCGTCGTCGGATTTGTCCAGAATCGTCGTCGGAACTTGGCCTTAAGCTAACTCCACTTGTACAACTTCTTGGACTTAAGAATTAGAGAGTTTTGGCGATGGAATTCTGAATGAGGAGGGCCATGGTGCAGTGTGGTATTTATAGGAGAAATTAGGGTTTAGGGTAATGAAGAATGAATTAAAAATATGCATTAAAATGGATTAAAGGGATGAATTAACACTCTCTGTTAATGTGCAAAAAAATCAAACAAAATGGGGGTAGTGGGGTAGGCCACGGAGTGCTAGGCTGAAATTTTGGAAGCTTTTGCAATGGGGGGGCCTGGCAGCGCCGGCCCCATTGCAAATCTCACCGGCTAATAGGCGGGGTCATGGTGTGGGATGCTTGACACGTGTCCTCTGCTGTATAAATAACAATTTCCACATGTTTGTTTTTGTTGTGAATTTTCATTTTACGTGTTTTGCACGTGTAAACTTTTGGGATTCTAAAAGTTTAAGAGAAAATCAACAAAAATTATATTTGGTTAGGGAGATTCAAACACAGGGACTATGTCACAGCAGTGCAAAACTTACCAATGAGCTACAAGTGCTTTCATGCTGTTCAAAAGCAATTCAAATACTTATAGCATACAGAGGGTTGCAAATACTCATTGTACATTAACTTTTAAACAAATACTTATGTACATTAAAATAGAGTCGTTGTTAGTTATATGTATGCCCTAGAGGCCATTATTGTACATGTGATATATATTATAGTAGATGCTTGGATATATATAGAGAGGACTTTCTTGCTCGATAAGATAGTATGTTATCTGGTTACTCTTTATCTTAATATGTTGACTAGTATATGTGATGATGTCTTGCTCTCACATGTTGATAGAGCCCTTAGATTGTGTACTTGACTACCAGGACTATGATGGAGATCATACTAGTGGGGCCAAGGGTAGTCCACAAGTACACCCTAAAACAGTTCCTAGTCGAGGGTGTATCGAGACAGGGCATCGATATTCCGGAGTAGACTAGCGTATACGCATCTTGACCCATATGATAGCCGATGGATGATCCCACATCCATTGGTGTTTGATATCAAAGATGGTATACGTGTGCTCAGTGGAGACTGGGTATACTGAACGGACTTGCCGAGAACTCCTAGTTAGTATTATACTTATCGCCAAATAGCAGTTCTTCGGTGACACTGGTATAAGTTAGTCTGTAGACCCGAGATCATCACAGAGTCTTGTGTGATTCCCACTGTGCTTTGATTTCCACCTTACCACGTTCAAAAGAACGTGAAAATGGCGGCTTTTGGGTACAGTCCCGAATCACATGGAAGCAATGAGCGATAGGAGGGGATTCATCTCACCCGGTATTGCGAATTGATGTTGCGCTGTGCTCGATTGGCCATAACAGGAAAGACCTTGGCCAGGGTTGATACAGATATTTACTGATAAGTGTTATCACTAGTTTCTCGACCCATTATAAGCCTCACATCGGCACGACTTATCGATTATTGGGGTCAGACATTGACCACCCCTAGACTAGATATTCGACATATCAGACGAAGAGACCGGACTATACGGTATTGTTACTGACAGGCTTTTGCAGGAGTTAGAGCGGGCTAGCTTGCTGATCTTCTGATCATTCAATACCCGGATAGCCGTTATGTCCAGCTAGTACCGCTGACGGCTTGTGAGTGCATGATGTGATCATCACCTACTGCCGGCGTATTGACAAGTCTTTAGAGTCCTACACAGAGGTTTCACTGGCTCAGGCAAAACGAAGTAGGAGCATATATGTGATATGTGCGTGACCGAGATCGAACTTCTAATTAGTAACTAAACCATTACTAGCTTGTTAGCAACTAATTAGAAGTTCGATCGACGGAAAACACGAAAACGAAACACCTCGTACCCTAAGTTTCTGTTAATTTTAAAAGTGTCTGAAAAAATATTTGACATACCTTAAAATTCACAGCAGGGAATTGGATGAATTCTGGGAAAATACGAGCTCACAAAACGACAAGACAGCCGCGGATCCGCGACCAAATAGTGCTTATGGCCGCGGATCCGCCGCCGAGTCAACTCGGTTTTGACTCCAATTTTCTCTGTTATTCATAATTTTTGGTGTTTTGTCTTCCAGTATGTTCTGTTTCTACCCAGGTTACTTCAGTGCAGGTTTGCTTTTTGGGTAGACACGGAATATGGTAATCGATCGATATTCTAAGATATTTGCTAATTGGGTTTATATCTGTAATGTTTAATGTGTTCGTAAACCTCTCCTAACTGCTAGTATGTCGGTTGGCAGGGGGTTGCACATTTCTGAAATGTTTACTGTTTGTGTATATGAACTGTATTGGACTGTTGTGATGATTAGCCAGGGTTTGAGATGGGTTTAATATTCATTCATTCGATGTAAATGTAATTTGATGTAATATTCTTTTGCGGGGCACATCCAGGTTGCGGTTGTAGCTATCGTTATATTATTACTTTTTACTGTTTTTGCTCCTAGGATAGACCCAAGGTGGGGTGCACAAACTACCGGGTATGTTGAAGTGTTTAGTGGCCTACTCACGTTGTTGAGGGAGACCGCTTCACTTCGGATACTTGGCGGGTAGTTTGCCGTACCCGTAGGGGTCTAGGGTGGGGTAATGGCTATTCATCACAACTGTGTAATCCGTCTTTTATTGCAGGCTCAAAGAAAATGCGGATTTCTAGTAAATCCAATAAAGTTTATCTGTGATCTGGAATGCTTATTATTGCGTCTGACGAATGTACAATATCTATATATGATAGCTATTAGACATCACTTATGTTTTACACCCGCGCTAGCCCAACCCCCGCTCTGTCGTTAGTTAAGTAACCTAACGGGTGATGACGGGACCCAGTGGCGAATGCGGATGGCATAAGAGGACGTGGTATTTTCGTTGTTTTCTGCAATGATAGGATAAATGATGGGACGCATTATTATAATGCAAAGAAAATAAACCAAAGTTCAATCGTTGGAAAAAATTTAAAAGAAACCACTCGGTTATTTTAAAAGATCAGAATTTTTAATTGCGGAGCTTTAACCGCTCCTTTTAAAAAGTATCAGGTTCTTTCGATTATATCAAGTTCACTACGTTCACGGTTTTGCCAAAACCAGTCGTAGCCCTCCGTCATTTCAGTTAAATATTCAGTAGTATTCAAGCTATGTATTTTGACCTTCGCCAAGGCATAGTGATTGGTAGCTGCTGGATATTTATCTGTAGCCTAGATAGATGCGTTGGTTTGGGACAGTCGTACTACTATTTTGGCATTCGTCAAGGGTATGTACGGGTGGGTTCAAATTAACCTGGATAATGACGGGTAGAACTTGACATGTGACTTATGATATGTTGGCCTTCGTCAAGGTCATAAGAGCATGGGGCAAAAATCCATATCGGGAATTTCTAAAGAAACTGAAATTTGCAGAGAGATGCATACCATTTTGGAGTTTGATGAATGTTGGTAGGATTCCTTCAACATTATCACACGATAATATTTTGGATCCCGATCCTACTGTGAGTACAATCTACTTATTAGGAGATTCATCACTTAACGATCAATGCTATAAACTAAGTAGATGTCTAGAAAGGTGTCAGCGGGGCTACGCCCCTAGAGAAAAGAGGTTATTTAATTAAGAAACTTCGCGAAAGCGTTGGAAAACCTCCCTCAAAGTATCAACACTGGCCTGGCTGAACGGTTAAGCAAGTATTGTACGGTGAGAATAGTCCTGGCTAATTCTTCTTTTATGGTTTGAGGAGGGATTCGAGAAACAGTGGGAGCCATCCTGTTTAGATAAATTAAAAACCAATCTAAACTTGCAACAGCATCATGCTAAAATGTTTTCTTCTCTCTCTCTTAATTGCAGCGATCTTGTGACCACACATAGGTTACATCTAGATAACAAATTGACTGAATCTGACTTATATGACTGGCAAAGGTCTGTCTAGATGTCCATTGGTTATGACAAGCTGGACCACCCTATTACTATTCAAGATCCCGCCGTCCCAGGTCGAGTTTCCACTGTCGCGGATATGGATATCCATCAGATAAGGGAAAAAGATAAAGCGAAAGCTAAGTGCCTCGTGTTAGCTTCAGTTGATGGTGTATACCAGAAGCAGCACGAGAAGATGGACTTAGTTTCCATCTTTCTCCATAATAAAGATTTATATGGAGAGCAATCTCATATCACTAGATATGAAACCTCGAACGAATTAATTCAAGCGAGGTTAGCTGATGGGTCATCTGTAGGAGACAACGTCCTTACAATGACTAGCTGTATTGATAAGCTTCAGGACCTGGAGACCGCGTTGGGAAACGAGTCAAATACTGACTTGATTCTACAGTCTCTGCCTTCTACCCTGAAGGAAAACAGGGAAGGAGAAGGAAAGAGAAAAGCAAAAGTTTCGGGACTGGATATAGTAAAACAGGGACGTTCCTATTATTACAGGAATGAACATTGGCAGAAAGATTGCAGGGCTTTAGAAGCCAGTAGCCAGGATTCGAAGCATGTTGTGGCTTCAGTTTCGGGTGTGTTTATGATAGAAAACTGTATGTCAGTTAACCCTACTTCCTGGGTATTGGATACCAGGTCAGGAACTCACATCTGTAATTCTTTACAGGCTCTGAGAAACCGTAGGGTTATCGGGATAGGTGATATGACCCTCACAGTTGCTAACGGAATGAGCATGGACGCTGAATCCGTAGGGGAATATCATCTTGGACTGACAACTCGGCAGATATTGATTCTGCGTAACTATTTTTATGTACCAGGTACAACTTGTAATATCATATCTGTACCCTTACTTTCTAAGGAAGGATATGATTTTACTTTTGCAAGAGATGTGGTTCACATCCACCTAAATCAAGTTTTGATTGGGTCAGGTACATTAGAAAATGGAATACACGTATTAAATCAAGCTCAGATTTTCAGTGTCCAGAACACACTTAAAAGAAAGTCTCCGGAAACAAATCAGGCTTTCTTATGGCATTGTAGACTGGGTCACATCAATGAGAGAAGATTAACAAAGTTACATAGAGAGGGATACTTGGATCCGTTCGAGTATCAGTCTTATGCCACTTGTGAATCATGTCTCATGGGAAAGATGACAAAGACTCCGTTCACTGGACACGGAGAAAGAGCGAGCGAGCTCTTAGGACTCATACACAGTGACGTGTGTGGTCCAATGTCTACACATGCGCGAGGTGGTTATTCCTATTTCATTACTTTTACGGATGATTTCTCTAGGTATGGACATATCTTCTTGATGAAGCATAAATCCGAGGCCTTTGAGAAATTCCAGGAATACAAGAATGAAGTGGAAAAACAAACAGGCAAAAGTATAAAGACACTGAGATCTGATCGAGGTGGTGAATACTTAAGTGCCGAGTTCCTGGGTTACTTAAAAGAGAATGGAATTCTCTCTCAGCTTACTCCTCCATACACACCACAACACAACGGTGTATCAGAAAGGAGGAATCGAACCCTATTGGATATGGTTCGTTCCATGATAAGTAAGGCTGAGTTACCGCGATCTTTCTGGGGTTATGCACTAGAATCAGCTGCATATCTTTTGAACAAGGTTCCAACCAAAACTGTGCCTACCACACCATATCAGATGTGGAGTGGGAAGAAACCCTGTCTTCAGTACCTGAAGACATGGGGATGTCCACCTTTTGTAAAAAAGCAGCATCCGGACAAGCTCGAGGCACGCTCAGTACTGTGTAAGTTTGTGGGATACCCAAAGAACTCCAGGGGGTATTTTTTCTATTATGCAGAGGAACAAAAGGTTTTTGTTTCTCGTAATGCCCATTTTCTAGAATATCAATTTTTAGAAAAGGAAACAAGTGGGAGCGAAATAGAACTGGAAGAAATTCCAGAACCACAAACTACTACTGAAGGTATGGTAGAACCAGAAGTTTCAGAAGAAAGAGACATCCCGACGCCACTCCGCAGGAGTAGTAGGCAATCTCATCCGCCCGAGAGATACTACGGTTTTCTCATAGACGGGGATAGAGAGGATTGCACTATTGATTATGATGAGCCTACTAGCTTCCAGCAAGCCATTCAGAGCAGCGACTCGGTAAAATGGCCGGATGCAATGCGGACCGAAATGGAGTCCATGTACACTAACAAAGTATGGACTTTGGACATTGCTCCAAATGGGGTAAAACCCGTAGGATGCAAATGGATCTTCAAAAAGAAGATTGGTGTAGATAGACAGGTTGAAACCTATAAAGCTAGACTTGTTGCAAAGGGTTTCCGTCAAAGACCTGGTTTGGACTATGACGAAACCTTTTCTCCAGTAGCTATGCTAAAATCCATTAGGGTCCTTCTTACTATTGCTGCCTTCCACAATTATGAGATCTGGCAGATGGACGTAAAGATGACTTTTCTAAATGGAAATTTAGAAGAGAGCGTCTATATGGATCAGCCAGAAGGATTCATTCAGAGTGGGAGCAGCGGTAAAGTATGCAAGCTGCTTAAGTCCATTTATGGACTAAAGCAGGCATCGCGGAGTTGGAACATCAGTTTTGATGATGCTGTCAAAGAATTTGACTTTATCAAAAATCCAGATGAACCATGCATATACAGTAAGATTGTAGGGAGAGTTGTAGTATTCCTCGTCTTGTACGTGGATGACATTCTCCTAATAGGAAATGATATTCCTATGTTACAGTCAGTCAAAAGATTCTTGTCACATAAATTCTCCATGAAAGACCTGGGTGATGCCACCTACATTCTGGGGATCCGAATCTATCGTGATAGATCAAAAAGGATGTTGGGACTTTCGCAGTTCAGGTATATAGACACCATAGTGAAAAGATTCAGTATGGATGATTCTAAGCGCCGTAACCTACCGGCTTGTCATGGAATCACCCTCTCCAAAGAGATGTCTCCCAAGACTGATTTGGAAAGGGATCGCATGTTGATTATACCCTACACTTCTGCGGTAGGCTTTATAATGTATGCGATGTTATGTACCAAACCAGATGTAGCATACGCATTGAGCGTAGTAAGCAGGTATCAAGCAAACCCAGGGGAGAAGCACTGGATAGCCGTAAAGAACATTCTCAAGTACCTGAGAAGGACTAAGGAGATGTTCTTGGTATATGGCGGAAAAGTCCTCCAGATGGAGGCCTTTGCCGACTCCGGCTTCCAGAGTGACAAGGATGACTCCAAATCCATGTCGGGTTATGTCTTTACCCTCAATGGAGGGGCGGTCTGTTGGAAGAGTTCCAAGCAGGAGACCGTTGCTGACTCAACAATGGAAGCGGAGTACATAGCTGCTTGTGATGCCGCAAAAGAAGCAGTCTGGATGAAGAAGTTCCTCACAGAACTTCAGGTGGTTCCTACCATTGTTGGTCCAATACCTCTGTATTGTGACAACAATGGCACTATAGCTTTAGCGAAGGAACCCAGGTCCCATCAGAAGTCCAGACACATCTTAAGGCGGTATCACCTGATCAGGGAGATCGTAGATCGCCGGGAGATCGAGGTGAAGAGAGTAGAAACGATGAATAACATTGCTGATCCATTCACAAAGGCCCTTCCTCAGACGCAGTTCGAGAGGCTATTCGAGATGATAGGTCTACGTTATGCCAGCTCATGGCCCTAGTGCAAGTGGGAGATTGTTAGTATATATGCCCTAGGGGCCATTATTGTATCATACTAGATTGTATATTACTTAATGGAAGCTTGGGATATTCACAGTTGTATATACAGTCTTGCTAAAAATGGTAGTATGCTACTTGGTTTGTGTCTACTTTAATAAGTGCATATGTTTCTTGTAACGTATCACTTATACATATTAGTAGAGCCCATAGGTTCTTTGCTTGATTACCAGCGTTGTGATGGCAGTCACACTGGTAGGGGCTGGATAGTCTGTAAGCAACATCCTATACAGGTCCCTGGTCGTTGGATTATCGAGATAGGGCATCGATATTCCGGAGTAGACTAAGTGTGTACGCTTCTCATCCCAGTTGGGGAGATGGTCTGTCCCACAGCCATCAGTACGTCGTACTGGAGATAGTATACAGGTGCTCGTTAGGTTACGGGTACACCGGACAGGACTCGCAGAGGAACTGATTGGTTGGTATTATACCCGTCGTCAGTTAACAGTTCCCAGGTGACATGAGTACAGCATAGTCCGCAGACTTGACACTGCTACTTCGCCTCGAGTGTGTCCCACTGTTCTTAAATTGCTACCCTACCACGGCTCAAAGGAGTCGTGCAAACAGGTAGCAGTTGGGTGCAGTCTCGAGCACTTGGAGGCAGTAGTGGTTAGACAGGATTCGTCTATGCCGGTATTGGGAGATGATATTGCGCTGTGTCAGAGAGCCATTACATAAAGTCCCTGGCCAGGGCAAGCGAGATATACTGGTAAGTTCCAGTAGCTTCTCAGGATGTAATGGGCTTCGCTCCGACACGACTTATACAGCTATTAGGGGACTAACGCTTGCCGCCCCTAGGCTAGATATGCGATAGTCTTAGACGAACAGACCGGACTATACGGAGATTGTCACATCAGGCTCAGTGGGAGTTCGGATGGGTTTCCTTATCGTCCTTCTTATCGACATCTACCTGGGGACCGTTGTGTACAGCTAGTGCCGCTTGCGGTCTGTGGTTAAACCCACTGCCAGCGTAGTGTCGAGTCTTTAGAGTCCCACACAGAGAGTTTCCCTGCTCCAGGCGAAACGATATAGAGGTCGTATGGTTTTACGACAAGGGTTCGGACGCATATGTGTGTTTACGCACGTACGACTTTTCGGACAGTTTTTACTAGCCGGCTTTGGTTTAAGAAAGATTCTAGTATCAGGTTATTGGATTTATACAGTCTAAATTTTTTCCGTGTTTTCACAGATTGGAGGGGCGTTCTCGTAATTTGGCAAGAAACTTTTAGAAGAGTGGTGACTTGGGGGGTAAGGTGGCATTGCATTAAATGAGATTAGTGACACATTTGTGTGATTCATCCATATCATTAATGCATCATAAATGCTTAATGACTCATGGAGATGAATCACTCATAGATATTTATGAAGTATAGTTGTTAATTCTATTATTTCATTTTTGGATAAATAAATAATGCTTCATATATATTATGATAGTTCATTATCTCATTTCATTCTCATCTTCACATTCTCTCTCCTCAAGCTCGCTCTCTCTTCAAACCCTAACCCTAACCTCTCATGTGTTGAGATCAAGGGTTAGCTAGACTAAAACATCCATATCCTCACTCTATATCCCCTAGGTAGCTTAGATTAGCACTTTGAGCAACTTAGTTATCTCAAGTTAGAGATAAAGCTTGGCGTAGGAGCTCTCGGGTGGATCATCTTTGATTCGAGGAGGCCGTTGAGGTGCCGATGTTCCAAGAAGCCTACGAGGAGTGGAGGACCGCGATGAAGATGTTGGAGATAGTGCCCTCAGAGTCAATTATTGGATCACAGGCACGTGATTGCAATGATTGAGGGAGGACCTATCCCAGGAGGACAGTCTTACTCGAGATGATAGTATGCTATCTGGTTTATCTTTATCATCGTGTACTGCTTTAGGTGACCTGACATGTCGCTATTACACGTTGATAGAGCCCCTAGGATTCTTGCTTGACGACCAGCAGTATGATGGCGATCATATACGTGGGAGCTGGTAGTCTATAAGCACATCCTTAATAGGTCCCTAGTCGTAGGAGTTTCGAGATAGGGCATCGCTACTCCATTAGTAGACTAGTGTATACAGTCGAGACCCCGACGAGGGGCGGTGGCCGGTCTCACAAGCCACTGGTGTCAGTTGGTTCACCTAAGATGTATACAGGTGCTCATTGGGTTATGAGTACACCGGACAGGACTCGCCGGGAACCTGCTAGTTGGGCTTATACCTGATGTCAGATAGCAGTTCCCTGGTGACATGTGTACAGGTTAGTTCATCGACCTGAGGATCGTCATTTGTCTCGTGTGAGTTCCCACTGTGCTTTGATTACTACCCTACCACGGCTCAAAGGAGTCGTGCAAACAGGTTTTAGTTGGGTACAGTCCCGAGCCACATGGAGGCAGTGAGCGGATCTTCAGGGGTTCGTCTCTCCCGGTATTGGGGGTGAGGTCGCGCTGTGTCTAGGAGAACCATTACGCAAAGCCCTCGGCCGAGGCAGGAGATTTACTGGTAGGTATTCCAGTAGTATCTCAGGGCGTTCTGGGCTACACTCCGACACGACTTGTACCGCTTTTGGGGGTCTGACTTTTACCAACCCCCTAGGCCCGCCATGCGATACTCATAGACGAACGGACCGGACTGTACGGATATTGTCACTGACAGGCTCAATTGGGTGTCGGGGTGAGCTTCCTCATCGACGTCCCTTTTAGTCAATAGCTGGTGGCCCGTCACGTATTGGCTTATACCTCTGACGTGCCAGTGGTTAAATCCACAGCCATAGTATTGACGAGTCTTTAGAGTCCACCACACTTTCAGTTACTCAGCTTTCGGGCGAAACGCTGTAGAGGCCGTATGGAGATATGGCAGGGTCCGATCAGATACGTGCGGTATTGCACGCATCAGGATCGGACAGTTTTGTACTAGTGGCCGTATAGTTATATGGCAGGGTTCGATCTGATACGTGCGGTATTGCACGGATCAGGATCGAACGGATTTTACTAGCCGGCTTTGGCTTAAGCCGGTCCTAGTTTAGTACAGTGTAGATTTTGTCTCATTGCATTTGTATCCGGTCGGAATACAGATGCGGGTGTGTATGCACAGTATAGGGGTTTTCCTGTAATTTATTACGGGACCAGTTTTCTGGAGTTGCCAGTTTGCATTCCGTTCCGGCCGGTTTTCCTTTGTTCTTTCCCGGCCGGACTTTTCTGATGGAGGGGGTTATTTGCAGTTTTGCAAATAACACTTTGTGGAGGTTTTTCTTGCAAATGATTTATTATGATAACCTTTTTAGATACCATTCATTTCATGCTTTATGAAGATAAGATGTGGATTAGAGTTGATGTGAGTTTGTGATGATTATGTCTTGATGTGGTCACCACTTCCTTTACCCTACTCTAACCTCCCTTCATGCTTCATATTATCTCCTCCACCATTCTCATTTAGAATATAAGTTTTTCATAAGAAAAAGAAAGAGAGAAGAAGAAAAAGAAAGAGAGGAAGAAGAAGAGAGAGCTTCATTCTTGAGAGTTTCTTTCTTGATCTCTTTTTCATGCTAGAAAAATGCAAGCACCATTTTTCTAATCCTTGTTTCCTCCATCATCTTCAAATGGCAACAAAACCCAAGTGAGACAATCTACTACACATTCTACAGCACATCTTGAGCATGTCGAGTTGCCGGCTTCATGCGCGAGTTGCCTCGGTATTGAGGCGGGAGCCCGTAAAAGAAGAAGGCGATGTGGTGCCCTTTCCGGCGAGGAGGCGACGATGTGGAGGCAACACTTTCCGCGGGAGATCGGGACGATGACGAGAAGACCGGAGGACTCGGATCACTCGGTATACTTCTTTTCCCATCTCTTGTTAGCTAGCGTAGGTTAATGGTTAACGATCCGGGTTTTCTTTGTCCGCGGTAGCGCCGGTTTCCGAGTAAGGAAAAAATTTTGATTCCGCAATTTGGCCTCGAGTAAGACGGCCGGGGCGCTGCCGTGGCGCAACATGGTATCAGAGCCACGCCATTAACCTTACCTAGCTTCGTTTGATGTGTTTGCGTTTCCGATCGACCGAAATTTCCAAAAACCGTATTTTTAATGCACATCAGTTTCTGTCGAAATTTTTTGGAGTCTAAAAATTTTTCAGGTAGTTGCAGAATGATGTGCAGGGAAATATAAGAAATCTGGAAAAAATTGGTAGCCTGAGTCATTCAATGCACCGCGGAAGAGCGGCCAAAGCAGTGCTTTGGCCGCGCTTCCGCCGCCAGTTCATTTGTTCACTGTACCATTTTTTTTCAGACTGTCTTGTACTTGATTTTGTGGCTTTTGGGATATTAAATTTGGGCCCAGTTTCTCTGTGAGTGCTACAGTTTTGATTGGGGGCCCACTTGTTAATTTTTTGGTCAATCGGAAATTTTTAAACACATTATTTCACAGTATTTACATTATATCTGCGACCGTGAATGTCACTCGATCGGTAAATCCGGTCTAACTGCTATAGCCCGGTTAGACGGATTTGCGAACGTGATTTTCACGTTGATGTTCTATGTTTATGCTGTGATGTTGCGGATCGGTCGGTGGGGATAGCCTGGAAGCAATGCTAGTGCAGTTTTGTTGTATTATGTACATTTGATATTGCGGGGCGAGCGTCCGACATGTGGACTGCCGTCACTGCCTGTTTGTATTATTCTTTTGGGGCACGACCTGGTTGCGGTCGATGTACCCGGTGTATGTATATTTTACTTTCTGTACTAGGGTTGCCCCGCGGTGGGGTGCACGGATAGCCGGGTTCTGGAGGGCAACGGGCCCGCATCTCAGGGCATTGAGATGGAGGGGGCTTCAGTCCAGGATTGGCGGGCTATTCGCCGCACTCGTAGGGGGTACAGGTTGACCCAGGAGGGGTGCCCAAGTTACCGGATTCCGTGAAGTGCTGGGTGGTCCATTCACGGTGCTGGAAGGGGCTGCCTCGCTTCAGGTTTTGGCGGGTGACTTGCCGCGCCCGTAGGGGTCTAGGATTTCATTGCACAGGCTATCCACACGACCAGGGGAACGTCGGGTTTCAGCAGCGGCTCTGTGAAACCCGGGGTTTCCAGATATCTGTATTGTTCTGTGATGCTGTACATTTCTGTGATGTTGCATTTTATTCACGCCTTGAGCGAAATACTATATATTGGTATATATATTAGTAGACGTTGTATATGTTTTACATCCGCGCTAGTCCAGTCCCCGCTCTGCCGTTAGTTAGCTAACCTAACGGGTGATGACGGGACCCAGTGGCGAATGCGGATGGCATGTACGTACGTCAGTATATTTTCGTTCTTTGTGGTGTGATCTATTGATGGGACTGCATTGATTCGGATCAATGCAAGTTAAACAAACCTAATCTGATGTTGTTGGAACATTTTTCAAAAAGCTGTTATTGCAAGGACGTTCACTTTTGTTTTGCATCGTGGTATTCATTTGGAATATCCTGCTCCTCAGTCGACGAGGCAAGGGCCGAGATCCCTTCACCGGGAGTGACCCCTTGGACAGAAGTTTGCGTCAGGGCATTAACTTCACTATAGCCGATTACTTTTGCTTTGCATCGTGGTATTCAGTTGGAATATCCTGCACCTCATTCTACGGGGAAAGAGCCGAGATCCCTTCACCGGGAGTGACCTCTTTAGTAAAGGTTTTCGTCACTATATTTTTATAAAAGTTATCCAGTTCTTTCAACGATATCAAGTTCATTACGTTAAAGGTTTTCGCCAGAAACCATTCGTAGCCCTCCGTCATTTCGGATTAGTATTGCTTAGTATTCGCGCTACGTTTGTCGTTGCTATTCGCCGAGGCGTAGTGTGCGGTAGCTCTGTAATGCTTTCTGTCGCATGGATATGTGGATTGGTTAGGACAGTCGTGCGACTTTGTTGATTATTCGTCAAGGGTCGTACGGGTGGGTTTAACGCAATCAAGATAATGACGGGTTGAACTTGACTAGGACCTTTTGATTTGTTGATTATTCGTCAAGGTCACTTGGGTCCTAGGGGTAAAAATTACATCGGGAGTTTCAAAAGAACTGAAACTTGCCAGGTATGCGCATACCTTCTGGAGTGTGGTGACGTGAGTGGATTCCGTCACGTTATCATGCGATGATAGTTGGATCCCGATTCCCACTGATGAGTTGGTTTACTCCTCGGGTGATCCCGACTAATTCTTCTTTCAGGTTTGGAGGAGAATTTGAGGTACAGTGGGAGGTTTCCAGATTAGACAAAGTGACAACCATTCTGATCTAGGTTAGAGTGCACGCTGAGTGTTTCTTTTCTCTCTCTCTCTGGCAGCGACCATTGACCCGACCCTGGACTATGACTCAGTGACCAAGTTGACCGAACCTTCTTAACACTGGCTTTTGGATTGTCAGAGTTGCAGACCTCATTGCCACTCCTGCTTTTACCCTTTTCTCCAGGACACCCCGTATTACTACGAACGTCCACTTCCATTGGACAAAACCATCGTATGGTTAGATACGAACTCGAAGGACTTCGAGGATGGTTTCTGGTTCTGGAGAAAAAGGATAGGATTATTCAGTTGTCTTTTCTTTTCACCTTCTCTCAGGTTGCGAGTACTCCTTGGTTTAGGAGTAGTACACCTATTACGCAAATTGGATAATCTTCTTCCAAACCATAGGCTGGTGCCGACCGGTAGGGAATGAAGAAAACCAGTTAGCCTAAACGGTGTACAGAAGGTATTAAGTTAAGACAAAGCAAGGGATTAGTAGGAGGGCAAAGTAAATTGCAACTGATATTCACGACCAAACCAAGTATTTCTTCGCCAATCCTAAATCACCTTTGTATTTCTCCAGGACACTCCGTATCACTACGAAGATCCACAGTTTATTGGATACTCCATCGTATGGTTATATACGAACTCGAAAGGAACTAGTTCCAGTTCGGGGATGGATCCTAGTTCAGGAGAAATAGGAATAAAGTACATTCAGGTGTCTTTTATCTTCACCTTCTCTCGCGTTGCGAGTGCTCCTAGGATTAGGACAGTACACCCTTTATGCTTTTTTGGATAGTCTTCTTCCAAACCATAGGCTGGTGCCGAACGGTAGGGAAGGAAGAAAACCATTTGGCCTAAAGGGGTGTGCAGACGGTATTGACTAAAGACATATAAAGGGATTTGGACAAGTGGCAAAGAATTATACGGTTATAGTTGTGAATCTGGATAATGGTAGAGGCATTACTAGGAATACCAGGATTCCCCACAGAAACATTTCAATGTTTCAGTTTCACTGTGTACTGTTAATGGAAAACTGATTTCCCAGTTAGACACTTGCTCCAGGGTATGTATTTACCAGGTTGGACTCTCACATCTGTATGGTTTTACAGATGCTGAGTGGGAGTAAGTTATTGGGAATTGGGTGATCATCCTCATTATATCGGGATTCGTTGTAATCGGTGATATTTGAGGAGATCACCTGGGCTGTTTGCCGGTCGGCAAATATTTGGTTTTGAATATCCGCTGTTGTGCACCAATTTCAAATTGATATATCTGTACGTCTATTTTCATAGAGTGAGATATGCCTTTTGATATTATGTCTACGACATTTACCTATATCAGTGGATGGTTAGGTAAGGAGCATTAAACAGCGGTGTAATTCTTCTTAACCATAAGTACAGTTTTCAACCTACGATACACAGTTGTTAGACTCAGCGGACTTATACAGAGGTATTGTATGTTGTCCAGTGTCCATTAGGACAGAGGGGTTGGTCCTCGTACTATATTCTGTTTACTTTTAACTTCTCTAGTTCTTAGACATGTGATTCGTGGAAACACAGGGTCTGAGTTTTGAGGAGTTATTGGTATAAGAATAGAGTAGAGAACCAGGTATTGCAAGTATCGGGATTCTTCAAGGTGATCGAAGATGTAGATACTTGTGTATGGTATTCAGTTGATAGTAATGAGAACTTGCTTCTCTTTCAGGTTACTCATAATTGGAAGCATTCCTAAGTTGAGTGACGCTGATCGGCCTCCTTCCATTTAGTTGACATGCACTGGAGACAGCTGCATGATTTGAATCTGGTTCAATTAAATCAGTGCTTCTGGTTCTATATTGGATATAGAACAGTTCATATCTTAACGATGTTAAGGTACGGGGAGTTGTCCGGCTTATGCTTAAAACCAGACTCCGGATAACTCAAGGCACGTTTCTGTAATGGCTGTTTGTGGGTTGACCCAGGCTATGACGAGGGTTGACTTTCTACCATCTGGCAGATCAATAGAAATATTGTTCTAGACTCGCCACAGTTTTATTAAAAATGGATTTTTTCAAAAACAGCAGTGGGAGTATGGTAGAACTGGAAGTAATTCCAGAACCGCAAACGATTACTGAAGATTTAATAAGGAACCTAAGGATTCAATCTGATTTGACATTCCATTGGCCACTCCGCAGATACGGTGGGTAACTTCAGGCACCCGAGAGGTACTCCGGTAGCCTCAAGGACGGTGACAGGGAAGTTCTTGTTTACCCACACTTGCCATTGTTGTTGTTCCAGGCTGCGAGACCCGGTGGGAGGATGAGTATAGAGTCGTTCTAAACTAGCTTTAGAAGTGCACGTCTATATGACTCTGCCAGAGGGTTGTCGTAGTCAGTGGGAGCAGTGGAAGCATTGGTGGACATCAGGCTTATGTCTATTTATAGACTAAAGCAGATATAGCGGAGTTAGATCATCTGTTTCTGATGTGACAGTCATGGGTTTGACGTCATCAGAATAGGGGATGGATCTGTTGAGCAGGTAGTAGGAAGTGATATTCCTATACTACGATCGGTTATATTTTGGTCGTCACACAGTGTTTTCTCCACATAGGACTTGGATATTATATCAGACATACTGGTTACTAGATCTATGGTTTTAGATCTAGATTTGGGTGGTTTCCCAATCTGGGTACCTTGACAGCATTCTATGAGTATTTAGAATGGACGACTCCTGGCACGGTAGTGCACCTGCAGTTGAAGGAATCACCCTCTCTAAAGGTGTCTTATAGACTAAAGGGGAGAGGGATACGCATGATTGACAGATCACTTGCTTAGGCAATTGAGTCAATCATGAGATGTCAAGTACCACACCAGATGTTGTTCTTGCAGTAGGTGCAATAAGTTGATATTAATCCAATCCTGGAAAAACAGTCGGAAGCAGTTTTAGAACATAAGTGAATGTTCTAGGGATATGATAACGGCTGCCTCCTTTAGGAGACGGTTATCACTCCAGGCTTTCAAGGTGACATGGACGACAAGGAGGTTGTCAGAGTTATAGTTCTCCCTCTGACGAGGGGCAGTATTTTGGACAGGTGGTCCAAGGCAATACTGAGGGCGGCATGGCGCAGGATACTGATTAAGTTCAGTTGATGATACAGTCTAAGAAGTTTGGATTTGGAGTTCATTTATGAGCTAGGTCCCATCAGACATCCAGACATTCTAAGACAGGTATTGCTCATTTCGGGAGATGGCTTTCTCCGCGAACTTGAGATATAGAGAGACATAGAAAGAAACATCACAGCGGATCCACTCACTGAGGCTATTCCTCGAACGCAATAGTTTCGCAAACGAGTTTTGTGAGACTGACTAGTAGAGGAGTTGGGTGTTCGGTATCACACGGGCTGTGAGTATGCGACATCGCAATAATTAGCCTTGAGTGCAAGTGGGAGATTGTTGGAGATAGTGCCCTCAGAGTCAATTATTGGATCACAGGCACGTGATTGCAATGATTGAGGGAGGACCTATCCCAGGAGGACAGTCTTACTCGAGATGATAGTATGCTATCTGGTTTATCTTTATCATCGTGTACTGCTTTAGGTGACCTGACATGTCGCTATTACACGTTGATAGAGCCCCTAGGATTCTTGCTTGACGACCAGCAGTATGATGGCGATCATATACGTGGGAGCTGGTAGTCTATAAGCACATCCTTAATAGGTCCCTAGTCGTAGGAGTTTCGAGATAGGGCATCGCTACTCCATTAGTAGACTAGTGTATACAGTCGAGACCCCGACGAGGGGCGGTAGCCGGTCTCACAAGCCACTGGTGTCAGTTGGTTCACCTAAGATGTATACAGGTGCTCATTGGGTTATGAGTACACCGGACAGGACTCGCCGGGAACCTGCTAGTTGGGCTTATACCTGATGTCAGATAGCAGTTCCCTGGTGACATGTGTACAGGTTAGTTCATCGACCTGAGGATCGTCATTTGTCTCGTGTGAGTTCCCACTGTGCTTTGATTACTACCCTACCACGGCTCAAAGGAGTCGTGCAAACAGGTTTTAGTTGGGTACAGTCCCGAGCCACATGGAGGCAGTGAGCGGATCTTCAGGGGTTCGTCTCTCCCGGTATTGGGGGTGAGGTCGCGCTGTGTCTAGGAGAACCATTACGCAAAGCCCTCGGCCGAGGCAGGAGATTTACTGGTAGGTATTCCAGTAGTATCTCAGGGCGTTCTGGGCTACACTCCGACACGACTTGTACCGCTTTTGGGGGTCTGACTTTTACCAACCCCCTAGGCCCGCCATGCGATACTCATAGACGAACGGACCGGACTGTACGGATATTGTCACTGACAGGCTCAGTTGGGTGTCGGGGTGAGCTTCCTCATCGACGTCCCTTTTAGTCAATAGCTGGTGGCCCGTCACGTATTGGCTTATACCTCTGACGTGCCAGTGGTTAAATCCACAGCCATAGTATTGACGAGTCTTTAAAGTCCACCACACTTTCAGTTACTCAGCTTTCGGGCGAAACGCTGTAGAGGCCGTATGGAGATATGGCAGGGTCCGATCAGATACGTGCGGTATTGCACGCATCAGGATCGGACAGTTTTGTACTAGTGGCCGTATAGTTATATGGCAGGGTTCGATCTGATACGTGCGGTATTGCACGGATCAGGATCGAACGGATTTTACTAGCCGGCTTTGGCTTAAGCCGGTCCTAGTTTAGTACAGTGTAGATTTTGTCTCATTGCATTTGTATCCGTTCGGAATACAGATGCGGGTGTGTATGCACAGTATAGGGGTTTTCCTGTAATTTATTACGGGACCAGTTTTCTGGAGTTGCCAGTTTGCATTCCGTTCCGGCCGGTTTTCCTTTGTTCTTTCCCGGCCGGACTTTTCTGATGGAGGGGGTTATTTGCAGTTTTGCAAATAACACTTTGTGGAGGTTTTTCTTGCAAATGATTTATTATGATAACCTTTTTAGATACCATTCATTTCATGCTTTATGAAGATAAGATGTGGATTAGAGTTGATGTGAGTTTGTGATGATTATGTCTTGATGTGGTCACCACTTCCTTTACCCTACTCTAACCTCCCTTCATGCTTCATATTATCTCCTCCACCATTCTCATTTAGAATATAAGTTTTTCATAAGAAAAAGAAAGAGAGAAGAAGAAAAAGAAAGAGAGGAAGAAGAAGAGAGAGCTTCATTCTTGAGAGTTTCTTTCTTGATCTCTTTTTCATGCTAGAAAAATGCAAGCACCATTTTTCTAATCCTTGTTTCCTCCATCATCTTCAAATGGCAACAAAACCCAAGTGAGACAATCTACTACACATTCTACAGCACATCTTGAGCATGTCGAGTTGCCGGCTTCATGCGCGAGTTGCCTCGGTATTAAGGCAGGAGCCCGTAAAAGAAGAAGGCGATGTGGTGCCCTTTCCGGCGAGGAGGCGACGATGTGGAGGCAACACTTTCCGCGGGAGATCGGGATGATGACGAGAAGACCGGAGGACTCGGATCACTCGGTATACTTCTTTTCCCATCTCTTGTTAGCTAGCGTAGGTTAATGGTTAACGATCCGGGTTTTCTTTGTCCGCGGTAGCGCCGGTTTCCGAGTAAGGAAAAAATTTTGATTCCGCAATTTTGCCTCGAGTAAGACGGCCGGGGCGCTGCCGTGGCGCAACAGAAGACCCGAAGGACAAGTAACGTGAGGTATAACTTCGTATCCGAGTAGTTAAACCTCTAGTAGATAGTTAGCAATGGTTTAGATAACGATTCATGCGCTCAAGTCCGTGTTACGAAGCTTTGATAATCGTTTTTCATATATTCCGCCTCCCCACAAGTTCGCGGGGTGCGTGACATGGACTTATAGATATGGTGCGCTCTATGATGAGAGTACTGCTGGGTTGCCTGTTTCCTTTTGGTGTTATGCACTTGAGAAGCTGCATACCTATTTAATACGGTTCCAACCAAATCAGCTACCTACCACTCTATATGAGATATGGTATGGGAAGAGTCCATGTCTTAAGTAAGTTAAGATTTGGGGTTGTCCGGCCTATGTCTAAAAGCAAAATCCAGACAAGCTCAAGGCAAGGTCAGTTCTGTGGAAGTTTGTTGGATATCCCAAGAATTCACAAGGATATATATTCTACCATGCTGAGGAACAAAAGGTGTTTGTTTCTCAATATGCCACCTTTTTAGAAAATGAATTTCTTGCAAAAGAAATTAGTGGCGAAGTGGTAGAGCTGGAAGAAGTTCCAGCAGCACAAACTGCAACTAAAGATTTAGTGGAACCGGAGAATTCGATAGTTCCCAACGAACCTCGGCCTCTCCGCCAATCTGGTAGGGTTCCTCATCCACCTGAGAGATACTATGGTTTTCTCGTATACGATGGGAGGAAGGATTGCATCATGGTAGATGATGACCCAACTAGCTTCGAGCAGGCCATCAGGAGTGGGGACTCTGTGAAATAGCTGGATACAATGCGATTTGAGATGGAATCCATGTACACCAACAAAGTGTGGACTTTGGAAGTTGCTCCTGAAGGGGTAAAACCCATCGGGAGCAAATGGATCTTTAAGAAGAAACTTGGTGTAGATGGAAAAGTTGAGACTTTCAAAGCTAGACTTGTTGCAAAAGGTTTTCGTCAAAGACCAGGTATGGAATATGATGAAACCTTTTCTCCAGTAGCTATGCTTAAGTCCATCCGGATCCTGCTTGCCATCTCTGCATACCATGACTAGGAAATCTGGAAAATGGATGTTAAGACCGCCTTTCTAAATGGTGATTTAGAAGAGTGCGTGTACATGACTCGGCCAGAGGGCTTCATGGACAGTGGGAGCAGCGGGAAGGTGTGTAAACTGCTTAAATCCATCTACGGGTTAAAGCAGATATCGCGGAGTTGGAATATCTGTTTTGATGTGGTAGTCAAAGAGTTTGACTTCATCAAAAATATATATGAACCTTGCATATATAAGAAGGTTGCAGAGAGTAAAGTTGTCTTCCTCGTATTGTACGTCAATGATATACGGAAATGATGTTCTTATGCTTCACTCGGTCAAGCTCTTCTTATCACAAAGATTCTCAATGAAAGATCTAGGGGATGCCTCCTACATCTTGGGGATTAAGATCTATAGAGATAGATCTAAAAGGATACTGGGATTTTCCCAATCCAGGTATATTGACACCATACTAAAGAGGTTTAGTATGAAAGAATCCAAATGTGGAAATTTACCCACGATCTTTGTACTCACTCTCTCCAAAGAGATGTCTCCCAAGACTTATTTGGAGAGAGCTCGCATGCAAGGGATACCCTATGCTTCGGCAGTAGGCTCTATCATGTACGTGATGTTATGTACCGGACCCGATATAGCATACTCTCTAAGTGTAGTGAGTAGGTATCAAGCAGATTCAGGAGAGAGTCACTGGACAGCTGTGAAGAACATTCTCAAGTACTTGACTTGAGAAGGACTAAGGAGATGTTCTTTGTGTATGGTAACGGAGAACTCCAAGTGGAGTCCTTTACCGATTCGAGCTTCCAGAGTGATAAGGACGACTCTAAGTCGGTCTTGGGATTTGTCTTTACCCTCAATAGAGGGGCAGTTTGTTGGAAGAGTTCCAAACAGGAAACCATGGCAGACTCGACGATGGAGGCTGAATACATCGTTGCCAACGATGCTGCCAAAGAGGCTGTCTGGATGAAGAAGTTCATAACTGAACTTGGAGTGGTTTCTTCCATTGTGCATCCAATACCTTTGTATTGCGATAACAATGGAGCAGTGGCCTTGGCCAAGGAACCCAAGTCCTATCAGTGATCCAGGCATATTCTGAGGCGATATCACCTGATCCGGGAAATAGTTGATCGCCGGGAGATCGAGGTCAGGAGAGTTGACACGAAGGACAACACAGCAGATCCATTCACCAAGGTCATTCCCCAGATACAATTCGAGAGACTCTTCAAGATATTGGGTATGAGATACTACAACAACTGGCCTTAGTGCAAGTGGGAGATTGTTAGTTATATATATGCCCTAGAGGCCATTATTGTACATGTAATGTATATTATAGTGGATGCTTGGATATATATAGAGAGGACTTTCTTGCTCGACATGATAGTATGCTATCTGGTTGCTTTTTATCTTAACATGTTGACCTGTATATGTGATGTTGTCTTGCTCTCACATGTTAATAGAGCCCTTAGGTTGTGTACTTGACTACCAGGACTATGATGGAGATCATACTAGTGGGGCCAAGGGTAGTCCATAAGTACACCCTAAAACAGTTCCTAGTCGAGGGTGTATCGAGACAGGGCATCGATATTCCGGAGTAGACTAGCGTATACGTATCTTGACCCATATGATGGGCGATGGATGATCCCACATCCATTAGCGTTTGACATCAAAGATGGTATACGTGTGCTTAGTGGAGACTGGGTATACTGAACGGACTCGCCGAGAACTCCTAGTTAGTATTATACCTATCGCCAGATAGCAGTTCTCTGGTGACACTGGTACAGGTTAGTCTGTAGACCCGAGATCGTTATAGAGTCTTGTGTGATTCCCACTATGCTTTGATTTCCACCTTACCACGTTCAAAAGAACGTGAAAATGGCAGCTTTTGGGTACAGTCCCGAATCACATGGAAGCAATGAGCGATAGGAGGGGATTCGTCTCTCCCGGTATGGGAGTTGATGTTGCGCTGTGCTCGATTGGCCATAACAGGAAAGTCCCTGGCCAGGGCTGATACAGAGATTTACTGATAAGTGTTATCAGTAGTTTCTCGACCCGTTATGAGCCTCACATTGGCATAACTTATCGATTATTAGGGTCTGACATTGACCACCCCTAGACTAGATATGTGACATATCAGACGAAGAGACCGGACTGTACGGTATTATTACTGACGGGCTTTTGCAGGAGTTAGAGCGGGCTAGCTTGCTGATCTTCTGATCGTTCAAAACCCGGATAGCTGTTACGTCCAGCTAGTACCGCTGACGGCTTGTGGGTGCTTGATGTGATCATCACCTACTGCCGGCGTATTGACGAGTCTTTAGAGTCCTACACAGAGGCTTCACTGGCTCAGGCAAAACGAAGTAGGAGCACATATGTGATATGTGCGGGACCGAGATTAATACGAGTTTATGATACCGTATTCTATTCTCGCGATATAATGTATCGATCGGTTATATGAGATATAGTCGGGTTATCGAATCAAGTATTGATTCGATAAGTCGATACAGTATCGGACGGTTATATGAGAGATAGCCAGGTTATCAAATCAAGTGTTGGTACGATAAGTTGATACAAATTATATTAGTCGGTCATATGAGATATAACCGGATTATTAAATCAAGTGTTGATTTAATGATTTAATGTATAAATATATATATGATATATTAATTTACATTAACTAATATTAGCTCACTTAAGCATTTCTTTTTCTCATATGTGCACACTTGATATATATGTGATATATATTAATTATGTTTTATTTATGTGTCATGGTTGATGATACATGCAACATGGGTGTATGAGACCTACACCGTGATAATGATAATGTAGGGTTAATTTATTTAGAATAAAACAATTATTAGTTGGAAATTTGTCGCATGGCATGAAGCTTCATGAAGCTTGGAGACCCATTGACTTAGTCCACTAGTTTTGTCTTATACTAGATATTTGTTAACCCAACCATTATCTAAACTCATGGTTAAGTCTCTACATGAGATATATTAGATATTTTCTCACCAATGGTTGCCACTCTCTCTCACATCTATTATTTGCTTTTTCTTCCTCAAAACTCAAGAGAGCTCTCTAGGTTTTGAGAGAATCTTAAAACAAGTGAGAAAAGTAATTCTAAAGTGAGCAAAAATCCTACTTCATCATCCTCTACTAGATTAGCACTTTAGTATAGGGTGTTAGCTTCACTAATCCCACATTAGTGAAGAGGGTAGCTTGGGTTTGTGACTCCTCGACGTAGATCATCTTCGGCTTGGAAGACTTCAAGCAAGCATGCATCTTTTTTCTTGTGGAGCCGTTCGAGAGTCCGCATGATCGCAACTTGGAGCGATGGGACTACTAAAAGGAGCTAATGAAGTGATAGACCGGACTACAAAGGTTGTAATCCCTAATCACTTAGTTGTAAAGTAGTTTACAATATGTTTCGTATGATTATCTAGTTAAAGATTCTAGTTTAGGGTTTTTTAAAACGGCAAAAATTATAAAATGGCATGGACGATGTCTCCCGAAACCTTGCTGTCATTCATTGGAACCCTACAGTCGTTACATTCTACCCTCCTTACAAAAATTTCGTCCTCGAAATTTACAATTATTTTAAGGACTAATTTACAAACAAGTGAGGGTATCTTTCACGCATGTCGTCCTCACGTTCCCATGTTGATTCTCCTGGTGAGTCTTTTCTCCACATCACTCGAAAAAAGTTTACTTCCTTGTTCCGAAATGACTTCACCTTTCTATCCAAGATTTCAACAGGTTGTTGCTCACAAAATAGATCCGTCTGTACAGTGAGATCAGAGTGATCAAGGATATTACTGGGGTCACTCGCATACCTTCTGAGTTGGGATATGTGGAATACATTGTGCACTCTTTCCAATTAAGGTGGAAGTGTCAAGCGATAAGCCATTTCTCCGACTCGTTCGAGTATGTCGAACGGTCCAATATATCTCGAACTGAGCTTACCCCGTCTTCCAAAGCGAATCACTCCATGATTTGGAGATATCTTCAAAAAGACATGATCTCTTGGTTAGAACTCCAAGTGACGGCGTTTTGTATCAGCCCAGTGCTTCTGTCGGTCTTGGGCTATGCACATTTTTCCTCTGATAGTGTGAACTATATCGACAGTTGCCACTATCATCTCGTCCAAGGAGTTCTCTATCTCCGATGTCGTCCCAACTTAATGTTGATCGACACTTCCTTCCATATAGAGCTGCAAAGGGTGTCATTCCTATACTTGCTTGGTAGCTGTTGTTGTATGAAAACTCCATAAGATATAGGTGATCTTCCCATGATTCTCTGAAATCTAGCATACAAGCTCTTAGCATATCTTCAAGTATCTGAATAGCTCGCTCAGACTGTCCATCTGTTTGTGGATGGTAAGTTGTACTGATGTTCAGACTTGTTCCCAAGCTAGCTTGCAGACTCTGCCAAAATTGCGATCGGGATATGGTGTCACAATCGGAGACAATGCAAACTGGTACTCCATGTAATCTTACGATCTTCTGCATGAGTTCATGGGTATCAGAGATAGTACACAGTGAAGAGTTAAATCTTACTTAGATTCAAACTTACCTCCATGTACTTCTTTGCTAATGTCTCGGTAGATTGGCCAACTCGAAATAGGATGAAGTGAGCCGACTTTGTGAGTCGATCCATAATAACCCATACCGCATCGTTACCTTTTGTGCTGCGAAGAAGAGCAGTCGCGAAGTCCATAGTGATGTGTTGCCACTTCCATTCTGGAATAGGTAACGGTTGAAGTAAACCAGTTGTCCTGTGATGTTCAGCCTTTACTTGCTGACACACCAAGCATTTAGCGATGCTTCTGACTACTTCACGCTTCATTCCACGCCACAAGTAATTTTGACGCAGATCTTTGTACATCTTTGTGCCTCCAGGGTGTACTGAACAAGGAGAACTGTGAGCTTCTTTCATAAACTCTTCCCGCACAGAACCTTTTGGTACACAACCTGATTCCGTATCTTAAAGACCCGTCGTCGTATATGATGAAGTATATTCTAAGTCCACTTTCTACTTGTTCTCTGATCTTTTGCAACTTGGCATCACTTGTTTGTGCTGTTTTGATCTGATTAACAATAGTAGATTGAACTTGTAAGTTCATCAAATTTGAAGTGTTACCTGACACGACTACATCAATCTCCATCCGATGCAAATGTAGGGTTCCTAGGCACACTCAAGAGGTTCCACAACTGATCAACCATGGCAAAATCAAATTTTACGATGCCGAGAAACCCTAACCTAGATCGTTAACTAGAGATTAGGCAAGTAAACAACTTTACTCTAAAGTGAAAGAGATTACAACCTTTGTAGATCCGGTCCTCCACATCCTTAGCTCCGTGATGATGTCTCTCCGCTGCGATCATCGGATCCTGGACTCTAGCGATGGTTTCGTCGAAGAAATGATCGGGCTAGGTCGTCGACTTCGATGCCGAAGATGATCTACGTCGAGGCAACTCAAGATCAAGCTCCAACTTCACCAAGTCATGAAACTTGTGAAGAAAACACCCTATACTACTTGGCAAGTGGTAGAGGATGAAGAAATAGGAAGTGGGTTCACTTTGGATTTGGATTTCTCACTTGGAATCATCACTTGACATTTTTCAAGAGAGTTAATCTTTTTCTTCACTTGAAGAAGAAGATGAAGAAGAAAAGAATGAATTATCTTCCAAAAAGAAAATGAAGTGATATCTATCATATTGCAACCATGGGTGAATGTAACTCATGTAGAGAATGAACTAAGGTTTAGTTAAATGGTTGGGTTAAGGAAAGAAACAAAATGGTTTTGACTTTCAAAGCTTCATGAAGCTTCAAGTGAAATCCAAATAAAGTCACCATTTTATTTCTTACCAAAATGAATAAATAAATTAATTAATAAATAAATGAAGCAAATGAAACCCTAACCATTAACTAAACATGGTTTAAATCAAACATACACCCAAGTTTGCATGTATCATCAAACATGATACAAACTAGTGCACAATACTATATCATATATATACAATGTGCACACCAAGTGAGAAAATCCATCTTTAAGTAAACAAATAATAGTTAATGTAAAGTGATATATCAAATATATAATTATACATTAAATCATTAAATCAACACTTGATTTAACGATCCGGTCATATCGCATATGACCGACTAATATCAATAGTAACAACTTATCGAATCAACACTTGATCCAATAACCCGGCTATATCGCATATAACCGATCAATGTCACAAATCGCGAGAATCGAATACAGTATCACATACTGGTATTATTCTCGGTCCCGCACATATCTCATATGCGCTCCTATTTCGTTTCGCTTGAGCCAGGAAACCTCTGTATAGGACTCTAAAGACTCGTCAATACGCTGGCAGCAGGTGATGATCATATCAAACACCCACAAGCCACAAGCGGTCTGCTAAACGTAACGGCCACCCGGGTATTGAGCGATCAGAAGATCGACGAGCAAGCCCACTCACACTCCTTTGAATCCAACCAGTAACACTTAGCGTACAGTCCGGTCTGTTCGTCTGATATGTCGCATATCTCGCCTAGGGGTGGTAAACGTCAGACCCCAGTAGCTCAATAAGTCGTGTCGATATGAGGTCTATAACAGTTCGAGAAACTACTGGTAACACTTACCAGTAAATCTCAGCAACCCTAGCCAGGGATTTCCGGTTATAGCCAATCGAACACAACGCAACATCAACTCCCTATACCGGGAGAGACGAATCCCCTCCTATCGCTCATTGCCTCCATGTGATTCGGGACTGTACCCAAAAACCACCGTTTTGCACGCCATCTTGGACGTGGTAAGGTGGAAATCAAAGCACGGAGGGAATCACACAAGACTCTATGACGATCTCGGGTCAACAGACTACTCTGTACCAATGTCACCAGAGAACTGCCATCTGACGTGAGGTATAATACCATCTGGGAGTTCTCGGCGAGTCCGTCCAATGTACCCAGTCTCCACTGAGCACCCGTATATCATCTCTGATGTCAAACACCAATGGATATGGGATCATCCATCGCCCATCTATATGGGTCGAGAAGGTATACGCTAGTCTACTCTGGTATATCGATGCCCCGTCTCGATACACCCACGACTAGGGACCTTGAAGAATGTACTTATGGACTACCATGTCCCCACTAGTATGATCCGCATCATAGTCCAGGTAGTCAAGTACACATCCTAAGGGCTTTACCAACATGTAACAGAGAGACAATCAGTGTACACGTTAAGGTAAAGAGTAATTAGATAGCATACTATCATGTCGAGCAAGAAAGTCCTCCCTATATATGTCCCAGCATCCACTACAATATACATCCTATTTACAGTAATGGCCTCTAGGGCATACATATAACTAACAATCTCCCACTTGCACTAGGGCCATCTTTAGCAATGGTTGCAGTATCTCATACTTAACCATCCCATAAAAGTCTCTCTCTGGGTAAAGGCCTTTGTGAGTGGATCCGCCGTGTTATCCTCTGAGTCTGCTCTCCTAACCTCGATCACCCTAGAGATCAACCATCTCCATGATCAGGTGATACTGCCTTAGAATATGTCTGGATCACTGATGGGACGGACGTTCCTTGGCATAAGCCGCAACTCCATTGTCACACAATGGGAGGAACTGAGTTTATCTCATGAACTAATATACACCCAGACAGCCTCTTTGGTAGCATCTTAAGTAGCGATGTATCTTGCCTTTAATCGTCTAGTATGCCACGGTATCTAGCTTGGAACTCTTCCAACATACCATCCCTCTACTGAGGGTAAAGACAATGTCTGTGACTGACATTCAGTCGTCCTTATCACTCTGGAACTTTTCCAGTGATTCTCCCCTGGATCGATTGATACCTTCTCACTACTACTAGTGAGAATCCTAACATCCAATTACATCTATCTCATAGATGAAAACTCAGGGATTAGGAGGTATCATTTTGATCCTATATGGAGAATCCTTGTGATAAGCGGAGATTGATCGAGCGTAGCATAGGAAACTACTTCCCTATCAAGAGTATGTCATCCACGTACTCTACGAGGATCACCACCATACTCCCTACTACCTTTTTGTATATACAAGGTTCATCTACCATTTTGATGATGTCAAATTTTTTAACTAACTCATCAAAACAGATGTTCCAACTCCGCGATGCCTGCTTTATCCTATAAAGCAACTTGTGCACGTTTCCGCTGCTCCCACTGTCTACGAAGCCCTCTGGCTGTGTACTTATAGACTTTCTCTTCTAAAACATCATTTAGAAAAGCAGTCATGACACCCAACCGCCAGATATTGTAGTCATGGTATGTAGCCGTAGCAAGTAGGATCTGGATGGACTTAAGCATAGCTCCTTAGAAAAAGTTTCATCATGATCCATACCTGGTCAATGATGCAAACCTATAACAAGTCTAGCTTTGAAAGTCTCAACTTTTTCATGTACACCAAGTAATCTTCTCAAGATATACTTGCTCCTGATGGGGATTTAACCCTTCAGATAAAGCAACCAAAGTCCATACTTTTGTTAGTGTATAAGGATTCCATCTCAGATCACTAAGCATCCAGCCATTCTTACAGAGTTCTACTCCTGATGGCCAGCTCGAAAATAGTTGGGTCATCATCTCATGATGCAATCCTCGCTCCCACTGTCATAGAGAAACCGAAGTATCTCTCAGGTGGGTGAGAAACCCTACTAGATCGGCGGAGAGGCTGAGGTTCGTTGGAATCTACTGAATCCTTTGGTTCTACCAAATCATCTGTTGTAGTTTGTATAGCTGGAACCTTTCCAGTTGTACATAACAGACCTTGCCTCGAGCTTGTCCGGATTATGCTTTTAGACATAGCCTGGACAACCCTAAATCTTAACCAACTTAAGATATGGGCTCTTCCTTTTCCATATCACATATGAAGTGGTAGGCAACTGATTTGATCGGAACCCTATTCAATAGGTATGCAGCTTCTCAAGCGCATAACTCCCAAAAGGAAATAGGTAACTCAGTAGTACTCATCATAGAGCATACCTTATCATATAGGGTGTGATTGCTTTCCCCCGATACACCGACGTGCTGTGGTGTATACGGAGGAGTAATGCTGAGAGAGAATCTCATTCTCCTTTAGAATAGTCCAGGATTTTCATGCTCAAGTATTCTCCTCCCTGATCTTATCATAGGACATAATACTTATACCCGGTTTTTGGTTCTCTACTTCTAACTTATATTCTATGAATATCTCAAAAGGTTCGGACTTGTGTTTCAACAGGAACATATGTCTGAATCTTGAGAGATCATCAGAGAATGTAATGAAGTACAAAGAACCGGTCTTGGCATGTGTAGACAGGGGACCTTCATACATCAGCATGTATCAATCCCAAGAGTTCACTAACTCTTTCTCTATTTCCAATAAACAGAGCTATGGTCATCTTATCTCTGTGATATGACTGGCAAGTTTCATAAGACGTAAATTCAAACTAATTTAAATATGCATCTTAATATAACTTCAGCTAGTCGGGTCGCATTGATATGACATAGTCTACAATGCCTCAAGAAGGATTCGTTCATTTCTTAACTCTTCCTCTTGTGTGTGTTCTGTATATTAAGAACTGTAGTTTGATTTAGAACGTCAATGCTTTTAGATAACGTGCCTGAACCGATCAACATTTGATATAGGAAATGTTCAAAACATTATCCAACAATACAAAATTATATCCTTTCTTTACTAAATAAAGAGATTGATATGATTTTGTATATCAGGTACGGTATCTAATAGCATTTGTTCAGAATTAATGTACTGGTAATATAGGGTGACAGTGACCAACAGACTTGGCTGCAACACTTGCCCCGTTTTCTGTCTCATGAAACTTATCACCCGTTCTCAGTTCTTTACCTATCTGTAGCCCGTGTAACAAATTACATATTCGGGATCCTGATCCGGTATCTCATATCCAGAACGTAAAGAATACTGAGAAACAGTTCTGTATAATGAACACACCCGAAGATGATGCATCAGCATGCACTCTCTTCGTTTGGGCGGCACGGGAATTCTGGTAATCCCCTATTTCCTGCTTTGTCTTATAACAATTATAAGTTGGAGCGGGACCAACGTTCCCCAGCTCAGTATAACAAGCGGGTTCGGTCAATATATCCGTTTTATTATCTTGATTAAGGTGTGAAATGGTCGCTACCTGGAGAGAGAGAGAAGAAAACACTCAGCGTGCGCTCTTGCAAGAATAGATTGGTTATTATTTTATCTAATCAGGATGGTTCCCACTGTTTTTAATCAAATCTTCCTTCACACCCTAAAAGGAAAGACTAGCCGGGATTAATTACACGCTACAAGTTCGCCAATCTTTCAGCCAGGCCAGTGTCGGTATTTTGAGGGAGGTCCCCCGTGCTTTCGCACGAACTTAATTAATGTAAACCTCGTTTTCCTAGAGGCGTAACCTCGTTAACACCTTTCTAGACACCTACTTGATCGGCTAATTATAGTGTGTAAAACTCTCCCAGGAGTAATAATTACTCGCAGTGGGTATCGGGATCCAACTATCTCATAGAAGGTATGCAATCTCATTGCAAATTTCAACACTTGAAATTCCTGATAATTTTGCCCCTAACCTCCTATGACCTTGACAAAGGCCAACAAACCATAGGATGCTAGTCAAGTTCAACTCGTCATTTCCTGATTGAATTAAACCCACCCGCACGACCCTTGACAAAGGCCAACAAGGTCGCACGACTACCCTAACCCAATCTGCATCATATGTATAAACAGATAAGCACCAGTTAGCTACCGCACACTACGCCTTGACAAAGGCCAACAAACGCAGCACGAATACTAACTACTACTTATCTGAAATGACGGAGGGCTACGACAGGTTTTTCTGAAAACCTATTGCGTAATGAACTTGATATCGTTGTAGAATCAAATGATTTTAAAATGGAGTGTTTTTGAGGCTTTTCTAGTTTTGCTAAAGGGGTCACTCCCGGTGAAGGGATCGTCGGCCCTTTTCTCGTCGAATGAGGTGCGGGATATATCATATATATCACTGTGCAAAGAAGAAACTATAGAAGCTATCAAAAGACAAACCGAGTGTGTAGCATCTGCCAGTTATTGCTAAAGGGGTCACTCCCGATGAAGGGATCGTCGGCCCTTTCCTCATCGAATAAGGTGCAGGATATATCATATATACCGTTGTGCAAAGCAAGAACTGTACCTACCTGTTTTATTTTTGAAAATTCGATTCCACAACATCATTAGGTTTCTTTTATTTCATTAATCTCATTAATGAAGTCCCATCATTTAAGTACCTAAACATCACAGATAAATACGACGTACACTTATGCTATCCGCATTCGCCTCGATGTCCCCTCGTGCACCGTTAGGTTAGGTAACTAACGGCAGAGCGAGGCAGGGCTAGCACGGGTATAAAACATAAGTAACGTCTATATAATATATCGTATATACTATATACAGTATTTATCACAGAACATATCACATGATCACATCACAGATAACGCAGCAGAAAATATCATATGAAATATTGGATATACTAGGACGTCCGTGTTTTTAAAACGAGCCAGTATAAAACACGGATTCCACGGTCGTGATGAATAGCCAAACCCACACCCCAAGACCCCTACGAGAGCGGCAAGCAACCCTACCAATTCTAGAGTTAGGAGACCCGGACTCGACTCCTCGAGTTGGTCTCCCACTGGACTCCAGAACCCGGTTACTTGTGCTCCCCTCCTTGGGTCTATCCTAGTGCGGAAAAGTAAATAATATACAAAAGGTGACATCTTCCGCAACCTAGAAGTGCCCCAATAAAAGAATATTACATACAAGTTTTTACATGAATGAAAATGAAAAACACTCATCTCACATAAAAAAAAACCCCGGCTATTCAAACATGACGATCCAATATAACATATCCAGCAACACATAACATCACATGTCATCAACGTAAGTAAATATGCGCATCCCAATTGTCGTTGACATATAGCAACGAAACCGGCGATATCACATATTACACTTACGGTCGCAGAAAAGAAAGTGTAAAACTACAACAGTTGGAATCAGCAACCTCCTCAGACATCGAATGCCTGACCAAATGAATTCCTTAGACATCGCATGCCTAACAATTATAAACCCCACATTTTATTCTCATTATCGAAAACACTTTTCAATATCAAGTCGGGAAATTCAACAGGATTCCCGACATTCTGATCGAATGCTCGTCGTAAACTTTAGTAGATGGCCGCACCCCCGATGCCGTCGACGAAGTGCACTAAGGCGAAACACCGCTACCGCGAGCACCCGAACGGATGCTTTCGGCGACGGGGTTCTCCTACAGTCACTTGGTCGGGGCTAAGGGGTGTAGCTGTCTATTAAGTTTACCCGGCGAGTATCCGCGTACGCTACGTGATTGCAACGGACTTTTGATCGCATCAAAATTCCGTGGCAACCGATCAGGTGAGACTAAACTGCTATGTTTATAACATTCAAATCAGTTATCTCATAACTACTTGTGGACTCCAAATATTGTATCACATTCCAGATAAATAGAAAATGTTAAACTTTCCGATCGAACAATCAAACACCCAAGTTTTCCCGAAACAGCTCATCACATGAAATAAGTTTTAAAACATCCATTTCATGCCACAGTACCAACGGTCCAGCCGTAGAAGGGTCAAGCCAACGCCTCACATGTGGCACGCCGTACTGCCCCAAACCCTAAGGTTCAAAGGGCAGTTCAAGACGGTCACATAATCGAGTTAAGGTTTGTTGTCTTCTAGAGGGTCCATCGCGTTACTTGCACTACTTAGAACGTCTTTAAACCACGGAAAAATCCAACACTTGGAAATTTCCCGACAGGGAAAAAATTGGGTATTTAAAATTACCCAGAAAAACACATGGACAAAATTAGACAATCCGATCGAATCTACGAACTCCTAATACAACCCAGAAAACTCAACTCTTTAGTAGAAATTAAAAATTCCCAGAAAATACAGCACTAAAATATAGGAATTACTGTGCAAAATTCACCAAACAATATGACAATATGGCCGAGGAACCGCCGCACGAGCCATTTGATTTCGTTTCGATTGAGCCAGGAAACCTCTGTGTAGGACTCTAAAGACTCGTCAATACGCCGGCAGCAGGTGATGATCATATCAAACACCCACAAGCCGCAAGCGGTCTGCCAAACGTAACGGCCACCCGGGTATTCAGCGATCAGAAGATTAACGAGCAAGCCCGCTCACACTCCTGTGAATCCAACGAGCAACACTTACCGTACAGTCCGGTCTCGTCATCTGATATGTCGCATATCTCGCCTAGGGGTGGTAAACGTCAGACCCCAATAGCTCGATAAGTCATGTCGATATGAGGTCAATAACAGTTCGAGAAACTACTGGTAACACTTACCAGTAAATCTCAGCAACCCTGGCCAGGGATTTCCGGTTATAGCCAATCGAACACAGCGCAACATCAACTCCCTATACCGAGAGAGACGAATCCCCTCCTATCGCTCATTGCCTCCGTGTGATTCGGGGCTGTACCCAAAAACCACCGTTTTGCACGCCCTCTTGGACTTGGTAAGGTGGAAATCAAAGCACAGTGGGAATCACACAAGACTCTATGACGATCTCGGGTCAACAGACTACTCTGTACCAGTGTCACCAGAGAACTGCCATCTGACGTGAGGTATAATACCATCTGGGAGTTCTCGGCGAGTCCGTCCAGTGTACCCAGTCTCCACTGAGCACCCATATATCATCTCTGATGTCAAACACCAATGGATATGGGATCATCCATCGCCCATCTGTATGGGTCGAGAAGGTATACGCTAGTCTACTCTGGTATATCGATGCCCCGTCTCGATACACCCACGACTAGAGACCTTAAAGGATGTACTTATGGACTACCATGTCCCCACTAGTATGATCCGCATCATAGTCCAGGTAGTCAAGTACACATCCTAAAGGCTTTACCAACATGTAACAGAGAGACAATCAGTGTACACGTTAAGGTAAAGAGTAACCAGATAGCATACTATCATGTCGAGCAAGAAAGTCCTCCCTATATATGTCCCAGCATCCACTACAATATACATCCTATTTACAGTAATGGCCTCTAGGGCATACATATAACTAACAGCAAATCTTTTTGAAGCTTCCACTGTGCGGTGAGATTCATTGATAGTGGTTGGAGACTAAGTGCATCAGGAACTACATTCACCTTCCCTGGATGATAATGTAGGTTGATGTCGAAATCCGCCATGAGTTCTAACCATCTTTTCTGCCGCATATTCAACTCTTTTTGAGTAAACACATATTTCAGACTCTTGTGGTCTGTATATATATCCACTCATTCTCTAAGAAGATAATGGAGCCAAATCTTAAGAGCAAAGATAACGGCTTCCAACTCCAGATCATGCGACAGGTAGTTGCGCTCATGAATCTTCAGCTGTCTTGATGCATAAGCTACAATTTTACCGTGCTAATATAGAACACATCATAATCTCTTACCGGATGCATCGCAATGCACTTCAAAACCTCCTGATTGGTCCGTTATAACAGGAATAGGTGTTGATGTCAATCTTGACTTAAGTTCTATGAAAGCTTGTTCGCATGCTTCTGACCACACGAATTCTTCATCTTTACGCGTGAGCATTGTCAGGGCCGTTGCAATCTTCGAGAATCCTTCAATGAATCTTCTGTAATATCCTGCTAAACCCAAGAACCTTCGAATGACTTTCACTGACTTCGGTGTCGGCCATTCGCTTACTGCTGATACCTTAGCTGGATCTACAGAGATTCCATCGCCTGATACAATATATTCGAGAAAACCGACTTGATCTAGCCAAAACTCGCACTTGCTGTACTTGGCATAAAGTTAATGCTGTCTTAAAGTCTCCAGGACAATTCGTAGGTGCTCGGCATGTTCTTTCCGACTCTTAGAATACACCAGAATGTCGTCGATGAAGATGACAATAAACCTGTCTAGGTACTCTCGGAAAACTTGATTCATTAGGTTCATGAATATAGCTGGTGCATTGGTCACTCCAAATGGCATCATAAGAAACTCATAATGACCATAGCGAGTCCGGAGTGCCGTCTTCGGAATATCAGACTCTTTGACCTTCACCTGATGATATCCCAAACGAAGATCTAACTTGGAGAAAACGCAAAATCCACTTAGTTGATCGAACAGATCGTCGATGCGCGGAAGTGGATACTTATTCTTTATAGTTACTTCGTTCAGAGCTCTATAATCAATGCACATTCGATATGAACCTTCCTTCTTCTTTACAAGTAGAACTGGTGATCCCCAACATGAAGTGCTGGGACGAATCCATTCTTTCTTCAATAATTCGTCCAACTGAGTTCAGATCTCTTTCAAACCTTCGGGGTTTAACCGATACGGTGCTTTGATCACCGGTTGTGCTCCAGGTACTAAATCAATGCTGAATTCAAGAGCTCGATCGGGAGGCAAACCTGATATGTATTCAGGAAATACATCGTCGAACACTCGAACTACCTCTGGCTTCGATTCTTCCTCCGCTTGAAGTGTAGCAATCACAACCTTCTTCGGTTTTGCTTTGTATGTGCTTGGCTCTAGGGTATGGTCTCCACATTTTAAATAAAAGATCGGATGCTCTGGAATCTCGAGCACCACCCTCCTTTGACGACAGTCAATGGAAGCATAGAATGTTCCTAGCCAATCCATACCCAAAACGACATCGAAATTCGGTATGTCCAGCACCTTGAAGTCAGCATAGAATTCTCTGCTACAGACGACCACTGGACACAGGTCGTATCCCATTATTTCCTTTAGAACGTCGTTCCCTGAACTGACATTCCAGCTGGATACAAGTGGTTTGACTAGAATCGCATAAGTTCGGATGAACCGTTGCGACATAAAGCAATAAGATGCTCCAGTATCTGTTGGATATATGTATGCCCTAAAGGCCATTATATGATAGTGGATATATTTATACATGTATATATTCAGCGTACATTCTTGCTCGACATGATAGTATGCTATCTGGTTACTCTTTATCTGACATGTTCACTTGATCATGCTTTTATTCATTTGCACATGTTGATAAAGACCTGAGGATATTTGCTTGACTACTGTGATTATGATGTAGATCATACTAGTGGGATATTTGTAGTTTATAAGCATATCCTGAAATGTCCCTAGTCGTGGGTATATCGAGACGGGGCATCGATATTCCAGAGTAGACTAGCGTATATGATACTGGACCCATATGATGGGCGATGGATGTTCCCACATCCATTGATGTTTGACATCTAGATCGTATACGGGTGCTCAGTGGAGACTGGGTACACTGGACAGGCTCGCCGAGAACTCCTATATGGTATTATATCTATCGTCGGATAGCAGTTCTCAGGTGACACTGGTACAGGTTAGTCTGTAGACCCGAGATCGTCATAGAGTCTTGTGTGTTCTCCCACTGTACTTTGATTACCACCCTACCACGGCTCTACTGAGTCGTGCAAACAGGTGGCTTTTGGGTACAGTCCCGAGACACATGGAGACAATGAGCGATAGGAGGGGTTTTGTCTCTCCCAGTATTGGGGGTTGATGTTGTGTTGTGCTCGATTGGCCATATTAGTAAGTCCCTGGCCAGGGCTGTTGAGATTTACTGATAAGTGTTATCAGTAGTTTCTCGATCTGTTATAGACCATTCAAAGGCACGACTTATTGAGTTATTAGGGTCGACGTTATCATCCCTAGACTCGATATGCAACATATCTAACAAAAAGACCGGACTGTACGGTAAGTATTTGCCTGTTGGCTCGACGGGGGTTTTTGAAAGCTTTGCTGGTTTTTCTTCTGATCGCTCAATACCCGGGTGGTCGTTACGTTTAGCTGACGGCTTGCGGCTTGTGGTTGTTTGATATGATCATCAGCTACTGCCGGCGTATTGATGAGTCTTAGAGTCCCACACAGGAGTTTCCTAGCTCAGGCGAAACGAGATGGTGTGCATATGAGATATGTGCGGGGACCCGATTAAATGCGAGTATGAGATACTGGATTTAAATCGGGCGTTTTTCTATTGGTCGGGTCGTATGTGATATGACTGGTTTATTAAATCAAGTGTTGATTTAATATTTGACTTATAGAATTATTCTTTATTTAAACCATTTTCTTTAAAGAAGATGTATGCATGTATGTATGCACATGTTGATGTGCATGGACACATACATGGATAGTGTCATGGTTGATGATACACAATTGATGGCAATATAAGACTTACATGGTACAATTATATATCTATATATATTTGCATTTGGATTAAAAAGGAAAATGAAAATTAAATCTTTAATGGGTTTTTCTACACACTTCTTTACTTTGATCTTGATTAAACCCATGGTTTAGTTTCCATTTGGACTTTAACCCAAATAGAAAATATCTAGATATTATTGAACTATGGTTTGTGATGAGAAATAGAAAATATATATACTATCATTCCTATTTTTATCATGAACCTTTATCATTATCATTTTGACAAAAGATTTTGCCACCATCTTCTTCTTCCTCCAAGCTCTCTTGAGTTTTCTTTTGAGTTAGCTTGATAAAAAGAAAGGGTTTTGATTAGAGAATATAAACCACCTCTTCATTCTACACCTATCTAGCCCATTTGTGTAGGGTGTTTGCTACACTTTGTTTGAAAGACCAAGTAAAGTAAGGAGCTTTGGGCAAAGGGACTTCAGGTGGATCATCGTGGACAAGAAAGCTTACTAGAAAGCCGTTCCAACCTCTCAACGATTTAAGGAGTCAACAAAGGAAAGCTACAAAGGTTGTAATCTCTCAACTTAGTGCTTTATTACATGTTGTATGTGATACAACTTCTTGTTACCCTAGCTTTTCTAGTTCGATTCCTAGTTTAGATTATTTAGCACCCTCTAACTATAAAATATGGCATGTGTGATGCTAACCAAATCCTAGTAGTGGTGCTAAAGAATCCCTACAGTGGTATCAGAGCCAAACTAGAAACCTAGACGATGTTACGATAATACGAAACCGAAAAACTCCACAAAAATACGGTTTTAGAAACCCTAGAAAACGCTCTCTGGAAATTTTTTCAAAAATCATTTAAAAATTATTTTAGGAACTACAGAGTGATGTATATGATACAATTAGAACACAGGTGAAATACGGGGGGGGTGCTCGGATTTTGGCCGAGCAAGAGGCTCGAAATTCCGGCGTCGCCGGTCGTACATGCTCCTATCCCCCTCGTATTGCACCAGTGCTCTATTATATAAGATCTGGGGTTTCTGGAATTGTTTGTGTAGTCCAGAATTGCATGTGATGTTAGTTTGGTAATGGACTATTTGCGGAGTATTTCGTAGTCATATTTTTTAGCATTGTATTGGTAACCTTGACAATGTTTAATAGCTCGATCGAACTTCAAACACCCCGTCAAGAACCCCACTGGAATTTTCAATAGTTGGAATTTTCTTAAGTTAATTATATTCAATAGTCATGCAAGTAACTCTATGGACCCTCTAGAAGAACAAAAACCTTAACTCGATTCTATGCCTTCGGAACCGCGATTTGAACCCTAGGGTTTGTCATAGTTCCACGGTGTCATAGGTGAGGCGTTGGTTTGACCCTTCTACGGCTGGACCATAGGTACTGTGGCACGTTTTTTGGTACTTTAACTTTGCTCAAGTGTTGAGCTTATCGGGTGATGAGTGTGTTGGTTGATTCGATCGAAATATTTAACATAGTCTTGTATATTGTGATACAATAAATATAATCTACATTTATATGTTGCGTGTAAATCTAGCATTTCAGTCTCAGTCATAATCGGTGATCTTCTTGAATTATCTGACTTATTTTTGAAAAGGTGTTTTTATGGATGAGACTTAAATGCGAGACTTACATGTTAGGCATGAAATCTTGGATATGCGATATCCCTGGTTTATGATGTCTAAGGGCAGAAGTGATTCCAATTGTTGTAGTTTTTCACTTTCTTTTCCGTGACCGTAAGCATAGTATGTGGTGTATCGCAGGTTTCGTTGCTATACATCAACGACAATTGGGGTACGCATACTTGCTTACGTTGATGACATGTGATGTTATGTGTTGCTGTGTATGATGTATAGGACGTCGTGAATGAATGGCCGGGGGTTTTATGTGAGATGAGAGTTTTTCTTTTCATTCATGTAAAATTCAATTGTATATAATATTCTTTTATTTGGGGCACTTCCGGGTTGAGGATGAAGTCACCATTGTTGTATATTATTTACTTTTCCGTATTAGGATAGACCCAAGGTGTGGAGCACAAGTGATCGGGTTCTGGGGTCCAGTGGGAGACCATCTCGAGGCGTCGAGACCGGGTTTTCTAACTCCAGAATTGGTAGGGTCACTTGTCGCTCTCGTATGGGTGTAGGGGTGTGGGATTGGCTATTCATCACGACCGTGGAATCCGTATTTTCTATTGTTGGCTAAATACAAAATATGGACATCCTAGCATATCCTATATTTTCATATATGTGTTTCTGCTGCTTATATTCAGTGATGTGATCGCTTGATATATCTGAGACAAATGTAATATTATATATAAGATATATAATAGACGTTGCTTATGTTTTGCACCCGCGCTAGTCCCGTTCCGGTATGCCGTTAGTTAAGTAACCTAACGGTGCATAACGGAACATTGTGGCGAATGCGGATGACATAAGCATACGTTGTATTTTAGTTTCTTTTCTTTGTTTGGCTTAAGAACTTAAATGATGGGACAACATTAATAAGATTAATGTAAAGGAAAATAAACCTAAAAAAAGATGTTGTAGAATCAGATTTGAAATCACTCGGCTTTTTGAGAAAAAGCTACATTTCAAAATTGCGGAGCTTAAGCCACTCCTTTTGAAAACCATTTGATTCTATGACGATATCAAGTTCAAAGCGTTAAAGGTTTTCTTAAAAACTATCTGCAACCTTCCGTCATTTTAGGAAGTAGAGTACTTAGTATTCGTGCTATGTATGTTGATTATAGTCAAGGCGTAGTGTACGGTAGCTAAGTGATGTCTTCCTACATAGCATATGATGCAGATTAATTAGGACATTCACATGATTATGTTGATTATAGTCAAGGGTCATGTGGGTGGGTTTGATTAATCAAGAAATGACGGATAGAACTGGACTAGTGCTTATGATATGTTGATTATAGTCAAGGTCATAAGTGCTAGGAGTAAAAACCATATCGGGAGTTTCAAGAGTTGAAATTTGCAATGAGATTGCATACCTTCCATATGATGGTTGGATCCCGATCCCACTGTGAGCAAGAGTTGCTCCCAGGAGAGTTTTGTACCTTACAATTAGCTAACAAATTAGGTGTCTAGAAAGGTGTTAACAAGGCTACGCCTCTGGGAAGACGAGGTTTATATTACTTAGGTCCGTGCGAAAACACAGGGAACCTCCCTCAAGTACCGACACTGGCCTGGCTGAACGGTTAGCAAAGTTGTAGACTGTAATTAATCCTGGATAGTTTTCTTTTTAAGGTTTGAAAGAAAAACTTGATTAAAGCAGTGGGAGACATCGATTAGATAAGATAATAACCAATCTGATATTTGCAAGAGTTTTCGCTGAGTGTATTCTTTTCTCTCTCTTAATAGCAGATACCAATGACAGGACTCAAGCTTCTACTAGATAAAAATAAACTGAATGGGACCAATTATAAAGACTGGCTGAGAAACCTTAACATTGCCTTGACTTAAGATAAGGTATCATATGTCCCCACGGCTCCAGCCCCGTCCGTCCCAGGTCCTAAATCTTCAGTTGCGGATAAGGAAGTCCGCAAGACATGGGACGCTGACTGTGCCACGGCCAAATGCCTCACGCTTGCATCGATGGATAACACACATCAAAAGCAGCATGAGCAGATAGATGTCCAATCCATTTTTCTCCATACAAAAGAGTTGTATGGGGAGAAATCTCGTGTCCTACGATACGAAGCATCAAAAAAGCTGTTTCAGATGCGGATGGCTCCTGGCACACCAGTAGGTGACCATGTTCTGAAGATGATAGCTCTTTTAGAAGAGCTTGAGGACCTCGGGTGGACAATGGACAACGAACAATATACTGATATTATTCCGCAGTCTCTCCCCTCTACCTTTGCTCAATTTGTAGTAAACTTCAACATGCACAACATGGAGAAGGAACTGCCTGAACTCCTTAATATGTTAAGGAGTGCAGAGAGCACGCTCAAGTCAGTAAAGACTCCTGCTTTGATTGTTGGGCCATCTTCCTCATCTCGCCCGAAGGCCAAGGCCAAGGGAAATATGAAGAAGAAACCCACCAAACCTAGAAGTGGAGTTAAAATGGTTAAGCGGAAAGACAAGTCCAAAGCTGGGGAATCGGGAAAAGGGGAATGTTATCACTGCCACAAAACAGGACACTGGAAGCACAACTGTGATGAGTACCTAGATCTCAAGAAAAAGAAGCATGGTGATGCTTCCGCTTCAGGTGTGTTTGTGACAGAAAACTGTTTTTCTATAAACTCTGCTTCCTGGGTATTAGATACCGGTTCAGGTTCTCACATTTGAAATTCTATGCAGGGGCTAAGAAATAGCAAAGTTTTGAAGATAGGTAACCGCACTCTCCGGGTTAGAAATGGTTCCAATGTACATGCAGCTTCAGTGGGAGAGTATCACCTTGAGTTGCCGTCAGGGTGTATATTGGTTTTGAACCCATGTTATTATGTACCTAGTATGCTTTGTAATATAATATCCGTTTCTTTGTTAGACAATGAAGGATATAATTTTGTATTGCAGAATAATGTTATGAACATTAACCTGAATCAAATGTCGGTTGGGTATGGTACACTTAATAACAGGATATACGTCCTAAATCAACACACAGTTTTCAGCATACAACACACTGCTAAATAAAATTTTCACATATAAATGAAGCTTATCTTTGGCACGGTAGACTTGGTCATATTAACGAAACAAGACTAAACAAGCTACATAAAGATGGATATTTGAATCCTTTTGAATATAAATCTTATGCGACTTGCCAGTCTTGTGTCAAGGGTAAAATGACCAAAACTCCGTTTACCGGACACAGAGGAAGAGCTACTGAGCTCTTAGGCCTCATACATAGTGATGTATGTGGGCCAATGTCTACACAGGCTAGATGCGGTTTTTCTTACTTCATAACATTTTCTGATGATTTCTCAAGATTCGGTCATGTGTTTTTGTTAAAGCATAAGTCTGAAACTTTCGAGAAATTCACTGAGTACAAACATGAAGTAGAAAAACAAACCGGCTTGAGTATCAAGATACTTCGATCAGATCGAGGTGGGGAGTATCTCAGTACAGAGTTTGCAGACTTTCTAAAAGAGAATGGGATTCTATCTCAGCTCACTCCTCCTTACACACCACAGCACAACGGTGTGTCAGAACGACGGAATCGGGCCCTATTAGATATGGTCCGTTCCATGATGAGTTATGTTGAGTTACCTGTCTCATTTTGGGGCATGCATTGGAGACTGCAGCGTTTCTCTTGAACAGGGCTCTAACCAAAACCGTGTCTACCACACCATATGAGATATGGTATGGGAAGAGACCATCTCTTAAGAGATTTAAGATTTGGGGTTGTCCGGCCTATGTCAGAAAGCAAAATCTGGACAAACTCGAGACACGGTCAGTCTTATGTAAATTTGTGGGATATCCAAAGAATTCATATGGATATCTATTCTACCACAAGGAGGAACAAAAGGTGTTTGTTTCTCGGAATGCCACATTTTTAGAAAATAAGTTTTTTACAAATACTGATGGCAATGTGGTAGATCTAGAAGAGGTTCTAGAAACACAAGTTACAAATGACGACTTGGTTGAACCGGCTGTTGCAATAGAAATTAATGAAGCTCAACCACTCCGTAGATCTGGTAGGACTTCTTACCCACAGGAGAGATACTACGGTTTTCTCATTGATGGTGATAGAGAAGATTGCATCATGGAGGATGATGATCCTACCAGTTTTCAGCAAGCTATCACGAGTAGAGACTCTGTGAAGTGGTTGGATGCCATGAGATCTGAAATAGAGTCTATATACACCAACAAAGTATGGACTTTGGACATTATACCCCCTGGGGTAAAACCCGTAGGATGAAAATGGATCTTTAAAAGAAAGATTGGTGTAGATGGGAAGGTGGAGACCTATAAGGCAAGACTTGTGGCGAAAGGATTTTGTCAAAGACCAAATATAGACTATGATGAAACCTTTTCACCCGTAGTCATGCTTAAATCTATTCGGATCCTACTTGCTGTTGCTGCTCACTATGACTATGAAATCTGGCAGATAGATATTAAAACTGCATTTTTAAATGGAGATTTAGATGAATGCGTTTATATGGATCAGCCAGAAGGCTTCATTGACAGTGGGAGCAGTGGGAAAGCATGTAAATTGCTTAAATCCATTTATGGATTAAAGCAGACATCACGGAGTTGGAACATCTGTTTTGATGCTGTTATCAAAGAGTTTGATTTCATCAAAAATCCAGATGAATCTTGTGTTTATAAGAAGGCTGTAGGGAGAGCTGTCACATTCCTCGTATTGTACGTGGATGACATTCTTCTGATAGGAAATGATATTCCTATGCTACAGTCGGTCAAATTATTCTTATCACAAAGGTTCTCCATGAAAGACCTGGGTGATGCCACATACATATTGGGCATTCGGATCTATAGGGATAGATCCAAAAGGTTATTGGGATTGTCCCAAACCAGGTACATCAACACCATACTGAAGAGGTTTAGTATGGAAGACTCCAAGCGGTGTGCCTTACCCGCTTGCCATGGAGTCACTCTCTCAAAGGACTTTTGTCCAAAGACCGATGAAGAGAGAGCTCGCATGAGCATTATACCCTATGCTTCGGCCGTAGGATCTATAATGTATGCGATGTTATGTATACGCCCTGATGTAGCTTATGCACTTAGTGTAGTAAGCAGGTATCAATCCAACCCAGGGGAGAATCACTGGGTAGCTGTGAAGAACATTCTTAGGTACTTGCGAAGGACTAAAGAATTGTTCTTGGTGTATGGTAACTGAAATCTCCAAATGGAGGCCTTCACCGATTCGAGCTTCCAGAGTGATAAGGACGACAGCAAATCTATCTCTGGGTTTGTATTTACCCTCAATGGAGGGGCGGTGAGTTGGAAGAGTTCTAAACAGGATACCGTTGCAGACTCTACGATGGAAGCTGGGTACATTGTTGCAAATGATGCCGCAAAGGAAGCCGTCTGGATGAGGAAGTTCGTCACAGAGATAGGAGTAGTTCCAACCATTATTGATCCAATACTATTGTATTATGATAATAATGGGGTTATGGCGTTAGCCAAAGAGCCCAGGTCCCATCAGCAGTCCAGACATATCCTGAGGCGATATCATCTGATCCGGGAGATAGTAGATTGCCGCGGGATCGAGATTAGGAGAGTAGACACAAAGAATAACACCGCGGATCCACTCACCAAGGCCCTCCCTCAGCCGCAGCATGAGCGACTTTTTGAGATGTTGGGTATAAGATACGCCAATAACTGGCCTTAGTGCAAGTGGGAGATTGTTGGATATATGTATGCCCTAGAGGCCATTATATGATAGTGGATGTATTTATACATGTATATATATTCAGTGTACATTCTTGATTGACATGATAGTATGCTATCTGGTTACTCTTTATCTGACATGTTCACTTGATCATGCTTTTATTCATTTGCACATGTTGATAAAGCCCTGAGGATATTTGCTTGACTACTGTGATTATGATGTAGATCATACTAGTGGGACATTTGTAGTTTATAAGCATATCCTGAAATGTCCCTAGTCGTGGGTATATCGAGACGGGGCATCGATATTCCAGAGTAGACTAGCGTATATGATACTGGACCCATATGATGGGCGATGGATATTCCCACATCCATTGATGTTTGACATATAGATCGTATACGGGTGCTCAATGGAGACGGGTACACTGGACGGACTCATCGATAACTCCTATATGGTATTATATCTATCGTCGGATAGCAGTTCTCAGGTGACACTGGTACAGGTTAGTCTGTAGACCCGAGATTGTCATAGAGTCTTATGTGTTTTCCCACTGTACTTTGATTACCACCCTACCACGGCTCTACTGAGTCGTGCAAACAGGTGGATTTTTGGTACAATCCCGAGACACATAGAGACAATGAGCGATAGGAGGGGTTTCGTCTCTCCCGATATTGGGGGTTGATGTTGTGCTGTGCTCGATTGGCTATATCAGTAAGTCCCTGGCCAGGGCTGTTGAGATTTACTGATAAGTGTTATCAGTAGTTTCTCGATCTGTTATAGACTATTCAAAAGCACGACTTATTGAGTTATTAGGGTTGATATTACCATCCCTAGACTCGATATGCAACATATCTGATGAAGATACCGGACTGTACGGTAAGTGTTGCCGGTTGGCTCGACAGGAGTTTTTGACAGCTTTGCTGGTTTTTCTTCTAATCGCTCAATACCCGGGTGGCCGTTACGTTTAGCTGACCGCTTGGGGCTTGTGGGTGTTTGATGTGATCATCACCTATTGCCGGCGTATTGACGAGTCTTAGAGTCCCACATAGGGGTTTCCTAGCTCAGGCGAAACGAGGTGGTGTGCATATGAGATATGCGTGGGGAGCCGATTAAACGCGAGTATGAGATACTGTATTTTAATCGGGCGTTTTTCTATTGGTCAGGTCGTATGTGATATGACCGGTTTATTAAATCAAGTGTTGATTTAATATTTGACTTTTAGAATTACTCTTTATTTAAACCTGTTTCTTTAAAGAAGATGTACGCATGTATGTATGCACATGTTGATGTGCATGGACACATACATGCATAGTGTCATGGTTGATGATACACAATTGGTGGCAATATAAGACTTACATGGTACAATTATATATCTATATATATATATGCATTTTGATTAAAAAGGAAAATGAAAATTAAATCTTTAATGGGTTTTCCTACACACTTCTTTACTTTGACCTTGATTAAACCCATGGTTTAGTTTCCATTTAGACTTTAACCCAAATAGAAAATATCTAGATATTATTGAACCATGGTTTGTGATGAGAAATAGAAAATATGTATATTATCTTTTCTATTTTTATCATAAAGCTTTATCATTATCATTTTGACAAAAGCTTTTGCCACCATCTTCTTCTTCCTCCAAGCTCTCTTGAGTTTTCTTTTGAGTTAGGTTGATAAAAAGAAAGGGTTTTGATTAGAGAATATAAACCACCTCTTCATTCTACACCTATCTAGCCCACTTGTGTAGGGTGTTTGCTACACTTTGTTTGAAAGACCAAGAAAAGTAAGGAGCTTTGGGCAAAGAGACTTAGGGTGGATCATCGTGGACAAGGAAGCTTACTAGCAAGCCGTTCCAACCTCTCAACGATCCAAGGAGTCAACAAAAGAAAGCTACAATGGTTGTAATCTCTCAACATAGTGCTTTATTACATGGTGTATATGATAAAACTTCTTGTTACCCTAGCTTTTCTAGTTCGATTCCTAGGTTAGATTGTTTAGCACCCTCTAACTATAAAATATGGCATGATGCTAACCAAACCCTAGTAGCGGTGCTAAAGAATCCCTACAGTATCGAAGAGTGCTAGTGCAGGAAGTGAGGCTACTAAGATCGTACCTAAGTTATGTGGGATCGGTTTTAGGTATAAGAAAAGTTATATAGGTATAGATAAAGACTGAAAGAAAGATTGAAAGAAAAGAGTTACTAGTGATGACTTGGCCAGTGATTTCAGCTTCTTCCACAGTCATTGTGAACGCCTGTCGTCTTGGTACATTCCTCCTTACTGGAGGAGCATTCCTCTGTCCGTTCCTCTGTACTTGAGGTAAGTTAGTTTGTTCTTGGTGGAACTGACGAGGAAGAGGTGCAGTCGGTCCACAAGGAGGTGGAGCTAGGAGAGCAAGACATGGAGCAGGTGCCTAGATAGCTGGCCGCTGCGGATAGATAATTGATGGTCTGGGTGCAGCATCTGGATTGAGTCTATGAGGACAAGACCCAATATTATGTGTGGCTGAGCTGCAGACTAAGCAAAGGCGATTAGCACACCTACAATCCTTCGCCAGGTGTCCATCCCTCCTGCAGTAGGTGCAAAAAGCTAGACTGGGCCGGTTGGATGGTACTCCCGATCACCTGGGTACAAATGATTGTTCCCCTTCGAACGGCGGCCAGGACATAGACGTCTTGCCTGAGATTCGGCGCAGATGCTAATTGGTTTTATCCGTCCACCTCTCCGAAGATGCCAAATTGATTTATGGCACCGTGTATTGGAGGTTTAGACGGATGCGGCCGATGTAGCAGGCTTCATCAGATTCCCCCTCGTTAGAGGGGTTTTTAATTGTGGGGACGCTCTTCCCTGCAGGCGCAAGCCTCTGTAGTTAATTACGCTACCACATCGCGGTAACAATTTTCTCCTTCTCCAGAATTTCACTTCGTGTCGTGAGTGTTTGTTTTGTTCGTGGTTGTCCGTGGATTGTATACGAAGACTAATTTATGTCGTCGCCCGTAAGACGTGGATTAGTCCAAATCCGTATTTTCTTAGATTTGGTTTGGGGGTTTTGGTTTAAGGATACGTTAGCCATATTTGAGGCTAAGATCAACTTAAACGTTCGTTAAGGATACGTTAGTCTAATTTGAGACTAAGATCAACTTAACGGGATCGTTTAGATCCGACAGAAGAGCATTTGGAGGCTCTATTGTTCCAGTTTAGAGACATAGTGGTCTATTGCCAGTTTAGGGACATGGGGGTCCATGTTCCAGTTTAGGGACATAGTGGTCCATCATTCCCATTTTGGGGACGAATACTGGTTTAAGGACGCATTAGTCCGTGAGTTTAAGGACGCATTAGTCCGTGAGTTTAAGGACGCATTAGTCCATATCAATATGTGGTTGTTAGGACCCGTCACCTCTCTGACGACGTTGAAGGATTACAACGACAAGTATCAGAGGAGTTCAAAGATGTACCCTTGAACCTGTGTAAATTGATTTAAGAGAGCAGTCGTGCTCAGTCAATTTAATTTGAGGACTTACGGCTAGAATTGGGCTAAGTCCAGTTGAGAATATTCAACAGTTTTTTTTATTTGTGTCTGGCCTGTTAGGCCTTTGATTGGGCCATGCCCTTTGTTTAATAATGCAATGCATTTTTTCTGGCCTATTAGGCCCTTTTAATAGGGCTCTGTCCCCTTTTTTATAATGCAGAGCATTTGTTTTGGTCCATTGGACCTCTTAATTGGGCTCTGCCCTTTAATAATGCACTGCATTTACTATTCTGACAGTGCGCCACGTGGCCTGTCAGGTGCTTTGCGCTGACTGAGGAGCGCAAGGCGCAAGCGCGTATGGAGGTGACACGTGTCACGCTCTGGTGAGCGCAAGTCTATTAGCGCAATGCGCTGTGCCAGTGCGCTGTTGACACGTAGCGCACTCTGGTGACTTGTGCCAAACCAAGAGAGCAGTGCTCTGTTTTTAGAAGCGCAAGGCGCAGCTGTTCTGTGATTGACACGTGGCGCTCCCAGATGGCTTACGCCAATCCAAGGAGTGCAACAGTGCAAATTCAAAAGTGCAAGGCACTGTTTAATATCTTGATCCAATTTTGGATTAAAGAAAAGAATCTTTTAAGATTCCAGAACCAATGGTTCATCAAAAAGCAATGCCTTTATGTAGATCAAATGATCTGTGAAATAATACTTCTTTTTATCTTTTTGTGATTGGATCTTTTTTATCTTTTTTTCCCTTTTAGTTGAAGATCTTGATCTTTGTTCTTAGATCATTGATCTCTTTTAGAAGAAAATTCTTCTTTTTATTCAAAGATTTTTACCTTTTCTTTCTTTGAGCTCTTCTAAAAATTTTCTTTAGAGGAGTTCTGTGTTTTTCTCTGTCTCCTCTGCATCTTTTCTCTCTTCTTCTTTTTTTTTTATTTTAGAAAGAAGGATCATTGGTCATCGGGACCCACCACCTCTCCGATGACACTGAGAGATTACAGTGCCATATATCGAAGGTGTGGAGGGATGTACCCTTTGAACCATGTCTCACTCATTAGGGGGGAAGAACAGGCTAAAGCTTAAGTTTCTCGCCGCTGAAAAAGGCTTCTTTGCGTTCGCGCACGTGCGTCGCACGTGTTGGGCGCATGTGCGTCGCACGTGTTGGGCGCTCATATTTGCACGTAGCGCACATGGAACTTGAGCATATACGCATTATGGGGGGAGCAAGTTCCTATGGAGAGCGAGTCTCCTTTTACTGAATATTCTCATGTGGTGCGCACGTGCGTTGCACGTGGTGCGCGCGTGGCGGGCACACATGCGTTGCACGTAGCGCACATGCGCATTATGAGGAGAAGCAGGGCTTCTATATATGGAGAACTATGCTCCTTTTAATATTATTAAATATTCTCATGTGGTACACACGTGCGTTGCACGTGGTGCGCGCGTGGCGGGCACACATGCGTTGCACGGAGCGCACATGCGCATTATGAGGAGAAGCAGGGCTTCTATATATGGAGAACTAAGCTCCTTTTAATATTATTAAATATTCTCATGTGGTGCACGTGCGTTGCACGTGGTGCGCGCGTGGCGGGCACACGTGCGTTGCACGTAGCGCACATGCGCATTATGAGGAGAAGCAGGGCTTCTATATATGGAGAACTAAGCTCCTTTTAATATTATTAAATGTTCTCATGTGGTGCACGTGCGTTGCACGTGGTGTGCGTGTGGCGGGCACACGTGCGTTGCACGTAGCGCACATGCGCATTATGAGGAGAAGCAGGGCTTCTATATATGGAGAATTAAGCTCCTATGGAGAACTAAGCTCTTTTGAGTATTGAATATTTTGAGGATTGAACTCTCTCTTTCTAAGAGGTATCCCCTCTTATTTATATGGGAGTGGTAGAGAAGCCATCTCTTCTTTTCCCGATGTGGGACTAAAAATGCATTCCCCATGTAGTAGAGCATTACTTTAGATTACACGTGCATAGCACATTTGCACATAAATTTTGATATCGGATGAATTATGAGACCCATAATATATCAAATCGAAGGATTTTTCGAGATACTTTCGATACCATCAAAATTTACCTGTTTCTCATTCCGGAGCTTGTCAAAATACAGCTCGGAAAATCCTGGTTCGCATCTTCTTCCTTAGATCACATGTGCATAGATATTTGCTCATAATTTTTGATCCCGGATGAATTATGAGGCTCATAATATATCAAATCGAAGGTTTTTTTTGAGATGCTTTCAATACCATCAGAATTTAGTTGTTTCTCATTCTGGAATTTGTCAAAATACAGCTCGGAGATTATTTGTTCGCATCTTCTTCCTTAGATCACATGTGCATAGACATTTGCTCATAACTTTTGATCCCGGATGAATTATGAGGCCCATAATATATCAAATCGAAGGTTTTTTTGAGATTCTTTCAATACTATCAGAATTTAACATTTCCTCCTTTGGGAGTTTATCAAAATATAGGCCGGAAGATACTGGTTCGCATTTCCTTAAGTGTATCGCTGCCATTTGATACCTTGGACTCTTTTGTGCAAAAAAATTTGGCGGGAACAAATGCCCCCCACTACTTTGTCCACGTCAGTATATACATGGGTGAAGTAGTGCAGAGTAATGCATAGCGTATGACCAGTTTCGGGTTGGTATATAACTTTCAGAATCTTGATCTGAGAAGATAACGAGCGGACACAAGCGTCGTCATTAATCATTGACTCAAATCTCAACTCTTAAGAGATATAGTTCCAAACTCTCAATTCCATGAGCCGTACCCTTCTATTTTTTTATGTTTTACTCTGGCGTGAAGTAGTTTATATGCTCGTGAGTAACTTCTCCATTTTAGTGGCATGTAGCTTTGGCAAGTGTGGCCCATAGATGGTAGATAACAATTCATCTTGAATCCTTTATAAGGTAGTGATGGCTTAGAAGACAGGGGTAGGATCTGCCACCTAAGACTTTTCAACTTTTCGAGCCGTTAGGGTTTGTGGTATTTAGGGTTTTGGCCGTCGTACCGTCGCGTTGCCTGATGTATTCCTCGATAGGCAATCTTACTGTTCGAGTAGCCTTGCGATTGTCATGTCTCTGATCCTTTCGAGGGCTGGACAAGACATCTTCAAGCAATCCTCCTAGATAGTTTGGCCGTCGGAAGAGCAAGCGTTAGGAATTTTGCCATGCCACTCTTTACTTGAGGTTAGGCTCATTTTGGGGAGCCCCGATGAGTCATAACCACTCCGCGCTGGTGTGGGATGATCTCCGATAGTCTTTCAGGTTTTATATGACTTGCCGTTAAGACCCTGAAGCTAGGAATTTGGCCTTTCCTTCGTTTGCTGGCATTGCGTCCTCTATATCGAGACAAATGTCGCGGTTGTCTCTAGGTTGTTGGTAAACCGTCGAGGTTTGGAACTAGGGATTTTGCCGTGGCTCCGTTGTTGTTGTCGCGTCTGAACCCTGCTGGAGGACGAACGTTGTGGTGGTGACCACTCTGCACTGGTGCGAGATGATCTCCGATTGTCTTTCAGGCTTTATATGACTTGTCGTTAAGACCCCGAAGCTAGGAATTTGGCCTTCGCTTCGTTTGCTGGCATTGCGTCTTCTGTGTTGAGACGGATGTCGCGGTTGTCTCTAGGTTGTTGGTGAACCGTCGAGATTTGGAACTAGGGATTTTTCCGTGGCTCCGTTTGGTGATGTTGCGTCTGCTGTGTCGAGACGAACGTCGAGGTAGTGACTACTCTGCACTGGTGCGAGATGATCTCCGATTGTCTTTCAGGCTTTATATGACTTGCCGTTAAGACCCTGAAGCTAGTAATTTGGCCTTCGCTTCATTTGCTTTGTCACATCCGAATCCTGTTGGAGGAAGAACGCTGTCGTGACGTCTCGTCTGTTGTATTGAGACGGACGTCGAGGTGGTGACCACTCCGCGCTGGAGTGAGATGATCTCCGATTGTCTTTCGGGCTTTATATGAGTTGCCGTCAAGACTTGTCTCCATTTTCTGATGGAGAATGGGGAGGGAAGATATGTTTTCTTCTTTATTTGGGCCCCTGGATTGTATACAGGGATTGTTGTGTTATCGCCTGTAGGGCAAAAGTTTCATTCATTTTTTTATGTTATTATTTTATTTCCGCGATGCTCTATCATTTCAGCTTTTATATCGCGAAGGTCGCAATTGCCCAATCATTTCGGCTATTTTTCGCGGTGCCCGATCATTTCGGCTATTTATTTTATTTTCACTCGCTGCTTTTTATTGCGAGTTGCCCCATCATTTCGGCTATTTATTTTATTTTCACTCGCTACTTTTTATTGCGAGTTGCCCCATCATTTCGGCTATTTCGCATGCATTTTTAGCTCGCTGATTTTTTATCGCGAGTGTGGAACTTGGAATCTGGTGCCAATCTCAGCATCAGCATTGCTACAACTGGAATATTGCCAGGAGCAAATCATCATTTGCCATGAAAGGACATGGAATTTGATACCGGTTTAGGCATCAGCATCGCTACAACTGGGATATTGCCAGGAGCGAATCATCATTTGCCTCTGTCGACGTTGAACAAAGGTGGCTTAGCGAACAGGGTTAGGATCCCGTCGACTAAGGCTTTTGACTTCATGAGCCATAAGGGTCTCACAAAGGTATTTCTCCCTACAAGTCGTGAGGATCTTGTAGGTGTGTTTTCTCCTTAGGAATCGTGAGGATTCCTAAGTGTATATTCCCCTGTAAGTCGTAAGGATTTTACTAAAGGGTTTTCTCCTTATAAGTCGAGAGGATTTACAAGGGTCGTTCACCATATGGACATATCCCTAGCCATGGGTGGGACTTGGTTAGGGGAATGTTTATTCACGCCCGTAGATTGTATACAAGGGTCAGTATGAGCCGCTTGTAGGGCAATATCGAAGGTTGTGGGAGTTGCTTAAGAACAGGTTCAGGTCTCTGTAACTTAAGACTTTCAAATCTTATGAGCCGTGAGGGTCCCATAAGAGAGTTCTCCTTACGAGTCGTGAGGATCTCGCAAGTGTAATTTCTCCTTAGGAATCGTGAGGATCCCTAAGTGTGTTGCTCCCTTGTGAGTCGTAAGGATCTCACGCGGGTGGTTTCTCCTTACAAGGTCGAGAGGACCCTGTAAGTGTCTTTTAACGAGATTGCGCCCTTTCGGGTTTTCACAAACACTCGCCGGTAGCCCTGCTGTTTTTACTCACGGAGTCCTTTCGGGTTTTCATCCGTGCCCAGTTTGCTTATGGACATACCGTTTTTATTTTTTTTATCATTTTTATTTATTTTTTCTTATTCTTTTTTTTCTAACGAGGTCGCGCCCTTTCGGGTTTTCAAGAACACTCGCCGGTAGCCCTGCTGTTTTTACTCACGGAGCCCTTTCGGGTTTTCATCCGTGCCCATTTTGCTTATGGACATACCGTTTATTATTTATTTATTTTTTTATTCTTTTTATTCTCTTTTCTTTTTTACGAGGTCACGCCCTTTCGGGTTTTCACGAACACTCGCCGGTAGCCCTGCTGTTTTTACTCACGGAGCCCTTTCGGGTTTTCATCCGTGCCCATTTTGCTTATGGACATACCGTTTATTTTTTTATCTCTTTTTTTTATATCGGCTTTGTGATGTTTCAATCCACCATAGTTTACCGACATCTCGGTCAACAGCTAGTTTTAGGACGTAGTGGTCCGTCATTAGTTTAAGGACGTTTCGGTCCGTCATTAGTTTAAGGACGTTTCGGTCCGCAGCTAGTTTAAGGACGTTTCGGTCCGGCAAGGAGAAGGCCGGCTATTGCTTATAGAGTTTGGGCTCAGGAAGATAGCGAGCGGACATAGTCGTCGTCATCTATCATTGACCTAGGCTATGGCTCATTAAGCGTTGTATTTCTTTAGGATGCGACCATTTATTGGCCTGAAAGGCCTTTCACCGTGCATATCCACGAGTAGATAGGCTCCACCCTGGTAGACCTTGTCTATGATGTACGGGCCTTCATAATTTGGCTCGATTTTCCCCGCTTGGTGCGATTGGGGATCATAGGCTTTTTGACCACTAACACGAGTTCGCCTTGGCGGAATGTTCTCGGCCTAGTCAATCTTTCATATGAGCGCGTCATCTTTGCCTTATAAGCTTCTAGATTTTGTTGCGCTATAAGCCGTGTTTCATCAAGGGCATCAAGCTCCTCAAGCCGAAGGTGAGCATTTTCTTCGTCCGTCAGCTCGTAGTGGACTGCCACTCGTAGAGAGGGTAACTCTATCTCGAGGGGGAGTACTGCTTCTGTACCGAATACCAATGCGTACAGCGTTGTGTTCGTGGCAGTTTTGAACGTAGTTCGATACGCCCAAAGAGCTTCTTGCAGTCTCTCATGCCAGTCCTTCTTATTTCGGGACACCGTCTTCTTCATGATCTTTGTCAAGGTCTTGTTGAAGGCCTCAGCTAGACCGTTAGCTCGCGGATTATAAACATAGGAATATCTCCAGTCTATGTTATGCTGTTGCGCGAAGCGACTGATCTTGTGGCTTCTGTAAGCTGGCCCGTTATCGGAGATGATCCGTCGCGGAGTTCCAAACCGATATATGACGTGCGTCTTGAAGAAATGGAGGATATTCTCCGTTTTCACTTCCCTTAACGGTACTGCTTCTGCCCACTTGGAGAAGTAATCAGTCGTTGCTAGGATGAATCTATGTCCTCTGGACGATGCTGGTTCGATAGGGCTGACTATGTCAGTTCCCCACATCTCGAACGGCCAGCTATCCACCGTCGGATGTAGTGGATTTGGATGCTGGTGGATGAAGTCCCCATGGATTTGGCATGAGTAGCATTGCTTCGCATATTCGAGGCAATCCTGAATCATCGTGGGCCAGTAGTAACCCATCCGTTTAATCTTCAACTTCATCTTTAGGCCTGCTTGGTGAGAACTGCAGAGTCCGTCGTGAACTTCCTGAACGACTCTTTTCGCTTCGTCAGGTCCCAGGCATCTCAACCACAGAGAATCAAATGACCTCTTGTACAGAGTATCATTGACAAAGGCAAAAGACAGAGCTCGTTTCATAAGTTGATGTCTTGAGGACGCATCTTCAGGCGTTCGACGGTATTTGAAATAGTCTATAAAGACTTCTCTCCAATCCTCAGCCTTTTTCCGGTCTTTTATTTGCAGGGTCGTCTGCTCAGTCGCTCCCTTTCCTTCGGATGATTCCGGAGATATTTCTGCTGGGGCAAGCACCCGACGGCTTTGTACCATAATTCTGACGTTATCAAGATTCTCGTCAGCCAGTTCTTTAGCGAGCTTGGCTAATGCGTCCGCTTTGTTGTTTTCCGCACGCGGTATGTTTTCCAAAGTATAGGAGGGAATTTGGGTCAACAGTTGTTGCACCTTTTCGCCGTACTTCACCAGCTCTGGTTTGCATGTTTGGTAGTCGCCATTTACTTGACTGACGACCAGTTGGGAGTCTCCATATATGAGGAGGTCTTCAATTCCCATGTCGATGGCGGTCTCGAGGCCTGCTATCAAAGCTTCGTATTCGGCTTCATTGTTCGTCCTCGGTTCTGTTAAGGAGAAAGTAAAGCGCATTATCCCTCCTTGTGGAGCCACGAAGATAAGGCCTACCCCCGATTTGATTATAGGGGTACTTTGTTTGCGCTTCTTCATGGAAGATGCTCCATCGAAATAAAGCTCCCATCAGGTATCGCTCCCATCGATCGCGTCAAATGCATGTTCGTCTGGCAGTTCGCAATTCAGAGGGGAATCGGCAGGTATCGGATGCTCAGCGAGGAAGTCGGAGATGGCCTGGCCTTTTACTGCCTTGAGAGGTTGATAAGTTATCGAGAACTCTATCAAGAGTAGGGCCCATTTAGCGAGTCGCCCCGTCAATATGGCCTTTGACATCAAATACTTAAGGGGGTCCACCTTCGAAATGATTTGGACTTCATGCGCCAACGCATAGTGCCTGAGCTTTGTTATCGCAAAGATCAACGCCAGACAATGTTTTTCAATGGGAGAATAGTTGCTTTCTGCCCCCAGTAGAACCCGACTCAAATAGTAGAGTGCTCTTTCTTTCCCTTGGTCATTCTCTTGCGCCTAAAGAACCTTCGAGGGCGGTTGTATAAAGAATAAGGGATTTTCCCTTAACCGGAGCAGCTAACACTAGCGGATTCTGGAGGTACTTCTTGATTTCATCCAGCGCTTCTTGGCATTTATGATCCCAGACGAACGGAGTTCCCTTCTTCATCAGGTGGCTGTAAGGACGGCACTTGCCTGAAAGGTTGGCTATAAATCGCCGTATGTACGCGAGCTTCCCTTGGAGAGACCGCAGCTGTTTGAGAGTTCTTGGCGGGGGCATTTCTATGATCACCTTAATCTTTGACGGATCTATCTCAATACCTCGGTGTCGGACGATGAATCCCAGGAATTTGCTCGAGGAAACTCCGAATGCACACTTGAGAGGGTTCATCTTCAAGTTGTATTGTCGAAGGCGTTGAAATACGGTCTTCAGATGCTCGAGATGTTCCTCGTATGATTTGCTTTTAACCATGAGGTCGTCGATATAACATTCGACGATTTCATGTATAAGGTCATCGAAGATCTTCGTCATGGCCCTCTGATAGGTGGCACCGGCATTCTTTAGACCGAAGGGCATCACCCTATAGCAGAATATACCCAAAGGAGTCCGGAAAGCGGTGTGCTTCTGGTCTTCGGGATGCATCTTTATCTGATTATACCCTGAAGAGCCGTCAATGAAGGAGAAAACCTCGTGAGTGGACGTATTGTCTATCATCAGCTCGATGACTGGCACTGGGAAATCGTCCTTCGGGCAGGCTTTATTGAGATCCCGGAAGTCCACGCATATGCGCACTGTCCCATTTTTCTTCATCACAGGGACGATGTTGGCGATCCATTCAGGATATTGAACCTCCTGGATAAAGCCAGAGTCGATTAGCTTCTTGACCTCGGCATTGATACTCATCTCAAGCTCGAGCCGCATTTTTCTTGGCGCTTGTTTGACCGGCTTGACGTCCGGAGATATCGCCAATCTGTGCACAGCAATTTCTGGATCTAATCCCGGCATTTCGGAATAGTTCCATGCGAAGCAATCTCTATGATATACAAGCACGTCTTTTAACGCAGCCACCTTTTCTTCAGATAGCAGCTCGCTGACGAATGTCGGTCGCGGGTCGTTCGCCGTCCCAAACTCAATTTTCCCGAGGTTATCTGCAGTAGTATGTATTCCATCTTCCAGCTCTTTTGGCGCTGGTGGGAATTCTGAGATCACCTCATCATTGCTGTTTTCGAAGCACCAGGAAAGGTTGTCCATGTTCTCGGGCTCTTCTTTTGATATTGTTATCATGTGACAAGTACGAGCTCGCTTCGAAGACCGATGTGGGTCTGGTTCTGCTTTCGTGGCTTTGGATTCATGCTTCTGTAGCGGCGTTACCCTCCAACTGTCAAATAGAGCGAACTTGCCAAGCTGATACTGATCTTCAACCCAGTTCTTGAAGGTGAAGCAGTCTTCGCGAGAATGCCCTATTACTCGGTGATAAGAGCAATAGTTTGGGTGTGAGACTTCGCCTGCTTGTTCGGGGTGTTTAGACTCCGGCAGTGTAAGCATCTGATGTCTTAGACCTCGGTCAAGTATCTTCTTTGTCTTGTCTTGAGGAAAAGAGTACGCTCGACTCATTTTCTTCACAAGGGATAAATCGGAACCATTCGATTCCCGACTACGTGGCTTCTTAGCCCCGCTTTGTTGCTGTCAAGAGCCTTTTTCGCTTTTCAACTTGTTTCTGCCTCTGCGTCGAGCCTTTTTTACCACAGGTTGACAGGGAGCGGCACTTTCATCTTTCGCAGCCTGTTGTAGGAGTCGTTGCGTTTTTTCTTTCTCGTAGATGACCATTTCGCGGTTGTGCTCGTCTCGGACTTTTTGGCCAGCTTCCCTTATAAGCTTGTCCATTTGTTCTTCGAACGACGGACTGAGCACTTTTGCATCAGGAACTTTTACTGGTTCAGGATTAGCGTCCTCCCATTGAGCATCCGCTTCTTCATTGAAGTCATGCACGACGTAGCAATCATGGAGTAGCTCTCGTTTCTTGGACCGAATGTAACCAAGCCCGATTGTTTCCATTCTCCCATTAGGCAACTTGTGCTGAGTTCCGGGGACGATCCAGACACTATCATAAAATTTAACTTTTCGAGCGGTCTGTTTGAAGGATATCCCTTGGCGCTTCAGCAACCTCTTCAAGCCTTATGTATAATATCTGGGCAGACGGATGGGCTGAAGCCTATCAAGCGTAGGATCCATACCGTGCCAGATTTCTTTCTCCACTTTGGTTTCTTCAGAGCGGTAGAATAGAATTGCCTTTTCGCCTTCTCGCCTGGGAGGGACATAAAACGTCCGCAGCTCCTCTACACTGTAGGTATCGAGCGCATCCAGTTCTTTATGATGTTTAAGTGGAACCAGGGCGACTTGCAGACTTTGCTCTTCGTCAGCAGATGTTTGTATTGAAGGCCGAGCAGAGAATATAGCATGGACCTTATCTTCCGAGTCACTACCAAAGATCAACGTAGGAGCGGATAGTCCTAGCTTGTTGCATTGGGGTGGACCCGAATAAACTATCTCCTCTTCCTCCTCAGTATCACTCCCGAAGACAGGGATGGTGGCGTTAGTTTTGTTCTCCGGCTTGTGACGCCTCTCCGTGTCCTCGTAATCCGGTAAGAAGTATTTGGCATCTTCATATTTACGGACTTCGTTCACGGAAAACAGATTCAATTCTCCCGTCACGATATACTCGAGACCATCCCTAAAATATTTCATACACTGATGCTGTGTAGAAGGGATGATGTTGTACTCGTGTAACCATGGTCGGCCGAGCAGGGCATTGTAGCATGTCTTGGCGTCTATGACGTGAAATTTAATATCTGTAATGAGCAACCCAAAGCGTAGCGTCAGTATCACAGATCCAAGAGTTCGTGATGATTGAGAATCGAACCCGGAGATGGTGATCTTATCCCGAGCAAGGTGCTGGACACTCATGCAGATTTCCTTTAACACCCGCACGTTAAGGAGATTAACGGAAGATCCATTGTCGACCAGAATTTTGCCTATCTTTATATCATGGCAGTATCCTGAGACATAGAGGGGGCGATTGTGTTCGCACGTCCCAAGGAGAAGGTCTTCATCGCCAAAAGTGACATCGGCCGTGTGCACTTCCTCCAATTCATCCTTCATCTTTTCCTCGGCAAGGAAAACTTGGAATTGTTCCGGCTCCTATAGTGCCTTGATTAATGAATCCCTTGCCTCTTTTGATAGTAAAAGGGCATCAAGAATGCTGAGCTGCGAGGGTAGCTTTCTCAGATGCGCTAAGACGTTGTAATCCACCTTATTTTTCTTTGGCGGGTCCTTGGCAGTTAGCTCTTCCATGACTTGGTCATCTAGGGCAATATCCTCAGAGACCTTTTCTTTCCCTTTATCTTTTTTATTTGAGGGTCTGAGATTCTTTTCAGGTAGCGTACGATTACGCAGCCGGATATTTTCGCAGACCTTCGGCTCCTCTTCTTTTCCCGAGGTGGTCTCTTTAAAGAGGGGGCTAAGAGCCATTTCCTAGTCAGAGTCGCTCCCGAATGTGAGCACTTGCGATCCCTCGGCGTTAACCACGCGACAATCGCCAGTAGTTCTGTTAAGCCCCTCGGTCGTATTTTTCCGCTCCCGGCGAGTTTTGCGCTTTTCCCGCTTAAAATGTTGTCGGTGAGCAACATATCCCTGCCACCATCTATTGAAAGCTTTGCACTCTTCGGTGGGGTGCGAAATCTTCCGATGATACAAGCAGTAGGAAGGGTGCATTTCTTCTTCACCAGCAATATTCCCTTCAGAGGGTGGTAGCTTCATACCCATTGATATGGCTTTAGCAAACCTTTTCCTCGTCTTGAATTTGCTTTTATCTGCGGTGGATGTATTTTGCTCCAGCGGGAGTGTCTCAACTCTTTTGTCAAGTCGCTAGCGCTTGGCCCTTTCAAATATGACCGCTTCGCGTTCCCGATCAGCTTTACTTTTCAACAGAGCTTCGTTGAGGAATGCGTCAATTGTTTCATTCGATGGCCCCAGAATTTCCGGTTTAGGATCTGCCCCAGTTTTTCAGTGCAAGGAGTTTCCTCATCGTTTGTAAACGAATGGGAAATCATATGACGGCTCGCCATGTATTCCTCGGATTCATCCGACGAGCTCTCCCCCTCATCTTCTTCTTGAAAGACGTGGTTGAGGAACTCTTGGAGTGTGATGGGAGTCCGTGCTTTCTGGTTGTACTCCTCCAGTACGTCAATTTGTTTTTGTAAGTCTGTGCACTTGTCGCCAGGCTTCACGGGCTTCTTGGATTTCTTTTTCTTCTTCTTTGAAGATTTCGACGGCTAGTTGTGAGTGCTTGGGCCACCACCATCGATCTTTGGAGTTGGGCGCGGCTTCAACATCCTTTCAATGATCTGAGGTTCCAACGGGTTCTTCCACCTGATCGCCGGGCATGTTTGAAGATCATTCAGCATCCTCTTTGTTTTGGATGATAGCACAACCTCCCATGGAGCTTCTTCAACGAGGGAGCATGTTGCCCCCGGCGTATTCACCCTTTTAGGGGTGTGAGGCTGCGGCGGATCACCTTCCATCCGTCGGACAACACGAACTTGCCCTGTTGGTACTGGTCCTCAATCCAATTTTTGAAGACGTAGCAATCCTCGATCGGATGACCCAGTAATCGGTGATAGGGATAGTAATTAGGATCATTGACGTCGTTTGGCTGCGACGGATGTCTTGGATCCGGCAGATTTATGAGTCGGTTGCGCAATGCTGGCTCAAACAGTCTTCTCGTTTTGTCTCGGGGAAAGGAGTAAGGACATCCTAGCCTCTCCTCAAGGGGCGCGCGCGGACGCATATTATTTTGACCGACAGCCGGTTTCAAGTTGCTCGGCTGTTGTTGAGCATTGGCGGCAACGATCGCTTTTCCCTTCCCCTTCTCGTTTCGAGAGTCCGGCTTTGGAGGGGGCGGCCTATGGCCTATCTGGTCCATTTGGGCTAGCTTGTCGATCAGGGCCTGGAAGGTTGTCGGCTTGAAGAACATCATGAATTGCGAGATGGTCGCTTGCGGATCGAGGGTTCCTACAAACATGCCCACTGCCGGCGCCTCTTCAATGCGTTGTTCACATTTTGACCATAAGTTCCGCCACCGTATCGCATACTGAACCCATGTTTCGTCTGGCTTTACCCTGGAATTAATCAATGCCGTTATCGGGGTGTGTTCGCTGGCCCTTGCGAATCGCTGGGTAAACAGTAACTCCATCTCCGCAAATGTCTTGATAGAGTCGTTTGGGAGCTCGGAGTACCACTCGAATGCTGTATCTGATAAGCTACCGACGAACTGGCGAAGCAACAATTTATCATCACCGCCGGTGTTGCCGCAAAGCTCCCTGAACTGGGCAACATGCTGGTGGGGATTGCCAGTCCCCTTATACACATGGAATTTCGGTATTGTATAGCCCGGCGGGTACTTGATCTGATCATACCAGCTCAGATATGGTCTCCCTATTTTTACGACCTGACCGGCTACTTCAGTCGCCTGATGAACCCATATATGCTGAGCTATATATTCGTCCAAGTCAGCTTTGGAGATTGTCTCCTCCTTGGCTATTGACAGAGCCGGTGGAGGATTTGACGTTTCTACCCTGTCGTCTTCAAGGACGATCGGAGGATCTTCAGCAGGAGAATCTTGTTGGATTATTATTCCCACCATGTCCTAGAACAGGAGGGCCATTCGCTTTATATTGGCTGCTTGTTCCGCAGCCTCTTTATCCTTCTTTTCCAGTACCCTACGAAGGAATTCAACGTCAGTTTCTTGCTCCAGGCGTTGATCAGAGGACGCTTCGGGGCTTTCCTTTGGCCCTGTGAGTGCGGCCATCGCATTCATCATTTCCTGGAGCTTCTGTTGTTGCTCCTGAGCTTTAGTCACTGACCGTATAAACGGTCTATGACCTGTAGATGTACGGCTGCCCTCCTTCCCCGACGCCATGTATACAGTATGGACTACAATGCTCCCGGACTTAGGGCGTTTGGGCTCGCCGCCTTTGACATTTGCCGCAAGCGTAGGAATTTTCTCCGGCCTCCTTCTCTTGTGGGCCATTGAAGTTGAAGGGGCCGTTGCAGCAGGCACCCTGGCGGTTGTCGTCCTTTGCTGTTTGATAGGACGGTTCTTTTCTTCTTGCACTTTCGCCCTTTTCTGTTGACGCAAGTGATCTTGGTCAATTACTGAGTCTTGAACCCTCCGCCAGACTTTATAAATTTTGGAGGACAGCCGTTGAGGGGGCTGCTCCAGCTTAGTTTATGTAACTCTCTCCGCAGGTGGAGGAGATCTTTTTAGCGTAGCAGTCGGAGAGTTCTTACGTACCCTCCTTAGTGGTTCAAAGCTATTCCTAGTTGGAACCAGCATTAACTTCCACCACTAGAGCAGGTGGAGTTAGCCCTGAGGGGGAGTTGCCCCCGGCCTTCCTTACTCGGCGCTAGTGGCGACGTCGAGCGTGTCGAGCTGTTGGGACTGGCTCGGCGATAGGGATAGTTTCGTCTTGCCCCCTGCCCGGATGAGGCGCTGCCGGTGCCAGCCTCTTAAAGACTGATGTTGTCCTTTGAGTGGCGATGTTCAATCTGTCAAAGACAGACCCTCGAGCAGGAGCAGGAGTCGGAATGGTCAGCCTTGAAAAGACCGACTCTTTAACAGGAGAAGCCGCCTTGACGACTTCAGGAGCAGAGGTGGCTGTCTTCCTCGAGACGGCCATTTCAGGGTTCATGGGCTTCTTGGCGGGCCCATCAGGGTTCTGGTTCAGCCTGGCAAAGACAGGAGCTGCCGGCTTGATATTGGATGACCCGTTGAAAGGGGTCGTTGTAGCAGTGAGCCGATCGAAGACCGAATTCTTGTGCGCTTCCGGTACGGGCACTGGAATAGTGAAGCTTGATGGCGGGAGCATGATCCCGAAAAACAGACCAGTGGTGGCCTGAGTCACTTGTTCCACCGGCATGGCAATGATGGAGGCCGCTTGAGGCCCATAGGCTACACTTCCAGGTGAGGCGGGGCGTTGGTTGCACTTGCATTTGGAGCAGCTCGAGCAGTTAGAGGCCATTGATGCTTGATTTCTGCGCCAAGCAAAAGACCAAATCTTAGTAACTTGAAACCCAAAGGCAACCATTAACAAACCGCGATTCGTTTGCGAAGACGACACATGAAGTGTGGAGTGGAAAGAGGAAAAGGTCCCACCGAGCGTGCCAGAATCTGTTCCCCTCCGAACGGCGGCCAGGACATGGACGTCTTACTTGAGATTCGGGGCAGATGCTAATTGGTTTTATCCGTCCACCTCTCCGAAGATGCCAAGTTGATTTATGGCACCGTATATCGGAGGTTTAGACGGATGCGGTCGATGTAGCAGACTTCGTCAGATTCCCCCTCGTTAGAAGGGTTTTTGATTGTGGGGACGCTCTTCCCTGCAGGCGCAAGCCCCTGCAGTTAATTACGCTACCGCATCGCGGTAACAACTTTCTCCTTCTCCAGAATTTCATTTCGTGTCGTGGGTATTTGTTTTGTTTGTGGTTGCCCGTGGATTGTATACGGAGACTAATTTATGTCGTCGCCCGTAGGACGTGGATTAGTCCAAATCCGTATTTTCTTAGATTTGGTTTGGGGGTTTTGATTTAAGGATACGTTAGCCATATTTGAGGCTAAGATCAACTTAAACGTTCGTTAAGGATACGTTAGTCCAATTTGAGACTAAGATCAACTTAACGGGATCGTTTAGATCCGACAGAAGAGCATTTGGAGGCTCTATTGTTCCAGTTTAGGGACATAGTAGTCCATTGCCAGTTTAGGGACATGGGGGTCTATGTTCCAGTTTAGGGACATAATGGTCCATCATTCCCATTTTGGGGACGAATACTGGTTTAAGGACGCATTAGTCCGTGAGTTTAAGGACGCATTAGTCCATATCAATGTGTGGTTGTCGGGACCCGTCACCTCTCTGACGACGTTGAAGGATTACAACGACAAGTATCAGAGGAGTTCAGAGATGTACCCTTGAACCGGGTGTAAATTGATTTAAGAGAGCAGTCGTGCTCAGTCAATTTAATTTGAGGACTTACGGCTAGAATTGGGCTAAGTCCAGTTGAGAATATTCAACAGTTTTTTTTATTTGTGTCTGGCCTGTTAGGCCTTTGATTGGGCTATGCCCTTTGTTTAATAATGCAGTGCATTTTTTCTGGCCTATTAGGCCCTTTTAATTAGGCAATGTCCCCTTTTTTATAATGCAGAGTATTTGTTTTGGTCCATTGGACCTCTTAATTGGGCTCTTCCCTTTAATAATGCGCTGCATTTACTATTCTGACAGTGCGCCACGTGGCCTGTCAGGTGCTTTGCGCTGACTGAGGAGCGCAAGGTGCAAGCGCATGTGGAGGTGACACGTGTCACGCTCTGGTGAGCGCAAGTCTATTAGCGCAGTGCGCTGCGCCAGTGCGCTGCTGACACGTGGCGCGCTCTGGTGACTTGCGCCAAACCAAGAGAGCAGTGCTCTGTTTTTTAGAAGCGCAAGGCGCAGTTGTTCTGTGATTGACACGTGGCGCTCCCAGGTGGCTTACGCCAATCCAAGGAGTGCAACAGTGCAAACTCAAAAGTGCAAGGCACTGTTTAATATCTTGATCCAATTTTGGATTAAAAAAAAGAATCTTTTAAGATTCCAGAACCAATGGTTCATCAAAAGGCAATGCCTTTATGTAGATCAAATGATCTGTGAAGTAATACTTCTTTTTATCTTTTTGTGATTGGATCTTTTTTAACTTTTTTTCCTTTTTAGTTGAAGATCTTGATCTTTTTCTTAGATCATTGATCTCTTTTAGAAGAAAATTCTTCTTTTTATTCAAAGGTTTTTACCTTTTCTTTCTCTGAGCTCTTCTCAAAATTTTCTTTAGAGGAGTTCTGTGTTTTTCTCTGTCTCCTCTGCATCTTTTCTCTCTTTTTCATTTTTTTTATTTTAGAAAGAAGGATCATTGGTCGTCGGGACCCACCACCTCTCCGACGACACTGAGAGATTACAGTGCCATATATCGAAGGTGTGGAGGGATGTACCCTTTGAACCATGTCTCACTCATTAGGGGGGAAGAACAGGCTAGAGCTTAAGTTTCTCGCCGCTGAAAAAGGCTTCTTTGCGTTCGCGCACGTGCGTCGCACGTGTTGGGCGCACGTGCGTCGCACGTGTTGGGCGCTCATATTTGCACATAGCGCACATGGAACTTGCGCATATGCGCATTATGGGGGGAGCAAGCTCCTATGGAGAACGAGTCTCCTTTTATTGAATATTCTTATGTGGTGCGCACGTGCGTTGCACGTGGTGCGCGCGTGGCGGGCACACGTGCGTTGCACGTAGCGCACATGCGCATTATGAGGAGAAGCAGGGTTTCTATATATGGAGAACTAAGCTCCTTTTAATATTATTAAATGTTCTCATGTGGTGCGCACGTGCGTTGCACGTGGTGCGCGCGTGGCGGGCACACGTGCGTTGCACGGAGCGCACATGTGCATTATGAGGAGAAGCAGGGCTTCTATATATGGAGAACTAAGCTCATTTTAATATTATTAAATGTTCTCATGTGGTGCACGTGCGTTGCATGTGGTGTGTGCGTGGCGGGCACACGTGCGTTGCACGTGGTGCGCGCGTGGCGGGCATACGTGCGTTGCACGTAGCGCACATGCGCATTATGAGGAGAAACAGGGCTTCTATATATGGAGAACTAAGCTCCTTTTAATATTATTAAATGTTCTCATGTGGTGCACGTGCGTTGCACGGGGTGCGTGCGTGGCGGGCATACGTGCGTTGCACGTAGCGCACATGCGCATTATGAGGAGAAGCAGGGCTTCTATATATGGAGAACTAAGCTCCTATGGAGAACTAAGCTCCTTTGAGTATTGAATCCTTTGAGGATTGAACTCTCTCTTTCTAAGAGGTATCCCCTCTTATTTATATAGGAGTGGTAGAGAAGCCATCTCTCCTTATCCCGATGTGGGACTAAAAATGCATTCCACATGTAGTAGAGCATTACTTTAGATTACACGTGCATAGCACATTTGCTCATAACTTTTGATCTCGAATGAATTATGAGACCCATAATATATCAAATCAAAGGATTTTTTGAGATACTTTCGATACCATCAAAATTTAGCTATTTCTCATTCCGGAGTTTGTCAAAATACAGCTCGGAAAATACTGGTTTGCATCTTCTTCCTTAGATCACATGTGCATAGATATTTGCTCATAACTTTTGATTCCGGATGAATTATGAAGCCCATAATATATCAAATCGAAGGTTTTTTTTGAGATGCTTTCAATACCATCAGAATTTAGCTATTTTTCATTCTGGAATTTGTCAAAATACCGGTTCGCATCTTCTTCCTTAGATCACATGTGCATAGACATTTGCTCATAACTTTTGATTCCGGATGAATTATGAGGCCCATAATATATCAAATCGAAGGTTTTTTTCGAGATGCTTTCTATACCATCAGAATTTAACAGTTTCTCCTTCGGGAGTTTATCAAAATATAGGCCGGAAGATACTGGTTCGCATTTCCTTAAGCGTATCGCTGCCATTTGATACCTTGGACTCTTTTGCGCAGAAATTTTTGGCGGGAACAATGATGGCCTTGAAGAGGCTGCTCCTGCCATCTGGGTGGCAGGGCACTTCACTCCGGCAGATTGGGGTCTGCCCTTCATATTCACTACTGTCTCATATCGACGGGAAACTTTCAGAGCCTGTTCGTAGGTTGGGAAATCCTCTGTAGCTAAGGCTGCTTGGATCTCCGGATCCAACCCTTGCTGAAGTCGTCGGACCTGATCTCAGCCGTCGGAATGAGGTATGCCGCGAACCTGTTACGGTCTTGTGTTAGCTGTGTAGTATGTGATACAAGAAAATCGAATATTGAGACATATCTTACCTACTGAGTATGGTAAACTCAGCATCATACTCATCTACAGATTTAGTCCACATCGAACCCTGTTGTAGGTGGATGAATTGCTGCTCCATATCAAATCGGGCAGTCTCTGGAAAGTAATTTTTGTCGAACATGTCGCGAAAAGTTTTCCATTCGATAGGCTGGGCAAGACGGCTTTCTTCCGCCTTCCACCATACTCGGACGTTGTCGGTGAGTTGTAGCTTTGCAACCCGTACCCAAGCGATGTCTGGCACTTGTGCTGCTGCCAGATCCTCCTCAATGCTCTGAGCCCATTCTTCAGCTTCTAAAGGGCTCTCTTTCCCAGAAAATTGCTTCGAGTGCAAAGCCCAGAATTGCTTCACTCCGGGTACTTCCGCTTCTGGGCGGTTCAATAATATAGCAGTCTGCTGCTGTTGTCCTTCCAGGAGGCTTCTGATTGCCTCAAGCAATACCGTTTGTTCGTTGATCGGAGCTGCAACGGTAGGCGTAAATGGAAGAGGTGGTGGTGTGTTGTTGAAGTTGGTACCGGTATTGTTTGGAGAATCCATAACCTTGAAAGAAAAATAGGGTTAGGATAGATTCAAAATATATGAAATTGTAAGATTCAAGGAATATAAAATGTAAAGAATGTTTTTAGTTGCTGATTCTTGTGTTATATTGCTTAGGACTTCATGCAGAATTGACCTGTATGTCCATGCAGAACTGATCTGTATGGTAGGGTTCCATGCAGAACTGACCTGCATGGGCCGCCAACAAAACCTGTCATGCCCCGCTTCCCAGTGTACGAGTAAGAAAATGCGACGGGGCCCGCTAGGTATTTACTCAGAGGTAAACACGCTAAGCGTAACTAAGAAATATAATGTAAATATACACAAGAAGACATGAAGTGTAAATGAACAGCAACTTTTATTTATTAAACATTTCATTACAAGTACAACTGAAAATGTAAATACAGGAATGGAAAGCAATGCCTAAATAATGGCATGAACTGAAAAGAAAATATATACAAGTATCTAAAGCTCTGGGTCAATGGCGAACAACTCCAAGTCTTCGGTACTGGGCTCGACCTCCAGAGAGTCCGATCCACCTGAAAACACTCTAATGAAAGAAGAGAAGGAATGTCGTCAGCGAACAATCGCTCGGTAAGTCCCAAAAATAGGTAAGAATAGACAGATGAGAATATAACTGGTATATTGTAATTTTTTGTTCTGTTAACGCAGTTGTTTGTAACTTGGTATAGAATATGCCAGTGTGTACGAGAGAAGTCCCACTATTCCAGAGACTAAGGTATACGGAGCACAAGGAACCGTTAAGCCACAGTACAACAGCAATGGATATTCAGGTTAGGTGTATTAAAATGACCGTCTCATGCCACTTCTAACACATTTCGTACCAGTCTACCCCTTTAAAACCCCATATGTCTTTTATATTGATTGTATTGTTTTGTTTTATAAATGGAAGACTTGCCGAAACTATGATATCATGTAAACGGAATGGATATAAATGGATAGTCATGTAATCAGAGTATATCCATGGTTCGGTTCGGTCGAGTCATGTTGATATATATTGAATTCTGGTATATATGGATTCATGTTGAAATGGAGTTATACTTGAATCATATTCAATGATAGATTGGTTTCATATTAGACAGAGACTCAGACTGAGTCAGACCTTTCAGACTGAGTTGAAGTCCTGAATTAGTTTTGGTATTATCGGTAACTGCTGCACATGGACGGCAGGATTTGTGTCTTTTTCCAAGACAATTACCGTATTGATAACACCATTTTTAGGTTATCTACCTTAGATAGACAAGCACCCATATACTCCGGTTCCCTCAGACTCAAAAGAACTGGTCCCGCAAATTTACTAGGGTCCTTATTGTAAATTAATATAACATGAGGGGGTTTTATGAAAAATAGTTTTGATATATTTTCAAAATAAATCTCAAGTATTTATTTATCGTCTTTAGGGTTTTCATAGATGTAGTTTTTATAAAATGAAGTTTTCTATTGAATAGAACCTAGATTTCATTGTATATGGTATTTTAGTGTAATATTGGAATTGTATTGATTTGTAATAGTAGTTTCATAAAATTTGTGATTCCTTTGATTTAGAAAAACATGGAATATGTATAATATATTTAAAGTAGGTATTTTGATAATATATATATATATATATATATATATTAAAAATAAATTTTATTTATTAAGTAGATATCTCATTTTTCTTAAAAATTGCATTAAAAATTCCATCGAGATCGGATGCTCCGTGAGGATGTCTGCATCTCGCTTTACTAAGCTCGAGAATGTGCGATAACCCGCACCATCCTGATTGGGGTTCCCCAAAATGGGTTGTAGAGACGCATTTGCAAGGAATTAAATAATACACTTTTAAAGAAAACGGTTTTTGAATGTTTATGGTATTTAAATGTAAACTCGTATTTATCCGACTAATTAATGTTCCAAAAGCCATCACTATGTCAAGAATGAGTGTTGTGATGAGGTAGATCATTATCTCGTGAGTTTTCTAAATATAATATGAGCAAAATGAATAAGCAATGTCGTATGTAAATATGATGGTATTTTACTGTAAAATTGAAATAGAAGTTGCAATACATATTATTTTGAGATGAAACTTGTTCTAATGTGTTTGTTTATGATTTCTAAACAATATACAAAAAGGTTGTAAATTTTTTATTAAGATAAATGGTGTTTTTGAGTTAAATTAGAAACGGAAGTCGGATTAACTCCGCTTCCGACTAGTTTTGAAAATGGAATTCATTTTAATAGAAGGAGAACAGGGAAAGTGGGACTTACATATTAGAAAAAAAGAGGATAGGTAGAGGAAGCTTATGGAATTGTCGGGGAGTCGTTTCGTCGCCGGATTTGTCCCGAAACGTCACTGGAACTTAACCTTAAGCTAACTCCACTTGTACAACTTCTTGGACTTAGGAATTTTAGAGAGTTTTGGCAATGGAATTCTGAATGAGGAGAGCTATAGTATAGTGTGGTATTTATAGGAGAAATTAGGGTTTAGGGTGCTGAAGAATGAATTAAAAATATGCATTAAAATGGATTAAAGAGGTGAATTAACACTCTCTATTAATGTACAGAAAAATCAAACAGAATAGGGTTAGTGGGGTAGGCCAAGGGGTGCTAAGGTGAAATTTTCGGAGCTTTTGCAACAGGGGGGCCCGGCAGCGCCGGCCCCATTGCAAATCTCGTCGGCCAATAGGTGGGGTCGGGGTGTGGGATGCTTGCCACGTGTCCTCTGCCGTATAAATAACAATTTCCGCATGTTTGTTTTTGTTGTGACTTTTCATTTTATGTGTTTTGCACGTGTAAACTTTTGGGTTTCTAAAACTTTAAAAAAATCAACAAAAAATATATGTGGCTGGGGGGATTCGAACACAGGGACAATGTCACAGGATTGCAAATACTCATTTGTACATTAACTTATAAACAAATTCTTCTGTACATTAAAACAGAGTCGTTATATATATATATATATATATATATATATATATATATATATATATATATATGAAGCATGGTTAGATTTTTTATTTTGTGAAAATAGAAAATGAAGTGAAAAATATTGGACTTTTGAGGGATGGGCAAAGCATGGCTTTTATCATTATTTTTATTAATCTTGACTCACTATTCAAGTATGGTTGCAATTTATTCCATGCTTGAATAAGTGAGGCCTAGAGTATTGTCATTCTACACTTGTGTGGTTTTTGCCTTAGTCAATTTTTCTTAAGCTCATATGATGAGTTCTCCTCTCTAGCTCTTTCCATCTTCTTCCTCACATTCTCCAAGCTTAATCCCTCATATGAGTTGTGAAACCTTGAACTTGTGAGAACCCTAATGAACAAACAAAACACCTACTTCATCATTCTACACTTGATTAGCAATTAAGTGTAATGTGTTTCCTTCACTAAAGAGTTTAGTGAAGAGATAATTTGGATTAGCGGAGTTTCGGGTGGATCATTTTCGGCACGAAGATCGCAAAGGAAGCTCGATCCAATTTCAAGTGGAGCTTAGTGGAGTCGCGTGGACTATTACACGGAGCTTGAGAAGAGAAGGACACGGTCTACAATGTTGTAGCCTCTTTCTCTTAGTTTAGTTTTGTGATATCATCATAGTTAACCCTAATAATCTAGTTTGATCTTTAGTTAGTCTTGCTTAGCACCTAGAAATTTTTTAAATTGCATGCTTGATGCCCGTTTAAACCTCATGGTGGTGCTAGGGTAGACTTTCAATATGAATATATATTTATATCATATATATAAATATATAATGAGAAGAAAATAGCAAGTGAGCATAATATTAGTTTATATATATATATATATATATATATATATATATATATATATATATATATATATATATATATCTATATATCTCAAATTATTAAATCAACACTTGATTCAATAATCCGGTCATATCATATATAACCCGGTTAATATCATATAACGCTAGATTAGAATACGGTATCATATATTCGTTTAATCAAGTTCCTGCACATATCTCCATACATGCCGTATTCGTTTCGCTTGAGTTGGGAAATCTTTATGTGGGACTTTAAAGACTTGCCAATACACTGGCAGTAGGTAATGATTACATCAACACCTACAAACCGTCAGCGGTATTAGCTGCACGTTACGGCTACACAGGTATTAAACGAATAGAAAATCAAGAAGTAAATTTGTCCAAACTCCCGTAAAGCCTATAAGCAACACTTACTGTACAGTCCGGTCTTTTTGTCTGATATATTGCATATCGAGTCTGGGGGTGGAATCGTCAGACTTCAATAACTCGATAAGTCATGAAAATGTGTGGCTTATAATAAATCGAGAAAATACCGATAACACTTATCAGTAAATCTCATCAGCCCTTGCTAAGGACTTACTGTTATACCCAATCGTGCATTGTACAACATCAACTCCCAATACCGGGAGAGACGAAATCTCTCTTATTGCTCGCTGCTTCCATGTGATACGGGACTGTACCCAACTACGACCTGTTTGCACGATTCAGTAGTCGTAGTAGGGAGTTAATCAAACACCAATGGTTGTGGGATCAACCATTGCCCCATGCAGGGTTAAGAAACACACACACTAGTCTATTCTGGAATATCGATATCCTGTCTCGATAATCTCTCGATTAGGAACACTTCAAGAATGTGCTTGTGGACTGCACAAGCCCCATTAGTATGATCTATATCATATTCCTGGTAATCAAGCAAAACGTTCTAAGGGCTTTATCAATATGTATCAGTGGAATAGTAAACCAGAGCAAATATACATGTTAAGATAAAGAGTAACCAAATATCATACTATCATGTTGAGTAAGAAAATCCTTTATATATATGTCCAAGTATCAACTATAATATACAATAATAGGCTTTAGGACATACATATTCCTAACAGAAACATCTTATGAATCAATGTTGCCCACTGAGTTCTTATATCACAGGTTGTTGGTGGAAGCGTTTCACGAACTGACGAGATTCATGTAGTGATACACATCATGATAAAAGCATATGTTTCTTTCTCAATGAATAGTCATGAAGTTATATATATACAAAGATAGGTGTGACCAAATGGATGTGAAATATATTGCCTTTTTTGTATTGAACCAAACTTAAAGCTTTTGAATTAATGTTAATAGTATAGATTTAGACCTTTGAACAAAGACAGAGATGGAAGGATTATAAAGGCACAACAACCTAATAGAAAATTCCCCATGCAATCATACATCATACCTAATGCTCAAAACTAATAATATATCCTTCATTCTCTTGTCAATATTAGCTATTTCATGTCGGTGCCATCAATCAATGAGTTGAGAGCATGAACTGTTTCTTCTTATACATAACTAATAATCTTGATCAGCTAATATTATTTGAGAATATTATTAATTAATTAATAAGTTATGTTAGAATATCAAATATATTCCCTCAATGCTCATCCCAACTTTGTCACATTTACATATTATCAGAGTAACCCGGTTATCCTGGCTTAGCAGAATATCCACTATGAGGGGTGCCCCTATGTCTTCGGTCAACTTCCTCTCGCTTCAATCTCCACACTGGGTACACTATATAATGGATTGAAATAGGAAATTGCCGCTACTTGGGAAAAAGTTCGGGTTTTGTCGACCCAAAAAGCTGTCAATGTACTGAGCAAGCTAGAGTATAAAATATATTCATCCGATCTCATCACAACTTTAATGTTTTGGTGCCATGAAAGAGAAATTCAAGATTTAAGTTGATTCTTGATTTACTCCCAAAAATTTCGTTCGTGAGATTATAGTATCATATTAATTCATTAGGGGAGTGATGGATTGCAAACTGGTCCATGTTTTTTAAAAAACGGAAACTCTAAATCTTCGCCATATTTTAACGATCCAATCTGTTCAAGTTGATCACCCTATCCTCAAATATATATATGTATGAAAAATCAAAGGATTTAAAGATCTCTAAGCAATGCGTTGATGGATGGAAAAATGAACTTATTTCAATAATGCAACATAAACTTCGATGCATAGGTTAGAAGTTTTCAAATCCTTTGATTTTTCATATACATATATTTAAGGATATGTTGATTAATATAAAGAGATTGGATCGTTAAAATATACCGTATATCGTGTGTTTTCGTCTTCTAAAAACACAGACTGGTTTGCATTGTATCATTCGTCTGATTCATTATGTACAAGGCCATCTTATCTTGTGTGATGTTCACCTTTGGCAAATTTGATGCCTCTTGTCATGATGCCTCAAGTTATCTTCATCCACACACTTGATAAATAAATATTATTAGGATTAATTGGGTAAACACCATTGTATACCCTGTGTGTACTTTATACCACTCAAGTAATTTATTTATTGACACAAACCCCTCAATGCTCATTGATCAAAATCCTAATAGATACTATAATATGTTCGGATTCAATTATATAATAAATGAAATGAGAGTCCAATTTTGCTTTAGTTAGAACTTGTTCTTGTCTTTTAGCGTGAGTGATTTTGAGGGTTTCAATGAGCAAAAGGATGTTTGTGTCAATAAATTATTTGAGAGGATATAAGCACGGTTAAATTACAACCTTCTTTTGTGCAATTAACCCATATTATTATCTAGCATATTTTTCACAAAGAAACAAGAGTGGAAAATATTTGATGTTAAAAGGTGTGTGTGTGTGTATATATATGAGATTAATGGAAGAAAGAGGCTATAGGAGGGAATTTCCTCCTCTAGCGTCGAAAAAATACAACTTTTTCACCGCTGATTTAGCAATGTATAAAATTCTATTGTCGATAAACCGTTAATTTTGAACCCACTAATTCAACGGTGAAAAAATTGTAGAATCACATGAAATTTGGTGTATCCATATCTTAGATGATAACAATGAAGATGATGGGTTCCGATCGTCGGAAAACATGATGAAGGTTGTATCCTTTCGACGCCATATGAGGAAATTCCCTCCTATGAGGCCATAAGAGGGGATTTTCTCATATGCCGTCCTATATATATATATGAGAATAATGGAGAAAAGAGGCCATAAGAGGGGACTTTCTCATATACCGTCTTAAAAATACAACCTCCACCATTTTTTCCGACGATCGACATGCATCATCATCATCGTTATCATCTAAGATGTGCATACACCAAATTTTATGTGATTCCACCACTTTCCGTTGAATTAGCAATGTAAAAAGTTTTATTGTCGGTAAACCATTGATTTTGCACCAATTAAATCAACGGTGAAAAATGGTATAATCACATGAAATTTGGTGTATCCACATCTTAGATGATAAAGATGGAGGTGATGTATGCCGATCGTCGAAAAAAATTATAGAGGGTGCATTTTTTCGACGTCATAGGAGGAAATTCCCTTCCATGGCACCTTTCATCCATTAACATATATATATATATATATATATATATATATATATATAAAAGAGTGCCCTCCTACCATATGGTTGGTTGAAATGTTCCTTCTTTTGGAAACTTTTGAAATTAAGAAGAAGAAATATTGATGAATAAGATCACGTATGTATAAATAACAAACATCATACATGAGATCTCCATGCTTGCTAGGTGTCTTTCAATTGAATGGTTTATATTTCTGTAACATGTTCTGTCAGTGTATAGGATCCTAGCAAGGAATATTTGTTGGCAATATTTTCCTCCATATGCCCCTCCAAGTGTATTTCTTTATAGAACAAATTGCAGTAAATACTCTTAAATTTTGCTCCGATTGAAATACCCTTATTTTTTTAAAACCGGTATTTTGCCCCCTCAACTTTAATTAGCTCCCAAAATCCACTTTATTTAAATATCTCATAAAATATTGTGTTAATTTGATGTATCTTCGATATTTCTTAGACCCTCAAAATCTTTTAAGTTTTTAAAATACCCTGCAACACTATTAAACAATGATTTAGCTTTGAAAAAAATAATTAAAAAATGTAAATGCACTCGCAGTCCATTTTTATTTCTCATATGCTCTCAAATTTCCCAAAAAAGGTTGCTCGATCGAGTTGGGTTTTCTTATAATATTTAATTGATTTAGATTTTCTATTTAGTAAAATTTGGATGATTTGGGCTTTGTAGTTTAGGATTTGCATAATGATAGCTAGTTTTCTCTCGTGATAGAATTTTCTAAAATTTGTATTATTTTATATTAGGGTTATTGATTTGGAAGTAAAATAAAGAAGAGGAGAACATGAAATAAAGAGTTTATGAGAACAAACCGAAAGAAAAGAGAATTAGAATGAATGGAACAAAAAAATGAAAATAAAGAAAATTAAGATGGGGTTTGGTTGGGTTATGAAGATGAGGAAGATGATGATAATGGAGGTAACGTTTGGTATTTGATAAATAAAGTAAATTAAGGAAATAAATTTAGCAGTTACTTAACCAGTTTGGAGGGTATTTAAAAATGACTTATTTCATAGATGGTTTACCTGAATTTTCTAAAACTATCTGTAGTTTAAACTTATCACGAAACCCCTCAACTTTTATTTCGTTACACAGAAACGCCCATGTGGTTATTTAATATAAAAAACGGAGTAAATTAAGCTTTTACTTTATCAAAAATACCGATCTTATAAATGCATAAAAGGTAAGTCATACTCCTAGTGCCGTTTAGTGGGCAATTTGCCCTAATCTGAGAACAAGACTTTAGGTTTAAAGATTTGAAGAAAAAGCCTCAATTGAAAATTGAATCAAAATTTAGAGAAAAAAGAACTGATATAATCAGATTAGTATAGATAATTTAAGCTAAAACTACAAGAATTGGTCAAATATATCATCACATGACCCGTTAATCGCCAAAAAACTTTACAAATCAAACCACAAAGATTTTTTTTAACAACAACTTGAAAGTTCAAAGGATTTTCATGACGTGTTTGAATTATATGGTGGTTTTAGAAAACTCAAGTATACTAGTACATGATGGTTTCTATGAAATAATCTTTTAAAATTACTTAAATAATTTTGAAGAATGAGGATAATATCGAAAAATAATGGCGGTATATAAAAAAAAGATAAAAAGAAATATTTTTTAATTAAAATTGGCTAAATGGCAGAAAATATGCATAACATTTACCCCCATTGCAGAAAATACCCGACTTTCTAAAACCAGTATTTTGACCTTTCAAAATTAATTGATTCCCAAATACCTTTTATTTAAATATTTAATTAAAATATTTATATTAAGGTTTTTTTTGAATACCTCCTAAAATTCTTTGCAAATTTGATTTATCCCCATTATTCTTCGATATTACCTGCACCTCACAAAGTTCTTTAGTTTATTTTTTTATAAATACATCATTAAATGATACTTAATTTTGACAAAAATCAATTAAAAAGTGTAAATATCCTCACATTCTCCTCTTATTTATTACATGTTTTCAAATTCCCAAAACAAAAATTGTTTGATCTAATTAGGTTTTCTTATAAAATTGATTGATTTCGGTGTTCTATTTTGTAAGTGTTGATTGATCTGTTTTTTATGTTAGAATTTACATAATTCTAAGGTTTTTTTTGGATTTGAATTTTCTAAAATATGGATTCGAATCTATATTAGGGTTTCTTAATTTGAAAGTAAATAGAGAAGAAGAGAAGAGAAAAAGAAACAAAGAACTTATTATAACAAAGGGAAAGAAAAGAGAATTACAATGAAATGAGATTAAGAGATGAGAAAAAAGAAGAAGAAGGTGTGGTTTTGTCAGGTTGTGATGAAGAAGATAACGATGATGATAATAATGAGAGTAAAGTTAGTATTTGAAAAATAAATTAAGTTACCAATGAGCAATAGCTCAATGGGTATGAGCCCTTGCATTCTTGGGGACAGTGCGGGGTACAAACTTTAGGAACACCAAGTGGGGAAATGACCACAAGCTAATAATTTCGGGGTAAATTCGTGGGTTTCCTAGATGTGTGTGTTGTGTGCTTGAGTGTGCATGATGTGTGCATGGGTGTATTTGTATGTGTTGTACACATAGATTAAGGGTTATGAGCCGGTGCAAAAGAAAAATTAAATTGAAAAAATAAACTTAACCATCACTTAATAAGTTTGGGGTTCTTTAGAAAAACTTAAAGAATTTTGAAATGCGTGGATAATATTGAAAAATAATAAGAGTATATAAAAGAGAGAGAAAAAGAAATATTTTTAATTAAATATTTATATAAAATGCATTTTGGAAATCAATTAAAGTCGGAGGGGAAAGTGCTGATTTTAAAAAGTTAGGGGGTTTTCCTGCTATTGGGGTAAATGTTAGGGGTATTTCCTGCCATTTAGCCATAAAAAATTTAAATAAAGGGTATTTTAGGAATAGATTATAGTTAAGAGGGCAAAATGCTGGTTTTACAATGTTAAGGGTATTTCCTGCAATTGGGATAAACGTTATGGGTATTTCCTGCAATTTAACCTTCTTTATATATAACAACTCCTCCTCTTGTGGCTTAGCGGAAGTTCAGAGATTTGAACCCTGTTAATTTGCATCATGTTAAAACCTATTATTCCCAATAATAATAATAATGATAATGATAATGATGATAATGATAATAATAATAGAAATAATAAAAATAATAGGTCGTCCCTTTGTTTTATCTCCAAAATTAATTTAATCTTTTATAATATTCTAACTTTTCTTGCATCAATGAATTTTTTTGGGATAAAAATTGGCATCAATGCATGAAGATCACTGTCATACATGCATGTAGGGCTAAGCAAGCAGCCAAGCATATGTTCTTTTAGCTGTTCACTCCATAAAATAAAATGCAAAACAAAACAAAATTCTACTATTAACCCAACCACAACATCATCCTTTTGGCCCCCACTTGTATGCAAATTAAAAACTTCTTGCATAGTTGCATGTTTCTTGTAACTTTGCCAACCAAAAAACACTATAAAACCCCATACAAATCAAACCTAACCTTTCACAAAATTGCCCAAATTAATTTTCTTTTACAAATCTCCAATTTTCTCTCCAACTCTCCAATGCAACCCATATTTGCTTCTGATCTTCCCTCTTCTAAAAGAACAAGCTTAGAAAACACAACAAAACTAGTTCTCTTCTTCAGACTAACTGTTGTGCTTCTCACCATAAGCTCTCTCTCCTACTACTCTTTGCTAGGCCTATCATACATAACTTCACCTCCTCCTCCTTCCCCTTCATCATTACCATCGACCAATCGCATCATCGAAGCGAAGATATCGAGCATTACGAAGGCGAAAAAATGCGATGTTTTTAGAGGGGAGTGGGTGCCAAACCCTAATGGACCTTCCTATACAAATGAGACTTGTTGGGCTATTCATGAGCACCAAAATTGCATGAAGTTTGGGAGGCCAGATAGTGAGTTCATGAAGTGGAGGTGGAAGCCTAATGATTGTGATTTGCCCATTTTTAATCCTGCTCAATTCTTGGAGATTGTTAGAGGGAAGTCTTTGGCTTTTGTTGGGGACTCAGTTGGCAGAAATCAAATGCAATCCTTGATGTGCCTCCTGAATAGAGTAAGAGAGAACTGTAAATTTGTGCGCAATATTTTTTGATTTCGTACCATCTCGATATTTAAATCACGCAGAGAGTTAATATATATCAGTTTGCTCGATAGAATTTGGTAGAATTTGAGCATGCAGAGATTTCTAAAAAAAGATTTGGAGCATAATTCAATTTATTTTATCTGATGGGAATAAACTGTCAATTTTTTCAGCCCGTGACAAAACACATGGCTACATTGGATGGGCTTTTTGAGGGAAAATTTCAGATACATGCCTTCAACTTTAGAAATTACAGATAAATACCTTTAACTATTAGTTTACAATAGGTGCCGCCCGATTTTAGCATTTCGTTCTTATTCCTCTTCCTCTGTCCCTGGATCTTAAACATGATTAGGTAAAGGGTTTTTCACTTTATAAAAACCGGTGGGCAGAACGATAAGGGTTAGATGTCAAGATCCGTAAAGTATCCATGTTTTAAAATGAAGAAAACCCATTTTCTAACCCCGTTCAAGGTCCGGGGACAAAAGGATAAGAATAAAATGCAAAACACAGTTAACGGTGCTTAGGACCTATATGATAAACCAACCGTTAGATGTATTTATCTGTAATTTCTAAAGTTTAAGATATTTATTTGAAAACGCCAATATTTAATATTTAAGGGTGTGTGTGTATATATAGATATATAGATATATATGAAATTTACCCTTTTATTTATATTTGATTGTAAATTTTTACACAGTGATACTTTACCTATCCGGGTTGAAATTAATCCTACCATTATTTATCCAAGATACAAAATGGTAGGACCCACTACACCTAGATATTAGTGCCAAACAAATGGGCCGATGATGTTGTTTATCTTATGGATATGTTGTGGTAGGAAAACACTTTTTTTTTTATATTAGATAACCGATTTTAAGTATCTCCACCGTCTTTTGTTGAATTATATTTAATAATTCCTTGTGATTTACATTTCTTTATTTTCAGATAACATATGCAGTAGATATCTCTTCTACAGCTGATGAGAAATTCAAACGCTGGTCATATACAACCCACAATTTTACGATAGCCAACTTCTGGTCGCCATATTTAGTCCAAGCTCAAGAAGTCGATCCACGAGGCCCAACCCTAACTGGTCTCTTCAACTTGCATCTAGATGAGCCCGACAAAAAATGGTTGAGCAAAATCGACGAATTCGACTACGTAATCGTTTCAGCTGGCCATTGGTTCTTTAGGCCAACAATGTACTATGAGAACAAAAATCTCAAGGGCTGTCATTATTGCCTAAACCCTGAAATTTCGGATCTAACCATGTATTATGGTTATAGAAGGGCATTTAGGACCACTTTTCAAGCGATAAATCGGTTAGAAAAATTCAAGGGGATGGTATTTCTTCGGACATTTGCGCCGTCTCATTTTGAGAACGGCGAGTGGGATAAAGGAGGGAATTGCGTTAGAACCAGACCTTTTCGAAGCAATGATGTGAGGTTGGATGGGCTGAATCTAGAGTTATATATGACACAGCTAGAGGAGTTTAGGGTTGCGGAGAGGGAAGGGACGAGAAGGGGATTGAAGTTTCGGTTGTTGGATACGACCGATGCAATGCTGCTGAGACCAGACGGTCATCCGAATCGATATGGGCATAGAGTTGATGAGAATGTTACAATGTACAATGACTGTGTGCATTGGTGTTTGCCTGGACCGATCGATGCATGGAACGATTTTTTGTTGCATATGTTGAAGACGGAGGGTGGGAGGTCGGCTCATGATAGGCTCCCTCAAATTGAATAAGAGATGTTTGTTGCATATGCAATTTTCTATGCTAAGTTTTTAGTTAGCCAAAGGTTTGATTTGATTTTTATGGTTAATAAACTGTATTTGATTTAATTTAATTAAACCAGATGAATGCTCTTTGGTTAATTAATCAACTTCCATCCAAACTTCTTACAATGAAATTATTTACAAAATAATTAATAAAAAATTACAGATGAAATATTAGCGCCTCACAAAATTAAAGTCACACCATAAGTCAAAAGCTCAAAACAATATTGAAAATAGCTATAACATAATATGCTGAGCATAATCTTTAATTTCTTATTTTGCAACAGTACGAATGCAATCATTCATTATATTATGTCCTCTCCCGGCATAGCACATCAAGGCCAAAATCATGCACAGTTTATATGTGACCCCTAATCTGCTTTTTTGCTTCACTTTTATTCCTTTAATTTGCTCAATCATAGATAGATTGTAAAACTAATTTATGAACCATCAGTTACTTTCAAATTTGATTAACACTCACATTTGAATCGTAAAATTATTTGACGACCCTCAATTATTTTCAAATTTGATTTACCACCAGCATAAATTTAAAACTATGACCGTATTCTTGCGATAAAGCTCTACATTTCACAAAAGTATATTTCTTTTTCAGCATTTCACATTTAAACACCTTAGATTATACATCAATATAACTACTTTTTATTTCGATAGAGTTCTGTTTCCTCCAATCAGAGAGCAAAGCTCTATTCAAAATTTGAAATCTGAAATGAGGCAGCGCTCACGTGCAAAGCACGAGAGCACTAGTGCCAAGAGCGCCAGCGCTAAGAGTCAAAAACTCTGAGGCAGCGCTCACGTACAAAACACGAGAGCGCTGACGCTCTGAGGCAGCGCCTCACGCGCCAGCGCCAAGAGTCAAAAAGACTCTGAAGCAGCGTCTAGCGCCAAGAGCGCTAACGCCAAGAGCGCTGATCAGTCGAAAATATTGCATATTTTAGCCGGCAATTTCTTCATCATTTGCATTCATATAGAAGTGTTCGGTATCCGTATTTCACATATTAGCAAATCTATCACAGATTATAAGATTACATGTATTAAACCTTAAAACCGGCATTTCTAGGGAAATTGACTGCATTTCATTACATGGCATATTTTCTATATATCGCAACCCGTATTTCGAAGTCTGTGCAGGAAAAGGAAAAGCTCGCTCGAATATTACACCGCTCAAAAGATACGTCAACTCACTAATTTCAGATCTGGTATCAATCCAAAGGAGCAATCACAATTCAGCATATCAGACAAAGCCCTAAACAGCAGTCCAAGACCACACCAGAAGACCCAAAGTCCAAGCTCATTAAAGAGCCGCAGATCCGCGGCAATGGCTTGCTTGTGCCGCGGATCCGCGGTGGGTCCATGGAGTTAGCCTCCCAAATTTGCACCAAAACTCCTGCATCAGTGGCTACAGTTCATAAATGCACTCCAACTTCCAGAAGACTCCAGGGACTTCTACCAGATCAGCAAACACTTTGATCTACACTAAACTAGCCTATCATTCTAGAACTTTCCCCCTAAACCCTAGCTTAAACCCTAAGCTAAGTCTAACAAACTCTCTCAACAAACTTTTGGAGGGAACTACCATTTCAAACCAAAACCTAGGGTTTGGGAAGTCTATAAATAAAAGCCTAGACCTAGGGTAAATAGGATCATATATCATAGTGTGGAGATAGATAGAATCAACCCTTTTGTAGTTCATTTTTAGCCATTCTCCTTCTTCATCTCCTTCTTCCACAAGTTTAGTGAGAGAGCTTGTGGGAAACCCTAACCCTAATTCCAATTTAAAATCAAGATCCCGAGTACCCATTAAGCAAGAAGCCTTACAACCTTTAGGAGCAGAGCCGATCTTCAACGGAGCAAGCGATCCGAGCTGATCCACGACTCACGAAGCCGAGCGACGCCCGATCAACGATTTAGATTCTTCCTCTTGTAGTTCTTGAAGCGAATGTAATCAAAATTGTTGAGATAAATAAAGGTGATATTCTTTTATCTTGTTTTCTTTAAATTCTGCATCATGATATCTTTACAATTCGTGAATCTTTTCTGTGTGGTGATGTGTGAATAAAACTCCGCTCGTCGAGGAGTCGAGACGATCAATAGAATGATGATGTAACATAGCTTTAATCGATTCTTGAGTCCTACGAGTTTTGTAAACCCTAGCAAGTTCAAGAAACGACGATCCATTTCGTTTCGATGCTTTCTTGATTGATATCGTTCGAAATTGGGGAGTTACGATCGTTTCTTGAATTTGGTAGAGGCTAGAAAAGGAATGATATCGACGAAAGAACAAGGGTTAAAAGATGAACCCTAGTTTCATCAAGAAAGCCCTAACTCTCGTCGATGATCATCGATCTAGTATCAATCCTTCGAAGGACAAGAACACGATATCTTTAGATTACATCACATCTATTGATCCGATCGATTCCTACGAGCCTCTTTTAGATTCTTGATTGTTGATTGGAAATATCATCGATACACCGATTCTTGACTGTTTATCTTTTTCTTGATTCTTGAATAGAATAGTGACACTTGAAAATCAATACTCTTGAATCATGTTTTCGTTTATTTTAGCTTAACTTTTCAATTCAAGCATATCAATACAACGAATCGTGCAATCCCTGTGGACGATCCGCACTCATTCATGAACTACAATTGACACCGTAGTTTGATTGCGGTCAAAATATTTTTTGGTTGTGAAGTTCTTTATAAATTTTCTGAATACTGACACAAGAAACAGTTTCAATCAAATGGTGCCGTTTTAGGGGACCTTTTGAATTGATTCATACTACACAACGGGAAAATCTAACAATCAAAATGGCGCCGTTGCCGGGGATCGCGCGCTAATTCGTTTACATATTATAGTTTGAATTGAAAGAATTATTCCATTGTTATTTTGAGATCAAAATTCGTGCAAACCCTAAACAATTTGTTGTGTTTCATTGCAAGGAGATCTGGAGCTGTTTGGGAATTGAGAAATTTTTTTGGAAAATACCAGAGAGCATAGGGAGTCTACAGAGACTCTCTGGTGAAGTTTGGTGGAGTGATCTCACCATTCAACCGCGTTTCCGCGGTGGGAGTGCCCAAGTGCGGCGGTTCCGCGGCTGGGTAGGGGCTTCTCTCTGCCAAATTGCTTCAGGCAACTTCTTACTCTCTCCTCTCTCCTCTTTTTAGCTCCAATTAACACTTTGCTGCAGGATTCTTTGCAAATAATCGCAGCTCGCAAATTGCAAATTAAATTTGTGCGTGATTTTGTTTCTTGGTTGTTTGCATTATAAATACGGAAATTAAGGGGCACGGCCAAATCCAAATTAGGTGGGGATTTCATTACCCTTCCTAGGCCCCGAAAATCGCAAAACATGCATCCGCATTGACCGACATTAACTAAAAGAAATCTAGAGATGACTCTAAGGACTGTCGCGCTCAATTAGGACAGAAGAGGGCCGTGGGTAATTCATTGCTTATCCGCGTTTTCTTGTGGTGCCTAAGGCGAGTGTGTCTAAGGCTAGTGGTTTTTAATTAGGCCCACTACTTACGTAGTGGAGTACCTTCCCACTTACCTGGCACTTATCCGGCCACAGGGGGACAAAGAGGCAGTGGAGGATTCTATCCTGCGACTTGTCTTTTGGCAGTTAGGAGCGGTCTAGAGCCGGACCTAGATGACCAATAGATTCTAGGGTTTGTGTGCTGCATTTGTTTTGTCGCATCATTTTTTCAAAATCCGTCCCTTTTTCAAAAGCAAACACCGCATTCATTTACCCCTAATTATAAGCCAACGCTGCCACTTGTACTGACCCTTTTTAGTACAAGATAGGCTGGACACGGGATTCTAGTGCCCGTTTAGTCCGCGTACCCCTTATCGACTCCGAAGTCGATATTTCTCCATTTACCTTTTCTTTACCTACTACCACACCCACACCGATGGATCCGAATCCATCAAACTTCTTTAACCCTAATCTTCCGCCGTCCGTTGGTGCGCAGAATCCTCCCCACATTTCTCTCCAGGAAAGATGCTATCCACATAGAGGTCCTCTTTCGACCTGCTTATCCACACCACCAGCCAATGGGGATAACTTTGAAATCAAGCCCCAGTATATCAATCTTTTACCCAAATACCACGGACTCGAGACTGAGAACGCTTACGTTTTCATTACCAAATTTGAAAACGTATGCGCAATGATGGGTACGTCACAACTTTCAGTGGATGCGATGCGTCTACGACTTCTTCCATTTACTTTGTGCGATATAGCCGAGAAGTGGCTATATAACACTACCGCACATTCTATTACGAATTAGGAAGAATTCGTCGCTGCATTTCTTAAGAAATTTTACCCAATCCAAAAGACAGCTCGAATCCGTAGCGAACTGAATCAATTTGCCCAGCTCCCTGCTGAACCATTCTCTAAATGCTTTGAACGTTTCAAGGATCTTTTGGTTCAGTGTCCTCATCACGGCATCCCGAGATGGGAGCTTTGCCGAATCATATATGAGGGCAGTAACCCTAGCACTAAACAGAGCCTTGAAAACATGTGTCAAGGTACATTTATGACTAAGGATGATGGGGAAGCTTGGAAGTACTTAGAAGAGTTCGCTGAAAAATCACTACAGTGGGAGAGTGGAACCCAACCATTGAATAGGGGTGGCGTTCACCAAATAGATGTGTCCATAGGTGTTCGAGCTAAGATGGCAGCAATGCAAAAGAAGCTCGACGCTATGGAACACAAATTTGCAGCAGCCTCCCTAAATCCAGTGTCACTCCCCAAAACTGTTTGTGGGTGCTGTTCTGATCCGTCACATTTAACGGAAGAATGTCCATTAAACTCTGTGTTTCAAGGTCACGAGCATTCTAATGCCGCATTTCAAAAACCTAGGAACGATCCATATTCTTCCACGTACAATCAGGGTTGGAGGAATCACCCGAATTTCGCTTGGAACCAAAATCAATCTCAAAACACGGTTCCAAACACGAATAATTTTCAAAGGGCTCTTCCTCCACCACAACAGCAACCCCTTCAACTCACTCAGCACCCCTATCAGTCACAAAATTTCCAAAACCAGGGCAACAATCCTGCACAGTCTAATCCTATGCAGTTGTCCTGTTCTGACGATTTCTCTCAATTCACTCAAACCATGAAATCACTTTTGTCAAATTTCATGGAGGTTTCGACTGAGGTTAGATCTTCCGTCAGTGAGATAAAGAAAAACTCAGCGTCACAAGCTGAGAGTATCAGATCGATGGAAGCTGAAATCGCACGCCTCAAAGCCGAAATGAGTGCGAGAGAAAAAGGGAAACTTCCCTATCAACCCCTACAGAATCCTGGGCATTACAATGTAAATGCCATTACAACGTTGAGATCGAGAAGAGTGCTGAATAATAATGTCGGGGAAGATATTGATAATACTGAAAATCATATCAACACCCCGGCTGAGACCTTTCCACATACACACACTTCTCCTTCTGATCCTTCTTCTTCTACCATACCACCTTCTCACGAGCCTATTCTCCAGTTCCCTTTAGGCTCGACACCTTCTCCCAACCCTTATAGTTCTCCACAGACAGTCCCCACACCTCTTTTGGGATCTCGTCTACCCCCTTTTCCTTCTCCTATGATGGACCCTGCGCTTATTGCGAAAGCTCCTTACCCGAACCGGTTAAGGGGTAATAGAACGAGTCCTCATATGGAGAAAATTATAGAAATGTTCAAACAGGTTAACATCAATATCCCTCTCCTAGATGCGATTCAACAAGTCCCCGCTTATGCGAAAATTCTTAAGGACTTGTGCACTAGGAAGAGGAAGACTCAAGTGCCGAAGAAGGTCTTTATGTCTAATAATATCAGCACTGCTTTTATCCCCCAGCTATCAAAGAAACGAAAGGACCCAGGATGTCCTACAATATCGATTTCAATTGGGGGTAAAAACATAAATCGTGCTCTTTTAGACCTTGGCGCGAGTGTTAACCTGCTCCCTTATTCTGTCTATGAGCAATTAGGGATTGGAGAGCTGAAACCTGCTCACTGCACTCTCCAGATGGCAGACCGATCTATCACCAAACCAAGGGGTGAATTAGAGGATGTGTTGATAAAGGTCGGGGAATTTGTTTTCCCTGTAGACTTCATTGTGCTCGACACACATCCTGTAGCAAACCTCCGGGGCCAAATTCCGGTGATTTTAGGTCGTCCTTTCCTTGCCACTTCCAACGCTGTTATAAACTGTAGAAACGGTTCAATGAACTTATCATTTGGAAATATGACCATTGAACTAAATATCTACAAAGTTGGAAGTCAGCCATCAGAACCCTCTGCTCATATTTTAGATGTGTGCTCTGTCCATGAGATCGCTCCCGATAGTTGTGGAGCTGAGGAACTTTGCTTTATTGATCTCGATGACATTACCACATCTCTGTTTGACTTTTCACAAGATCTTAGTGAGGACACTTTACCTACACTTGAGTCCTGCACTTCTGACTTCTCTCCACCCGAGTCTGTATCCGTCACAGGCTCTGAGCTTCTTTGTAAATCCAAAAATCAATCAATGATCCTTCTTTCTATCATTTCTCCGCCTGAATTAGATCTCAAGGTTTTACCTTCTCACCTTAAATATGCATATCTTGGTGAGAACGAGTCATTACCGGTTATCATTTCCGCTTCTCTTGCATCAGAGTAAGAAAATGCACTTTTATCGGTATTGAGATCTAACAAAGAGGCGTTTGGTTGGAGTATGGCGGACATCAAAGGGATTAGTCCCTTGATAGTTGAACATCATATACATGTGATGGATGATGCCAGACCAACCCGAGAACCACAGAGACGGTTGAATCCTGTCATGAAGGAGGCGGTTATGAAAGAGATCGTCAAATGCTTAGATAATGGTATTATATACCCCATCTCCGATAGCCAGTGGGTGAGTCCTATACATGTCGTTCCTAAGAAATCCGGCATCACTGTTATAACAAATGAGGCGAATGAGTTGATTCAGACACGCGCCCAAACTGGGTGGCGTGTATGTATCGATTATAGAAAACTCAACGCTGCCACGAGGAAAGATCATTTTCCTCTACCATTTATTGATCAAATGCTGGAATGCTTAGCGGGACGAGAGTACTATTGTTTTATGGATGGATACTCAGGCTATAATCAGGTCCCCATCGCCAAAAAGGATCAAGATAAAACCACTTTTACTTGTCCTTTTGGTACCTTTGCTTACAGTCGCATGCCCTTTGGGTTATGCAATGCTCCCGCTACCTTTCAGCGGTGTATGATGGGGATATTCTCTGATATGGTAGAGAATTTTTTGGAGATCTTTATGGACGACTTCTCGATTTTTGGAGACTCTTTTTCAGATTGCCTAGCGAATCTTGACGCTGTTCTTACTCGTTGCAAAGAGAAGAACTTGACTTTGAACTGGGAAAAATGCCACTTTATGGTCCAAGAAGGAATAGTCCTTGGACATGTCATTTCACAGAAAGGCATTGAGGTTGACAGAGCTAAAGTAGATGTCATTCAAAACCTCCCTCATCCCAAAAGCGTCAAAGATATTCGCTCTTTCCTTGGCCATGCGGGCTTTTATAGGAGATTCATTAAGGACTTTAGCAAAATTGCTAGACCTTTAACTCTTCTCCTGGCCAAGGATACGACCTTCCATTTTGACTCGGATTGCGAGACAGCTTTCGACTCACTTAAACACTCACTCACTTCAGCCCCCGTTTTATCATCACCAAACTGGGACTACCCCTTTGAGCTGATGTGTGACGCATCTGATTTTGCAGTAGGTGTAATCTTAGGAAAGCACATCGAAAAGATGCCACACATGATTTACTATGCTAGTAAGACCCTGAATGATGCGCAAATCAATTATACAACCACAGAGAAAGAACTTTTAGCGGTTGTATTTGCATTAGAAAAATTCAGGCCTTACTTAATCGGCTCACCTATAGTTGTGTATACTGACCATTCCGCTTTAAAACATCTTCTGGCGAAGAAAGATGCAAAAGGTCGACTAATACGTTGGATCCTTCTGTTACAAGAATTCGATCTTGTTATCAAAGATAAGAAAGGATGTGAAAACGTAGTAGCTGACCACCTTTCACGCATCGTTTCTTCCCCTGTGACCCTGCCGATCAATGACTCGTTCCCTGACGAACAACTCTTGAGCGTATCCACTGAACCATGGTTCAGGGACATTGTGAACTATCATGCCATGGGACTTATACCGAGCGAATGGTCAAAACAGGACAAATATCATTTTTTATCCCAAGTAAAACACTTTTACTGGGACGAGCCCTATTTGTTTAAATATTGTCCTGATCAGATCATTCGCCGGTGCGTCCCGAATGAAGAGTTCAAGAGTGTTCTTTCTTTTTGTCATGATGAGGCTTGTGGGGGTCACTTTGGTCCTAGAAAGACAGCGGAAAAGGTTTTGCAATGTGGATTTTATTGGCCGACCTTATTCAAGGACGCATTTGAGCATTGCAAAACCTGTACACAATGTCAGTATACGGGTAGAATATCCCAGAGGAATGAAATGCCTCAGCAACCCATTCTGGTTGTTGAAATGTTCGATGTTTGGGGCATAGATTTTATGGGTCCTTTTCCCAACTCCTTTGGGAATTTGTACATATTGCTGGCGGTTGATTATGTCTCAAAATGGGTAGAAGCCATTCCATGTCGCACTAATGACAAGAAAGTTGTCATTAAGTTCTTAAAAGAGAATATCTTCTCGCGATTTGGACACCCACGCGCTATCATTAGCGATAATGGGACACACTTCTGCAACAGGTCTTTCGAGACTCTGATGCGGAAATACTCAATCAACCACCGACTTTCTACACCCTATCACCCCCAAACAAGCAGGCAGGCTGAAATCTCAAACAGACAAATCAAACTTATCCTGGAGAAAACTATTGCTAAAAATAGAAAAGACTGGTCGACCAAATTGACGGATGCTCTTTGGGCATTCAGGACTGCATATAAGACCGACCTAGGAATGTCTCCATATAGGATAGTGTTTGGAAAAGCATGTCATTTACCCGTCGAGATAGAGCATAAAGCATTGTGGGCTATTAAGGAAATAAATTTTGATTTAAACCTTACTTGCAACTTTTGGAAGCTGCAACTTAACGAGCTAAGCGAACTCCGCGATGAAGCTTATGATAATGCTGTAATCACAAAGAATAGGACTAAGGTTTTTCACGATAAAAACATTTTAAGGAAAACATTTTCACCTGGTCAACAAGTCCTTCTTTATGATTCACGATTACACCTTCACGCGGGTAAGCTCCGATCTCGATGGAAGGGACCTTTTGTTGTGCGGTCTGTATACCCGCACGGGGCGGTAGAAGTTGAAATTGTTAAAAACGGCACATTTTTCAAAGTGAATGGACATAGATTAAAGCCGTATTTTTCCACTGACCCCACGGAGGAGCTCTTGTTCTTACAAGAGCCAGTTTATTTGGATTAAAATTCCTCCGTCTCACCTTCATATCCTGTATATCATTGCATCATCTTTTGAATGAAGGTGAGTGAAAAGATAAGTTTGGGGGAAGTTCTTCACTTATATATTTTGCCCCCACTAATAATTCCTCCCAGATTTACAGATTTTTGTAGATATAACTATCGGCAAAAGTGAGGACACTGTTGAAAACAAGTTTGGGGGAGGTTTGTGCTTATTTTTGCATCATTTGCATATCATCTGCATAGGCACAAAACATTTCTTTTAAAAAAAATCTATAAAAATTTAAAATTTTTCAAAACCCATAAAAATTTAAAAAAATTTCAAATATAAAAATAATTTTAATATTTACACTTTTTTTGTATATAAATATGATAATAAAAGTTTAGATAATGAAAAGTTACATCCATGAGATTAGAAAAATTTAAGAAAACTAAGAAAATTAGAAGTTTTCTTATACGAACTAGTATTAAGTAGTTATGAGCCGTTGTCCCAAGGGTTAGTAAGATGAAAGACGCCACTAATCTGAGGATAAAAATAAGTCTGAAAAATAGTTTCTATTCTGGAAGCCAAACATTTTGAACGTTGATACCCTGCTATTCGCACTTACACACGTCTTGAAGCCTGGGATAGTAGAGGATACCTTGAAATGCTCTTGTCTTAAAGCCAAAAGTATGAAGGAAATAAAAAGAAAAAAATGAATAAAAATATAAAGTGGTGAGAAAAATGGACACTGGTTTTGTTATCACTGAGGGCAATAAAAATGTATAGCGAGGGTGCTTCTTCACCTAGTGCTCTAAGGCCAACTGGTCTGGGAGTCACTGCTATGCCTGAGGTGGTGCAAGACGAGGAAAATACACCAAATAAGCAAGTACATGAGTAATCGGTCGGTTAGTACCTCAAGAAGTATTAACGGTCATATGAAATTGTGTGAGCAATCTCATCTAAATATTCATTAATTAAAAAATACTGAGGCTGATGGGCAAGAGTATGATAGCTTGAATTGAATTCTCCGGGTGTAGGGATGTCCTTTACACACACGCAGGGTGATATGATCGATGTTTGGAAGAAAGATAGGAATGAAAAATAAGACGATGTTTTATTGAGGGAGGACGTGATTTCTAACATCTTTTCATGACCATTAAGATAGGGCTCATGACAACCGAAAAGCTAGCTTAGTTGGAAACCCTAATTTTCAAGGCTTTTCTTTTACAATTCTTTTCTTTAAATGTAATATTCATGATCTTGCTTTTATTATTGGATTTTGTGGGTGCAATCCGCTGAAAACCCTCAGGAGACAACACTCCTCCTACTAGGGACACCTAGAGGTTTAAAGGCTTGTTGCACGTGCTCAGTGCAATCGTGTTGCCTACGAAAGTGTGCTAGTTAGTTTTTCTCTTTATTTATTTTCTCCTTCTCTTTTTAATAAAACATTCGCTCGAGACGATCGAAATTAAGTTTGGGGGTATTTGATCAGTCGAAAATATTGCATATTTTAGCCGGCAATTTCCTCATCATTTGCATTCATATAGAAGTGTTCGGTATCCGTATTTCACATATTAGCAAATCTATCACAGATTATAAGATTACATGTATTAGACCTTAAAACCGGCATTTCTAGGGAAATTGACTGCATTTCATTACATGGCATATTTTCAATATATCGCAACCCGTATTTCGAAGTCTGTGCAGGAAAAGGAAAAGCTCGCTCGAACATTTCACCGCTCAAAAGATATGTCAACTCACTAATTTCAGATCTGGTATCAATCCAAAGGAGCAATCACAATTCAGCATATCAGACAAAGCCCTAAACAGCAGTCCAAGACCACACCAGAAGACCCAAAGTCCAAGCTCATTAAAGAGCCGCGGATCCGCGGCAATGGCTTGCTTGTGCCGTGGATCCGCGGTGGGTCCATGGAGTTAGCCTCCCAAATTTGCACCAAAACTCCTACATCAGTGGCTACAGTTCAGAAATGCACTCCAACTTCCAGAAGGCTCCAGGGACTTCTACCAGATCAGCAAACACTTTGATCTACACTAAACTAGCCTATCATTCTAGAACTTTCCCCCTAAACCCTAGCTTAAACCCTAAGCTAAGTCTAACAAACTCTCTCAACAAACTTTTGGAGGGAACTACCATTTCAAACCAAAACCTAGGGTTTGGGAAGTCTATAAATAAAAGCCTAGACCTAGGGTAAATAGGATCATATATCATAGTGTGGAGATAGATAGAATCAACCTTTTTGTAGTTCATTTTTAGCCATTCTCCTTCTTCATCTCCTTCTTCCACAAGTTTAGTGAGAGAGCTTGTGGGAAACCCTAACCCTAATTCCAATTTAAAATCAAGATCCCGAGTACCCATTAAGCAAGAAGCCTTACAACCTTTAGGAGCGGAGCCGATCTTCAACGGAGCAAGCGATCCGAGCTGATCCACGACTCACGAAGCCGAGCGACGCCCGATCAACGATTTAGATTCTTCCTCTTGTAGTTCTTGAAGCGAATGTAATCAAAATTGTTGAGATAAATAAAGGTGATATTCTTTTATCTTGTTTTCTTTAAATTCTGCATCATGATATCTTTACAATTCGTGAATCTTTTCTGTGTGGTGATGTGTGAATAAAACTCCGCTCGTCGAGGAGTCGAGACGGTCAATAGAATGATGATGTAATATAGCTTTAATCGATTCTTGAGTCCTACGAGTTTTGTAAACCCTAGCAAGTTCAAGAAACGACGACCCATTTCGTTTCGATGCTTTCTTGATTGATATCGTTCGAAATTGGGGAGTTACGATCGTTTCTTGAATTTGGTAGAGGCTAGAAAAGGAATGATATCGACGAAAGAACAAGGGTTAAAAGATAAACCCTAGTTTCATCAAGAAAGCCCTAACTCTCGTCGATGATCATCGATCTAGTATCAATCCTTCGAAGGACAAGAACACGATATCTTTAGATTACATCACATCTATTGATCCGATCGATTCCTACGAGCCTCTTTTAGATTCTTGATTGTTGATTGGAAATATCATCGATACACCGATTCTTGACTGTTTATCTTTTTCTTGATTCTTGAATAGAATAGTGACACTTGAAAATCAATACTCTTGAATCATGTTTTCGTTTATTTTAGCTTAACTTTTCAATTCAAGCATATCAATACAATGAATCGTGCAATCCCTGTGGACGATCCGCACTCATTCATGAACTACAATTGACACCGTAGTTTGATTGCGGTCAAAATATTTTTTGGTTGTGAAGTTCTTTATAAATTTTCTGAATACCGACACAAGAAACAGTTTCAATCAAATGGTGCCGTTTTAGGGGACCTTTTGAATTGATTCATACTACACAATGGGAAAATCTAACAATCAAGCGCCAGCGCTAAAAACTCTGTGGCAGCGCCTCACGTGCAAAGCACGGAGCGCTGGCGCCAAGAGTCAAAAACTCTGAGGCAGCGCCTCACGTGCAAAGCACGAGAGCGCCGGCGCCAAGAGTCAAAGACTCTGAGACAGCGCCTCACGCTAGAACTAAATGTTCTCCACTCTTAGATCAAAAATCCAACGAAGATGATAAATTATCAAATTACCAGATAAAATTCTGTTGAGGAAATACTCTTCAAAATCTTTCCAAACAGGAAAGATTGTGCTTTATAATTCAGAGCACCGTTGGATCAAAGATCCAATGGTGATTAAAAATCACCCAAATACAGCATAAATTTTGTATGGGAAAATATTTTCCCAATCTTGTTAATAACAAGAAAATCATCTTCTGTAAAACAGAAGCACCTGGATCAAAAGATCCAACGGTGGGAAATATTCCCCAAATCAACAAGAAATCTCTCAATGAGAGATTTCCTTAACTGATTCAACAAATCAGCCTCTCCTATATAAAGGACCCAAGACTTCAAGTCTTGTACAGAGCAACCCCATAAACTTCAAGTTCAAAAATACAAAAAAAGAAAGAAAGAGAGAAACCCCCTGGTAAGCTTAAAAGAAAAGAGAATTTAATTCTCCAGAGAAAAGAAGGCCTTCTGAAGGAGAAAAAGAAACTCTGGGTAAGAGAAGGAACAAAACACAGAGAATATCTCATTTCTTTTTCATTTCTATAAGAGTTTAACTCTTCTAAAAAGAACTTAGTTCTTCCTCTGGTTGAGATTTGCAGAAGCAGATCTTCCCACAAGTTGAGAATTTAATTCTCATCGGGAAAACTCTATTACGTAGATTCAAACTCAGGAGAAAGAACTAAGTTCAAAAAGTTTAATTCTTACCAAAAAGATATAGGAATTTAATTTCTCTGATAAAACTAGGGTTTAACCCTATAAAAGAATTTAATTCTTATAAAAATAAGGGACCTGAAATTCACAAAACTCAGATCCAGAGCACCATGCATATTAGTGTTCAATGCTACACAATAAAAGCTCATGTGTTCCCACGTGAGCACCTTTGTGAAACAAAAAAGGGTAGACTGAGATCTAGCCACGTGACCCCTGAGAAGTGCTTAGCACTTATAAAAGACAAAAAGGGAATAAACCCTATTTTGGGGCGCCTCACGTGATCCCACGCGACCCCTGAGAAGTGCTCAGTACTTATAAAAAGAGAAAAGGGGAATAAACCCAAGACAGTTCCCATTCTGGGGCGCCTCACGTGATCCCACGTGACCCAACAGTGCTTCGCACTAGAATAAGAGAATCAAAGAGGCAGCGCCCAACTTTAAGCGCCTCACGTGACCCCACGTGAATGCCTCAAATTCTTAGTGTTTAACACTACTTCAAGCGCCTCACGTGACCCTACGTGAGCGTCTCAAACTCTCAGCATTTAACGCTACTTCAAGCGCCTCACGTGATCCCATGTGAGCGCTTCAGATCTTCAGTATTTAAATATTACTTTAAGACCTCACGTGGGAGCACGTGAGCGCCGAACATATGCTAGTGTTTAACACTATAATAGGCCAACCTTAGCCCAAGTTAGCTAAGTCTCCCAAAGCCAAAACCTTGTTTTTAACCGAGCCCTAATTATGCTCAGGTCATCCAAAATTAAACATCTTAGATGGCATTTACAATATGTTTATCCCATTGCTTCTTAATCTGGCATTTAGTTCAAGGGTACATCTCTTCACACCTCTGATCCATGTCGTTGTAATTCTTCAACGTCTTCAGAAAGGTGGTGGGTCCCGACGACCAATAACTATCTGGTGCATTTTCAAACCCATGATTACATCCAAACAATAGACCGTAATGTCCTTAAACTAACTCTGGACCGTAACGTTCTTAAACTAACAACGGACCGGGACGTCCTTAAACTAAACTTCATGGACTATGATGTTCTTAAACTGAAAAAAACCTTACAGACTTTGATGTCTTTAAACTCATGGACTATGATGTCCTTAAACTTACGGACCGCAACGTCCCTAAACTAAGTCTTACGGACTATGACGCCCTTAAACTCACGGACTATGACGTCCTTAAACTTATGGACCGCAATGTCCCTAAACTAAACCGATAGAGTCCAAATACTCTTTCGTTGGATCTAAATGATCCGAAAGTCTTGTTAAGTAGATCTTAGTCTAAAATTAGACTAACGTATCCTTAACAAGTATTTAAGTTGATCTTAATCTAATACAAGATTAACGATTCTTAAACCAACCCAAACCCAAATCTAAGAAAATACGGATTTGGACTAATCCACGCCCTACGGGCGACAACATAAATTAGTCTCCGTATACAATCCATGGGCAACCAAAAATAAAACAAACACATACGACACGAAGTGACCATCTGGAGAAGGAGAATGCGGTTACCACTATGTGGTTGCGTAATTAACTGCAGGGGCTTGCGCCTGCAGGGAAGAGCGTCCCCACAATCAAAAACCCCTCGTACACGAGGGGGAATCTGACGAAATCTGCTACAACGGCCGCATATGTCTAAACATCCGATATACGGTGCCATAAATCAACTTGGCATCTTCGGAGAGGTGGACAGATAAAACCAAATAGCATATGCCCCCAAATTCAGGCAAGACGTTTTTCTTCCCGGTTTTCGGCGGAGAACAGATTCTGGCATGCCCGATGGAACCTTTTCCTCTTTCCACTCCACATTTCGTGTGTCGTGTTCACGAACGAATCGCAGTTTAATGTGGTTGCCTCTGGATTCGAGGTACTAAGATTTGGTGTCTTACTCCTATGCAGAGAAAATGGCTTCCAACTGCACCAGCTGCAACAACAACTCCCACTCCGTTCTCGCCGGAGGAGTGACCTATAGGCCTCAAGCGGCCTCCATCTTCGCCATGCCGGTAGAACAGATGACTCGGGCTACCACTGGACTGTTCTTTGGGACCATGATCCCACCAGCAAGCTTCAACGTTCCAATGCCGTCACAGGAAGCTCCGAAGAAGTCGGTCTTCGATTGGCTTACAACTACCATGGCCCCTCTCAACGGGCCGTCCAATTCCAAGTCTATTGCTTCGGTCTTTAACAGACTAGGCCAAAGCTCAAGTGGGTCCATGAAGAAGCCGGCAATACCTGAACGAGTCATTCCGAAGCGAATAGCCATTCCAACTCCGACGGACGAAGTCGTCAAAAGGGCTTCTCCTGCTAAGGGATCGGTCTTTGCGAGACTGATCATCCAAATTCCTGCTTCGGGTGATGTCGTCCAAACTACTTCACTTTCCTAAAGGTCAGTCTTCGACAGGTTGGACGTTTCTTCTCAGCGGACGTCGGTCTTTGATAGGCTGGCACCAACAGCAACCCTTCACCAGAACAAGGGGCATGATGAAGCCACTCCCGTAACTGAGCCAGTACCGTCTGCAAGACATGCTCGACGTCTCCACTAGCGCCGAGTGAGGAAAGCTGGGGGAAGTTCCCCTTCTGGATTGACCCCACCAGCTCCGATGGTGGAAGTCGATGTTGTTGTTCCAACTGGGAACAACTTTAAGCCGCTCAGGAGGGTGCGCAAGAACTCTCCAACTGCCGTATTGAAAAGGTCTCCTCCACCCGCTGAAAATATCACAAAGGCGAAGCCGGAGCAGCCCCCTCAGCGGCTGTCCTCTAAAATCCACAGGGTCTGGCGAAGAGTCCAAGACTCTGTAATCAACGAAGACTACTCCCGCCAACCAAAGAAGATGAGGGTTCGGCAAGAGGTCTCCGCCACGCCACGAAAGGTGTCATCTGCATGGGTGCCTACATCAACATCCCCTTTAACTTCAACCGTCCATAAAAAGAGGAGGGCGGAGAAGATCCCTATGCCTGCGATGAATCTCAAGAGAACTAAACCCAGATGCTCCAAGTCTAGGGGCATGATGGTGCATACTGTTTATATGGCTTCCGGGAAAGAGGAGAGCCGCGCTTCCGTGGGTCACCGACCACTCACCCGATCCGTAACAAAGGCCAAGGAGCAACAACAGAAGCATCATGAAATGTTAACAAAGATGGACACACTCACTGGGCCAAAAGAAAGCCTGGAGACATCGTCGGAGCAACGCCAGGAGCAAGAAACCGATGCCGAGTTCCTCCGCAGAATGCTCAAGAAGAAAGATAAAGAAGCCGTGGAATAAGCGACCAACATAAAATAAATGGAGCTATTGTTCCAGGACATGGTGGGCATGATGGTCCAGCCGGACCCTCCAGCGGCGGAGCCTCCGGTGATCATTGAAGACAACAGAGGGGAGACATCAAACCCACTTCCGGCCTTTTCAGCAGCAAAGGAGGAAACAATCTCGAAAGCTGTGCTCGATGATTATATAGCTCAACAGATTCAAGCCCATCAAGCGAACGAAGATGCTGGCCAAGTCATCAGAACTGGACGACCCTATCCCAGCTGGTACGATCAGATTAAGTACCCACTAGGATACACAATTCCTAAGTTCCACGTGTACAACGGGACAGGCAATCCGTATCAACATGTCGCTCAATTCAGGGCTCTGTACGGCAATACTGGAGGGGACGATAAGCTACTGCTTCGCCAATTCGTCGGTAGCCTAGCGGAGACGGTTTTTGAATGGTATTCGGAGATTCTGAATGACTCCATCAAAACGTTTACAGAGATGGAATTGCTATTCACTTATCGTTTCGCAAGCGCTAGCGAACGCACCCCAATCACGACGTTGATCAATGCCCGAGTGAAACCAGAGGAGACATGGGTTCAGTATGAAATTCGGTGGCGCAACCTATGGTCGAAGTGCGAACAGCGCATAGAAGAGGCTCCTGCAGTAGGCATGTTTGTGGGAACCCTCGATCTGCAGGTGACCATATCTCAATTCATGATGTTTTTCAAGCCAACCACCTTCCAGGCCTTGATTGACAAGCTAGCCCAAATGGACCAAATGGGCCATAGGCCTGTGTTCCCCGCCGAAACACGGGGGCGCGACCGCGCAGGTCCGTCTTGCCTGAATTTCGAGGCAGATGCTAATTAGTGTTATCCGTCCACCTCTCCGAAGATGCCAAGTTGATTTATGACACCATGTATCGAAGGTTTAAACGGACGCGGCCGATGTAGCAGACTTCGTCAGATTCCCCCTCATTTGAGGGGTTTTTTATTGTGGGGATGCTCTTCCCTGTAGGCGCAAGCCCCTGCAGTTAATTACGCTACTGCATTGCGGTAACCACTTTCTCCTTCTCCAGATGGTCACTTCGTGTCGTGGGTGTTTGTTTTATTTTTGGTTGCCCGTGGATTGTATACGGAGACTGTTGTCACCAGTAGGGCGTGGATTAGTCCAAATCCGTATTCTCTTAGATTTGGGTTTGGGGGTTGGGTTTAAGGATACGTTAGTCTCATTTAAGACTAATATCAACTTAAACGTTTGTTAAGGATACGTTAGTCTAATTTTTAGACTAAGATCAACTTAACGGGATCGTTTAGATCCAACAAAGGAGCATTTGGGCTCTAATGTTTAGTTTATGGACATTGCGGTCCATAATTAGTTTAAGAGCATTGCGATCCATTATTAATTTAAGGACATCTCGGTCCAAAGTTAAGGACATCATAGTCCATGGGTTTTAAAGGATCCCACAGTCCGAGATTAAGGACATCATAGTCCATGGGCTTAAGGACACCACAGTCCAGTTTAAAGACGTCATAGTCTATAAAATGTATGGTTGTCGGGACCCGTCACCTCTCTGAAGACGTTGAAGGATTACAACGACAAATATCAGAGGACTAAAGAGATGTACCCTCGAACCAATTAAAGTTGGTTAAAAGATCTGTAATTCGATTTGGGGCTAAGATCTGTTAAAATGTTTATAAGCAGATAGACTCAATTAATATGAGTTGAGAACTTATGGCCAATCTTGGGCTAAGTCCAATTGAGTTAAAATGTTTATCATTTATTTTAGGCTACTGAGCATTTGCTTTGGCTTGGCCCTGTTAACAATGCTGAGCATTGACTTGAATTCTGACAATATTTTGTCTTTTATTGAATGCTGGGCATTCATCATAGCTCTGGGCTTATTAAAGAACAATTTATGTTCTATCAGCGCGATACGTGGCGCGCTTGGCGCTTTGCACCAGTCAAAGAGCGCAGTACGCTTCTGCTGAGTAGCGCACACGTGAGGGACACATGTCGCGCTTGGCGCTGAGCGCCAGATGATGGGCGCATTGCGTCAGTTTATGAGCGCAGAGCGCTATTAGTTCAGAGGCTCACACGTGATTGACACGTGGTGCGCCTGGCGCTGAGCGCCAGCCCATGAGCGCAGTGCACTATTTTAAGAGCGTAAAGCGACACGTGTCGCGCTCGACGCTGAGCGCCAGTCTAAGAGCGCAGAAGCACAGTTCAAGAGCGCAAAGCGCAATTCCAGAGTGCAAAGGCGCATATGATCAATTTTGTCATCTAAAAAGAGACTTTATCTCATGATTCTAAGAACAAAAGTTCTTCAATCTCTTATGTTGTTGAAAGGCTTTGCCTTTATGGATCTGTGATCTGTGAGAAAAAAGTAAATTCTTCTTTTATTTTATGATGAGATCTTTTGATCTCTCTGTGAAAGACTTTTTGTCTTTGTAGATCCATGATCTTTTAAAGAAGTGAATCATTCCTTTTAAATTATGAGATGATTTCATCTCTATGTTCATCATTATCATTTCTTTACCTTGAAAAAAGTTTTCTTCTTCTGAGAGCTTGCTTTTCTTCCTTTGAATTTCTCAAAGTTTTTGAGGAGGTTTCTCTTTATGCTTCTCTGTATATGAGACTTGAAGTCTAGGGACCTTTATATAGGGCAAGCTGATCAGTTCAATCAGTTAAGTAGATCTTTCCTCCAATTGATTTGGGGAATTTCCCATCGTTGGATCTTTGATCCAAGGGCTTCTGATTTACAGAAGGCAATCCTCTTATTTTTAACAAGAATGGGAAATCTTTCCATTCAGAATTTATTCTGTACTTTTGGTAATTTTTAATCACCATTGGATTATTGATCCAACGGTGCTCTGATTTACAGAGCACAATTTTGTTGTTTGGAAAGATTTTAAGAAGTCTTTCCTTAACAGAATTTAATTCTGGTCAATTAATGGTTTATCATTATTATTAGATCTTTGATCTGACGGTGGGGAGGTTTTAGTTCCAGCGCTAGCGCATCCGTGCTTTGCACGTGGCGCGCTGCTTAGAGCACTTTGCACGTGGCGCGCTGCTTAGAGCGCAGCGCACCTAGCGCTAGCACACCCGTGCTTTGCACGTGGCGCGCTTCTTAGAGCGCAGCGCACCTAACGCTAGCACACACGTGCTTTGCATGTGTTGCGCTAGCGCACACGTGCTTTGCACGTGTTCTGCTTAGGGCGCAGCGCATTTGGCGCTGCATCTGAAGCGTTGCTTCATTTCAAATTTTAAATTTCAAACAGAGCTTTGCTCTGATTGGGGGAAACAAATGCCCCCCCACCGTTGTGCTCACGTGGCCCACATGTGAGTGTGGCAGTGGCAGCATCTGCGCCCTTGGATCAACTCAGAAGTTGAAAAGGTATCTCAGTGCCTATAAATAGTACCCTTGGCCCTCTGAGATGACCATTGTTCATTTTGTTCCTTCTGAGAATTATTATTCTCTTGCAGAGCATAGCTCTTTGGCTTAAGAACTTTCTTAAGGACAGAATTCTGTCAAAATTTAGGTAAAGATTAAAACTTTTAATAATTTAGGGTTTCACCCATTAACAGAGCTTTGCTCTTCATAGATCTTAGATCTAACAAATGTTATTAGGGTTTTACCCATAACAGAGCTTTGCTCTTCATATATCTTAGATCTAAAGAAAACCTTTTGAGGGTTTCTTGACCCATTAACGGAGATTTGTTAATCTCTTATGAAGAACTCACAGAGTTTGTTCATAGATCTTGAAGATCTCAAAATTTTAATTCATACAAAAAATTGATTTCAATTTTTTTTCTGATAGGTTTTTTTCCCATCATTTTTACAGAGCCAGGCTCTTGAGGAGTTTTTATTCCTTCATCATTAGAGGGAACGATTGAATCGGGGCATGATTTCAGTAAAGTTTTTGCCTCAGGACAGTTTGAGTTCTATCGCTTCGCTTGACGAAAAATGGGAGTCGGATGACTCACAGTCGGCAGGAATAGATGGTTATGAATAAACCAGTGCGCCGGGTCAACTTCACTCTGTCTTTCTTACGGAGCCTTACAACACTGAGAACAATGAACAGACCTGGCTGATTTATGATGAACTGTCATCTAGATTTTGTGGGTCCCTCTTTGGTCCCCTTTTTACTGCATTGCAGTGCGGTACAAATTTTAAAGTACCAAATGTCAGAGTTTAAATTATAGCATCGAGGGTTGACTTTTGTTCTTTTTCGCGCAGGTAACATGTCTTTCGACACTTCTTTTCCGTTCATCCACTCAGAAGGCGGATTTCCTGAGGCGCCCGTAGACCGAGAGGTTCTTGCGTTGATCAAAGACCATGACCCGGAATACAAAAATCTTCACCTATGGGGTAGATGGTATGATCAAATTATCAGAGGGCACCGGAGCTCTTCTTGTGCGACACCCTCGGAGCCTATCTCTGCGATCCCTTATGCAGATGCACCCCCGATCAATTATACTGTAGAGGAGGTAAATTGGACTTCAGAAGGTCTCCTTCGGATTTCTATTGACGCAGAACCCGTGCAGCCGCCGGTGGTTTTGGACACCCTAGGGCGGCGCATATGTCAGGGCGAGTCGCGCCCTTGGGGACATCTTTACAACATCGGACTAACTCCCCGTCATCCGGCCGGATACTTGCAGTGAGCCCGATATATCTTATCGGCAAAGAAATTGCAGCTGCTAAAGCTTGGCTTATACCCTGCGATCTACGCTTCCTTGTTCCAGTATTCTGCACCTTCCACATGGTTGATCAGGGCATTTTTAGAGCAGTGGAACATTCCGACCCACACCTTCCTCCTATTGGATAGAGAGGTCTCCATTTCCTTGGAGGAATTTGCCGAGGTTTCTGGTTTACTAGTTAGGGGGAGCACTACGAGGAGCTGCTTCCTCCGGATGAGTATGTTTTTGCCACCAAATCAGTGGTAATGGGTCTTACCCCAGAGAACGCCATTCAGCACCAGTTCCCAAGTCTGATAAAGGTGTTGAACATGTATGAGAGCCTCTTTCTTGAATCCGGAGGCCGGGGGTTAGCTTTACGGACTTCATTGCCTGTTTTCTTCGCCCAGAAATTTTGTCACGACAAGGTGAAAAGTTTGCTAAACTTGATGATCCTGCTTGGATCGTCGGCCAATATTGGAAGCCGATCAAAAGGATTTCTTTCTTCCCGACGTCGCGATCGTCCCCCTGTCAGAAATTGCCGCTCCGGGCATTGATGAGGAAGCGTTCTTTCTCGGGTTCCTCGGTTTATGGTTAAGCTGGTTCGCGCTTCCTATGCACCCTCGTTACATGAGGCCTTCTGTCTTCTACCCTGCGTGTCGAATGGTTGCCGGAATACAAGTGGCCATCGGGATTGCCGGGTTAGCCCACCTATATCATGGCCTCAGCTTGGCAGCGGATACTAATGAACCAGGGGTGCATCCCACCAACTTCTCAATGCATTACTTCACCTTATGGCTAGAGTTGCACGTACTTGGGGTCTTCGGTATCCACAAAAGACCTTCTTTTTACGACAGATGCAAGTTCCCTCGGATAATGCGGCTGGTTGACGCCTCCATCGTAAGTCCGTCACCGCGGGAAGCTAGGGGTTTGCTCCTTTGTCCGCGCATGGTTGGAGATGGTATGTCTTTCACCGACAAAATCTTGACCGTCGGCTAGGAAACTTCAAAAGCGGTGCTGCTATTGCAAGACATTTTTAAAGACGGGGCCTCTGTGTTGAAAGCCCGGGAGATTCTTCATCTGTACTCCATCAGGCTGGGCTTTCTCGTATTCAGGAAAAATGATGCGGCATTATTCATGAGATACAATCCGCATCGTTTCGCCCAGCAGCTGAGTTACAATCAGGGCGTCCCACTTGAGGCTTTCTTGGCAGAACCTGCTGCTACGGAAGAGGGAATGCGGAGCGCGCTGCATCATTTTATGCGCCTGAACACAGGGTCCCACTTCTTTATCAGCGAACCGAGCTGTATTCCGAAGGCCCTGAATGTGCATGTGGCCTGGTATCAGCATTCAATGGGTGCCGTCATCAGGGAGGAGAAGCGATTGCTTCTTGATCGCAAGGGTACCGCTTCGGCCGGTAATCCAAGTGTTTCTCTGAAGCGACGGACCATTGTCCGTCCTCCCTTAAGACAAGTTGCTGCGGTCGAGGTCCCGCATGATAGGCCCGAGCTACCGATGCCCCGTGCTCCCGTGGAAACGGTGACTGTAGCTTCCCCCGAGTATGGCATGGGTTCAGATATTAGGACTCGTCATCCCAAAGTGCCCCCAAGTGTAAGCTTGTGCTAGCCGCGACCGGAGCTCGCTCACAGAAGTGGAAGAAGAAGTCGATCCTCTCTGCCGACATTGTATTTGGTCAGGAGCCTCATGCTCCTTATAGTGGGTACTTGGGCAAATATGGGACCAACGAGGGTCTATTCATAGCGCCGGACGATACCGACCTCGAGGCTGCTATTGCAGCTTCCGAGCGACTAGCAAGCTACAAAGCGGGACTGGCCATCCTCGCGCAATCAAGTAAACATCAGCCGTACCTTTTATCATTGCATCATATTTTTATCATCATGCTTTGACTGACACTTTTCCTTCTTTAACAGGCATTTCCACCGAAGAAGCTCTCGCCGCTTCTCTCAAGACTTTTGAAGAAGAGGAAAGACTTCGAGCATCCTTAGGCATCGGTACATTTCGGTTCACCGCGTCTCCACTCCCGTTTCTTATAGGTAATCTGACCCCTCCTTTTCATCTTATTACAGGAACTACCTCTACTCAGGTTATTCCAGGTGTGGTACCGACTTCGCAGGGCGGTGCGGAGACGCTTCTAGGGTCGGCTATCGAAGTCTCAGTTCCGCCGGTATTGCCGAAAGAAGCTTCACTTAAGCAACTGATGACGGATGCCATAACGGCTCCAGAGGTAATCCTTAGCGCGGACGATGACGTCCCATTGACGGAGGTCTTGAGAGGATCCACTCTCACGGCCCGAGCGGAAAAGAAGCGTAGAATGCGCGCAGCAAGGGAGCGTAACGCTGCCTTGGCCGCGGGTGCAGGTTCGAGCGCTGCTACCCCTGCCCCTACTCCTTCAGAGGATGCTTCGGCTGCCTTGTCTACCGCCTACAGACAGGCTGCACGTGCGGCTCGGGAAGCAGTCGAAAGACCGACCCAAGGTAACGTGATACTGATTTCTTTTTGTCAAAGTTTTAATTTTCAGATTCTCATATATCCTATCCTGCAGGGCCGAGTCTTGACGAGGTAGCGGTAAGTGAGATGGCTGCAATCGCCGAGCCTGGGGTAGTGGTAGGTGAGATGGCTGCAATCACCGAGCCTGAAGTAGCGGTAGGTGAGATGGCTACAATCGCCGAGCCTGAGGTAGCTACCTTTCTCAAGAGTCTGGCACTGCTCCAATCGCCACTCTTTCCCCTTGCGGCTCCTTGCCGTTGCCGGGCACTGCGAGTGTCACGATGATTCTCGTAGAGTCGGGGGATGAGGCTACGGGTGGCGAGACCGTTCCGGTGGAGGAGGGTGAAGCATTCGCCGCATCCAATGACGCCCTTGTCGCGGTCTCGACCGGCGACTCACCAGGTAGATTTTGGGTCATTGCTCTCTCCTTTATTCTGCAATCCCTTTCAATCTCTTTTGACAACGTTTCTCTTATTTCTAATGCAGGTGTGGTGAGCGTTGAGGTTGTGCCACCCGAGGAAGCATCTCCAGTTGTCGCTTTAACGGTGACCGCCCCTTTGCCTTCTCTCGTACCCTCTCAAATGCTGGAAGGTGCGGATTTGTGACCCATCAGTTTCATTGCAGGCAGTATACTTTATGTACTGACATTGCATTATTACATCCTTGCAGGAGTCCTTTTTGATCACCTGTATCAGGTGCTGCACCCACGTTTCTCCTTCCAGTCAGAGATTGCCTCTTCTAGCGGAGCTGGTGAGTACAGCCTTTAGCTAACGTCTTTTCTTTTCTTTTACGGGCAGTCAAATCGTTTCTAATTCTTCTTTGTTTTGATTGCATCCCTACATATTGAAAGAGAAGACGAAAGAACAGTTGCACCACCGGTACTCCCGGTCTTGCCACCTGCTGCAGTCGGTTTAGTAAACTCCGTTGTTCATGAACCTCCTTTATTTCCTGAACCGTTATTTGACTATGATTTGCTTTGTAACTGTGATACCGACTTCAGCTCTATTCGAATCTCGAGTCATAATGCCAGCAGGCTCCTTTTCTCGATGTCCCTCTTCAAAAGGCGTTGTGAATAGTCTGCGCATGTTGATCGATCACCTCGAGGAGCTTGACGCGGAGACTCCTGCCCTTGCTGCAAATTTTGCTGGTGAGGTTAATCCCATGCTGGCGACACTCGTGCACTTTCACAGTGAAGCCGTCGTGGAGTCCTGGGTTAATCACTGCAGAAAAATTGAGGCTTGTCTGCATGAGCTCGAGGTCGAACGTCCTACTCCCAAGGTCCGGCTGTGAACTCTCAACGGGATGCATGGGTCGAGGAGAGCACTTCCTACTTCCGCCATCTTGAATAGGAAACGGCCTTAAAGCGTAAGGAGTGCGAAGAGACTTCAAGCGAATCTTCTCGATTGCATGCTCAAGTTGATGCAAACGCTGCACAGCTGAAAGCTATCTTCGAAAGCCTTCTACGATGTATTTCTGACGGGTTAACGCTGAGGCAGAAGCTCGACCTCATTGAACGGGATGCACAGAGTCGTGGGGCGGCTCAGCAGGTCATTGATGAGCAACTTTCATCCTACTTGCAGCAACGGGCTCAAGTTAAAGCGGAGTTGGCCGCGGCAGCTGACCGTGAGAAGAGGCCGAGGGGAGTGCGCGAGCGGCTGATTGGTCTATTGAAAATGCTTCCCTCCCAATAGTTGTTCTTGCACCAATTTGTAAATTTTGAATAATATGTATCCATTTTTTATTCTTTCATATGATGTATTTTGTACCCAATTGAATTTATGAATAAAATGTACATTTCTTTCGTAATATCTCGTGTCATCTCTCGCTTTCTTCTCTTTTCTTTGTTACCGGCATGTCACTTTAGTAATCGTAGCCTGCAGATGATAGAGAGAGCATTCCGTTTTGAATTCTTCGGGAAGTAGCGATGGCTTAGGAAGCAGGTTCAAATCTACTGCCTAAGGCTTTTCAACTTCATGAGCCGTGAGGGTCTCATAAAGACTTTTCTCCCTACGAGTCGAGAAGATCTCGTAGGTGTATTTTCTCCTTAGGAATCGTGAGGATTCCTAAGTGGGTTTTCTCTTAAGAGTCGTAAGGATCTCACAAGAGAGTTTTCTTCCATACGGGTCAAGAGAAACCGTAAGTGATTGATGGGGTTGACATTATCCACATTTCACGGAGTCAGGGGTTGCTTTGGTCATTTCCCACGGGGTCGAGATTAACTCTAGCCGTGTTCCATGGGACCAGGATTTGCTCTGGATGCTTACCACGGGGTCAGGATTGACATAGCCGTGTTCTGCAAGGACCAGAATCCGCTCTGGACGTTTCCTACGGGGTCAGGATTGACATAGGTCGTGTTCCAAGAACCAAGAATTTGCTCTGGATGCTTTCCACGGGGTCAGGATTGACATAGCCGTGTTCTGCGAGGACCAGGCTCCGCTCTGGACGTTTCCCACAGGGTTAGGATTGACATAGGCCGTGTTCCACGTGACCAGGAATTTGTTCTGGATGCTTCCCACGGGGTCAGGATTGACATAGCCGTGTTCTGCGAGGACCAGGCTCTGCTCTGGACGTTTCCCACGGGGTCAGGATTGACATAGGCCGTGTTCCACTTGACCAGGAATTTGCTCTGGATGCTTCCCACGGGTGAGGATTGACATAGCAGTGTTCTGGGAGGACCAGGCTCCGCTATGGACGTTTCCTACGGGGTCAGGATTGACAAAGGTCGTGTTCCACGTGACCAGGAATTTGCTCTGGATGCTTCCCACGGGGACAGGATTGACATAGCCATGTTCTGTGAGGACCACGCTCCACTCTGAACGTTTCCCACTGGTCAGGATTGACATAGGCCGTGTTCCACGTGACCAGGAATTTGCTCTGGATACTTCCCACGGGGTCAAGATTGACATAGCCGTGTTCTGCGAGGACGAGGCTCTGCTCTGGACATTTCCCACAGGGTCAAGATTGATATAGGCCGTGTTCCACGTGACCTGGAATTTGCTCTGGATGCTTCCCACGGGGTCAGGATTGACATAGCCGTGTTCTGAGAGGACCAGGCTCCGCTCTGGACGTTTCCCACGGGGTCAGGATTAACATAGGTCGTGTTCCACGTGACCAAGAATTTGCTATGGATGCTTCCCACGGGGTCAGGATTGACATAGCCGTGTTCTGGGAGGACCAGGATCCACTCTGGGCATTTCCTATGGGGTCAGGATTGACATAGGCCGTGTTCCACGTGACCAGGAATTTGCTCTGGATGCTTCGCACGGGGTTAGGATTGATATAGCCGAATTCTGCGAGGACCAGGCTCCGCTCTGGACGTTTCCCACGGGGTCAGGATTGATGATTGATTCGTTTTCCAGTGTGTTTGTTAGAAAATGTGTAGAAATCACTACCAAAAATATTTTGACCGCAATCAATAACGGTGTCGGATGTAGCGCGTTAGCGAGTGCGGATCGTCCACAGGGAAAGTGTAATCCGTTCATATTTCAAATTAGATGAATCGAAAACTTAAAGAAAAAAAAAGAAAGAACAATTCAATTCAAGATTTGTAAAATGAATTCAAGAATCATCTAGATCTAATCTAATTAACAAGAAAACATTAAAATCAAGAATCAAGAATTGAGAGAATTCCAATCGATTTAAGTTTCAAGAATTGAAGTGAAGCTAGTAGGAGTCGATTAAATCTATACACGTGACGAAGACTAGCGATTACGTTTTCTTATCCATTAATGAATTCATGCTAGATCAATGACGATTTATCGAGGTTTAAGGATCTTGCGAAGAAACTAGGGTTTCCTCATCTCATCCTTTGTCCTTTCGATGAATCTCATTCACAAGCTTGCTTCTAGTAAATCAAATAATCGATCGTTGATCTCTAGTTCCGAGCGAAAATAATCAAGAAAGCATTTCGCATCGAAACTAGATCGTCGATCATTAGATTTTCAAGAATTTACAAATATTGTAGGACTTAAGAATCGTTTCAAGATTTGTCAACATCATCTATTGATTCTCTCGACTCCTCCACGAGCGAAGTTTTACTCAAGCATTATCACAAAGAACACATTCAAGAATCTAGATTGAATCATAATGCTTGAATTAAAAAGATAAGCAAGATATAGAATTATCACCTTTATTTATCAACAATTTCGTTTCAAATCTCTCGAAATCTACAAGAGTAAGGAACTTGATCGTCGATTTTGGTTTCGCTCGGCTCCTTGAGTCGCGGATCTCCTTGGATCACTTGCTCCGATGAAATCCGGCATTGCTTTCTAAAGGATCGAAGGCTTCTTGCTTTGATTGAACTCGAAGATCTTGAACTTTGGCTTTTTGATTGGATTAGGGTTAGGGTTTTGAGGCACAAGTTGTGTCACTCAACTTGTGGGTGGAAGAGGTGATAGAATGAACAACTCTCAGCAACCTTTAGAAGTGAAGCCTAGGGTCCCTTTTATAGCTTTAAGAATGATTAGCTTCCTTTGTAAGCTTGGTTTAGGTTAGCTTCCCTTGTAAGCTAGGTAGTTAGGTAGAAGCCTCTAGAAGTAGTTAGTTAGGCTTAACTTCCTTCATAAGCTTGGAGGTTAGGGAGAAGCTTCTAGGCTTAGTTTGTTAAGTAGCTTGCTTTGGAAGCTTGAACATGATTAGCTTGATCAAGGAGCCTTGCTGATCTGGCAGAAGATTCTGGAGAATTCTGGAGTTTTCACTGGCTTGATGAGGTGTGGGACTTGAGAAGAGAATTTTGCAGATGAGCTTTGATGATGTCACCCTCACGTGGCCGCGGATCCGCGGCGCATGCCTGCTCCGGCCGCGGATCCGCGGTCCAATAGGAGCTTTGGTGTATAATGTTTACAGTGATGCTTCCTTATGACTTCATGGTATTTTTTTGATATGTTGAATCTTATAATTAGTCCTTGATCACTGTCAGATCTCAAGTCTTTGAGTTAGCGTATTTTTATCAGCACTGTTTCACAGATTTGGCTTTTCTCCTGGAATTTCCTGCACAGATTCTCGAAACAAGTGTTGCGCTATACAAAGATGATGCGATGCCATGATAAACAATCAATTTCCCTCAAAATGTCGGTTTTAAAGTATAACACATGTAATTTGGAATTTTACGGCTGTTTTGCTAATATGTGTTATATTAATACCGAACACCTCTAGATGAGTGCAAATGGTAGGGAAATTGACGTGTTAAAAATGCAATATTTTCGACTGATCAAATTCCCCCAAACTTATTTTCGGTCGTCTCGAGTGAATTGTTTTATTAAAAAGAGATGGAGAAAATAAAGAAAGAGAAAAATAACTAGCACACTTTCGTAGGCAACACGATTGCACTGAGCACGTGCAACAAGCCTTTAAACCTCTAGGTGTCCCTAGTAGGAGGAGTGTTGTCTCCTGAGGGTTTTCAGTGGATTGCACCCACAAAATCCAATAATAAAAGGAAGACCGTGAATATTACATATAAAGACAAGAATTATAAAAGAAAGACTTTGAAAATTAGAGTTTCCAACTATACTAACTTTTCGGTTGTCATGAGCCCTATCTTAATAGTCATGAAAAGATGTCAGAAATCACATCATCCCTCAATAAAACATCATCTTTATTCTTCATTCCTATCTTTCTTCCAAACATCGATCATATAACCCTACGTGTGTGTAAAAGACATCCCTACACCCAGAGAATTCAATTCAAGCTATCATACTCTTGTCCATCTACCTCAGTACTTTTTAATTAATGAATATTTAGATGACATTGCTCACACACTTTCATATGACCGTTAATACTTCTTGAGGTACTAACCGACCGATTACTCCCGTGCTTTCTTATTTGGTGTTTTTCCTCGTCTTGCACCACCTAAGGCTTAGCAGTGACTCCCAGACCAGTTGGTCTAAGGCACTAGGTGAAGAAGCACCCTCGCTATATTTTTTTATTGCTGCCTTGGCGATAACAAAACCAGTGTTCGTTTTTCTCACCATTTTATATTTATTCATATTTTTTTTTATTTCCTTCATACTTTGGCTTTTAGACAAGAGTATTTCAAGGTATCCTCTACTATCCCGAGTTTCAAGACGTGTGTAAGTGCGAATAGCAGGGTATCAACGTTCAAAATGTTTGGCTTCCAGAATAGGAACTATTTTTCAGACTTATTTTTATCCTCAGATTAGTGACTTCTTTCATCTTACTAACCCTTGGTACAACGGCTCATAACTACTTATTACTAGTTCGTTTAACAAACTTCTAATTTTCTTGGTTTTCTTAAATTTTTCTAATCTTTTGGATGTAATTTTTCACTATCTAATCTTTTATTATCTTATTTTTGTACACAAAATTTTTTATTATTTTTTTGAAAATTTTTAAATTTTTATAGGTTTTGAAAATGTTTTGTGCTTATGCAAAGTATGATGCAAATGATGCGAAAATAAGTACAAACCTCCCCCAAACTTGTTTTCAACAGTGTCCTCACTGTTGCCATTCGCTATATCTTAAAAAACCTGTAAGCTTGGGAGGAAATTTATTAATGGGGGCAAAATATTTAAGTGAAGATCCTCCCCCAAACTTATTTTTTGCTCACAATTTTTGTATAAAAAAATTTCTTTTCAAGAGCCAGATTATACACCATCCCAAACTTGAGTTAAGCAATGTTAATCTATGAAAATCACAAGAGGGGGTCAAAATTATTGGTCGATGCCAAGCTTTGCAAAGACCGAAGGTCAACACCAACCATTCGAAGATTTTATCAATGTAGTGCTCAGGTTGGTGGAAGAAGAAGTGGGGACAAGGTAAGTGGTGGAATAGAATGCGTTCGCGTCTCGTTTTGGAGAGACGATGCAGTGAATGTGATGGATTACTCGCATTCTTTTTACAGTTCAGAAGAAGGGGTGGAGGTTCAATTTCATTGATTGGAAGATGATTCATCTCAACACCCATGTCATTCAAAAATGCAAGTTCATCAGCGAAGATTTCCTCAAAAGTTCCATCAATACCCCGGAGAATAATGTCATCACAAAGCGCGGGGTGATCTTCAGACTCTAAAAGCATTTCATAATCAGTGTTAGTTGTTGACCCGGACAACTCAGTGAAAGAGTCCGTATGTGTATCATACATAGTTGGGTCAAACAATAACATATGAAAATAGTCAAGATCGGTATAATGAGGATCATCAAATTCGCTGCTGTCGACATCCATTAAGTCGACAGAACAGACTTGAGCAGTAGGTTCGGAGGGTACACTTCCCAACGTGTAAATGTTCAGCTCAATTGACCTATTCCCGAAGGATAGGGTCATAGAGCCATTACGACAGTTGATAATAGTGTTGAAAGTGGCCAAAAAGGGGCGACCTAAAATTACTGGAATTTGATTCCGTGGGTTCGCTACAGGCTATGTATCAATTACAATAAAGTCCACAGGGAATACTGTTCCCCTCCGAACGGCGGCCGGGATGTGAGGACGTCTAGCCTGAGATTCGGGGCAGATGCTATATGGTTTGATCCGTCCACCTCTCCGAAGATGCCAAGTTGATTTATGGTGCCGTGTATCGGAGGTTTAGACGGATGCGGCCGATGTAGCAGACTTTGTCAGATTCCCCCTCGCTTGAGGGGTTTTTGATTGTGGGGACGCTCTTCCCTGCAGGCGCAAGCCCCTGCAGTTAATTACGCTACCGCATCGCGGTAACAACTTTCTCCTTCTCCAGAATTTCACTTCGTGTCATGGGTATTTGTTTTGTTTGTGGTTGCCCGTGGATTGTATACGGAGACTGAGTAATGCCATCGCCCGTAGGACGTGGATTAGTCCAAATCCGTATTTACTTAGATTTGGGTTTGGTGTTTTTAGTTTAAGGATACATTAGCCGTATTGAGGCTAAGATCAACTTAAACATTCGTTAAGGATGCGTTAGTCCTGTTTGAGACTAAGATCAACTTAACGTGGTGATCCATTTAATATATGGCCGTCAGGACTCATCACCTCTCTGACGTCGTTGAAAGATTACAACGATAGGTGTCAGAGGAGTTCAGAGATGTACCCTTGAACCAAAGTCGATTTGGAGTTTTATAGTCCATTTAAATGTTTAAGGATACGTTAGCCGTATTTGGGGCTAAGATCAAATTAAACGTTCGTTAAGGATACATTAGTCTGATTTGAGACTAAGATCAACTTAACGGGAAGAGCATTTAGGGGCTCTACTGTTCCAGTTTAGGGACGTAGTGGTCCATTTTAATATATGGCCGTCGGGACCCGTCACCTCTCTGACGACGTTGAAGGATTACAACGACAAGTGTCAGAGGAGTTCAGAGATGTACACTTGAACCAAAGTTAATTGGGGGTCTTATAGTCCAATTTGGGACTAAAGTCTGTTTGAACGTTTAAGGATACGTTAGCCATATTTGAGGCTAAGATCAACTTAAACGGGATCGTTTAGATCCGACAAAAGAGCGTTTGGAGGCTCTATTGTTCTAGTTTAGGGACGTAGTGATCCATAGGTAGTTTAGGGACATTGCGGTCCATTGCCAGTTTAGGGACACGGTGGTCCACCATTAGTTTAAGGACGTTTCGGTCCATCATTAGTGTAAGGACATTTCGGTCCAATATTAGTTTAAGGACGTTTCGGTCCACGAGTTTAAGGACCCCGCAATCCATATTCGTATGTGGTCGTCGGGACCCGTCACCTCTCTGACGTCGTTGAAGGATTACAACGACAGGTGTCAGAGGAGTTCAGAGATGTACCCTCGAACCGGAGGTAAATTGATTTAGGAGAGCAATCTTGCTCAGTCAATTTAATTTGAGGCCTTACAGCCATGATTGGGCTAAGTCCAGTTGGAAAATACTCATCATTTTTATTTGTTTTTGCATTGCATTTCTTTTTATTTTTATTTAGGCTCTGCCCATAAAGGATGCAGAGCATCAATTTGTTTTAGGCTCTGCTCATTTATAAATGATGCAGAGCATCAATTTTACTTGGGCTCTGCCCTTTTTATTGCTTTGCAATTTATTTTGGCCTGGTAGGTCTTTTTGACTTGGGCCTGGCCCTTTAACAAAAGAAATGCATTGCATTTTTCAGGCGCTTTGCGCCAATCAAAGAGCGCAAGCGCTTGTGGTGATGACACGTGTCATGCAAGCGCAATGCCCTGCGCTAGTGTGCTACGCTTGCGCTGCTGACACGTGGCGCGCGCTGGTGAGTTGCGCCAATTTCAGAGAGCAAAGCTCTATTTCAAAAGCGCATAGCGCAAATGGTTCAGATGCTGACACATGGCGCTCTCTGGTGGCTTGCGCCAGCCCAAGAGCGCAACAGCGCAGTTTTTCAACTGCAAAGCACTATTAATTTGAGAATCTTTTAGATTCAAGAACCAATGGTTCATAAAAGAAGTGCAAAGCACTATTTGATTTCTTGATCTAATTTAGATCAAAGAAAAACAAGTTTTTCTTATTTCAGGAACTAGAGGTTCATAAAAAGTGCAAAGCACTGTTTTTATTTTGTTTTTTTATTAAAGATCATTGATCTTGTTTTTAGATCAATTATCTATCAGAAGAAATTCTTCTATCTAAAAGGTCTTTTACCTTTCTTTCTTTTTCTTGGAATTTCTTCAGAGTTCTCTCTGCTTGAAATTTTTGATTTCTCACAAAAATGTTCATCCCTTTGAATTGAGGTCTAGGGTCCTTTTTATAGTGCCCATAAATTTGTTAAATTTTTTAAAGAGATCTTTCTCTGAGTGATTTGGGGAATTTTCCCCACCGTTGGATCTTTGATCCAAGGGCTTTTGTTTTACAGAAGGTAATCTTCTTGTATTAACAAGAACAGAAAAATCTTACTCGAATTTAATTCTGTTTGGCGCAAACGCCCCAGCGCGTGACACGTATCAAGCAGCGCAATTGCGCTGACACGTGTCGTGCAGCGCAAAGCGTAGCGCAACTGCGCTGGCGCATCTGCGCTGACACGTGTCGCGCAGCGCAAAGCGCAGTGCAACTGCGCTGACACGTGTCGCGCAGCGCAGCGCTAGTGCAATTGCGCTGCCACGTGGCGCGCAGCGCAGAGCGCAGATCATCTGAAGCGTTGCTTCATTTAATTTTGACTTTAATTTTCACTTCAATTTCAAAACAGAGCTTTGCTCTGATTGGGGGAAACAAAAGCGCTGCTTCGTCTCCCGCCTTGGAATTTGAACAAAGTTTTGCTCTGATTGGGGTAAACAAATGCCCCCTTCCCCCACCGTTGTGCTTACATGGCCCCCAAACGTGAGCGCAGCGGTGGCAGAATTCCAACCGTCGCGGTAACTTTCGGAAGTTGAAAGGGCACTTGGTGCCTATAAATAGGACCTTTGGTCCCTCAACAGATGATTGTCATCTTCAAAAAAATTTTACTTTCAAAATTCCAAAGCTTTGCTCTTGCCTTTAAGAACTCTCAGAGTTAGATTTTCCTCAAAAGAAACTTTTTTAGGTAAAAATTAATCTTGAATTAAATTAATTTCAATTAATAGAGCCTTGCTCTCATATATCTTTTGATCTAGAGAAAACCCCTTTGGGGTTTTACCAACAGAGCCTTGTTCCTTTGTTTAAACACTTTTGAAAGTTTAAACTTTAGAGAATTTTAGGTAGATGGCATTTTGTGGAGCTTTGCTCGTTCCAAATCATATAGAAGAACTCTTAAGAATTCTTCATGGATCTTGGAAGTTAAAGATGGCATTTTATATTATTATTATAATTATATCATCTTTTCAGAGCAAAACTCTCAATGTTCTGAGGGGATTTTCCTCAAATTCTCCTCATTATTGATTTTCATAGGTGTTACTCCTGTCTGCAGAGCGTTGCTCTCGAGGAGTTTTAACTCCCTGTGTTTTTCTCATTGCCGATCTTCCAATGCTGTTTCTTGTAGGCATTATGGCGGTGCGTCTATACAGTCTGCATGAATTCATCACCTACGAGGATATCCGTGTACAGGGCCGTCAGCAAAACCAAGAGTTTACGGATGCTCAGTGTGCGGATGTCATGCGTCGTTTGAACGCACGTGTTGGTTGGCTGCTCTGCCGCCGCTCTGCTCTCTTGAAAGTCATGCTGGGAGTAATTTGGAGAGCACTCCCGGGGTTCCACGAGGCCCTACCGCTCAATGCGCTGGATGATGCTGAAGACAAGGTTCATTCAGTGTACCTGTCGGGGATGATCTCGAAGAAACGGCGGGATAGCCTTATCGACATCCTGCATCAAATTTTCCAGCAGACGACGATAATCGCTGCCTATCGAAGGCTGGGGGGCCTTGCCGAGGATCTTGACACACAGGAGCGCGAGAGGCTGCGCACGAGGATAATTAGAAAGGCCAGAAGAACTCTGAATGGCCTTACTTTTGAATTCCTCAATCCGTGCCCTGGATCTGAGGTTATTCCATTGTAATGATGTTTCTCGTTTTGTTGTTTTTATGATTGTAAGAACTTTTGGCAATATTAATGGACAAAAATTTTATCCCAGCTTGTCTTATTTTTCGTTCTGAGTCTCTTGCCTATGCATGAATGAGTGTGTCTCGAACGCTTGATCAAACGTAAATCGGATGCTCCTTCTGTTGCTTTCTTCTTTCTTTTATTCTCAGCGTGCTGTCTTGGTAAACACATTTGACCGATAATAGAGTAAGCGTCTAGATTTTTCAAGAGACAGCGATAGCTTAGGCCGCAGGTTCAGATCTGCTGCCTAAGACTTTTCAACTCTGTGAGCCGTGAGGGTCTCATAGAGACTTTTCTCCCTACGGATCGAGAGGATCTCGTAGGTGGATTTTCTCCTTAGGAATCGTGAGGATTCCTAAGTGTGTTTTCTCTTATAAGTCGTAAGGATCTTATAAGAGAATTTTTCCCTCTTACGAGTCGAGAGGACCCGTAAGCGGTTGTTTACCTCCTCGTCGAGATTCGAGTTTGGAGAGTGAGACCCGTGGATAGTATGCAAGAGACCGTTTTGAGCCAACTTGCAGGGTCCCAGTGCTTAGGAAACAGGCTTCTTTTATGTCTACTGCCTAAGGCTTTATCTCACGAGTCGAGCCGCATCGAGAATTTCTCGCAAAGACATCAATTTCTTCACAAGTCGAGACGAATCGAGCATTTCTCACAAGAACATCCTAACGTCACAGTTAAGCTCTGCTCTTTATGACAGAAGTCCGTTAGGGTCTGTGGTACATAGGGTTTTGGCCGTCGTACCGTCGCATAAGCTGATATATTCCTCGATAGGCAATCGTGTTGTTCGAGTAGCCCTGCGACTTCCGTGTCTCTGATCCCTTCGGGGGCTGGACAAGACGTCTTCAAGCAATCTTCCTAGGCAGTTTGACCGTCGGAAGAGCAAGCGTTAGGAATTTGCCATGCCGCTTTTTACTTGAGGTTAGGCTCACTTTTGGAGAGCCCCGATGAGTTATAACCACTCCACGCTAGTGTGGGATGATCTCCGATAGTCTTTCAGGTTTTATGTGAGTTGCCGTCAAGACCCTGAAGCTAGAAATTTGGCCTTTGCTTCGTTTGCTGGTATCGCGTCTGCTGTATCGAGACGAATGTCGCGGTGGGAACTAGGGATTTTGTCGTGGCTCCGTTTGTTTGATTGTCGCGTCTGAACCCTGTTGAAGGAAGAACGTTGGGGTGACACCTCGTCTGCTGTATCAAGATGGACGTCGAGGTTGTCTCTAGGTTGCTGGTGAACCGTCGAGGTCTGGAACTAGGGATTTTGCCGTGGCTCCGCTTGTTTGATTGTTGCATCTGCTGTATCGAGACGGGCGTCGAGGTTGTCTCTAGGTTGCTGGTGAACCGTCGAGGTCTGGAACTAGGGATTTTGTTGTGGCTCCATTTGTTTGATTGTCGCGTCTGAACCCTGTTGAAGGAAGAACGCTGGGGTGACACCTCGTCTTCTGTATCAAGGCGGACGTCGAGGTTGTCTCTAGGTTGCTGGTGAACCGTCGAGGCCTGGAACTAGGGATTTTGCCGTGGCTCCATTTGTTTGATTGTTTCGTCTGCTGTATCGAGACGAACGTCAAGGTGGTGACCACTCTATGCTGGTGCGAGATGGTTTCTGATTGTCTTTCAGGTTTTATATGACTTGCCGTTAAGACCCTGAAGCTAGGAATTTGGCCTTTGGTTCGTTTGCTGGCATCGCGTCTGCTGTATCGAGACGAATGTCGCGGTGGGAAGTAGGGATTTTGTCGTGGCTCCGTTTGTTTGATTGTCGCATCTGAACCCTGTTGAAGGAAGAACGCTGGGGTGACACCTCGTCTGCTGTATCGAGACGGACGTCGAGGTTGTCTCTAGGTTGCTGGTGAACCGTCGAGGTCTGGAACTAAGGATTTTGCCGTGGCTCCGTTTGTTTGATTGTTGCGTCTGCTGTATCGAGACGAACGTCGAGGTGGTGACCACTCTATGCTGGTGCGAGATGATCTCCGATTGTCTTTCAGGCTTTATATGACTTGCCGTTAAGAGCCTGAAGCTAGGAATTTGGCCTTCGCTTCGTTTGCTGGCATTGCGTCTGCTGTATTGAGACGAATGTCGCGGTGGAGCTGGGATTTTGCCGTTACTTCGCTTGTTTGACCATGGGGTCTTTCGTTGGCGTTGTATCTACATCTTGATGTATTGCGAAGGAACGTCGTTGTTAACATCTCGTCTGCTGTATCGAGATGATTGTTGAGATGAAGCTGGGATTTTTCCGTCGCTTCGCTTTGTTTCGACCATGGGGTCTTTCGCTGACGTTGCATCTGCATCGTGCTGGATTGCGAGGGAATGCCGTTGTTGACATCGTGTATGCTGTATCGAGACGAATGCTGAGGTGGAGCTGGGATTTTGCCGTCGCTCCGCTTTGTTTCGACCGTGAGGTCTTTTGTTGACGTTGCATCTGCATCCTGCTGGACTGCGAAGGAATGCCATTGTTGACATCTCGTCTGCTGTATCGAGACAGATGCTGAGATGGAACTGGGATTTTGCCATGGCTCCGTTTGATGGTGTAACATCTGTGTCATGCTGGAATGAGGAGGCCTACCGTCGTTGGTCTCCAGGCTGCAGATGTGTCCATTGAGATTTGGAACTAGGGATTTTGCTATGGTTCCGTTTCGTTGCGACTCTGAGATCGATTGTTGACGTCACGTCTGCATCTGGTTGGAGTGAGGAGAAACACCGTTGGTGATCTCTAAGTTGTCGATGTTGACGTCGAGACCCTGAAGCTAGGGATCTTCTTTTGCTTCATTTGTTGACATTGTGTCTGCAATATTGCGACAAATGTCGAGGTTGTCTCTAGGTCGTCTATGAACAGTCGAGATTTGGCTTCAATTTCTGATGGAGCCTGTTGGGAAGGTATGGTTCCCTTTTTGTTTGTGCCCCTGGATTGTATACAGGGATCGGTGCGATCTTACCTGTAGGGCATAAATTTCATTTTTATTTTTATTTTATTTCCGCGATGCTCTATCTTTTCAGCTTTTATATCGCGAAGGTCGCGATTGCCCAATCATTTCGGCTATTTTTCGCGGTGCCCAATCATTTCGGCTATTTTTCCTTTTACTCGATGCTTTTTATTGCGAGTTGCCCCATCATTTCGGCTATTTTTGTATGCATACATTTTTACTTGCTGATTTTGTTGCAAGTTGCCCCATCATTTCGGCTGTTTCATATGCATTTTTTTTTTGCTTGCTGATTTTTTTTTTGCGAGTAGGGGATTTGGGATCTGATACCAATCTTAGCATCAGCATCGCTGCGACTGGAATATTGCCAGGAGCGAATCATCATTTGCCATGACAGGACTTGGAGTTTGATACCGGTCTAGGCATCAACATCGCTACAACTGGGATATTGCCAGGAGCGAATCATCATTTGCCATGACAGGACTTGGAGTTTGATACCGGTCTAGGCATTAGCATCGCTACAACTGGGATATTGCCAGGAGCGAATCATTATTTGCCACTGTCGATGTCGAACAAAGGTGGCTTAGCGAACAGGGTTAGGATCCTGTCGGCCAAGGCTTTTGACTTCATGAGCCGTAAGGGTCTCACAAAGGTATTTCTCCCTACAAGTCGTGAGGATCTCGTAGGTGTATTTTCTCCTTAGGAATCGTGAGGATTCCCAAGTGTATGTTCCTCTGCAAGTCGTAAGGATCCTACAAGAGGGTTTTCTCCTTGTAAGTCGAGAGGACTTATAAGGGTTGTTCATCCTGCGCACATATCCCCAATCACGGATGAAATTTGGTTAGGGAAATGTTTATTCGCGCCCGTGGATTGTATACAAGGGTCAGTATTGAACCACTTGTAGGGCAATAACGAAAGTTGTGGAGGGTTTGCTTAAGAACAGGTTCAGGTCTCTGTAACTTAAGACTTTCAAATCTTATGAGCCGTGAGGGTCCCATAAGAGAGTTCTCTTTACGAGTCGTGAGGATCTCGCAAGTGTATTTTCTCCTTAGGAATCGTGGGGATCCCTAAGTGTGTTGCTCCCTTGTGAGTCGTAAGGATCTCACGCGGGTGGTTTCTCCTTACAAGGTCGAGAGGACCCTGTAAGTGTCCTTTAACAAGGTTGCGCCCTTTCGGCTTTTCACAAACACTCGCCGGTAGCCCTGCTGTTTTTACTCACGGAGCCCTTTCGGGTTTTCATCCGTGCCCCTTTTTGCTTATGGACATGCCTTCTTCTTTTTTTTTAAATTCTTTTTATATTATTTTTTTTACGAGATCGCGCCCTTTCGGGTTTTCACGAACACTCGCCGGTAGCCCTGCTGTTTTTACTCACGGAGCCCTTTCGGGTTTTCATTCGTACCCATTCTGCTTATGGACGTACCATTTTTTTTTCGTTTTTTTTTATTTTATTCTTTATTTTTTTTTTATCTCGTCCGCCTGAGGATACTGCGGTAGTAGTTTAAAGACGTTTCGGTCGTTTGCAAGTTTTAGGACATTGCGGTCCATCATTAGTTTAAGAACGTTTCGGTCCGCCATCGCAGTATTTGAGGCGAATCTCTAGTTTACTGACTTTTCGGTCTATGGGGCTTTCTCTATGACTGAGCATGATGCCCCCGGCATATCCGTCTTTCTCAGAGCGTGCGGTTGCGGCGGGTTCACCTTCCAGTTTTCAGACAGCGCGAACTTGCCCTGTTGATATTGGTCTTCAACCCAGTTTTTGAAGACGTAGCAATTTTTGAGCAGGTGACCTACTGTTTGGTGGTAAGGGCAATAATTAGGATTATTAACATCGCCTGGCCGGAACGGATGTTTTGGACTCGGCAGATTGATGAGTCTGCCGCGCACTGCCAGATCGAACAGGACCCTTGTTTTATCTTGCGGAAACGAGTAAGGACGTTTCAACTTTTCCTGGAGGGGTTGCTGCTTGTTGTTTCAGCAAACAACCGGTCTATGGCCACTCGATTGCTGTTGAGTATTGGCTACGAGGGCTGTTTTTCCCTTCCCTTTATCCTTTTTGCTCGATCCCTTGTTTGCGGGGCCGAGACTTTTTCCGAGTAGCTTGCGATTGCACGGCTGAACGTTCTCGCAACTCCCCAATTCCTTCATTTTTGAAATGGATTCCTTGAGGAGAGGGTTGAGGGAAGCTTCTTCGTCAAATTCGCTTCTGAAGGTGATAATTTGCGATCCCTTGGAGTCGGCTCTGTGACAGTAGTCGGCGGCTCCCTTGCGCTCATCTATCGCATTTTTCCGGTGTCTACGAGCTTCATACTTTGTCCTGTTGAAGTGTTGCTTTTAGCGACATACCCTTGCCACCAACACTTAAAGGAGTCACAGTCTTCGGTAGGATGTATGATCTTCTGATGATATAAGCAGAAGTTAGGATGCATCTCTACTTCACCAAGAGTATTTTCTTCAGAGGGTGGTAGCACCATTCCCGCTGACAGGGCTTTAGCGAACCTTTTCCTCATCTTGAGTTTGTTTTTATCCGCAGCGGATGGCTTTTGATTTGACGGGAGTGCCTCGACTCTTTGGTCCAGTCGTCGGTGTTTGGCTCCTTCCAGTATGGCCATCTCACTCTCTTGATTGGCTTTAACTTTCAGACGAATCTCATTCAGGAAGGCATCGATCAACCCGTCTGACGGCCGCGGAATTTCTGGTTCAGGGTCCGCCCTCGGTTTCTTGGCGCAAGGAGCCTCTTCATCATCCGCCAATGAGTGAGAGATCACATGACAAGTTGCCCCCGGTGCGTCCGTCTTCTTTGGAGTGTGCGGCTGTGGTGGGTTTACCTTCCACTTTTCAGACAGCGCAAACTTGCCTTGTAGGTACTGATCCTCGATCCATCCCTTGAAGATGAAACAATCTTCGATCGGGTGACTTACCGTTTGGTGATAAAGGCAGTAATCGGGATTATTGAGATCGCCTAGCTGCAACGGACGTTTTGGATTCGGCAGATTGATGAGTCTGTTGCGTACTGCCAGTTCAAACAGTCTTCTCGTTTTATTCTGAAGAAACGAGTAAGGACGTCCTAGTCTCTCCTAGAGGGATGGGCGTGGATGCGCGTTATTTTGGCGAACGACCAGTTTTGAGTTGCTCGGCTGTTGTTGAGCATTGGCAACGACAGTCGCTTTCCCTTTTCCTTTCTCATTTCGAGAGTTTGGTTTTGGAGGAGACAGTTCATGGCCCATCTGGTCCATTTGGGCTAATTTGTCGATCAATGCTTGGAAGGTGGTCGGCCTGAAGAACATCATGAATTGGGAGATGGTCGCTTGCGGATCAAGAGTGCCCACGAACATGCCTACCGCCGGTGCCTCTTCTATGCGTTGTTCGCATTTCGACCATAGGTTCCGCCATCGTGTTGCGTATTAGACCCACGTTTCGCCTGGCCTTATCCTGGCATTTATCAGTGCTGTTATCGGGGTGCGTTCACCAGCACTCGCGAATCTTTGTGTAAACAATAACTCCATCTCCGCAAATGTTTTGACAGAGTCGTTAGGTAGCTCCAAATACCATTTAAAGGCTGTTTCTGCTAAGCTGCCGATGAATTGGCGAAGCAACAGTTTGTCATCGCCTCCAGTGTTGCCGCATAAGACCCTGAATTGAGCGACATGCTGATGTAGATTCCCTGTCCCTTTATATACGTGAAACTTTGGGATCGTATATCCCGGCGGGTAACTGATTTGGTCATACCAGCCCGGATAGGGTCGTCCAGTTCTAACAATTTGCCCAGCCGCTTCATTCGCCTGATGAACTCGTATCTGCTGAGCTATATAGTCATCCAGTGCGGCCTTGGAAATGGTTTCTTCCTTGGCTGCTGCAAGAGCCGGAAGAGGACTAGATGTTTCCCCCCCCCGTCATTTCCGACAATGATCGGAGGGTCTTCAGCTGGAGGGTCTGGCTGTAACATCATCCCTACCATATCTTGGAAGAGGAGCGCCATCTGTTTTATGTTAGCCGCTTGTTCTGCGGCTTCTTTGTCCTTCTTTTCGAGAACTCTGCGTAGGTAGTCAGCATCGGTTTTTTGCTCGTGACGCTGTTCTGATGATGCCTCCGAGCTTTCTTTTGGCCCGGTAAGTGCAGCCATTGTAGTCATCATTTCCTGAAGCTTTTATTGTTGCTCCTGGGCTTTCGTCACGGATCGGGTGACCGGTCGGTGGCCCGTAGAAGCACGGCTTTCCTCCTTACCGGCAGCCATATAAACAGTGTGCACCACCATGCCCCCAGACTTGGGGCGTTTGTGCTCAGCGCTTTTACGGTTCGCCATGTTCACAGGGGCTTTTTGCGGCCTCCTTTTCTTCTGAGTGATTGACGTTGAAGGAGCCGTTGCAGTGGACACCCGAGTAGCTGCTGCTTTTTTGGCTTGAAAGAGTAGCCCTTCTAATGCTGAACCTTCATCTTCTTCTGTCTACGGAGGTAGTCTTGATCGATCACTGACTCTTGGACTTGTCGCCAGACTTTGTAAATTTTAGAGGACAGCCGTTGAGGGGCTGCTCTAGCCTCCTCTCTGGAGTATTTTCTACAGGTGAAGGAGTTCGTTTCAGCACCGTAGTAGGAGAGTTTCTGTGTACCGTATTCAGCAATTCAAAACTATTCCTGGTTGGAACAGCAGCATCGATCCCCACCGTTGGAGCTGGCGGAGTTATCCAAGAGGGGGAGTTGCCCCCAGCCTTCCTCACTCGGCGCCAGTGGCAACGTCGAGCGTGTCTTGAGGATGGAGTCACCTCCATTGTTAGATAAGCTTCTTCATGCCCCCTGCTCTGGGTAGGGGAAGCAGCTTTGAGGACCTCGCCTGGAGCAGCAACCCGAATGGCCAACCTTGTAAAAACTGACTTCTCGGAAGGAGGAGCCTTTCCAATGATTTCGTCCGTTTGAGTCGGGATGGCTATCCGCTTTGGGATGGCAACTTCGGGTATCGCAGGTTTGCGGAAGTTCTGGCCCAGTCTGTTGAAAACAGAGGTATTGAAACTGGGCGACCCGTTGAGAGGGGTCACGGCAGTGGTAAGTCGATCAAAGACCGGCTTCTTTGGAGCTTCTTGCGATGTCATTGGGGCATTGAAGCTCATCAGTGGGAGCATAGTCCCGAAGAATAATCCAGCGGTGGCCTGAGTTACCTGCTCCACTGGCATCTTGAAAAGGGAGGCCGCTTGGGGCCCATAAGTCACCCCTCCAGCGAGGACGGAGCGAGAGTTGCAGTTGCAGGCAGTGCATTTTGAAGCCATTGATCTTCTGTTTCCTGCACGGAGCAAGACACCAAATCTAAATACCTCGAATCCACAGGCAACCACAACAAACCGCGATTCGTTCGCGAACACGACACACGAAGTGTGGAGTGGAAAGAGAAAAAGGTCCCACCGGGCGTGCCAGAATCTGTTCCCCTCCGAACGGCGGCCGGGACGTGAGGACGTCTAGCCTGAGATTCGGGGAAGATGCTATATGGTTTGATCCGTCCACCTCTCCGAAGATGCCAAGTTGATTTATGGCGCCGTGTATCGGAGGTTTAGACGGATGCGGCCGATGCAGCAGACTTCGTCAGATTCCCCCTCGCTTGAGGGGTTTTTGATTGTGGGGATGCTATTCCCTGCAGGCGCAAGCCCCTGCAGTTAATTACGCTACCGCATCGCGGTAACAACTTTCTCCTTCTCTAGAATTTCACTTCGTGTCGTGGGTGTTTGTTTTGTTTGTGGTTGCCCATGGATTGTATACGGAGACTGAGTAATGCCGTCGCCCGTAGGACGTGGATTAGTCCAAATCCGTATTTACTTAGATTTGGGTCTGGTGTTTTTAGTTTAAGGATACGTTAGCCGTATTGAGGCTAAGATCAACTTAAACATTCGTTAAGGATGCGTTAGTCCTGTTTGAGACTAAGATCAACTTAACGTGGTGATCCATTTAATATATGGCCGTCAGGACTCATCACCTCTCTGACGTCGTTGAAGGATTACAACGATAGGTGTCAGAGGAGTTCAGAGATGTACCCTTGAACCAAAGTCGATTTGGAGTTTTATAGTCCATTTAAATGTTTAAGGATACGTTAGCCGTATTTGGGGCTAAGATCAACTTAAACATTCGTTAAGGATACGTTAGTCTGATTTGAGACTAAGATCAACTTAACGGGAAGAGCATTTAGGGGCTCTACTGTTCCAGTTTAGGGACGTAGTGGTCCATTTTAATATATGGCCGTCGGGACCCGTCACCTCTCTGACGACGTTGAAGGATTACAACGACAAGTGTCAGAGGAGTTCAGAGATGTACACTTGAACCAAAGTTAATTGGGGGTCTTATAGTCCAATTTGGGACTAAAGTCTGTTTGAACGTTTAAGGATACGTTAGCCATATTTGAGGCTAAGATCAACTTAAACGGGATCGTTTATATCCGACAAAAGAGTGTTTGGAGGCTCTATTGTTCCAGTTTATGGACGTAGTGGTCCATAGGTAGTTTAGGGACATTGCGGTCCATTGCCAGTTTAGGGACATGGTGGTCCACCATTAGTTTAAGGACATTTCGGTCCATCATTAGTTTAAGGACATTTCGGTCCAATATTAGTTTAAGGACGTTTCGGTCCACGAGTTTAAGGACCCCACAATCCATATTCGTATGTGGTCGTCGGGACCCGTCACCTCTCCGACGTCGTTGAAGGATTACAACGACAGGTGTCAGAGGAGTTCGGAGATGTACCCTCGAACCGGAGGTAAATTGATTTAGGAGAGCAATCTTGCTCAGTCAATTTAATTTGAGAACTTACAGCCATGATTGGGCTAAGTCCAGTTGGAAAATACTCATCATTTTTATTTGTTTTTGTATTGCATTTCTTTTTATTTTTATTTGGGCTCTCCCCATAAAGGATGCAGAGCATCAATTTGTTTTGGGCTCTGCCCATTTATAAATGATGCAGAGCATCAATTTTACTTGGGCTCTGCCCTTTTTATTGCTTTGCAATTTATTTTGGCCTGCTAGGTCTTTTTGACTTGGGCCTGGCCCTTTAACAAAAGAAATGCATTGCATTTTTCAGGCGGTTTGCGCCAATCAAAGAGCTCAAGCACTTGTGGTGATGATACGTGTCATGCAAGCGCAAAGCGCTGCGCTAGTGCGCTACGCTTGCGCTGCTGACACGCGGCGCGCTTTGGTGAGTTGCGCCAATTTCAGAGAGCAAAGCTCTATTTCAAAAGCGCATAGCGCAAATGGTTCAGATGCTGACACGTGGCGCTCTCTGGTGGCTTGCGCCAGCCCAAGAGCGCAACAGCGCAGTTTTTCAAGTGCAAAGCACTATTAATTTGAGAATCTTTTAGATTCAAGAACCAATGGTTCATAAAAGAAGTGCAAAGCACTATTTGATTTCTTGATCTAATTTAGATCAAAGAAAAACAAGTTTTTCTTATTTCAGGAACCAGAGGTTCATAAAAAGTGCAAAGCACTGTTTTTATTTTGTTTTTTTATTAAAGATCATTGATCTTGTTTTTAGATCAATGATCTATCAGAAGAAATTCTTCTATCTAAAAGTTCTTTTACCTTTCTTTCTTTTTCTTGGAATTTCTTCAGAGTTCTCTCTGCTTGAAATTTTTGATTTCTCACAAAAATGTTCATCCCTTTGAATTGAGGTCTAGGGTCTTTTTTATAGTGCCCATAAATTAGTTAAATTTGTTAAAGAGATCTTTCTCTGAGTGATTTGGGGAATTTTTCCCACCGTTGGATCTTTGATCCAAGGGCTTCTGTTTTACAGAAGGCAATCTTCTTGTTTTAAAAAGAACAGAAAAATCTTACTCGAATTTAATTCTGTTTGGCGCAAATGCCCCAGCGCGTGACACGTGTCAAGCAGCGCACAGCGCAGCGCAACTGCGCTGACACGTGTCGTGCAGCGCAAAGCGCAGCGCAACTGTGCTGGCGCATCTGCGCTGACACGTGTCGCGCAGCGCAGTGCTAGCGCAACTGCGCTGCCACGTGGCGCGCAGCGCAGAGCGCAGATCATCTGAAGTGTTGCTTCATTTAATTTTGACTTTAATTTTCACTTCAATTTCAAAACAGAGCTTTGCTCTGATTGGGGGAAACAGAAGCGCTGCTTCGTCTCCCTCCTTGGAATTTGAACAAAGCTTTGCTCTGATTAGGGTAAACAAATACAAATTCCCCAATTTTTATTAACACATCCTCCAGTTCACCCCTAGGTTTGGTGATTGATCGGTCAGCCATCTGGAGAGTTATGCTCGAGGGCTTTAACACTCCGATACCTTGTTGCTTATAGACTGAATACGGAAGCAAGTTAACACTAGCGCCAAGGTCAAGTAGAGCACGGTTGATGTATTTTTCCCCAATAGAAATAGATATAGTAGGACAGCCAGGGTCCTTACGTTTCCGTGGTAATTGTTGGGGGAAAGCCGTGTCTACAGTCTTTGCCATGAATATCTTCTTGGGCACTTGAGTCTTCCTCTTCCTAGTGCACAAGTTCTTAAGTGTTTTCGCATAGGACGGAACTTGTTGGATAGCATCTAGGAGAGGGATGTTGATGTTAACTTGCTTAAACATGTCCACAAGCTTCTCCATTTGGGCATCATGTTTGTTGGGCCTCAACCTATTTGGAAATGGAGCTCTATCAATAAGTGTTGGGTCCAACATTTATGGAGAAGTTTGTGGGGGTGGAAAAAGTGAGGTGGGTGGAGGGTTCGAGCCTTTGGGAAAACGGAGAATAGGCTCGGAAGAAGAAGGTACATTAGACGAAATAGGACAAGAGGTAGAAGTGGGAATGGAAGTGGAAGTGGAAGCCGGGGTGTTAATGATCAATTCACCATTATCAATTTGTTCACCCACATGATTGTCTAGCACTCTTTCAGATCTCAACGTTGTAAAAGCATCCACATTAGTGCAATGTGAAGGTCCAGGATCAGGTAGGGGTTGAGCTGGAAGATTCCCTTTTTCTCTTGCACTCATTTCGGCTTTTAATTGTGCAATTTGTTCTTCCATCGATTTAATACTCTCACTTTGGGAGTCAGAGTTTTTCTGGATTTTATCGACAGAAGACTGAAAATTTGCCGTAAATTGCATGAAATTTGTCAGAAACAAATTCATGGTTTGTTCGAGTGCAGAGGTGTTATTGGTTCCGGCAGAAAAAGGATCAAAGTTGTTGGCTGGGTTTTGAAAATTTTGTGGTTGGAAGGGGTGCTGACTCGGTTGTGGTGGTTGCTGTTGCTGTGGAGGGACCCTTTGGAAAGTGTTCTGGTTTAGATCCGTGTATTGAGGTTGGTGTTGGATCCAAGAAAAATCAGGGTGATTCCTCCAATCTTGATTATATAAGGAAGAAGAAGGATCGTTTCCAGATCTTTGCTGAAATGCAGCATTAGTGTGACCTTGAAACGGTACATTCAAAGGACATTCTTCCGTCAAATGTGATAGGTTTGAACAGCAGCCACACACGGTTTTGGGAAGTGTGTATTGGTTTAGGGAGACTGAAGAGATTTTGTTTTCTATAGCGTCGAGTTTCCTTTGTATTGTGGCCATTTTGGCTCTCATTATGACGGAAACATCGAGCTGATTGACATCTTCCCTCGGCGGTGGTGGTCTAACACTTTCCCATTGTGATGTGTTTTGAGCTAAATCTTCTAGGTATTTCCAAGCTTCACCATCATCTTTAGATAGGAATTGGCAATGACATATGGTTTCAAGCATCTGTCTAGTAGTGAGATCAATACCCTCATAGATAATTCGACACAAATCCCATCTGGAGATTCCGTGATGAGGGCATTGGATAAGAAGATCCTTGAACCGTTCAAAGCATTTCCAAAATCGTTCATTGGGAAGTTGGGTAAATTTGAAGATTTCGCTTCGAACACGGCTGGTCCGGTGATTGGGATAAAATTTCTTAAAGAATGCTTTCACAAATTCATCCCATTTTGAAATAGAATGTGCGGTTGTATTATAAAGCCACTTCTCGGCTAAGTCACACAAAGTGAATGGGAGAAAACGTAAACGCAGAGCACCCACAGACAGTTGTGACGTTCCAATCATTGCGCATACGTTTTTGAATTTGGAAATAAAAACATATGCGTCTTCAGAATCAAGACCGTGAAATTTGGGTAACAGTTTGATGAATTGGGGGTTGATTTAAAAATTTTCCCCGTTGGCAGGTAGTATAGAAAGACAGGTAGGAAGGGGAACACGTGAAGGATAGCATCTCTCTTGGAGAGAAATGCGTGGAGGATTCTGCGCACCTACGGGCGGTGGCAGAGTGGTGTAAAAGTTTGATGGATAACCGTCCATCGCGGTGGTGGTGGGAAAAAGAAAATGTAGAAATACCGACTTTGGAGTCGATCGGGGGAAAACGAGGACATGACAGGGCACTAGAATCCCGTGTCCTGCCGAGCTTGCACTAAAGGGTTTAGTACAAGTGGCAGCGTTGATATAATTAGGGGAAAGATGAAGTGGTATTTTTTTTGAAAAAGATACGGATTTTTGAAAAAAAATGCAAATCACAAAAATGCATACACAACCCTAAGTCTAGTGGTCACCTAGGTCAAGGCTTTAGACCGCTCCTAACTGCCAGAAGAAAAATCGCAGGATCAATCCTATACTGCCTCTTTGTCTCTCCTGTGGCCAGGTAAGTGCCAGGTAAATGGGAGGTTCTCCACTACGTAAGTAGTGGGCCTAATCAAGTAACCACTTGCCTTAGACACCACAAAAGAAACGCGGATAAGCAATAGATTACCCACGATCTTCTCCTTTCCTAAGTGAGCGCGACGGTCCTTAGAGTCAAGTCTAGATTTCTTTTAGTTAATGAGGGTAATGCGGATGCAATTTTGTGATTTTCAGGGCTTAGGAAGGGTAATGAAATCCCCACCTAATCTGAATTTGGCCGTGGCCCTTAAATTCCGTATTAATATGCAAACAACCAAGATCAAACACGCATAATTTTTATTGCTTTTGCGGCGCTGCGAATTTTTGCAAAGAAACCAGCAGAAAATTATTATTGGAGCAGATGAGGAAGGAGATAAGAAAGTGAAGAAGTCACCTGAGAAAATTTGGTGCACTGTAGCTACAGTACCGCCGCGGTTCCGCCGCGGGAAGCTGCTAATGCCGCGGATCCACCGCGGTCTCGAGGAATCTCTGCACAAACATTTTAGGATCTGTTCATGTTCACTTCTTTAGCTCTCTGGAATGCTCTGAATATTTTTCCACTTGCTCCACAGATTCCATATTTTCTCGCAACAAATCATAACGAATCGTTTAGTGTTTGCGCGAATTTGATCTAAAAATTTTGATGGAATAAATTTTTCAACTCAAATTTCAAAAACGAACAAATTAGCACACGATCCCCGGCAACGGCGCCATTTGATTGAATGAAATCTCGGTGTGTCGTTAGAAAATGTATAGAAATCATAACCAAAGAAATTTTTGACCGCAATCAATAACGGTGTCGATTGTAGCGCGTTAGCGAGTACGGATCGTCCACAGGGAAAGTGAGATCCGTTCGAATTTGAATTAGATGAATTGAAAATTAAAGAAAAGAGAAAAGACAATTCAATTCAAGATTTGTAAAATGAATTCAAGAATCATCTAGATCTAATCTAATTAACAAGAAAATATTAAAATCAAGAATCAAGAATTGAGAGAATTCCAATCGATTTAAGTTTTAAGAATTGAAGTGAAGCTCGTAGGAGTCGATTAAATCTATACACGTGACGAAGACTAGCGATTACGTTTTCTTATCCATTAATGAATTCATGCTAGATCGATGACGATTTATCGAGGTTTAAGGATCTTGCGAAGAAACTAGGGTTTCCTCATCTCATCCTTTGTCCTTTCGATGAATCTCATTCACAAGCTAGCTTCTAGTAAATCAAATAATCGATCGTTGATCTCTAGTTCCGAGCGAAAATAATCAAGAAAGCATTTCGCATCGAAACTAGATCGTCGATCATTAGATTTTCAAGAATTTACAAATATTGTAGGACTTAAGAATCGTTTCAAGATTTGTCAACATCATCATCTATTGATTCTCTCGACTCCTCCATGAGCGGAGTTTTACTCAAGCATTATCACAAAGAACACATTCAAGAATCTAGATTGAATCATAATGCTTGAATAAAAAGATAAGCAAGATATAGAATTATCACCTTTATTTATCAACAATTTCGTTTCAAATCACTCGAAATCTACAAGAGTAAGGAACTTGATCGTCGATTTTGGCTTCGCTCGGCTCCTTGAGTCACGGATCTCCTTGGATCACTTGCTCCGATGAAATCCGGTGTTGCTTTCTAAAGGATCGAAGGCTTCTTGCTTTGATTGAACTCGAAGATCTTGAACTTTGGCTTTTTGATTGGATTAGGGTTAGGGTTTTGAGGCACAAGTTGTGTCACTCAACTTGTGGGTGGAAGAGGTGATAGAATGAACAACTCTCAACAACCTTTAGAAGTGAAGCCTAGGGTCCCTTTTATAGCCTTAAGAATGATTAGCTTCCTTTGTAAGCTTGGTTGAGGTTAGCTTCCCTTGTAATCTAGGTAGTTAGGTAGAAGCCTCTAGAAGTAGTTAGTTAGGCTTAGCTTCCTTCATAAGCTTGGAGGTTATGGAGAAGCTTCTAGGCTTAGTTTGTTAAGTAGCTTGCTTTGGAAGCTTGAACATGATTAGCTTGATCAAGGAGCCTTGCTGATCTGGCAGAAGATTCTGGAGAATTCTGGAGTTTTCACTGGCTTGATGAGGTATGGGACTTGAGAAGAGAATTCTGCAGATGAGCTTTGATGATGTCACCCTCACGTGGCCGCGGATCCGCGGCGCATGCCTGCTCCGGCCGCGGATCCGCGGTCCAATAGGAGCTTTGGTGTATAATGTTTACAGTGATACTTCCTTATGACTTCATGGTATTTTTCTGATATGTTGAATCTTATAATTAGTCCTTGATCACTGTCAGATCTCAAGTCTTTGAGTTGGCGTATTTTTATCAGCACTGTTTCACAGATTTGGCTTTCCTCCTGGAATTTCCTACACAGATTCTCGAAACAAGTGTTGCGCTATACAAAGATGATGTGATGCCATGATAAACACTCAATTTCCCTCAAAATGTCGGTTTTAAAGTATAACACATGTAATTTGGTATTTTACGGCTGTTTTGCTAATATTTGTTATATTAATACCGAACACCTCTAGATGAGTGCAAATGGTAGGGAAATTGACGTGTTAAAAATGCAATATTTTCAACTGATCAATTGACATAGGCCGTGTTCCACGTGACCAGGAATTTGCTCTGGATGCTTCCCACGGGGTCAGGATTGACATAGCCTTGTTCTGCAAGGACCAGGCTCCGCTCTAGACGTTTCCCATGGGATCAGGATTGACATAGGTCGTGTTCTACATGACCAGGAATTTGCTCTGGATGCTTCCCAAGGGGTCGGATTGACATAGCCGTATTCCGCAAGGACCAGGTTCCGCTCTGGACGTTTCCCACGGGGTCAGGATTGACATAGGCCGTGTTCCACGTGACCAGGAATTTGCTCTGGATGCTTCCTACGGGGTCAGGATTGACATAGCTGTGTTCTGCGAGGACCAGGATCCGCTCTGGACGTTTCCCACGGGGTCGGGATTGACATAGGCCGTGTTCCACGTGACCAAGAAAGGTTGACTCTCGGTTGTTTGTGCATCGTCGAGTTATGGAACTGGGAATTTTGCCGCATCTACGATTTGTTGATGTTGTGTCTGTTGAAATGAGACGGATGTTGAGATGATCTCCAGGCTGTCTGCGAACCGTAGAGACTTGACTCTCTTTCGGATGGAGTCTGGTGGGGAGGTATGGTTCTCTCTTAATTTGTGCCCCTGGATTGTATACAGGGATCGATGTGATCTCACCTGTAGGGCAAAAGTTTCATTCTTTCAGAACTTTTTTAATTTCTTTCTTTCCGCGATGCTCGATCATTTCAGCTTTTTATATCGCGAAAGTCGCGATTGCCCAATCATTTCGGCTATTTTTCGCAGTGCCCAATCATTTCGGCTATTTGTTTTATTTTTACTCGCTGCTTTTTATTGCGAGTTGCCCAATCATTTCGGCTATTTTGTATGCATACATTTTTACTTGCTGATTTGCAAGTTGCCCCATCATTTCGGCTATTTCGTATGCATGTATGGCTCGCTGGCTTTTCGCTACAAGTTTGGAATTAGACACTGATTTCGGCATCAGCACTGCTACAACTGGGATATTGCCAGGAGCGAATCATCATTTACCTTTGTCGATATCGAACAAAAGTGGCTTAGCAAACAGGGTTAAGATCCTGTCGACTAAGGCTTTTGACTTCATGAGCCGTAAGGGTCTCATAAAGATTTTTCTCCCTACGAGTCGTGAGGATCTCGTAAGTGCGGTTTCTCCTTAAGAATTATGAGGATTCCCAAGTTTATGGCTTCTCGTAAGTCGTAAGGATCTTACAAGAGTGCTTTCTCCTCATAAGTCGAGAGGACTTATAAGGATTGTTCACTGTGTAAACATATCCCTAGTCGTGGGCGGGACTTTATTAGGGAAATGTTTATTCGCGCCCGTGGATTGTATACAAGGGTCAATACTGAACCACTTGTACGGTAGCATTGGAGGTTGTGATGGCTGCTTAAGAACAGGTTCAGATCCCTGTAGCTTAAGACTTTTGAATCCTATGAGCCGTGAGGGTCTCAAAGGGGGAATTCTCCTTACGAGTCGTGAGGATCTCGTAAGTGTAATTTCTCCTTAGGGATCGTGGGGATCCCTAAGTGTGTTGCTCCCTTGTGAGTCATAAGGATCTCACATAGGTGGTTTCTCCTCACAAGGTCGAGAGGACCTTGCAAGTGTCTTTTAACGAGATTGCTCCCTTTCAGATTTTCACAAAACTCGCCGGTAGCCCTGCTGTTTTTACTCACGGAGCCCTTTCGGGTTTTCATCCGTGCCCATTTTGCTTATGGACATACCGTTTTCTTCTTCTTCTTTTTTTATTTTTATTTTTTTTTGTGTCAGCCTTAGGATGCTGCGGTCCGTAGTAGTTTATCGACGTCTCGGTCAACAGCCAGTTTTAGGACATAGTGGTCCATTGTTAGTTTAAGGACGTTTCGGTCCAATTCCAGTTTTAGGACATAGTGATCCATCGTTAGTTTAAGGACATTTCGGTCCGAGAAAAGGAATCCGGCTACTACTTACAGAGTTTAGGCTTAGAAAGATAGCGAGCGGACATAGGCGTCGTCATCTATCGTTGACCTAGACCGTGACTCGTCAGGCGTAGTATTTCTTTAGGAAGCGGCCGTTTATTGGCCTGAAAGGTCTTTGACCATGCATGTCCATGAGTAGATATGCTCCACCCTGGTAAACTTTGTCTATGATATACGGGCCTTCATAATTCGGCTTGAATTTCCCCCGCTTGGCACGATTGGGGATCATAGGCCTTTTGACCACTAGTACGAGTTCGCCTTGGCGGAATGTTCTCGGCCTAATCAATCTCTCATATGAGCGCATCATCTTTGCTTTATAAGCCTCCAGATTTTGCTGCGCTATGAGCCTGGTTTCATCAAGGGCATCGAGCTCCTCAAGCCGAAGGTGAGCATTTTCTTCGTCTGTTAGCTCGTAGTGAACCGCCACTCGTAGAGAAGGTAACTCTATCTCGAGAGGGAGTACCACTTCTGTGCCGAACACTAATGCATACGGCGTTATGTTTTTGGCTGTTTTAAACGTAGTTCGGTACGCCCAAAGAGCTTCATGAAGTCTCTCGTGCCAGTCCCTCTTATTTCGAGACACCGTCTTTTTCACGATCTTTGTCAAGGTTTTGTTGAAAGTCTCAGCTAGACCGGTAGCTCGGGGATTATAGACTGATGAATATCTCCGGTCTATGTTATGCTGTTGTGCGAAGCGGCTGATCTTGTGGCTTCTATAGGCTGGCCCGTTATCGGACATAATCCGCCGCGGAGTGCCAAACCGATAAATGACGTGTGTCTTGAAGAAATGGAGGATATTCTCCGTCTTCACTTCCCTTAGCGGTACTGCTCTGCCCATTTGGAGAAATAATCAGTTGTCGCCAAAATGAATCGATGTCCTCAAGATGATACTGGTTCCATGGGGCCAATTATGTCAGTCCCCCACATTTCGAACGGCCAGCTAGCCACCGTTGGATGTAGTGGATTTGGATGCTGGTGAATAAAGTCTCCGTGAATTTGGCACGAGTGGCACTGCTTCGCGTATTCGAGGCAGTCCTGGATCATCGTGGGCCAATAGTAACCCATCCTTTTGATCTTCAGCTTCATCTTCGGGCCGGCTTGGTGAGAACCGCAGAGTCCGTCGTGAGTTTCTTGGACTACTCTCTTTGCCTCTTCAGGTCCCAGGCATCTTAGCCACAGAGAATCAAATGACCTCTTATACAGAGTATTATTGATGAAGGCGAAAGACAGAGCTCGTTTCATAAGCTAATGTCTTGAGGACGCATCTTCAGGTGTTCGACGGGATTTGAAGTAGTCTATAAATACTTCTCCCCAATCCTCAGCCTTTTCCTGGTCTTTTATTTGCAGAGCCATTTGCTCGATCGCTCCCTTTTGTTCTGACGACTCCGAAGATATTTCTGCCGGTGCAAGAACCCGATGGCTTTGCACAACGATCCTCACGTCATCGAGGTTCTCATCGGCCAGTTCTTTAGCGAGCTTGGCTAATACATCCGCTTTGCTATTTTCCGCGCGCGGTATGCTTTCCAGGGTGTAGGAAGGAATTCGAGTCAGCAGTTGTTGCACTCTCTCACCGTACTTTACCAACTCTGGTTTGCACGTTTGATAGTCACCGTTTACTTGGCTAACAAATAGCTGGGAGTCTCCATATATGAGGAGGTTTTCAATTCCCATGTCGACAGCGATCTCAAGACCTGCTATCAAAGCTTCATATTCGGCTTCATTATTCGTCCTCAGCTCTGTTAAGGAGAAGGAAAAGCGCATTATCTCTCCTCGTGGAGTCACGAAGATGAGGCATACCCCTGATTTGATTATGGGGGTGCTTTGTTTGCGCTTCTTCATGGAAGATGCTCCGTCGAAGTAAAGTTCCCATCGGGTATCATTCTCTCTTCTTTCCCTATCGATCGTGTCAAACGCGTACTCGTCGGGCAATTCGCAGTTCAAAGGAGAATCGGCGGGTATCGGATGTTCAGAGAGAAAGTCGACGATGGCCTGGCCTTTCACTTCCTTGAGGGGTCGATAAGTTATCGAGAACTCCATCAAGAGTAGGGCCCACTTAGCGAGCCGTCCCGTTAATATGGCCTTTGACATCAAATACTTGAGAGGATCTACCTTTGATATGAGATGGACCTCATGTGCCAACGCGTAGTGTCTGAGCTTCGTTATTGCGAAGATCAATGCCAGGCAGTGTTTTTCGATGGGAGAGTAATTATTTTCTGCCCCCAGGAGAACTCGACTCAAATAGTAGAGGGCTCTCTCCTTTCCTTGGTCGTTCTCTTGTGTCTATAATGCGCCTAGAGAACCTTCGAGGGCTGTTGTATACAGAATAAGAGGTTTTCCTTTGATTGGAGCAGTCAGCACCGGAGGATTCTGCAGGTATTGCTTGATTTCGTTGAGTGCGCTTTGGCATTTGCGATCCCAGACGAAAGGGGTTCCCTTCTTCATCAGGTGACTGAAAGGACGGCATTTGCTGGAGAGGTTGGCTATGAATCTCCGGATATACGCGAGCTTCCCTTGGAGAGACCGCAGTTGCTTGAGAGTTCTTGGCGGAGGCATTTCCATGATCGCCTTGATCTTCGACGAGTCTATTTCGATGCCTCGGTGTCGGACGATAAATCCTAGGAACTTGCCCGAGGAAACTCCAAACGCGCATTTGAGAGGATTCATCTTCAAGTTGTATTTCCGAAGGCGCTGAAACACAGTCTTCAGATGCTCTAAATATTCCTCGTATGATTTGCTTTTAACTACGAGGTCGTCGATATAGCATTCGACGATTTCATGTATGAGGTCATGGAAAATCTTCATCATGGCCCTCTGATAGGTGGCACCGGCGTTCTTTAGACCGAAAGGCATCACCTTGTAGCAGAATATGCCTAAACGGGTCTAGAAAGCGGTATACTTCTGGTCCTCGGGATGCATCTTTATCTGATTGTATCCTGATGAGCCGTCCATGAAGGAGAAAACTTCGTAAGTGGACGTGTTATCTATCATTAGCTCAGTGACTGGTACTGGAAAGTCATCCTTCGGGCAAGCTTTGTTGAGATCCCTAAAGTCGACACATATGCGCACCGTCCCATTTTTCTTTATCACCGGGACGATGTTGGCGATCCAATCAGGATATTGAACCTCTTGGATGAAGCCAGAGTCGATTAGCTTCTTGACCTCGGCGTTGATGCACATCTCAAGCTCGAGCCTCTTTCTTCTCGGTGCTTGTTTGATCGGCTTGACGTCTGGAGAAATCTTCAATTTGTAGACAGCAATCTCTGGATCGAGTCCCGGCATCTCTGAATAGTTCCATGCGAAGTAATCTTTATACTGCATGAGCACGTCTTTAAGCGAAGCCACCTTTTCTTCAGACAATAGCTTACTGACGAACGTCGGCCGCGGGTCGCTTGTCGTCCCCAAGTCGATCTTTCCGAGGTTGTCTGCAGTAATATGTATCCCATCTTCCAGCTCCTTTGGCGCCGGTGGAAATTCTGATATCACTTCGTCATCATTGTTTTCGAAGCACCAGGGGAGGTTTCCATATTCTCGGATCCTTCTTCTGACAGTATTATCACGTGACAGGTACGAGATCGCTTCCAAGACCGACGTTGATCCGACTCTGCTTTCGTGGCTTTCGATTCATGCTTCTGAGGCGAGGTTACCCTCCAGCTGCTGGATAGAGCGAACCTGCCTTGCTAAAACTGGTCTTCTACCCAGTCTTTGAATGTGAAACAGTCTTCGAGAGGATGTCCTATTGCCCGGTGATAGGAGCAATAGTCCGGGTGAGAGACCTCGTCTGCTTGCTCGGGGTGCTTGGACTCCGGGAGTGTCATCATCTGGTGTTTCATGACAAGACCGAATATCTTCTTTGTCTTGTCTTGAGGAAAAGAATATTCTCGACCCATCTTCTTTATAAGAGACGAATCCTGGTTGCTCGATTCTCGATCGCGTGGCTTCTTTGTCCCACTTTGTCGTGGTCGAATGCTTTTCCCGTTCTTTGGTTTCTTTTTGCCTCTGCGTCAGGCCTTTTGTGTGATGGGTTAACGAGGAAGAGCATTTTCATTTTTCGCAGCCTGCTGAAGAAGGCGTTGCGTTCTGGCTTTCTCGTAGATGGACATTTCGCGATTATGGTCGTCTCGAACCTTTTGACCCGCTTCCCTTATAGGCTTGTCCATTTTTTCTTCGAACGACGGGCTTGGCATTTTCACGACGGGAGCTCATTTTGGTTCAGGGTTAGTATCTTCCTACAGAGCATCTCCTTCTTTGTCAAAGTCATGTATGACGTAGCAGCCGCGGAATCGCTCTCGTTCCCTGGATTGAACATACCAAAGCCCGATCGTTTCCATTCTCCCGTTGGGCAACTTTCGTTGAGTTCCGGGGACGCCTTGGCGCCTCAACAGTCTTTTTAATCCATCTGTGTAATATCTGGGCAGACGTATGGGTTGGAACCTGTCAAGTGTAGAATCCGCGCCATGCCAGATTTCTTTCTCCACTTTGGTTTCCCCGGATCGGTAGAATAGGATCGTTTTTTCACCCTTTCGCCTAGGAGGGACATAGAATGTCTGCAGTTCCTGCACACTATAGACATTAAGTGCATCAAGCTCTTTGTAATGCTCCCGCAGAACCATGGCGATTTGCAGACTCCGCCCATCATCAGCAAAGGCTTGAATTGACGGCCGAACAGAAAATACGGCATTGACTTCATCTTCCGAGTCGCTGCCGAAGATCAACGTAGGGGTGGACGGTCCCGGCTTGTTGCATTGGGGAGGCCTTGAGTAGACTATTTCTTCTTCCTCCTCGGTATCACTCCCGAAGACCGGAATAGTAGTGATAGCTTTGTTCTTCGGTTTATAGCATCTCTCCGTGTCTTCAAAGTCCGACAAGAAATACTTTGCATCCTCATATTTGCGAACTTCGTTTATGGAGAACGGGTTAAGTTCCCCTGTTACGGTGTACTCGAGACCATCCTTGAAATATTTCATACACTGATGTTGTGTAGAGGGGATGATGTTGTACTCGTGTAACCAAGGCCGGCCGAGCAAAGCGTTATAGCAGGTATTAGCGTCAATGACGTGAAACTTGATGTCAGTGACCAGCAGCCCAAAACGCAGCGTCACTATCATAGACCTGAGCGTCCGTGATGACTGGGAGTCGAACCCGGAGATAGTGATCTTATCCCGAGCGAGGTGTTGAACGATCAATCATATCTCCATCAATACTCTGATGTTAAGGAGATTGACGGAGGACCCATTGTCGACCAGGATTTTATCTATCTCGATGTCATGACAGTATCCGGAGACATAGAGGGGACGGTTATGCTCACACGTCCCGAGGAGGAGGTCTTCATCGCAGAAGGTGATATCGGCCGTGTGTACTTCTTCCAGCTCGTCCTTCATCTTTTCTTCGGTGAGGAAAGCTTGGAATTGCTCGGGCTCTTGCAGTGCCTTGATCAAAGAATCTCTTGCTTCTTTTGATAGCAGAAGGGCGTCGAGAATGCTGAGCTGCGAGGGTATCTTCCTCAGGTGTGCCAGAACGTTGTAGTCCACCTTGTTTTTCTTTGGCGGGTCCTTGGCTGTCAGCTCTTTGACGACTTGATCTTCTAGGGCGATGTCCTCAGGGACCTTTTCTTTTCCCTTATCCTTTTTGTTTGAAGCCTGGTTCGAGGGTCTGAGATTCTTTTCCGGAAGCGTACGATTGTGCATTTAAATATTTTCACAAGTCTTCCTCTATTCCGTTTCGGATGTGGGTTCTTTGAAGAGAGGGCCAAGGGCTATTTCTTCATCAGAATCGCTCCCAAAGATGAAAACTTGCGATCCCCCAGCATTGACCATGCGACAATTGCTGGTAGTTCTTTTATGCTCCTCGGTCGTGTTTCTTTGCTCCCGACGAGTTTTGCGTTTCATCCGCTTGAAATGTTGTCGGTGAGCAACATATCCCTGCCACCAGCTTTTAAAAGCGTGGCATTCTTCGGTGGGGTGCGCAATCTTTCGATGATATAAGCAATAGTTAGGATGTATATCCGCTTCATCAGGAGTGTGTTCTTCGGAGGGTGGCAGCTTCATTCCCATCGATATGGCTTTGGTGAACCTTTTCCTCATCTTGAACATGCTTTTATTTACGGTGGATGTACTTTGATCTGGTGAAAGTGTTTCGACCCTTTCGTCCAGTCGCTGACGCTTGGCCTTTTCAAATATGGCCATCTCGCGCTCTCGACCAGCTTTGCTTTTCAAAAGGGCTTCGATTAGGAATGCATCAATCATTTCGTCTGATGGTCCTAGAAGTTCAGGCTCAGGATCTGCCCACGGTTTCTCTGCGTAAAGAGATTCTTCGATGTTTATCGACGAGTGGGAGATCACATGGCAACTTGCCACATAATCTTCAGGTTCATCCGACGAATCTTCTCCATTGTCATCACTTCTGTCCTCAAGAAAGTGGCTGAGAAATTCTAGGTGTGTGACCGGGGTCCGTGCTTTCTGGTTATATTCTTCCAGCGCGTCAATCTGTTTTTGCAGGTCCGTGCGCTTGTCATCGTGCTTCACGGGCTTTTTGGTCTTCTTCTTCTTTTTCGAAGACTTTAACGGCTGGGTGTGAGCGTTTTGACCATCATCGCCAATTTTTGGAGTTGGGCGCGGCTTCAGCATTCCCTCGATAATCTCGGGTTCCAGTGGAATCTTCCACCTGATCGCCGGGCATGTGTGGAGATCCTTCAGCATTCTTTTAGTCTTGGCTGAAAGAACGACCTTCCATGGAGCTTCTTCTATGAAAGAACATGATGCCCTCGGTGTGCCCGTCTTCTTGGGAGCGTGTGGCTGTGGCGGGTTCACTTCCAATTTTCGGATGGGGCGAATTTGCCCTGTTGGTATTAATCTTCGATCCAGCCTTTGAAGATGAAGCAATCTTCAATTGGATGGCTTACCATTTGATGGTAGGGGGCAATAATTGGGACTATTAGCCTCACCAGGTTGCAACGGTCGTTTTGGATTCGGCAGATTGATGAGCCTGTTGTGCACCGGGAACTCAAACAATCTCCTCGTTTTGTCCCAGGGAAATGAATAAAGGCGTTTCATTTTCTCATTATAGTATCGCCGTCTCTCGTCTAGTCGATCCGTTAATTTTGGACCACTGGGTTGCTGTTGAGCATTGGCGACGAAGGTCGCTTTTCCTTTCCTTTTTTCATTCCGCGGCTCCGGCTTCGAAGAGGAAGGCCTATTGCCCATCTGGTCCATTTGAGCTAGCTTGTCAATCAGGGCCTGGAACGTGGTTGGCTTAAAAAACATCATGAATTGTGAGATGGTCGCTTGAGGGTCAAGAGTGCCCACAAACATGCCCACTGCCGGCGCTTATTCGATGCGCTGCTCGCATTTCGACCATAAATCTCACCACCGTATTGCGTACTGGACCCAAGTTTCGCATGGCTTCACCTTGGTGTTAATTAGTGCGGTAATCGGAGTACGCTCGCTAGCGCTCGCGAATCTCTGCGTAAACAGTAGCTCCATCTCCACAAATGTCTTGACAGAATCGTTCGGGAGTTCAGAGTACCATTCAAATGCCGTCTCTGACAAGCTGCCGACGAACTGGCGAAGTAGCAGTTTATCGTCACCTCCCATATTGCCACATAGAGCCTTGAACTGGGCAACATTCTAATGCAGATTTCCCGTCCATTTATATACATAGAATTTGGGAATCGTGTATCCCGACGGGTACCTTATTTGGTCATACCATCCTGGATATGGTCGCCCAGTTTTAACAATTTGGCCGGCCGTTTCATTCGCCTGGTGAGCTCGTATTTGCTGAGCGATGTAATCATCCAGGGCAGCTTTGGAGATGGTCTCCTCTTTGGCCGTTGAACGAGCCGGAGGAGGGTTCGATGTCTCCCCTCTGTCGTCTTCAATGATAATCGGGGGGTCTTCAGCTGGAGGTTCCGGCTGTAACATCATCCCGGCCATGTCTTGGAACAAAAGAGCCATTCGTTTTATGTTGGCCGCTTGTTCCGCGGCCTCTTTTTCTTGCCTCTCAAGAATTCTTCGGAGGAATTCAGTATCAGTCTCTTGTTCCCGACGTTGCTCTGAGGTCTCCGGATTTTCTTTCGGCCCAGTGAGTGCGGCCATTGCAGTTAGCATCTCCTGAAGTTTTTGTTGCTGCTGCTCCTGAGCCTTTGTTATCGATCGAGTAAGCGGTCGATGACCTGTAGAAGCACAGCTTTCCTCTTTTCCGAAAGCCATATAAACGATATGTATCACCATGCCCCCAGACTTAGGGCGTTTAAATTCAGTGTCTTTGCGATTCGCCGTGGTCACAGGGGCTTTCTCCGGCCTCCTTCTCTTGTGAGCGGTTGAAGTTGAGGGAGCCGTTGCAGCGGGCACCCAGACGAATGACATCTTCAGTGGTACCACGGGATGGCTGTTTTTTTGCTGAGCCTTAAGCTTCTTTGACCGACGAGAGTAGTCCTGGTTAATCACCGATTCCTGGACCCGTCGCCAGACTTTGTAAATCTTGGAAGAAAGCCGTTGAGGGGGCTTCTCCGGCTTCTTTTCTGTAGTAATCTCCATAGGCGGAGGAGATCACTTCAGCACGGCAGTCGGAGAGTTCTTGTGAACCCTTCTAAGAGGTTCAAAGTTGTTCCCAGTTGGAACAGCAGCATTGATTTCCACCATGGGAGCTGGCGGAGTTAGTCCGGACGAGGAATTTCCCCCAGCCTTCCTTACACGGCGCCAGTAACGACGGCGAGCATGTCGTGCAGATGGAGTTGGTTCAGTTGTAGGGTGACTTCCTCATGCCCCCTATTTTGGCGAAGGGTTGTCACCGGCGTCAGCCTCTTAAAGACCGATGCCCGTTGAGAAGCGGTGTCCAATCTGTCAAAGAAAGACCTCTGGATGGAGGAAGCAGCTTTGATGACTTCGCCTGGAGCGGGAGCCGGAATGGCCAGCCTTGTGAAGACTGACTTCTTGGCAGAAGAAGCTTCTCTAATAATTTCGTCCGCTTGAGCCGGGATGGCTATCCGCTTTGGGATGGCTGTTTCGGGTATCGCGGGCTTATTGGCGTTCTGGCCCAGTCTGCTGAAAACTGAGGTAGTAGAGTTGGGCGACCCGTTGAGAGGGGCCGCAGCAGTGGTAAGTCGATCAAAGACTGACTTCTTTGGGGCTTCTTGTGATGGTACAGGAGCGTTGAAGCTCGTTGGCAGGAGCATGGTCCCGAAGAACAATCCAGTGGTGGCCTGAGTGACCTGTTCCATCGGCATAGCGAAGATGGAGGCCACTTGGGGCCCGTAAGTCACTCCTCCGGACGGGACGGAGCGAGAGTTTCAGTTGCAGTTAGTGCAGGTTGAAGCCATTGATCTTCTATTTTCTGTACGGAACAAGACACCAAATCTTAGTAACTCGAATCCAAGGGCAACCATATCAAACCGCGATTCGTTCGCGAACACGACACACGAAGTGTGGAGTGGAAAGAGGAAAAGGTCCGACCGGGCGTGCCAAAATCTTTTTCCCGCCGAAACACGGAGGCGCGACCGCACAGGTCCGTCTTGCCTGAATTTCGGGACAGATGCTAATTGGTGCTATCCGTCTACCTTTCCGAAAATGCCAAGTTGATTTATGACACCATGTATCGAAGGTTTAAACGGACGCGGCCGATGTAGCAGATTTCGTCAGATTCCCTCTCATTTGAGGGGGTTTTTGATTGTGGGGACGCTCTTCCCTGCAGGCGCAAGCCTCTGCAGTTAAATACGCTACCGCATCGCGGTAACCACTTTCTCCTTCTCCAGATGGTCACTTCGTATCGTGGGTGTTTGTTTTGTTTTTGGTTGCCCGTGGATTGTATACGGAAACTAATGTATGTTGTCGCCCGTAGGGCATGGATTAGTCCAAATCCGTATTCTCTTAGATTTGGGTTTGGGGGTTGGGTTTAAGGATATGTTAGTCTCATTTAAGACTAATATCAACTTAAATGTTTGTTAAGGATACGTTAGTCTAATTTTTAGACTAAGATCAACTTAACAGGATCGTTTAGATCCAACAAAGGAGCATTTGGGCTCTATTGTTTAGTTTAGGGACATTGTGGTCCATAATTAGTTTAAGGACATTACGGTCTATTATTAGTTTAAGGACATCCCTGTCCAAGGTTAAGGACATCATAGTCCATGGGTTTTAAAGGATCCTACGGTCCGAGGTTAAGTACATCATAGTCCATGGGCTTAAGGACCCCACAGTCCAGTTTAAAGACGTCATAGTCTATGAAATTTATGGTTTTCGGGACCCGTCACCTCTCTGAAGACGTTGAAGGATTACAACGACAAATATCAGAGAAGTAAAGAGAAGTACCCTCGAACCAATTAAAGTTGGTTGAAAGATATGTAGTCCGATTTGGGGCTAAGATCTGTTAAAATGTTTATGAGCAGATGGACTCAATTAATATGAGTTAAGGACTTATGGCCAATCTTGGGCTAAGTGCAATCGAGTTAAAATGTTTATCATTTATTTTGGGCTACTGAGCATTTGCTTGGGCTTGGCCCTGTTAACAATGCTGAGTATTGACTTGAATTCTGACAATATTTTGTCTTTTATTGAATGATGGGCATTCATCATAGCTCTGGGCTTATTAAAGAACAATTTATGTTCTATCAGCGCGACACATGGCGCGCTTGGCGCTTTGCGCCAGTCAAAGAGCGCAGTGCGCTTCTGCCGAGTAGCGCATACGTGAGGGACACGTGTCGCGTTTGGCGCTGAGCGCCAGATGATGGGCGCATTGCGCCAGTTTATGAGCGCAGAGCGCTATTAGTTCAGTGGCGCACACGTGATTGACACGTGGTACGCCTGGCGCTGAGCGCCAGCCCATGAGCGCAGTGCGCTATTTCAAGAGCGTAAAGCGATACGTGTCGCACTCGGCGCTGAGCGCCAGTCTAAGAGAACAGAAGCGCAGTTCAAGAGCGCAAAGCGCAGTTCCAGAACGCAAAGGCGCATATGATCAATTTTGTGATCTAAAAAGAGACTTTGTCTCATGATTCTAAGAACAAAAGTTCTTCAATCTCTTATGTTGATGAAAGGCTTTGCCTTTATGGATCTGTGATCTGTGAGAAAGAAGTAAATTCTTCTTTTATTTTATGATGAGATCTTTTGATCTCTCTGTGAAAGACTTTTTGTCTTTGTAGATCCATGATCTTTTAAAGAAATGAATCCTTCTTTTTAAATTATGAGATGATTTCATCTCTATGTTCATCATTATCATTTCTTTACCTTGAAGAAAGTTTTCTTCTTCTGAGAGCTTGCTTTTTTCCTTTGAATTTCTCAAAGTTTTTGAGGAGGTTTATCTTTATGCTTCTCTGTATATGAGACTTGAAGTCTAGGGGCCTTTATATAGGGCAAGCTGATCAGTTCAATCAGTTAAGGAGATCTTTCCTCCAATTGATTTGGGGAATTTCCCATCGTTGGATCTTTGATCCAAGGGCTTCTGATTTACAGAAGGCAATCTTCTTGTTTTTAACAAGAATGGGAAATCTTTCCATACAAAATTTATTCTGTACTTTTGGTAATTTTTAATCACCATTAGATCATTGATCCAATAGTGCTCTGATTTACGGAGCACAATTTTGTTGTTTGGAAAGATTTTAAGAAATCTTTCCTTAACAGAATTTAATTCTGGTCAATTAATGGTTTATCATTATTATTAGATCTTTGATCTAACAGTTGGGAGATTTTAGTTCCAGCGCTAGCGCACCCGTGCTTTGCACGCGCTAGCACACCCGTGCTTTATACGCGGTGCGCTGCTTAGAGCGCAACGCACCTAGCGCTAGCGCATCCGTTCTTTGCACATGAGCGTAGCGCACCTAGCGCTAGAGCACACGTGCTTTGCACGTGGTGCGCTGCTTAGGGCGCAGCGCATTTGGCGCTGCATCTGAAGCGTTGCTTCATTTCAAATTTTAAATTTCAAACAGAGCTTTGCTTTGATTGGGGAAAACAGCCTTCCTCTTCAAAGACGGAGGCTCGGAATAAAAAGGGAAAAGGGAAAGTGACCTTCGTCGCCAATACTCAGCAACAGTCGAGTGGTCCAAAACCAGCTGATCGCCAATACGATAGACAACGATTTATCAACGGAAAGTTAAAATGTCCTTACTCGTTCCCTCGGGATAAAACAAGGAGACTATTCGAACCGGCGGTACGCAACAGGCTCATAACTCTGCCATATCCGAGACGCCCACTGCAGCCAGGTGACGTCAACAATCCTAATTACTGCCCCTACCACCGAGTAGTAGGCCACCCAATTGAAGATTGCTTTGTCTTCAAAACCTGGATCGAGGACCAATATCAATAGGGCAAATTTGCACTGTCCGAGAACCGGAAGGTAAGCCCGCCCCGCCGCACGCTCTTAAAAAAGTGGACACGCCGGAGGCATCGTTCTCTTTTATAGAAGAAGCTCCATGGGTGGTCGCTCTTTCAGCCAAAACAAAACGAATGCTGAAAGATCTTCAAACATGCCCGGCGATTAGGTGGAGAAGCCCGCTGGAAGCCGAGGTCATTGAGGGAATGCTGAAACCGCGCCCGACGCCAAGAATTGCTAGCGATGGGTAAAACGCCCTAACTCAGCTGTCAAAATCTTCGAAAAGGAAGAAGAAGACCAAAAAGCCCGTGAAGCCTGATGACAAGCGCATGGACCTGCAAAAGCAGATTGACGCACTGGAAGAATATAATCAGAAGGTGCGAACCCCAGTCACGCTCCAAGAATTTCTCAACAACATCCCTGAGAGCGGAGAAAACGACAATGATGATGGAGACGACTTGTCATAAGAACCCGAGGATTATGTGGCAAGTTGTCATATGATCTCTCATTCACCCGTAAATGACGAAGAAGCTCACATAGAGGAGCTGGGGGCAGGAGCGGTGTCAAAATCCTTCGAACCGTCTGACGAGATGTGATCGCACGCCAAAAGCGTGTCGGATATTTAAAAGTTCTAAAGTTTAACCGCGATCAGGACGGTGTCGCTTTGCAGCTAGCCGCGATGAGCACGGGTCGATCCACAGGGAGACGGAGCGTTTTATGTTCTTGTTCTTACGAGTTAACGCGCGTGGCGGATTTGTTTGTTATCTAACCTATGTGTTATATTCAAGTATAAGGCTTGTTAGGAAACGATAGGATAGTGTAAGTTAATGGATTCCGTATTCAAGTACTTTGAGCCGAACTTAACCAATGAAGCTAGAACAATTGGCAACAACGTGTATTAGGGGACTTAAGCACGGTATTCATGGAATCCGGCTTATTGACCCTTGTCCGTCCGTTCTTGTCTGTTGGTTTCGCCTCTGGCCAAACCGAATGCAACCGGTCACGGTTAGGAATCATCTTTACCTTGGTAGGGTAGGGTGCCTAACGGAGCGTTTGCGTAAGATTTGGGCGGAGTTTCAAATGGGAAAAGACGGGAAAAGGAACTGAGGAGCAAAATGTTAACTTACAAAATCTTTCTCTTTTCCTAACAACAATATTTACACCATTCACAAAACAAACCAAAAAGAGATAACAAAATAGAAGAATAAAGAAAAGAAAAGACTACAAACAAGTAATCAAATGGCATGGTAATAAATTGCAAGTAATAAAAGACAAGAATGAAAATGCATGTAAGTAAAAGAGCGAGTAAGAAAGACTAAGAACCATAGAACCCAAAACAAGACATGGGTTCAATAACCAAATCTTAAACTTGCAAGCTCAATGAAGAGGTTGCAAGATCAAGAAGAGGCAAAGAACTCATGGTGAATGAAGGCACAAAAGAGATCTTTATTAATCATCAAGAATGATACAACCCCTTGAGATCAATAACCAACCTTTAAACTTTCAAGCTCAATGAAGAGGTTGAAGGATCAAGAGAAGGTTAAGAACTCAAGGGGACTAAGCTATTTACAAGAAAGGAGAATAGAAAAACTTGGACAAAGACTGACAATCCAAGACTAAAAGAATTACTAAAGAATGATCTTTGAACCTTTGCCCCATGGTCAGTATTTATAGGCTCCAAAGAATGGAGGGAAATTCGAATTTTTAAATCAACACAAAATCTTTAGCATTGAATGCTCATTACTTCATGTCCATTTGTGCCTTGATTCTTGTCTTCCCCATCATGGTCCATGCTGATTTGTCTACTTGAATTTGATTTGCACTCTGTTTTGGAAGGAAATTTGAATCTTTAAATCACACACATAATCTTCACCATTAAATGCTTATTACACCATTCCCACATGTGGCTTGATTCATGGCTGCCCCATTATGGCTCATGCTGATTTGTTTGATTGACTTTGATTTGATTTCAGTTTTGGAAGGAAAAAATCAACACATGATGTTTAGCCTTGAATGCATATAATATTTTGCCTTGAATGCATATCCACATGTGCCTAAAAGTTTTTTGTACACATTTGTTGTGTTGGACCATTTAGATAGAAAAATGTGTACATAAACTTGTTGCAAAAAGGGACTCCTGAAGTATCGGTCGGATTGCGGTTCTGGTTTCAGTGTCGGCTCTCAATTGATATATCCATGCTTTTAAATGTATTTCCAGTATTTTATCACGGATACCTGTAATCTGTATTACTGAGCAGACATTGGTTAATAGTACCGATAAATACAACAAATAGATAATGAATGGGCGGTATTAGAATGCAGTTTTATGATATGAACAAATACCCCCAAACTTATCTTTTGCTCGTCCCGAGCAAAACCATTTATTCACAAAAGAAAATCCTAACCGCACTTTCGCAAGGAATGCGATTGCACTGAGCGTGTGCAACAAGCCGTTAAACCTCTAGGTGTCCCTAGTAGGAGGAGTGTTGTCTCCTGAAGGTTTTCAGCGGATACTACCCACAAAATCCCGTCAAGCTAGTTTTGCGAAATAACTATGATTCAAACCCTAAGGTTTTGTTTAAAAGATAACAATTCTATTATCCTAAATTTAGAACTATCGAACCTTTATTTTTCACACATCGCTTCTCTTTTAACTTAAGATTTTATATGTCTTTACGTGTAGTGCAAATAGTGTCGTTAAGTTTCAAAAGGATCGATTAAAATCATCATGTCACAAAATAAAGCCCAGATGAAAATTTAGAAAGGATCACATAAGTTTTATAAAGAGTTAAGTATTTCTCAAGTTTCGTTTTCCAGTAAGGTTTCAAATTCCGAATTTCTATCTTCCTTAACAGGAAACTAGGTCTTATTTTTCACTCCACCTTTTTCTTGTTTTCATTTCATACACACCTCTGTGAACGTGCAATAGTCTTTATCATAGAATAAAACCTTCATATCTCCGCTAGAAATATTTTTTTATAAAAACCTGTCTTTTGTCAAAATTATTCTCACACAAAGAACCGTTAGGAATTTTAACTCGGAGAGAACACTTGCTTGACTTTGTTTTAATCTGGACTTTCTAGGCTTCTTAGCGAGCTTTGGGCCAATGCTCCCAAACCAGTTGGCTTTAGGGCATTAGGTGTAGAAACACCCCAGCGGACTTAATTACTCAAGTTACCTAGGCCCAAAAACAAAAGACAATTTTGGCGTGGAAATCATAACGATTTAATGCGAACGGAGATATAACCGGTAGTTCAATTATTTTTTTAGATAAAAGACGTGTTTAGTAGGTTAGGTGTGTAATCATTCCAATCAAGATTCAGATGGGTTATTCTTCAGAATTAGTTCCAATTAAGGTATCAATAATATTCCTTCATATCCACCTCTCTTCATAAACTATTCTTGATATTACTTATTTCAGAACAAACCTATTTGATCCTCAGAAAATAATTTATCCACTTAAAAGTTTTGAGACATAATATACTTGTCACCTAATTTTCAAAACTCACGACACGTATAATGTGATGTAAAGACGTATATTACCTATAGTTAACTTCAAAGGAGGGTTATCTTTCAGGTTTTCAAAATCTAAAAATAAGATTTAGTTATTCCTATCTTATCAAACAAAACCGTCGAAATATTGAATCTAAGTTCTCCCACTAGCTAACTTGACGACAAAGTTTTTATATTTTTAGAAAATTTTCTGATTTTTATGGGGTTTTAAGTAAGTATGCAAATGCAGAATATACAAATGAATGCGAAGGTAGAAAGCTTACCGAGCACACCCCCAAACTTAAACTTGACATTGACCTCACTGTCAGGCTACACCAAGAGGGTCAAAATTGTCGGCGCTCCTTAAAAACAATTTATATACAAAAATAAAAACCAAAAAATATGTACACCAAAAGGTTCCCCCCCAAACTTAAGTAAAACCGTGTTTCCACTGTTAAGCGTTGAAGTTCAGGATTTAGGAGGGAAAGAGAATAGTATCAAGCTATACAAGGCCTTACAAAGGCCAAAAGTGATCACCAACCATTCAAAAATTCTATCATGATAAAATGCGGGTTGGTGAAAGAAGATAAAGAGAAAAGAAATGGAGAATACGCGAGACCGTATGGAGATAGAAGCGGGATACGGTCTCGGTATATGAGAGGAAGAATGGCGGAAGGGGAAAAGAAATGGTATACGAACTTGAGGGTGAAAATGGAGTGAATAAATTCGCACAATATGTAATGACCGATGTGTAAAAAGCGATTGTGCTAATCTATCAACCCGTCGAGAGATTGGGTCAAATCCCTCAAGATTCGTCAGAAAACATGGGAATGCCGAACTCGGTAAACCAGACATAGTAAATGAAAGTGATACAGTTTCTTTCAAGGTCGGAACGATGGAAGGGACGAAGGGGAGTGATTTAGGGATAATCTTATTCTCACCTAAGTAAACTGTCTCGAACTCGAATGGTTCGAAATGATTGTGAGCAACCGAGTTTGATGGTTCAACTAACTCATCTGAAAATTCAAAAGACTCAAACTCGGACGGTGAGTCTTCAACATCGTCCGAAAATGTGAAACACTCATAATCGTTATCGGCTGTGAGAAGAGTGTCAGATTCAAGGAGTATCGCACTAGTGGCGTCAAATGTACTGTAATTGAACGGAAATTTTTCAAACTCACAGTCCTCCTGCATGATATTTTGCATGGTCAGAACGATGGAAAGGATGGAGGGTGATTTAGGAAGTATAACAGTTAAAGGTTCAGGAGGATGAATTGGAAAATCCGACACATCAAACAAAAATGGTTCATCCTCAATACTATCCTCAATACTCTCCTCAATACTATCCTCATAATTCTCCTCAAAAATTATCTTATCCATGCAAATCTCATCAAAATCAAGACGCATAAGAAGTTCGGGAGAAACATTTAATGACTTGGGATGATGAATTTGAGAGAGAATTTCAGTCAAATCTACGGGTTCATCATCCAAAATACTCCCTGCGTCAATATCCTCAATCAAGTGAAAATTAATATTCTCAGACTCCTCATCAAAAGAATGGATTTCAATCAATTCTGGTTCTAAGATGGAAGTGTAGAGGTCAAAAGGTTTAGGATTGGTTTCACTTGGAATGGACCCTTCACAATCTAGTAAATCAAACACTACAAAATCGCACAACTCATTAAACGTTCTATCTTTAATCGGTAAATCTTTTGGGACACTAGATAGACATTCAAAACTGGAGTTGTGTGATTCAATTTGCAATGGGTAGGTTTGATTAGGAAGGGTGTACAGCTCACTTTCACTACTCAAATTCTCAGCCTGTCCTACCACCTCATCATACATTGTAAAATGTGGAGCTAGTTGAAAACTAGCTACCGGGTCACTAGGTTGTATGAGGGCGGCCATGGATGCATTCAAATCCATCATCTGTTAGCATGACGCTACCCTAAAGTCTTCCAACATTTGTTCCAGACTAAACTTGGGTTGTGAAGGGGTTTCAGTAAAAGATTCAAAGTTGTTTGGATACAGGAAACTCCCAAAAGGTTGTTCAGAAGCAGTGTCTAGGGCAGGTACAAAAGTTGGATAGGACTCGTAGGAATTGAATGGCTGGACAGGTGTAGGATCAACATACGAATAAGAAGGTGAATGGAATTGTTGATCCATAGAATTTGTAGTAGTGAAAGGAGTGAAAGATCGGCTACGGGATTGTTCAATATGTTCAGCGAGGGACAAAGGACGACTTGCAAAAGGGGTATCAAAATAAGAGGGTGGGGAAGGTTGAAAAGGTTGATACAAAGTAGATTGCGGAGTGCAAGTGTTTGTCCTAGACGCGTCTATGCGATCTTTCAATGAAATGGATGGATCGTTCGAAATTCGACCAAAACAAGAACCGTAGGAAGTTATGTCTGGTTGTGGGTACCAAAGTTCGGCAAGGGTTTTTCGAGGTGGGGTACCCATGATATGAAGAGGGAAAGAAAAAAGAAAGGATAAGAAAAGGAAGGGAAAAAAGAATGTGATTTTTTATTTTTTTTAAATTTTTTTTGTTAGTTATTAACAAAAGAATGAAATATACACACAAAAAGAATCTGGACCAATAACAATCACGACACAAAAATACCACACACCTAATCGTTCTAGGGTTCACCTAGGTCAACTAGACCTGCTCAAGAACTTGATTGTCGAAGTAAAATTGTATCGAGAAACAGGCTCAAGATACACTGATCACGAGGCCAGGTAAGTGCAAAAATAAGGGGAGGTTTTCCGACGCTTTCGCGAAGGTCCTTAATTAAATAACCCTTTCTCTTTTGGCGGTTTCGCCGTTAACACTTTCCTAGACACCCCGTAAACAATATACCGTTAAGCGGTGTTCTAAACACAATTAACCTCTCCTAGTGAGCGCGAAGTCCTTAAGGCTTAAAGTCTAATTTTCTTTTAAAATTTGTGTGGGTTAACGTTATGCTCAAGTTCGTGATTTGTGGGCCACGGAAAAGGTGATGAAATCCTTTACCGTATGTTGTGGGGTTCGCTTGCCCTTAAGTCCGTATTAATGTATACAATGCACAATTCAATTAAAAAATTTGTTTAAAATTTCAAACAATCTTTTTTTTTAAGTGCGGCACTGCAACAAATACGGGTTAGTCAATTTTTTTTTGGCGTTTGCTAGCGAACTTGCAAAGAATCCTGCAAAGATATTATATTGGAAGCATCGGATTTGAGAAGAAGGTGTTAGTAAAGTACGTACCGTTAAGTTGTGGGTTAAGAAACCCCCGTTGAATCAAATCCGGTAAGCTTGAAAAGTTCGCTTGCGCGGGTCAAACTATCCGGATCGTTGGCACTGTACTTCGTAACCACCTTGATTTTGAACATGCACTTTGCTCCCCACACCCGCTGTTCGCAAATCCGCAAAATCTGAAATGTCGGAAAAAATGGATATTAGTGCGGAAAAACGATACGAATGCCCAAATACCTGCACACTAAAAATTATAGAAAACAAACAATAAAAACGGGACAAAAACAGAACACTGAAGCACAGAGAAAAATATTGGAGCCAAAGGGGAAGCTCTGGCCGGCGACGCCGGATTTGGAGGGTGTTTTGCCGGTTCTCTTGTGGCAAATGGGCTTCAATTTTTTTTGGTGTCTCAATGTTCTATTAGTGACTCACTAGTATTGTTTATCTTTTCTGTTTCATTACAGAGTGCAAGCAGGTACGAAATCCAGAGAAAAAAATGAGTTAGCAAAGTTAATTTTTTGTTTGGTTTTGAATTTTTTAGTATGTTTTAGAAAATAGGGTTAGATGGATATTAACAAGATTAACCCGAAATAACAAAAACAAAAACGTTACCGTCTCCCCGGCAACGGCGCCATTTGATCGCACGCCAAAAGCGTGTCGGATATTTAAAAGTTCTAAAGTTTAGCCGCGATCAGGACGGTGTCGCTTTGCAGCTAGCCACGATGAGCACGGGTCGATCCACAGGGAGACAGAGCGTTTTATGTTCTTGTTCTTACGAGTTAACGCGCGTGGCGGATTTGTTTGTTATCTAACCTATGTGTTATATTCAAGTATAAGGCTTGTTAGGAAACGATAGGATAGTGTAAGTTAATGGATTCCGTATTCAAGTACTTTGAGCCGAACTTAACCAATGAAGCTAGAACAATTGGCAACAACGTGGATTAGGGGACTTAAGCACGGTATTCATGGAATCCGGCTTATTGACCCTTGTCCGTCCGTTCTTGTCTCTTGCTTTCGCCTCCGTCCAAACCGAATGCAACCGGTCACGGTTAGGAATCACCTTTACCTTGGTAGGGTAGGGTACCTAACGGAGCGTTTGCGTAAGATTTGGGCGGAGTTTCAAATGGGAAAAGACGGGAAAAGGAAATGAGGAGCGAAATGTTAACTTACAAAATCTTTCTCTTTTCCTAACAACAATATTTACACCATTCACAAAACAAACCAAAAAGAAATAACAAAAGAGAAGAACAAAGAAAAGAAAAGACTACGAACAAGTAATTAAATGGCATGGTAATAAATTGCAAGTAATAAAAGACAAGAATGAAAATGCATGTAAGTAAAAGAGCGAGTAAGAAAGACTAAGAACCATAGAACCCAAAACAAGACATGGGTTCAATAACCAAATCTTAAACTTGCAAGCTCAATGAAGAGGTTGCAAGATCAAGAAGAGGCAAAGAACTCATGGTGAATGAAGGCACAAAAGAGATCTTTATTAATCATCAAGAATGATACAACCCCTTGAGATCAATAACCAACCCTTAAACTTTCAAGCTCAATGAAGAGGTTGAAGGATCAAGAGAAGGTTAAGAACTCAAGGGGACTAAGCTATTTACAAGAAAGGAGAATAAAAAAACTTGGACAAAGAATGACAATCCAAGACTAAAAGAATTACTAAAGAATGATCTTTGAACCTTTGCCCCATGGTCAGTATTTATAGGCTCCAAAGAATGGAGGGAAATTCGAATTTTTAAATCAACACAAAATCTTTAGCATTGAATGCTCATTACTTCATGTCCATTTGTGCCTTGATTCTTGTCTTCCCCATCATGGTCCATGCTAATTTGTCTATTTGAATTTGATTTGCACTCAGTTTTGGAAGGAAATTTGAATCTTTAAATCACACACATAATCTTCACCATTAAATACTTATTACTCCATTCCCACATGTGGCTTGATTCATGGCTGCCCCATTATGGCTCATGCTGATTTGTTTGATTGACTTTGATTTGATTTCAGTTTTTGAAGGAAAAAATCAACACATGATGTTTAGCCTTGAATGCATATAATATTTCGCCTTGAATGCATATCCACATGTGCCAAAAAGTCTTGTGTACACATTTGTTGTGTTGGACCATTTAGATAGAAAAATGTGTACACAAACTTGTTGCAAAAAGGGACTCCTGAAGTATCGGTCGGATTGCGGTTCTGGTTTCAGTGTCGGCTCTCAATTGATATATCCATGCTTTTAAATGTATTTCCAGTATTTTATCACGGATACCTGTAATCTGTATTACTGAGCAGACATTGGTTAATAGTACCGATAAATACAACAAATAGATAATGAATGGGCGGTATTAGAATGCAGTTTTCTGATATGAACAAGATGATCGACATGATGCTGAACGAAGCCCGTCAAGAGCAAGACTGATCAGCAACGTGAAATGGCCATATTCGAAAGGGCCAGGCGTCGGCGTCAACTTGAAGAAGTCATGGTAGAGATGGATCACGAAACACTCCAACCGGATCAAAGTGCACCCGCGGCGAACAAAAGCAAGCTTAAGACGAGAAAACGGTTTGCCAAAGCCTTGTCCATGGGAATGAAGCTGCCAACGCCTAAAGAAAATATCCCCGAGGATACGCACCTTGACGAAGCAGACATACATCCTAACTATTGCTTATACCACCAAAGGATTGCACACCCTACTGAAGAGTGCATGGCCTTTAAAAAGTGATGGCAAGGGTACGTCGCTCACCGACAACATTTCAAGCGGATAAAGCGCAAAGCTCGTCTGGAACGGAGAATCACGACAGATGATCATAAAAAAGCTGCCGGCAACTGTCACATGGTTGATACCAGGGGATCGCAGGTTCTCACCTTCGGAAGTGATTCTGACAAAGAAATATCTCTCGGCCCTCTCTTCAAAGAATCCACCTCAGGAAGAGAAGAAGAGATAAAGAACTGTGAGAATATTCAGCCGCGTAACCGCACGTTACCTGAAAAGAATCTCGGACCCTTGAACAAGGGATCGAACAAAAAACATAAAGGGAAGGAAAAGTTCCCTGAGGATATCGCCATCGATGATCGAGTCGTCGAAGAGCTTGCAGCCAAGGACCGGCCTAAGAAGAGCAGAGTGGATTACAATGTCCTAGCCCATCTGAAAAACCCTCGCAATTAAGCATTTTGGATGCCCTTCTCTTGTCTAAAGAGGCACGAGATTCTCTAATTAAGGCATTATAAGACCCCAGACAGTTTTAAGCCTTCCTTACCGAAGAAAAGATGAAGGACAAGCTGGAAGAAGTTCACACGGCCGACATTACCTTCAGCGATGAAGACCTCCTCCTCGGAACCTGTGAGCACAACCGCCCCTTATATGTCACCAGGTACTGCCACGACATTAAGATCGGAAAGATTCTAGTTTACAACTGGTCCTCTGTCAACCTCCTAAATGTCAGAGTGCTAAAAGAAATTTGCATAAGCATTCAGCACCTAGCTCGGGATAAAATTACCATCTCTGGTTTTGACTCCCAGTCATCACAGACGCTCGGGTCCGTAATACTGACGTTACGCTTCGGGTCGCTCATCACTGACACCAAGTTTCACATCATTGATGCCAAGACTTGCTACAGCGCTTTGCTCGGCAGGCCGTGGTTACACGAGTATAATATCATCCCTTCTACACAACATCAGTGTATGAAGTACTTCAAAGATGGTCTCGAGTACACTGTGACGGGAGAACTAAACCCATTCTCCGTGAACGAAGTCCACAACCTAAGGAAAATCGATCTGGGGACGGCAAACGACCCGCGGCCTACGTTCGTCAGTGAGCTGCTATCTAAAGAACAGGTGGCTACACTAAAAAACGTGCTCATGCAGTATAGGGACTGCTTCGCATGGAACTACTCCGAAATGTCGGGGTTAGATCCAGAAATCGCTGTGCATAAATTGGTGATATCTCCGGACATCAAGCCAATCAAATAAGAACCAAGAAGAATGCGGCTCGAGCTTGAGATGAGTATCAACGCCGAGGTCAAGAAGCTAATCGACTTCGGCTTCATCCAAGAAGTTCAATATCCTGACTGGATCGCTAACATTGTCCCGGTGATGAAGAAAAATGGGACGGTGCGCATCTGTGTGGACTTTCGGGACCTCAACAAAGCTTGCCCGAAGGATGATTTTCCCGTACCGGTTACCGAGCTGATGATAGACAACACGTCCATTCACGAAGTCTTCTCCTTCATGGACGGCTCATCAGTGTACAATCAAATAAAGATGCATCCTAAAGACCAGAAGCATACCGCTTTCCGGACTCCTCTGGGTATATTCTGCTACAAAGTGATGCCTTTCGGCCTGAAGAACGCTGGTGCTACCTATCAAAGGGTCATGACGAAGATTTTCGATGATCTCATACATGAAATCGTCGAGTGCTATATTGACGACCTCGTGGTGAAAAGCAAATCGCACGAGGAGCATGGGGAGCATCTGAAGATAGTATTCCAGCGTCTTCGAAAATACAATCTGAAGATGAACCTTCTCAAATATGCGTTCGGAGTTTCCTCGGGCAAATTCCTAGGATTCATCATACGACACATGGGTATCGAAATAGACCCGTCAAAGATCAAGGCGATTATGGAAATGCCTCTGCCAAGAACTCTCAAGCAACTGCGGTCTCTCCAAGGAAAGCTCGCGTATATCTGGCGATTCATAGCCAATCTATCAGGCAAGTGCCGCCCCTACAGCCATTTAATGAAGAAGGGGACACCGTTCGTCTGGGATCGCAAATGCCAAAGCGCACTGGACGAAATCAAGCAATATCGGCAGAATCCGCCGGTACTGACCGCTCCGGTCAAGGGAAAGCCCCTCATCCTATACACAATAGCTCTTGAAGGTTCTTTAGGTGCGTTATGGGCACAAGAGAATGACCAAGGGAAAGAGAGAGCTCTCTACTATTTCAGTCGAGTTCTTCTGGGGGCAGAAAACAACTACTCCCCCATCGAAAAACACTGCCTGGCGTTAATCTTCGCAATAACGAAGCTCAGACACTATGCGTTGGCGCATGAGGTCCATCTCATATCAAAGGTGGATCCTCTCAAGTATTTGATGTCAAGAGCCATACTAACGGGACGACTCGCTAAATGGGCCCTACTCTTAATGGAATTCTCGATAACATACCAACCTATCGAGGCAGTGAAAGGCCGGGCCATAGCCGACTTCCTCGCTGAGCATCCGATACCTGCCGACTCACCCCTAAATTGTGAATTCCCAGACGAGTACGCGTTTGACACGATCGACAAGGAGAGAGGAGGGAGTGATACCCGATGGGAACTCTACTTCGATAGAGCATCTTCCATGAAGAAGAGAAAGCACACCACCCCTATAATCAAATCGGGGGTAGGCCTTATCTTCGTGACCCCGCAAGGAGGGATAATGCGCTTTGCCTTTTCCTTAACAGACCGAGGACAAACAATGAAGCAGAATACGAGGCTTTGATAGCAGGTCTTGAGATCGCTGTCGACATGGGAATCAATGACCTCCTCATATACGGATACTCCCAGTTGGTCGTTAGTCAAGTAAACGGCGACTATCAAACATGCAAACCAGAGTTGGTGAAGTACGGCGAGAGAGTGCAACAATTGCTGACTCAAATCCCTTCCTACGCCCTGAAAAGCATATCGCGAACAGAAAATAGCAAGGCGGATGCATTAGCCAAACTCGCCAAAGAACTGGCTGACGAAAACCTCGATGACGTAAGGATTGTTGTACAAAACCGTCGGGATCTTGCACCAATGGAAATATCTCCGGAGTCGTCTGAAGAAAAGGAAGCGACCAAGCAAACGGCCCTACAAATAGAGGACCAAGAAAAGGTTAAGGATTGGAGAGAAGTCTTCATAGACTACTTCAAATCTCATCGAACACCTGAAGATGCATTCTCAAGACATCAGCTCATGAAACGAGCTCTGTCTTTCGCCTTCGTCAATGATACTCTGTATAAGAGATTGTTCGACTCTCTGTGGCTGAGATGCCTGGGATCGGAAGAAGCAAGGAGAGTCATCCAAGAAACTCACGACGGACTCTGCGGTTCTCATCAAGTCGGGCCAAAGATGAAGCTGAAGATCAAAAGAATGGGTTACTACCGGCCCACGATGATCCAAGACTGCTTCGAATACGCAAAGCAGTGCCACACGGAGACTTCATCCACTAGCATCCAAACCCGTTACACCCAACAGTGACTAGCTGGTCGTTCGAATTATGAGAAACCAACATAATTGGGCCCATCGAGCCAGCATCATCCAGAGGACATCGGTTCATATTGGCGACAACCAATTACTTTTCTAAGTGGGCAGAAGCAGTGCCGCTAAGGGAAGTGAAGATGGAGAATATCCTCCATTTCTTCAAGACTCATGTTATCTACCGGTTCGGAACTCCGCGACGGATTATCTCCGATAACGGGTCGGCCTACAGAAGTCACAAAATCAGTCGCTTCGCATAGCAACATAATATAGACTGGAGATACTCTTCGGTCTATAATCTCCGAGCTAACGGTCTAGCTGAGGCTTTCACAAGACCTTAAAGAAGATCATAAAGAAGACGGTGTCCAAAAGTAAAAAGGACTGGCACGAGAGACTGCATGAAGCTCTCTGGGCTTATCGGACCACATTCAAAACAACCACTAATACAATGTCGTACGCATTGGTATTTGGCGCTGAAGCAGTACTCCCCTTTGAGATAGAGCTACCCTCTTTACGAGTGGTGGTTCAATATGAGCAAACAGACGAAGAGAATGCTCATCTTCGGCTTGAGGAGCTCGACGCCCTCGATAAAACTCGTCTCATGGCGCAGCAAACCCTAGAAGCTTACAAAGCATGGATGACGCGCTCATATGAGAGACTGACCAGGCCGAGAACATTTCGCCAAGGCGAACTCGTGCTAGTGGTCAAGAGACTCATGATCCCCAATCGAGCCAAACGGGGGAAATTCGAGCCGAACTATCAGGGCCCGTACATCATAGACAAAGTCTACCAAGGTGGGGCTTACTTGCTCATGGATATGCATAGCGAAAGACCCTTCAAACCAATAAACGGCCGGTTCCTAAAAAATTACTATGCCTGACGAGCCACGGCTTAGGTCAACGATAGATGACGACACATATGTCCGCTCGCTATCTTCCCAAGCCCAAACTCTATAAGTAGTATCCAGCGAAACTGTTGTCTCCAAAATAGCAACGATGGACCGAAACGTCCCTAAACTAACAAGGGACCGCAATGTCCTAAAACTAACGACGGACCGAAACATCTCTAAACTAATAATGGACCGCAATGTCCTTAAACTATCTACGGACCGAAACGTCTTTAAACTACTACGAACCACAGCATCCTAGGGCTGACCTAAAAAAAAAGCGGTACGTCCATAAGCAAGATGGTCACGGATGAAAACCCGAAAGGGCTCCGTGAGTAAAAATAGCAAGGCTACCGGCGATATTTGTGAAAACCCGAAAGGTTGCAGACTCGTAAAAAAAACGGTACATCCATAAGCAAGATGGGCACGGATGAAAACCCGAAAGGGCTCCGTGAGTAAAAACAATAGGGCTACCGGCGAGTCTGTGAAAACCCGAAAGGGCACAGACTAGTAAAAAATTCATGCATACTGGCAAGGTCCTCTCGACCTTATAAGGAGAAAATACCTGCGTGAGATCCTTAAGACTCACAAGGGAGCAACACACTTAGGGATCCCCACGATTCCTGAGGAGAAATTACACTTATGAGATCCTCACGACTCATAAGGAGAACCCTCTTATGAGACCCTCACGGCTCATAAGATTCGAAAGCCTTAAGCTACAGAGATCTGAACCTGTTTTTAAGCCATCACACTTCCCAGACTGCCCTACAAGTGGTTCAATATTAACCCTTGTATACAATCCATGGGCACAAATAAACGTTTCCCCCACCCAGTTCCACCAATGGAGCGAAATTTCCTCATGTGGTGAATGATACTTGTAGGTCCTCTCGACTTATAAGGAGAAAACACTCTTATAAGATCCTTACGATTTATAAAAGAACACACACTTAAGAATCCTCACGATTCTTAAGGAGAAAACGCACCTAGGAGATCCTCACGACTCGTATAGGGAGAAACACCTTTATGAGACCCTTACGGCTCATAAAGGCAAACGATGATTCGCTCCTGGCAATATCCCAGTTGTAGCGATGCTGATGCCTAAATTGGTATCAAATTCCAAGTCCTCTCACAGCAAGTGATGATTCGCTCCTGGCAATATTCCAGTTGCAACAACGCTGATGCTAAGATTGGCATCAGATTCCAAGTTCCATACTCGCAGCAAAAAGTCAGCGAGCTATAAATGCATATGAAATAGCCGAAATGATTGGGCAACTCGCAATAAAAAGCAGCGAGTAAAAAGAAGAAATAGCTGAAATGATTGGGCACCGCGAAAAACAGCCGAAATGATTGGGCAATCGCGACTTTCGCGATATAAAAAGCTGAAATGATAGAGCATCCCGGGAAGAAAAATGAATGAAAAAATGAAACTTTTTCCCTGCAGGTAAGTCCATACCGACCCCTGTACACAATCCATGGGCATAAACGAAAGGGAACCACATGTCCCAACAAGCTCTGTCAAAGGGAAAGTCAGATCTCGACAGCAACATCTGCATTCCAGAAGACCAACAACGGCGTTCCTCCTCATGCCAGCAGGGCACGGACGCGACACAACGAAACGGAGCCATGGCAAAGTCCCTAGTTCCAAATCTCAACGGCAACATCTACTGCCTAAAGACCAACAACGGCGTTCCTCCTCATGCCAGCAGGGCACGGACGTGACACAACGAAACGGAGCCATAGCAAAGTCTCTAGTTCCAAATCTCAACGGCAACATCTACAGCCTAAAAATCAACAACGACATTCCTCCTCATTCCAGCAGCATACGGACGCGACACCACCAATCGGAGCTACGACAAAGTCCCCAGTTCCAAGACTCTACGGTTCACGGACGACCTAGAGTCAGCCCCGACACCGCAGAAAGCGGAGCAAGTCAACCTGACACCGTAGAAAGCGGAAATATGTCATCAAATGACCCCGTTTCGGAAATACGTCATCCAATGACCCCATCGCGGAAATACATCATCAAATGACCTCGTCGCGGAAATACGTCATCCAATGACCCCGTCTCGGAAACACGTCAGCAAATGACCCCATCGCGGAAATACGTCAGCAAATGACCCCGTTTCGGAAACACGTCAGCAAATGACCCCATCACGGAAATACGTCATTCAATGACCCCGTCGCAAAAACACGTCATCCAATGACCCCGTCGCGGAAATACGTCATCTAATGACCCCGTCTCGGAAACACGTCATCAAATGACCCCGTCTCGGAAATACGTCAGCAAATGACCTCGTCTCGGAAATACGTCATCCAATGACCCCCCGCGGAAACACGTCATCCAATGACCCCGTCTCAGAAACACGTCATCCAATGACCCCGTCTCGGAAACACGTCAGCAAATGACCCTGTCTCAGAAATACGTCATCAAATGACCCCGTCGCGGAAATACGTCATCCAATGACCCCATCGCAGAAACACGTCATCTAATGACCCCGTCGCGGAAACACGTCAGCAAATGACTCCGTCTCGGAAACAGGTCAGCAAATGACCCCATCTCGGAAATACGTCAGCAAATGACCCCGTCGCGGAAATACGTCGTCCAATGACCCCGTCTCGGAAACACGTCATCCAATGACCCCGTCACGAAAACACGTCATCCAATGACCCCGTCTCGGAAACACGTCAGCAAATGACCCCGTCACGGAAATACGTCAGCAAATGACCCTGTCACGGAAATACGTCAGCAAATGACCCCGTCACGGAAACACGCCATCCAATGACCCCGTCTCGGAAACACGTCATCCAATGACCCCGTCGCGGAAACACGTCATCCAATGGCCCCGTCTCGAAAACACGTCATCCAATGGCCCCGTCTCGGAAATACGTCAGCAAATGACCCCGTCACAGAAATACGTCAGCAAATGACCGCGTCACGGAAATACGTCGTCCAATGACCCCGTTTCGGAAACAAGTCAGCCAACGACCTCCCCGTCAGAGCAATACTTCGACTCGGAAATAAGTCAACCCACCAAACCACTTAAGAGTCCTCTCAACTTGTAAGGGAGAAAATTCTCTTGTGAGATCCTTACGACTCTCAAGAGAAAATGCACTTAGGAATTCTCACGATTCCTAAGGAGAAAATACACCTACGAATCCTCTCGACTCGTAGGGAGAAAAGTCTTTACGAGACCCTCATGGCTCATAAAATTGAAAAGTCTTAGGCAGCAGACCTAAACCTGTCTCCTAAGCCATCATTGCCCTGCAGGGAGATTAAGATAGACTGCTATGAACTATCCTCAGGCCACACTTGCCAAAATTACATGCCACTGAAATAGAGGTGCTATTCAAGAGTATGTAAACTACTTTGCGCCAAGTCGAAACAAAAAGGCATAACCCACGGACGTCGACCACATACTGTGCGCGGCAATAAAGAGAACATTTGATTCACATCCAATTAAGCGTTCGAAGCGTACCCACTCATGTATATGCGAAGAGGATCACTGCATAAAATAAACGCATAGAAAGGAAAAATTTGTTATTCATACCCCAGAAAATTCTTACATTGATGAAAACAGTAAACAAAAGTATTATTAAAATGTTTACAATGGTAAAACATTAAATTCAGGACACGGATTAAGAAATTCAGAAGTAAGGCCATCTAAAATGCTTCTGGCCTCCCTGACCATTCTCGTGTGCATCCTCTCACGAAGTCAAGCGTCAGGATCCTCGCTGATGTCGTCCGTCCGCTGATAGGCAGAGATTATCGTCGTCTATTGAAAAATTTGATGCAAGATATCAATAAGATTATCTCACCGCCTTTTCGAGATCAGGCCCATCAGATATACTGAGTGCACCTTGTCTTCAGCATCATCCAGTGCCTTAAGCGGCATGGCTTCGTAAAATCCAGGAAGTGCATTCCAAATCGCTCTTACGACGAGCTTCAAAAGAGCGGAGCGACGTGGAAGTAGTCGACTGTTGTATTCATTAAAGCGACTCATAATCTCAGTACATTGACCATTCGTAAACTCCTGGTTTTGACAACGGCCTTGTGCGCGAATGTCTCCATAAGAAATAATTTCGTCAAGATCATATAGTTGAGCGGCCATAGTGTCTGAAAGGGAAAATCAGTGAGAGTTTAGTGGTCAAACTGATCAAGAAAATGCTTATTGAAACAAACACGGGAATTTAAACAACTCTTGATATCCACACGGAGAAAACAAGTTCTGATTAAGACACCCAACAAATTCAAATTTGTGCAAATAAAGGAGAAATCCTAAAAGGATTCTCATTTAATGAGAGGCCAAGAAGTTAAACTCCCTTGAGAGTAACGCTCTGCAGACAAGAGTGACATCTGTCAACTCTAATCATGAGGGGAATAAAAATTCCCCCAAAAATTTTATGAGTTATACTTTGTGAAGACGATAGAATCATCCATCAAAACCCTAAAAAAGTAAAGCTTTTACAGAGTAAAAACTCCAAGATCTTTAAGATCTGTGAACGAACTTTAAGAGTTCTTCATGGAAGATGAACAGTGTTCCAGTTCATGGGTTAAAATCACCCTAAAAAGATTATATCTTGAAGATCTATGATCTAAAGATGAGCATGGCTCTGTTAATGGGTAAAACCCTAAAACATTTTTTTTAGATCTACGATCTGAGAAGAGCAAAACTCTGTTAAAAAGTTCAAGCCTTACCAAATTTGGGCAGAGTTTTGATTCTAAGAAGTTCTTAAGGCAGAGAGTTATGCTCTGAAGAGAGAATTCAATTCTCAGAGAAAACAAGAAAACAAGAAGATGAACAAGCAGTCATCTCAAAGGACAAAGGTCCTATTTATAGGCACTGGAAGTCGATTCAACTTCCAAGTTGATCCAACAGTGGAAAAGCTGCCACCGCTGCACTCACGTGTAAGCCACGTGTGCGCAACGGTGGGGGGGCATTTGTTTCTCCCAATCAGAGAGCAAAGCTCTATTCAAAATTTGAAATTTGAAATGAGACAACGCTCACATGCAAAGCACGAGAGCGCTCTTGCCAAGAGCGCCAGCGCTAAGAGTCAAAGACTCTGAGGCAGCGCTCACGTACAAAGCACGAGAGCGCTCGCGCCAAGAGCGCCAGCGCTAAAAACTCTGAGGCAGCGCCTCACATGCAAAGCACGAGAGCGCTAGCGCCAAGAGTTAATGACTCTGAGGCAGCGCCTCACGTGCAAAGCACGAGAGCGCCAGCGCCAAGAGTCAAAGACTCTGAGGCAGCGCTCACGTGCAAAGCACAAGAGCGCCAGCGCTAAGAGTCAAAGACTCGGAGGCAGCGCTCACGTGCAAAGCACGAAGGCGCTCGCGCCAAGAGCGCCAGCGCTAAAGACTCTGAGACAGCGCCTCACGTGCAAAGCACGAGAGCGCCAGCGCCAAAAGTCAGAGACTCTGAGACAGCGCCTCATATGCAAAGCACGAGAGCGCTAGCGCCAAGAGTCAAAGACTCTGAGGCAGCGTCTCACGTGCAAAGCACGAGAGCGCCAGCGCTAGAACTAATTGTTCTCCACCCTTGGATCAAAGATCCAACGAAGATGATAAATTATCAAATTACCAGAATAAAATTCTGTTGAGAAAATACTCCTCAAAATCTTTCCAAACAGGAAAGATTGTGCTCTATAAATCGGAGCACCGTTGGATCAAAGATCCAATGGTGATTAAAAATCACCCAAATACAGAATAAATTCTGTATGGGAAAATATTTTCCCAATCTTGTTAAGAACAAGAAAACCATCTTCTGTAAAACAGAAGACCTTGGATCAAAGATCCAACGGTGGGAAACATTCTCCAAATCAACAAGAGATCTCTTAATGAGAGATTTCCTTAACTGATTCAACAAATCAACCTCCCCTATATAAAGGACCCAAGACTTCAAATCTTGTACAGAGGAACACCCCCATAAACTTCAAGTTCAAAAATACAAAAAAATAGAAAGAGAGAAACCCCGTGGTAAGCTTAAAAGAAAAGAGAATTTAATTCTCCAGAGAGAAGAAAACCTTCTAAAGAAGAAAAAGAAACTCTAGGTAAGAGAAAGAACAAAACACAGAGAATATCCCATCTCTTTTTCACCTCTATAAGAGTTTAACTCTTCAAAAAAGAACTTAGTTCTTCCTCTGGTTGAGATCTGCAGAAGCAGATCTTCCCACAAGTTAATAATTTAATTCTCATCGGGGAGACTCTGTTACGTAGATTCAAACCCAGGGGAAAGAACTAAATTCAAAGAATTTAATTCTTAACAAAAAGATATAGGAATTTAATTCCTCTGATAAAACTAGGATTTAACCATATAAAATAATTTAATTCTTATAAAAATAAGGGACCTGAAATTCGCAAAACTCGGATCGAGAGCTCTATGCATATTAGTGTTCAATGCTACACAATAAAAGCTCATGTGTTCCCACATGAGCACCTTTGCGAAACAAAAAAGGGAAGACTGAGATCTAGCCACGTGACCTATGAGAAGCGATTAGCACTTATAAAAGAGAAAAGAGAATAAACCCTATTTTAGGGCGCCTCACATGATCCCACGTGACCCCTGAGAAGTGCTTAGCACTTATAAAAGAGAAAAGGGAATAAATCCTATTTTGGGGTGCCTCACGTGACCCCTGAGAAGTGCTCAGCACTTATAAAAGAGAAAAGGGGAATAAACCCATGACAGTTCCCATTCTGGGGCACCTCACATGATCCCACGTGACCCCTGAGAAGTGCTTAGCACTTATAAAAGAGAAAAGGGAATAAACCCTATTTTGGGGTGCCTCACGTGATTCTACGTGACCCCTGAGAAGTGCTCAGCACTTATAAAAGAGAAAAGGATAATAAACCTAAGAGAGTTCCTATTCTGGGACGCCTCACGTGATCCCACGTAACCCAACAGTGCTTAGCACTAGAATAAGAGAATCAAAGAGGCAGAGCCCAACATTAAGTGTCTCACATGACCCCACGTGAGCGCCTCAAATTCTTAGTGTTTAACACTACTTCAAGCGCCTCACGTGATCCCACGTGAGCGCCTCAAACCCTCAGCGTTTAACGCTACTTCAAGAGCCTCACATGACCCCACATGAGTGCTTCAGATCTTCAGTATTTAAACAATACTTTAAGGCCTCACGTGGGAGAACGTGAGCGCCGAACATATGCTGGTGTTTAACACTATGATAGGCCAACCTTAGCCCAAGTTAGCTAAGTCTCCCAAAGCCAAAACCTTGTTTTTAACTGAGCCTTAATTATGCTCAGGTCTTCCAAAATTAAACATCTCACATGGCATTTACAATAATGCTTATCCCATTGCTTCTCAATCTGGTATTTGGTTCAAGAGTACATCTTTTCACACGTCTGATCCATGTCGTTATAATTCTTCAACGTCTTCAGAGAGGTGGTGGGTCCCGACGACCAATAACTATCTGGTGCATTTTCAAACCCATGATTACATCCAAACAATGGACCGTAATGTCCTTAAACTAACTCTGGACCGTAACGTTCTTAAACTCATAATGGACCTGGACGTCCTTAAACTAAACTTCATGGACTATGATGTCCTTAAACTGAAAAAAAAAACCTTACAGACTATGATGTCTTTAAACTCATGGACAATGATGTCCTTAAACTTATGGACCGCAACGTCCCTAAACTAAATCCTATAGACTATGACGTACTTAAACTCACGGACTATGACGTCCTTAAACTTATGGACCGCAATGTCCCTAAACTAAAACGATAGAGTCCAAATACTCTTTCGTTGGATCTAAATGATCCCAAAGTCTTGTTAAGTAGATCTTAGTCTAAAATTAGACTAACTTATGCTTGACAAGCATTTAAGTTGATCTTAATCTAAAACAAGATTAACGATCCTTAAACCAAGCCAAACCCAAATCTAAGAAAATACGGATTTGGACTAATCCACGCCCTACGGGCGACAACATAAATTAGTTTCCGTATACAATCTACGGGTAACCAAAAATAAAAAAAATACACACGACACGAAGTGACCATCTGGAGAAGGCGAAAGTGGTTACCGCTATACTGTAGCGTAATTAACTGCAGGGGCTTGCGCCTGTAAGGAAGAGCGTCCCCACAATCAAAAACCTCTCGTATACGAGAGGGAATCTGACGAAGTCTGCTACAATGGTCGCATCTGTCTAAATCTCCGATATACGGTACCATAAATCAACTTGGTATTTTCGGAGAGGTGGACAGATAAAACCAAATAGTATCTGCCCTCAGACAAGACGTTTGTCTTTCCGGTTTTCGGCGGAGAACAAGTTCCAGGATGGATTCAGATATACTCATCAATGTACACCAACGAATATTTCATCTAAATAATTGATTTAAGTATTATCGCATGGAAGCTTTCTCGAAGATGGTTGAACTTGACTTTTATTAATACTAATCACTGATTTACTAAATTGGTCCGAAAATAAAATCATGACGTTTCTAGATTAATTTTAATCCGTAATTTCCATAGGACTTTACTAGCTTATTTTTTTTTAGGGTTGCCATAAAAAAATTCTCCATGCACTCAACAGTTATGGTCAGGTTGTAATTCGGTTAAAATTGAGATTATGAAAGGTTAAGTTTTATAAGGGTTTACTTCTACTTTTTTTTAAGAGATAACTTTCTTAAATTTGTTCTTACAAAGTTAGGGAATAATTATGCATGCACAGCTATTTTCCAAAAATGCAAAACTTCTGAGTGTGTGTGCATGAGTCCAGGCTTGTCATATAGAAAAATACTTTAAAAAAACCATAAAAACAAATTGATGATTATGATCAACAAAAAAGTACTATAAAAAAAATACAAATTATCATCAAAGAACAGTCCTAAGGAAAATTAATCAATTAAAAAAAAATAGGTTGCTCGATTTGAATGCTTCATAGATACGTATCAAGGAGGATTATTGACATGGGATGGGAACGATAAGTCATGTGAACTTGTATACATGCGGATGCAAAATGAGTAACAAACAGTCAATACGAATGCAACCTCAATGAACAAACTCTACAGGATGCAACTCACCCACGATAATAGATCCTGCTTCAGCTTCAATAATCGCAAATAATAAATTACAATAGACTATGAGGCTAAATATCCACAATTAAAATTTTCAATTTAAAATTGGAAACATGTCAACACTACTACAATAAGGGGTTGCCCTTGTGGATATAGGAATTCGTAGAGACGATTTTTTATTGCCCTTACGGATTAATCCGTATGGCCATTGGTTTGCCTCTACGGTGCCATTGGTTTGCCTCTACGGTGTCCAACGTAAGAGCATAAATAAATTTAAAAAAATATTAAAATGTAATCTTTTATTTGGCCCTACAGAGCCGCAAAAGAAAACCCTACGGATTAATCCGTTGGGGTAACAAGGGGTTAATTATAAAAAAAATAAAGCCAAGTAATTTACCACCATCACCAAATTTTCACCAACTCCCGCGATCGATCATCCATTTCCTCCACTCTCTTGTCATCACGCTCTCGTCTCCAAAATTTCCCACCGTCACCACCACACTCTCGTCATCGTTGGCACCACAGTCTCGCTGCGAGCTCGTCGACCTCTTTGTTGCCGCCACTGTCTCGTCGAGCTCTATCTCCGGCCTCCTCCACCTCTTTGAGCTCTTTGCCGCCGCAAAACTATTACTGAGATAAGTTAATTTCCATTTTGAACTTATAATCATGCTTTTTGTGTTATTGTTGTGATTTTAGGGTTAGGGTTAGGATTAGGGTTATAGTCAGCTTAATTAGTGTTAGGGTTAATTAAATTAATTAGGGTTAATTTTGGTTTGGGCTAGGGTTAATTTGGGTTGTAGTTTGGGTGAAAATTAGGATTAGGTTAATTTGGGTTAGGATTTGAGCTAGAGTTAATTAGGTAAAATAGAGTGTATTTGCGTTAGGGTGTTGATTAGGGTTAATTTGATTTAATTAGCTTAATTTTGGGTTAATTAGGGATAATTTGAGTTAGGATAATAATTAGGGTTAATTTGGATTAATTAGGGATAATTTGAATTAGGGTGATGATTAGGATTAATTTGGATTAATTAGGTTAATTAGGATTAGGGTTTAAGGTGCACTAGTTCCTTCAGTAGGATACTCGATGATAACGTAAACGTACAATTTTACCGTAAACGTAAGAAAACTTTATCTTAAACTAAAAACTTCAAACTCTTAAAAACGAAACGTAAACGTAAAACCTATTCAATTTAAATTTTCAAGTTAAAACCAATATATGATACTAGATGATAATATGAAACTTTAATATTCTCATCAAAACTCATATGTGAAAATCAAAGCGCGACTTAGGCCCCGTCTATCGGTTAACATACGTTCGATATTAATCGTGATATAGAACTATACGAAAGTTGTTAAATATCGGACGGTATAGTTCGGTAATAACAACTGTCGTGTAGTCTATCTGACAAGAAGATTCAATTGTATTATAACCGAATTTTTCCAGTGTTGACAAGTTAGGAATGTATAAAGCAAATACCTGCATTCACTTGTGTTTTCATTCGTTTCGAGTTATTTCGTCGGTATTTTTCCGATGGTTCTCCGTGTACAAAGATAGGTTAGATGTTCATTTCAACGTTGTTTCACAGTATTGAAATGATTATCTATTATATTACAGTGTACTCAAAGAACAGCGGGGAGGTGCTGCTGAAATTTACTCGAAACGGATGAAAGCACAAGCGAATGGGTGTCTGCTCTATACATTCTTAATGGGATAGAAGCCTTACCCCCGACAGCCGAAACACACATATACAACACGAATACACAATAAACGCACACACAAAGTATATACACACTAACAACCCTACACTCAAGCGAAATCATAAATTGAAACATACATACACAGAATACAACTCATACTTGGGTATCTTCAAATCTAATTTTGTTTATCGATAATTTATTCTTTTCAACGACAAACTTGCCTCTACGGATTTTCTTCTTTGTCAGTAACCACCTCGTTATTAGATTTCTCAATATAGTCACCATAACCTACAATTTATATGTTATACGGTCTAACATGGTTCATGAGTGCATCAGAGTTAAGGACTGGATGTACGTGGATTGGTAACAACACATGCAATCTAAGTTTGTCGCAGGAGCTGCTGCTTTCATTGAATTTGCACGCACACATAATAAGATCATGTTAAAGAAGATTCTCTGCCCATGCGATAGATATGGGAATAAGTTCTGGAAGAAGGTAGAAATCGTAGAGCTTCACATCGTTAAACATGGTTTTACTAGACTTTATACAACCTGGCTATATCACGGGGAAGGACAAGAAGAAGACGGTAATGCGGCAGAAGAGGACGGTAATGCGATAACTTCTTTTCAGGAGAAAAAATGGAGGATATGGTAGAGGCTGCCCTATGTGATGGTATTCCTACCAAAGATGGCATTCTTTCTGGTCAAGAACCGCGTGCGGATAAGTATGAAAAGTTCATGAATGATGCTAGAAAACCAATTTATGAGAATGCAAAGTATTCCACACTATCATGGTTCGTCCAACTTTTCCAGATTAAGTGTCTAAATGGATAGAGGAACAAGTCATTCATGATACTTCTGAAGTTCCTGAAAGATTCTATGCCCCTGGGAAATAATGTGCCCGACAGCTGGTACGAATTCCAGAAGATGATGTCTGATTTGGGTATAAAGTGTAAGAAGATTCATGCATGTCCTAAAGATTGCGTGTTGTACCGGAAAGAGAATTCAGATTTGAAAGAGTGTCCAACATGCGGAGAGGTCAAGTATAAGCCGAAAGAATCTGATAAGAACCGCGATATACCTGTCAAGATAGCACGATACTTTCTCATAACACAGAGGCTGCAGAGGGTATTCAGGTGCAAGAAAACAGCTGAGCTAATGATTTGGCATCACCGTACTGCTCCAAGCAAAGATCGAAAAATGAGTCATCCAAGAGATTCACCGGCATTGAAGAATTTCAATAGGAGACACGAAATATTCAGTAGTGATACTCGCAATGTCAGGCTCGGACTCGCTAATGATGGGTTCTGCCCATTCAACTATATGGCTGGAAGTCACAGCACATGGCCTGTTGTAATGATAGTTTATAATCTTTCACCTTAGTTGGCTATGGATCAATCCTATTTTATGATTCCTCTTCTTATTGACGGACCAAACTCACCGGGAAACAATATCGACGTCTATCTCCGACCTCAAATTGATGAGTTAAAATCTTTATTCATTGATGGTGTAGAGACTTACGATGCAAATACAGATACAACCTTCACACTACGTGCGGCTTTAATGTGGACAATTAATGACTTTCCTGCGTATGGAATACTATCAGGTTGGTCCGTGTATGATTACAAAGAATGCCCTTATTGCCATCAATATACAATATCGAAATTCTTGAATTTTAATAGGAAAGTTTGTTATTGCGGTCATCGGCGTTTCCTTCCACTAGACCATCCCTACAGGTTAGACGTTGCTCACTTTAATGGTCATTAGGAGTTTCTTGGGCCTCCAGTCTCATTGTCCGGAGAGGACGTGACTGCTCAGTGGGATGGTTACAATAATGTGATCTTCAGAATAGATCCGGCAAAACAGGTCAAACCGCCCTACTGAAACAAGTTAAGCATTTTCTACGAGCTTCCATACTGGTCAAAAAATTTAGTGCGTTATTTTCTGGATGTCATGCACATAAAGAAGGGAGTATCCGAGTACGTACTCAACTTGCTTCTTTGTAAAGACGGAAAATCGAAAGACAACCTCCGTGCCCCGATGGATCTTCAGGACTGGGAAATTAGAAGTGAATTGCATCCTAAACCGATAGCGGGTAAACCAGGTAAGTTTGTACTTCCCAATGTCACGTATCATATGTCACAATCGGAGAAGAAAAGGTCCTGCAGGTGTTGCATGATTTGAAAGTTCCGACAGGTTTCTCAGGATCATTTAGAAAGAATATAAAATTTGTGAAAGGCAAGATCGACAGGCAGAAAAATCATGATCACCATGTTATTATGGAGCACCTTCTCCTATTAGCCCTCAAAACTTCCCTTTCCGAATCGGTTGGTCTAGTAATCAATGACCTTTGTTACATTTTTAGATAATTGTGCGCTAAAATCCTGAATGTTGTGACGCTGGAGAATTTAGAAAATTCTATTTCATTGATACTTTGCAAGCTTGAGCGTATTTTCCCACCGTCATACTTCGATATCATAATACACCTGACGGTTTATCTTTCAACTGAGACTAAGTTAGCCAGACCGGTACAATATCGATGGATGTATCCCGTCGAAAGGTATGTAGAATTTTTCGTTTCACGTAATTTGTAAAATTATTGTTGTCCTATATGCCTGTATTTATTTATTTAACATATTTTTCTTTAGGTAGGCCTACACTCTAAAAAAGTATATACGCAATAGAAATCGACCAGAGGGTTCTATCATGCAAGGTTATCTTCTAGATGAAGTATTCGTATTTTGTTTCCGCTATCTGGACAAGAACATTGAGACGACCTCGGAGAATTCAGGATGGGACATATGGTAAAGCTGATTATAAAAGAGTAGACACTATGTTTATTAACAAGATATATCGGTTTATCCTCCTCAATAGCGTATATCTTGAAGAAATTAGAGAGTAAGTTTTTTTGGATTAATTATTATATTTATATTTGTGTGTGTATGAAATGATATAATATTAATATCATAATTTATTGTTGAGAACAGAATTCATTTTAATGAGGTACGTGAGGGGCATCCTAATTAGAATGATAAATGATTGGAAAAATATCATCAGGATAATTTTTGTGATTGGGTTGCAGATCATGTAAATTGTTCGAATAACATGTTATTGCTACCAGGCTTAATCTAAACTTATATCGTTATGTGTTTGTCATAAAATTTGTTTTGTCGGATCCACGATCCAAACTTGTTTACATCATTAGAAAGAAATTCAAGATGTTTTGCTCAGTTTCCTTGTATGAAGGTTGCATATTATAAAGGATTCGGTGTCCTTGGATACAAATTTGAAGTTAAGAATATAGAAATATCTTGAACCACTCAGAATAGTGGGATTGCGACGGTAGGATCGGATGGAGTGATTTATTATGGATACTTAAATTGCATATTTGGCATTCAATATCCCGGACGATCAGAATTGTTTTATATATTTCAATGTATTTGGTACGATCATGAACCGATACAGATAAGTGGAGAAACAATTTCGGAACTTAGAAAGATGAATATAGATTGACTAGTGTGAACACACTTCGATTTTACGGTCAGGATGATCCATTTGTCTTTCCGAACCAAACGTTCCAAGTATACTACTCACAGTGCTTAAAGGATCCGGGATGGAGTGTCGTATGCCATTGGAAACCTAAGGATATTTACGATGTCCCAGAATTCGAGGATCATATGGAGGACAGCGATGAGGATGAAGAAGAGAGAAGACTTAGAGTGCTCCGACCATCTGTTTCAAAAGACGGGTTATCTTCAGCTGATTATGAAGTTACGTGGGTTAGAAATGATATCGATAATGAAATCCAAGTAGATATGGCTAATGCTTTCACGAAACGAAAAAGTTTATCAGTAATGTTATATTATTACTTCACATTTCTTCGATCTATACATATTTTCATGCATGTGTAATGATTGTATTCTTATCTAGGTTTGATGACGACGACCGGAGCAGCGAGGGCCGGCAGGAGCACCAGCAGCGGCAGAGGCAGAGGCAGAGTGGTTTTGCAGAGTGGTTTTACCGCCCTGAGAGCTGCATAGGGAGCTTCATAGGGTTGGTCTTGCATCCCGATCGGTATCTCTTTCGGATGACTCCTTCCGTGTGGACTTTCCCACACCTCCAGGTATATTGCACGCATATTCATTTTGAATGTAATATTATAGATATACATGCATATTTATTTCAAAATTACTTATATAGTCAATGTTTAATTGTCTAACTGTTGGTGGTTGATTGGAAGAATTAGAGTTAACCGCAATCAAGACGGTGTCGCTATGCAGCTAGCCGGTTGAGCACGGGTCGATCCACAGGGAGATGGTTGTATGTCCTTTCTTGTTTTAGACGAGTCAATAAAGAATTGTATATGTTTGTTCGATTCTAACCTATGTGTATTATTTGCAAGTATAAAGTTGTTAAGAAAAAGATACGAGATTGTAAGCTAAAGAAATCCGTACTCAAAACCTTTGAGCCGAGTCTTGACCAATTGAAGCTAAAGCAATCGGCAACAACGTGGATTAGGGGATTTAAGCGCGGTATTCGTGGAATACGGCTTATTTACCCTTGTCCTTCCGTTCTTGTCTCTTGCTTTCGCCTCCGGCCAAACCGAACGCAACCGGTCGCGGTTAGGAATCACCGTTACCTTGTTAGGGTAGGGTGCCTAACGGAGCGCTTGCGTATGGTTTGGGCGGAGTTCAATGGAAAATAACGGGAAAAGGAAATGAGAAAGAAGATATTAACTTACAATACCGTATTTCATCTTAACAACAATAATTACAACCATTCACAAAATGAACAAAAGAGAGCAAAAGAAAAGAACAAAGAAAAGAAAAGATTACAAGTAATTAAGTGCATGAATAAAATTGCAAGAAATAAAAGACAAGAATGAAAAAAGCAAGAAAGAATAAAAAGCAAGTAATAAATAAGCAAGAAAGAAATTACAAGAACAAGAAACTAGAACTCAAGACAAGCATGTGATCAATAGCCAACCCTTAAACTTGCAAGCTCAATCAAGAGGTTGCAAGATCAAGGGAAGGGTAGAGAACGCATGTGAAATGAAGCGCTAATTCCATAAGAAAATACGACCCTTGAGATCAATAACTAACCCTTAACCATTCAAGCTCAATGAAGAGGTTGAATGATCAAGAGAAAGCAAGAATCTCAAGGGGAAGAAGAAACAAAAGAGAATGATACAAAACCCTCATCTTCATTAATATCCACTCAATGCTCTCACTACATTTCCATGGAGGAAGAATGAAGAAGAAGAAGAAGAACTATACAAAAAACTACAAAAGAGTGGACACAAAATTGGACGCTTGGCTTAGCTCAATTCTGGAGTATTTATAGGCAGGGAGCTGGAAATCTAGGGCAACATTCTGCACCCATGTGAAAAGACCCAACTACCCATGAAAAATGACACACTGAAGGCCCAGTACGGCCGCGGATCCGCCGCCAATACCCCCTATTGGTCGCGGATCCACCGCACTATAGTGGGTTCAGGGCATGGGCTTTTCTGTACGGCCCTGGTCTGCTGTCCCCTGTTGTCTGGTACATATATTTTCTGATAATCTTTCCAGAATATCTTCAGAATTCTTAGTCCAAGATTGCTATCTTTTCTTCACTTTTGACTTCTATCTCTCTCGAGCTCCACGCACCCATTGATTCTTGTGCTGCCCCCCTCGTGCTCTGTGCTTGTCCCAGACACGAATGACCACTGTCATATGTCTTGTCTCAGGAACAGGTACTCGGCACTGGACGGATATGGATGACTGGAACCCGGCTTTTATCTGCTGTCAATAGATGTTCTGCTTTTGGCGTAACTGTGGAGATTTTGTCATGATTTGCAATATTTGGACTGGAAACCTGTACTCTGTAAATATGCAACAAACACGGATTAAAAGCACCTACCTATAAACACACGAGCATAAGAATGGGCGGTATAAAATGTAGTATTCTGTTATGAACAAATACCCCCAAACTTAACTTTTGCTCGTCCCGAGCAAAACCAATTATTCACAATAATAAAATCCTAACCGCACTTTCGCAGGGAACGCGATTGCACTGAGCACGTGCAACAAGCCGTTAAACCTCTAGGTGTCCCTAGTAGGAGGAGTGTTGTCTCCTGAGGGTTTTCAGCGGATTACACCCACAAAATCCCATCAAGCTAGTGTTATAAGTTAACATCGATTCTACTCCTACAATTTAGTATTTACGTTAGAAATTCTATCATCCTAAGTTAGAAATATCCAACCCTTATTTTCACACCTCCTATCTATTTAACTTTAGATCATATACGTTCCAAAAAGTTTAGAAAGATGTTGGTATCTCCTGAGTTTTCCTTCTAGAGTGTGGTCTCAAATTAGGGATTTTTATCACCTTTACAGAAAACACAAGTCTTATTCTTTATTTCTATCTTTTATTCAAACATCGATCGTATACCCCTACGTGTGTGTGTATTTGCACCCCTACACTCAAGAATTCAATTCAAGCTATAATACCCTTGCTCTAATACCAAATACTACTTCTTTTCATTAAGGATGGACGGATTTGCTCACACACCTTTCATGCGACTATTAATGCTTCTTGAGGCACTAACGACCGATTACTGAATGAGTGAATTTTAAAGCGTAAATAGCAGTTTCCAGGTCTTGACTTTATTCTATTTTTTTCTTTTTCTTTTTTCTTTTTCAAGACCGGATATATTTTTCACATGCTCTTTTGGTGTTTAGCTTTAAATACCGTTTTTTCTTTCATACTAAGTTTTCAGGCAAGAGTATTTCAAGGTATCCTCTACTATCCCAAGTTTCAAGGTGCGTGTAAGTGCAGTTTGTAGGGTATATACTTTCTAAATTTGAACTCAAGAAAAGAAACTATTTTTCAGACTTATCCTCCAGTAAAGCATCAATACTTTCCCTTCATTTTGACTTAACTCAAGAACTGAACTCAAGATTACCTATTTCTCAAAAAAAAACTGTAAGGACGTATACTTACCAAAGTTAGACAGAATGAGGGTTATTTTTAGGGTTTTCAATCCCTAAGCCTAGAATTTAGTTATTTCTATCATATCAACTAAACTTTTGGAATAAAGATCTAAGTTACCCTATTAGCTAACTTGACGACAAAGTTTTTATATTTTTTTGGAAAATTTTCAATTTTTGTGGGTTTTTTAATAAAGTATGCAAATGCAAAATATACAAATGAATGCGAAGGAAGAAAGCTTACCGAGCACACCCCCAAACTTAAACTTGACAGTGCCCTCACTGTCAGGCTATACCAAGAGGGTCAAAATTTGTCGGCGCTCCTTAAAAACAAATTATAAACAAAAAGGAAAACAAAAAATATATACAAAAAAAAGGGTCCCCCCCAAACTTAAGTAAAACAGTGTTTCCACTGTTAAGCGTTGAAGTTCAGAATTAGGGGGGAAAGAGAACAGTATCAAGCTATACAAGGCCTTACACAGGCCAAAAGTTAACACCAACCATTCAAAGATTTTATCGCTATAATGTACAGGTTGGTGGAAGAAGGCGTAGAGAAAAGAGATGGAGAATACGCGAGACCATATGCGGAGAGAAGCGGGATATGGTCTCGGTATATGAGAGGAAGGAGAATGGCGGAAGGGAAAAAGAAGTGGAAAACGAACTTGAGGGTGCAAATGGAGTAAATAGATTAGCACAATTTGTGATGACCGATGTGTGAAAAGCGATTGTGCTAATATATTTATCCGTCGAGAAATGGGGTCAAATCCCTCAAGATTCGTAAGAAACCATGGGTACGCCGAACTTGGTAAACCAGACATATGAAATGAAAGTGAGACAGGTTCTTGCAAGGTCGGAACGATGGAAAGGATGGAGGGAAGTGGTTGAGGAAGGGTGTTGGTTAAGGGTTCTGGAGGGTGCACACAGTCAATGAAAGGAACAGGATGAATTGGAAAATCCGACTCATCAATTAAAACTGTTTCATCCTCAGTACTATCCTCAATATTCTCCTCAAAATTTAGCTCATCCATGCATATTTCATCAAAATCCAGACGCATATGGGGTTCGGGAAAAACATTTAATGACTCGGGATGATGATTCGAAGAGACAAACTCAGCCAAATCTATGGGTTCATCATCCAAAATATCCCCAGCGTCAATATCCTCAATCAAGTGAAAATCAATATTCTCAGACACCTCATCAAAAGCATGGATATTAATCGATTCTGGTTCTAAGATGGAGGTGTAGAGGTCAAAAGGATTGGGATTGGTTTCACTTGGAAGGGACCCTTCACAATCGGGTAAATCAAATACTACAAAGTCGCACAACTCATTAATCATTCTATCTTCAATTGATAAATCATGTGGGATACTCGATAGACTTTCAAAACAGGAGTTGTGGGAGTCAATTTGGACCGGGTAGGCTTGATTCGGAAGGGGGTACAACTCACTCTCTCTACTCAAATTCACAGCCTGTCCTGCCGCCTCATCATACATTGAAAAATTAGGAGCTAGTTGAAAACTAGCTACCGGGTCAGTATGTTGTACGAGAGCGGCCATGGACGCATTTAAATCCATCATCTGTTGGCTTGACGCTACCCTAAAATCTTCCAACGACTGTTCTAGACTAGACATTGGTTGTGAAGGGGTTTCAGGAAAAGATTCAAAGTTGTTTGGATACTGCAAACTCCCAAATGGCGGTTCTGATGCAATGTCTAGGGAAGGTGCAAAAGTAGGGTAGGATTGGTAGGAATTAAATGGCTGGACAGGAGCAGGATCAACATTTGGATAGGAAGGTGAATGGAATTGTTGATCCCAAGAATTTGAAGTGGTGAAAGGAGTGAAAGATCGGCTACGGGATTGTTCAATACGTTCAGCGATGGACAAAGGACGACTTGCAGAAGGGGTATCAACATAAGCGGGTGCGGGAGGTTGAAAAGGTTGATACAAAGTGGAATGAGGAGTGCAAGTGTTTGTCCTAGACGCTGCTATGCGATCTTTCAGTGAAACTTTGGGCATGGAGGGGTCGTTCGATGTCCTGCCAAAGCAAGAACCGTAAGAAGTAATGTCTGGTTGTGGGTACCAAAGTTCGGCAAGAGTTTTTCGAGGTGGGGTACCCATGATATGAAGAGAGAGAAAGAAAGGTAGAGAAAAGGAGGGGAAAAAGAATGTGATATTTTTTTTTTTTAGTTTATATATTAACAGAAGAATGAAGTATACACACAAAAAGAATATTGACAAAAACAATCACGACACAAAAATACCACACACCTAATCGTTCTAGGGTTCACCTAGGTCAACTAGACCTGCTCCAGAACTTGATTGTCGAAGTAAAACTGTGTCGAGAAACAGGCTCAAGATACACTGATCACGAGGCCAGGTAAGTGCAGAGATAAGGGGAGGTTTTCCAACGCTTTCGCGAAGTTCCTTAATTAAATAACCCTTTCTCTTTTGGCGGTTTCGCCGTTAACACTTTCCTAGACACCCCGTAAACAATATACCGTTAAGCAAGATTCTAAACACAGTTAACTTCTCCTAGTGAGCGCGAAGTCCTTAAGGCTTAAAGTCTAGTTTCTTTTAAATTTTGTGCGGGTAAACGTTATGCTCAAGTTCGTGATTTGTGGGCCACGGAAAAGGTGATGAAATCCTTTACCGTATCTTGTGGGGTTCGCTTGCCCTTAAGTCCGTATTAATGTATGCAATGCACAATTCAATAAAAATTCTATAAAGAATCAAAAAATTGTTTTTTTTTTTATTTTAGCACGGCACTGCAACAAATACGGGTTAGTCAATTTTGGCGTTTGCTAGCGAACTTGCAAAGAATCCTGCAAAGAATAGTATATTGGAAGCGTCGGATTTGAGAAGAAGGTGTTAGGAAAGTACGTACCGTTAAATGTTTGGGTTAGGAAACCCCCGTTGAATCAAATCCGGTAAGCTTGGAAAGTTCGCTTGCACGGGTCAAACTACCCGGATCTTTGGCACTGTACTTCGCAATCACCTTAGCCTTGAATGCACACTTTGCTCCCACAATCGCAGTTTGCAAATACGCAAAAATCTGCACACTTGCCCACAAAAATGATCAAAAACGGTGAATCTGCACACTTGCTCCCCGGCAACGGCGCCATTTGATTGGAAGAATTAGAGTTAACCGCAATCAAGACGGTGTCGCTATGCAGCTAGCCGGTTGAGCACGGGTCGATCCACAGGGAGATGGTTGTATGTCCTTTCTTGTTTTAGACGAGTCAATAAAGAATTGTATATGTTTGTTCGATTCTAACCTATGTGTATTATTTGCAAGTATAAAGTTGTTAAGAAAAAGATACGAGATTGTAAGCTAAAGAAATCCGTACTCAAAACCTTTGAGCCGAGTCTTGACCAATTGAAACTAAAGCAATCGGCAACAACGTGGATTAGGGGATTTAAGCACGGTATTCGTGGAATACGGCTTATTTACCTTTGTCCTTCCGTTCTTGTCTCTTGCTTTCGCCTCCGGCCAAACCGAACGCAACCGGTCGCGGTTAGGAATCACCGTTACCTTGTTAGGGTAGGGTGCCTAACGGAGCGCTTGCGTATGGTTTGGGCGGAGTTCAATGGAAAATAACGGGAAAAGGAAATGAGAAAGAAGATATTAACTTACAATACCGTATTTCATCTTAACAACAATAATTAAAACCATTCACAAAATGAACAAAAGAGAGAAAAAGAAAAGAACAAAGAAAAGAAAAGATTACAAGTAATTAAGTGCATGAATAAAATTGCAAGAAATAAAAGACAAGAATGAAAAAAGCAAGAAAGAATAAAAAGCAAGTAATAAATAAGCAAGAAAGAAATTACAAGAACAAGAAACTAGAACTCAAGACAAGCATGTGATCAATAGACAACCCTTAAACTTGTAAGCTCAATCAAGAGGTTGCAAGATCAAGGGAAGGGTAGAGAACGCATGTGAAATGAAGCGCTAATTCCATAAGAAAATACGACCCTTGAGATCAATAACTAACCCTTAACCATTCAAGCTCAATGAAGAGGTTGAATGATCAAGAGAAAGCAAGAATCTCAAGGGGAAGAAGAAACAAAAGAGAATGATACAAAACCCTCATCTTCATTAATATCCACTCAATGCTCTCACTACATTTCCATGGAGGAAGAATGAAGAAGAAGAAGAAGAACTATACAAAAAACTACAAAAGAGTGGACACAAAATTGGACGCTTGGCTTAGCTCAATTCTGGAGTATTTATAGGCAGGGAGCTGGAAATTTAGGGCAACATTCTGCACCCATGTGAAAAGACCCAACTACCCATGAAAAATGACACACTGAAGGCCCAGTACGGCCGCGGATCCGCCGCCAATACCCCCTATTGGCCGTGGATCCGCCGCACTATAGTGGGTTCAGGGCATGGGCTTTTCTGTACGGCCCTGGTCTGCTGTCCCATGTTGTCTGGTACATATATTTTCTGATAATCTTTCCAGAATATCTTCAGAATTCTTAGTCCAAGATTGCTATCTTTTCTTCACTTTTGACTTCTATCTCTCTCGAGCTCCGCGCACCCATTGATTCTTGTGCTGCCCCCCTCGTGCTCTGTGCTTGTCCCAGACACGAATGACCACTGTCATATGTCTTGTCTCAGGAACAGGTACTCGGCACTGGACGGATATGGATGACCGGAACCCGGCTTTTATCTGCTGTCAATAGATGTTCTGCTTTTGGCGTAACTGTGGAGATTTTGTCATGATTTGCAATATTTGGACTGGAAACCTGTACTCTGTAAATATGCAACAAACACGGATTAAAAGCACCTACCTATAAACACACGAGCATAAGAATGGGCGGTATAAAATGTAGTATTCTGTTATGAACAGTGGTGCATCCACATAAGAGGCTGAGGCCACTACCGCACCTGCAGATATGTTTATATATCGTATAGTGCATGCATATTGATTTATAATGTTATATTGTCACGCCCCGCTTCCCAAAATACGGAATACGAGGGGTTGACAAGGCCAGCCATGCTCCTATGGTTGAGGAAATATCCTGCCGTAGTCACACTTCGGCTTCTAACTTTACGTGGTAATCAGTAATCAATGCACAGGTAATGAGAAATGCAGTCCCTAAATCAAAATAAATATAAAAACTAACCAGATAGAAATCAAGGAAGCATAGTGCTGAGTCGCTGATCTAGATATCCGCAATGTCCTTGAGGTACGTCAGGTCCTGGTCTAAGCTAAATCCACTTCTCACTCTGAGCATGCATACTTAGGTCGTCAGAGCGACAAAATAGCAATAAATAGAAATACATATGTAACATGTGTAATAATGATGAATATGAAACAGCAAGCATGAAGTGATGATATGAGCATGAAGGAGCCCGTACAGGTAAACGGTAAAGCGGGTAAACAGTAAGGTTGGTGTATCGAGTCAGTATTCAATACATGTCACTGAACCTATTAGTCTCTAAGTCTCACTGTCCAGGTCACTAAACCTATCGTCGGTCCAAGTGTGAGAGTCAACCACGCAGGAGTATCCCCCATCCAAGGGTAGGGCCCCATGGGTAAGGGAACACGTGCCCGAATCGCTCACTAATAATCAGTAATATCACCCATATGACTCCCAGAATCGCTGTATATGCCGGCAATCGGACTCTCGAGATTCTGTTGAACTCACACTCAAACTACTCCACACCCCGTGGTCTACACCAAACACCAACCATAAACTCAAATACTAGTCGGTTCATGACAAGTCTACGCGAGAACTGGAGACAGGACCCCCATCAAGCATGTGTCGACTGGTACGCAAGATACATGGACAGTGTTTGGTGCCTTACCTATGACACTAATAAGAGTGCTCCATAACCGTCCTATTCCAGTTATAGTTACACTTATATATGTCCCATAGACGTCGACAATGCAATAAATCAATCGGACTCGCTAATTGTGTACAAGTATATGTCACTTTCACTTATTTATTCACGCTTTAACACTAATGTACTTTCCACAATCAAAACATTAATATCTAACACTGGGTAATTTACACGATCACTAGGTTACCAATGTATGTGACCTCTACATGATATGATGAGAATGCAATGATTATGATATGAATAAAATCTCATCAGCCAGTGTCCTACCACTTGCAAAATTCACTATAAATCATACATGCAGAATTAAGAGAAACAATGTAAAATGGTGTAAGAAGTATGTTTAATTATCTATCCGTCAAAATTGGTTTCGCGTCAATCGGGTTTCATTTTTGCAAGATACGGCCATTTCAATTTAAGTGTTCACTGCTGGAAATCCAGTTTCAGAACTGGAAGTCCGTTTCGTAACACGTTTTAATCTAAGTTGGAATCGAAATTAGGTGACGTTCTAGCTGAACAAAATTTAGGATTATCAGTTAGGTTTCCAACGCACTAGACGGATCAATAATATCCATGGTGTACTGGAAGTTATGCATTGTACAATAAAGGGGTATACGTTCTGTCCATGTTTGGGACTGCTATATGTTCTGTTGATTTAAAATATAATTCACATAGTAAACAACAGTAAAAACGAATGAAACCACTTTCAATGGTTAGCTAACAGATTTATATTTGCTATAGTATAGGGTTCCGCATCATAACATTTTCATACAGCAGGGAGAAAGTATTACAAAACTAGAATCGACAGCCAGTGCTGCTCTGGACTGCAGTCCAGAGCCGCACTCCGAACCAGTTCCCGTCACCTTTTTAGCATAGAAACAGATTAAAACTCTTATGGGGTTCTAGTTCGTCGATTCGGCTTCGATATGAGCCCTTTAACGCAACATTCCGATTTGTAACCAATTAACTGTGATTTTTACAAGGTTCAGGTACGGAAAATTTCAGTTTTAACGGGGCTAAATGGGAAAGACCTATCACGTCATTAAAGACCGTATTTTCCAGCCAAATCATAACACAACGTTCGTTATCACTCGGTCTATCCTATGTGATTAGTTTCGGTCAATTTAACGGGGGTTTTCAATTCGGGTTTTGCATCGAACACTTGTATTCCATTAGTTCGCACGAAAAGTATATATGAAATTGATTGGAAATTGAATTGATGTAGGTAATATTAGCATGAAACAAGCATTATACTTGCCTGACGACGTATCGACGACGGTACGGAAGCGGCAACGGCGAGATCGCGACGCACGCGCGGCACGGCAACAGAAATGCGGAGGCAGGGAGCTTGGACGGCGGTTGGAGGTGGTGGGTGCAGGGTCTCGGCTGCAGGAAGGAGGCGGCCAGTAGTGGTGCTAGTGGTGGTCGGCTCCAGTGCGGTGAACTGGCTGGTGCGGTGCGGGCTCAGCTTAGGCTTAAGCGCTTGGGTCCGAACTTGGTGACAAGGGGGAGAAACGAGGAGATTTAGGTCGATGGGGTGGCCGGCGGTTGAAGCTCGTCAGCGGAAGGTGTTGAGGAGTGGTCGAAGGCGGAGGCAGTAGTGGGGCTGTGGTGTTGCGATGGGGAAAGACTTGGTTGCTTGATGGAGGATGGAGCTGGAGGAGGTCGTGGTGTTGGTGATGAGAAGGTGCTGGTGGTTTAATGTGGTCGAAGGTGGCTTCGGTTGCTCTGGCGAGGTGGGAAGCTCGTCCAAAGAAGAAGATGGTGGAGGTCGTCGGCATGAGGTGACGACGGAGAGGCGATGGGTATGAGGTTGCGGGGGAGAGGCCGCACGGGAGAAGAGATGACGGTGAGGAGGTGGTCGAGGATAAGAGTACGGAGACGGCGGCGAGGTGAGGCGAGGGTACTGGGGCGACGGTGAGGGGTCGCCGGCGAAGGGGCGATGGGGGCTCAGGTGTGCAGGGAAGAGGTAAGTGGGGATGATGATGGTGACGAGGGAGAGAGGTGAGGCAGTGAGTGAGGGGGGATTAAGAGGAGAGAGGAGGAGATTGTGAGAGGGAGTGGTAGAGGAGGCGATGGGGTCACGGTTGTTGAGGGGAGCGAGTCTCGCGGGAGAGCGGCGAGACGTGGGAGAGGGAGATGGGAGTCAAGGTTGAGCGGGTCGTGGGGAAGCGACCGTTGGGGTTGTTGAAGGAGGCGCGCGTCGCCGGGCATGGGTGCTAGGCGTGGGTGCGCGTGCGAGAAGCGGTTGCGGGGCAGAGGAAGTGAGCGGGAAAAAGGGAGATGAGGGAGGAAGAAGGGAGAAGGGAGTTTGGGTCGGGTCGGGTTCGGGGAAAGGGAGGGGACGGTTTCATGGGCCGAGCCTGCTCGGGGAGAAAAATAAAAAGGAGAGTTGGGACTTGGGCTGAGGGAATTAGGGAAAAAAAGAAGAGGAAAAAAATAAAGGAAATGACAGAGAGGAGGGATTTGGGTTGGGGTTTGGGTTTGGGTAGTGTTAGGAAAAGAAAATAGAAATATTTTAATTGGGAAAAATAGAAAATATTTATTTATAAATACGAAATTTATTTTAAATGAATTGGGTATTACATATATAATAAATATACATACATTCTTTTTGCTCTTACTTCGATAATCATTTTTTGATTGTTTAGCTATAGGTGGTGCCTTCACATCTCGGGCAGAGACCACCACCGCACCTGTGGGTATGTTTATATATCAAATATTGCATGCATATTGATTTATATTGTTATATTATTTATATACACATTCTTCTTGCAATTATTTATATAATCTATTTTTAATTATTTAATTATAGGTGGTGCGTCTACATCTGGCGCAGAGGCCACTCCCGCCACTTCCGTACCCTCCGCTCAGTTTGCAGGTTAGTATGAATAAATATAAAATATTTATTCATTTTACATATTCTCTAAGAATAAACATGAACTTCATGTAATTTTATCGTCAATGTTTATTTTCTAGTTGGAGAGGATGCTGTAAGTCTACGGTAGCACCCCGGCCGTCTTTCAGACTCCAAATGCGGAACAAAAACTATTATAACTGGCGCTATCGCATACTAAAACCCGGATCTGCCATTAACGCTAAACTAACAATCTACAAAGAGGGAAGAAAGGTTATACCGAACGATCCGAGTCCTTCATTCTTTAACCATCATCCCACGCTCCGTTGTGGCTGCTCCGATCTCGTCGATCTCCGATCTCTTCGTCCAGGTGGCACCACGTCATCGGAACTATAAACGAGCTCCCGCCTCTGACTCGAGACAACTCGGTCGTCAAGTTTGCTAAAAGAGACGACCAAGATTGATGTAGAGAATGAGTGGAATATTTTGTCTCGCTTCGTCCAAAACCATGGACGAACGGTTAATGAAGTTGTCGTGGGAATCGGGTAATGGAATGAAATGAGCTGTGAAATTCTATACGCCGAAATTATCATAATCTTTTTAACCAAATGAAGTGAGTGAAAAATCTCATGGGCACCAAGGAGGGGGCCGGCCACAATATATAGAGGTGGGGGGTGAGTGTAGGAGAGGGGGAGGTGACAATAAGAAAATATCTCTAGTGTGAACACAAAGTGTGAACACATAGTGTGAACACAAAGAAAGCAACCAATGAAAACTCAATACCATTCTAACCTAGTCACCTCTTCTAGAAACTTCTAGAACCTTCCACACTCATCTCAAGAAAAGATAAATCCGTCTTTAACTGAATGTTAAAAGACGGCTGATAGAAAACTGAAAACTGGAAACTTCCAAAAATGATCCCGAAACGAATTTTAGGATAACCCCGTAACTGTATAAATATACCCGTATTTGTATTACGACTGAATACAAATGCAACTGAGACAAAGATATTATATCTACTCTATATAATACATGGATCCGGCTTAAACCAAAGCCCACCAGTATTATCTGCCCGAAAAATAACACGTGCGTAAACGCACGTGCATTTTCCGAACCATGCCATAAAACTATACGGCCTCTACAACGTTTCGCCCGAACTTGGGAAACTATCTGTGGGGGACTCTAAAGACTCGTCAGTACCCTGGCAGTGGGTTTAACCACAAGCCGTCAGCGGCACTAGCTATGCATAACGGCTGCCCATGTACTGACCTCAAGGGAGGCTGATGAGCGAACTCATCCAGAAACCCTACTGAGCCTAACAGTGACAATGTATATACAGTCCAGTCCGTTCGTCTATGAGTATCGCATATCCGGCCTAGGGGGCTAGTAACGTCAGACCCCCAATAGCTGTATAAGTCGTGTCGGAGACAAGCCCTGAACACCCTGAGATATTACTGGAGTACCTACCAGTAAATCTCACCTGCCTTGGCCAAGGACTTGGTGTAATGGCTTTCCTAGACACAGCGCGACCTCCACCCCCAATACCGGGAGAGACGAATCCCCTTCCGATCCGCTCACATGCCTCCATTTGGCTCGGGACTGTACCCAAAAACTACCTGTTTGCACGACTCCTTTGAGCCGTGGTAGGGTAGAAATCAAAGCACAGTGGGAACTCTCACGAGACAAATGACGACCTCAGGTCGATGAACAAACCTGTACGCATGTCACCAGGGAACTGCTATCTGACGATATGTATAATACCAACTAGCAGATTCCCGGCGAGTCCTGTCCGGTGTACTCATAACCCAATGAGCACATGTATACATCTTAGGTGATCCAACTGACACCAGTGGCTTGTGAGACCGGCCACCACCCCTCGTCGGGGTCTCGACTGTATACACTAGTCTACTCCGGAGTATCGATGCCCTGTCTCGAAACTCCCACGACTAGGGACCACTATTAAGGATATGCTTATAGACCGCCCAACTCTCACTTTTATGATCGCCCTCATACTGTTGGTAGTCAAGCAAGATCCTAAGGGATCTATCAAAGTGTAATCGTGATCAGTCACCTGAACCTATACACGACTGATAAAGGCAAACCAGATAGCATACTATCATCTCGAGTAAGACTGTCCTACCGGTATAGGTCATCCGCAATCATTGCAATCACGTACCTGCGATCCAATAATTGACTTTGAGGGCACTATATCCAACAATCTCCCACTTGAACTTAAGGCTAATTATTGCGATGTTGCGTACTCACAGCCCGTGTGAAACCAACACCCAACTCCTCTACTAATCAGTTTCACAAAGCCCGTTTGTAAAACTATTGTGTTCGAGAAATAGCCTCAGTGAGTGGATCCGCCCGGATGTTTCTTTCTGTGTCTCTCTTAATCTTAAGTTCGCGGAGAAAGCCATCTCCCAAATTGAGTAATACCTGTCTTAGAATATGTCTGGATATCTGATGGGACCTAGTTCATAAATGAACTCCAAATCCAAACTTCTTAGACTGTATCAATCACTGAAACTAATCAGTGCCCAGCACCTTGCCTTCCACAGTATCCTCTTGGACCATCTGTCCATAATACTGCCCCCTTCGTCAGAGGGAAAACTATAACTCTGACAATCACTCTGTCATCCATGTCACCTTTGAAGCCTGGAATGATAATCGTCTCCCGAAGGAGGATGCCGTCATCAAATCCGTAGAACATCCACTTATGTTCTAAAACTGCTTCCTTATGTTTCTCCAGGATTGGATTAATACAAACTTATTGCATCTAGTGCAAAAACAACATTTGGTGTGGTACTTGACATCTCATGATTGACTCAATTGCCTAAGCAAGTGATCTGCCAATCATGCACATCTCTCTCCCCTTTAGTCTGTAAGACACCTTTAGAGAGGGTGACTCCATCACCTGCAGGTACACCACCATGCCAGGAGTCATCTATTCTAAAAACCATTAGAACACTGTCAAAGTACCCACATTGGGAAACTACCCAAATCCAGATCTAAAACCATAGATCTAGAAACCAGAATGTCAAATATTATATCCATATCCTGTCTGGAGAAACAACTGTGTGACGACCACAGTACAACCGATCGTAGTATAGGAATTTTACTTCCTACTCTGTGTATGTCATCCAAATACCAGGACATCACACCCTACTACCTTCTTAACAGATCCATCCCCTATTCTGATGAAGTCAAACCCATGACTGTCACATCAAAATTAGATGAACAATCTCCGCTATAACTGCTCTAGTCTATAAATAGACATAAGCTACTTGCCCACTTTGCTTCTGCTGCTCCTACTGACCACAACAACCCTCCTACCGGGTCTTATAGCCTGAAACAACAGTAGTGTCAAGTCTGGGTAGATAAGAACCTCCCTGTCACCGTCCTTGAGGCTACCGAAGTACCTCTCGGGTGTCTGAGGTTACCCACCAAATCGGCGGAGTGGCTAATGGAATGTCAAACCTGATTGAATCTATTGGTCCTATTAAATTTTCCGTAATCGTTTGCGGTTCTGGAATCACTTCCAGTTCTACCATACTCCCACTACTGTTTTCTGAAAAAATCCATTTTACTAAAACTGTGGCGAGTCAAGAACAATATCACTATTGATCTTCCAGATGGTAGAAAGTCAACCCTCGTCATAACCTGGGCCAACCCACAAACTGCCATTACAGAAATGTGCCCTGAGTTATCCAGAGTCTGGTTTTAAGCATAAGCCGGACAACTCCCCGTACCTTAACTTCGTTAAGATACGAACCATTCTATATCCAATATAGAAACTTTGTCACTTATTTAATTGGAACCAGATTCTAATCATGCAGCTGTCTCCAGTGCATATCAACTTTAATGGAGAGAGGCTAATCAGCATTACTCAACTTAGGAATCCATCCAATTATGAGTAACCTGAAAAAGAAACAAGTTTCTCAAAACTTTTACTATCATCTGAATACCAATCATAAGTATCTACATCTTCGATCTCTTTGAAGAATCCCGATACTTGCGACATCTGGTTCTCTACTTTATTCTTATACCCACAACTTCTCAAAATTTAGACCTTGTATTTCTACGAAACACTTGTCTAAATACCAGAGAAGTTATAAGTAGACAGAACAAAGTACGAGGACCTATCCCTTTGTCTTGATGGACACTGGACAATATACAATACTCTGTATAAGTCCGCTGAGTTGAATAACTCAAAACCTGTGCGTCGTAGGTTGAAAACTGTACCCTGGCGATTTCCTCAAATATCACCAATTACAACGAATTCCGATATAATGAGGATGATCACCTAATTCCCAATAACTTCCTCCCACTCATCATCTGTAAAAACCATACAGATATGAGAATGAAACCTGGTGAATACACACCCTGGAGTAAGTATCTAATCGGGAAAATAGTTTTCCATTAACAATGCACTGAAACATGAAAATATTTCGTAGGGGTATCCTGGTATTTATAGTAATGCATCTTCCATAATCCAATTCATGACTCTAACCGTATATTTCTTTGCCATCTCTCCAAATCCCTTTATTTGTCTTTAGTCGTTACCTTCTGTACACCATAGTTAGGCTAAATGGTTTTCTTCCTTCCCTACCGTTCGGCACCAGCCTATGGTTTGGAAGAAGACTATCCAATAAGCATAATAGGTGTACCCTCCTAAACCAAGGAGTACTCGCAACTGAGAGAAGGTGATGATAAAAGACAACTGAATAATACCTTATTCTTTTAAAGGTGAAATAGGAGTGACGATGAAGTACGCGGTTTGGTCGTGAATGATAACAGTCGCAACTTACTTTGCCCTCTTTCTAATCCTTTTATTTTGTCTTTACATATTACCTCCTGTACACCCTACTTAGGCTAATTGGTTTTCTTCATTCCCTACCTTTCGGCACCTGCCTATTGTTTGGAAGAAGACTATCCAATAAGCGTAATAGGTGTACTCTCCTAAACCAAGGAGCCCTCGCAACCTGAGAGAAGGTGATAATATAAGACAACTGAATAAACCAATTCTATTTCTCCTGAACCTTGATCCATCCTCGAAGGAGTCCCTTCGAGTTCGTATATAACCATACGATAGATCTATCTAATGGAAGTGGATGTCCGTAGTAATACGGGTGTTCTGAGAAATACAGAGGGTAGAAGAAGGAGTGGCAATGACTTATGCAACTCAGACAATCCAAAAGCTAGTATTTTAAGAAGGTTCGGTCAACTTGGTCACTGAGTCATAGTCTAGGGTCGGTCAAAGGTCGCTGCCAAAGAGAGAGAGAAAAGAAACACTCTGCGTGCACTCTAACCTAGATCAGAATGGTTATCACTTTATCTAATCCGGAAACCTCCAACTGCACTGTCAAATTCTCCTCCAAACCTAAAAGAAGAATCAATCGGGATCACCCGAAGAGTAAACCAACTCATCAGAGGGAATTGGGATCCAACTCTCATCGCATGATAACGTGACGGAATCCACTCACGTTATCACACTCCAGAAGGTATGCGCATGCCTGGCAAGTTTCAGTTTCTTTAGAAACTCCCGATATGATTTTTACCCCATGTTCTTATGACCTTGACGAAAGCCAACAAATCATAAGTCACATGTCCAGTTCTGCCCGTCATTATCTTGTTAATTTGAACCCACCCGTACATACCCTTGACGAAAGCCAACAAGGTAATACGACTGTCCCAAACCAACTCATCTATCTATGCAACAAATGAATACCCCAGCAACTACCAAACACTATGCCTTGACGAAAGCCAACAAACATAGCTTGAATATTACTGACTATCCATAAGAAATGACGGAGGGCTACGGCTGGTTTTTGGCGAAAAACCTTTAACGTAATGAACTTGATCTCGTTGAAAGAACCTGATAGCTTTTTATAAAATATAGTGGCGAAATCTTTGCTAAAGAGGTCACTCCCGGTGAAGGGATCTCGACTCATTCCTCGTGGAATGAGGTGCAGGATATTCCACTGAATACCGCGATGCAAAGCAACATGTAATCGACTATAGTGAAGTTATTACCCTGACGCAAACTTCTGCCAAGGGGTCAGTCCCGGTGAAGGGATATCGGCCCTTGCCCCGTCGAATGAGGTGCAGGATATTCCAACCGAATACCACTATGCATAACAAAAGGAAACATCTTTGTAATAACACTTTTTAAATTGTTCCAACAACATCCAACAGGTTTGTTTTACTTTGCATTGATCAGAATCAATGCAGTCCCATCAATAATCACACCAGAAAAGAACGAAAATAAAATGTACGTATATGCCATCCGCATTCGTTACTGGGTCCCGTCATCACCCGTTGGGATACTTAACTAACGACAGAGCGGGGACTGAACTAGCGCGGGTGCAAAACATATGCAACATCTAATAGTATATATACCAATATACAATAATCGCTCCAGGCATGATAATATGCAACATTACAGAAAAGTAATAAGCATCACATAACAATACAGATAATCTGGGATCCCCGGGTTTCACAGAGCCGCTGCTGAAACCCGACGTTCCCCTGTCGTGTGGATAGCCTGTGCAATGAAACCTAGACCCCTACGGGTGCGGCAAGTTACCCGCCAAAACCTGAAGCGAGGCAGCCCCTACAACATAGTGAATGGACCACCCTGCACTTCACGGAATCCGGTAGCTTGAGCACCCCTCCTTGGGTCAACCTGTACCCCCTACGAGTGCGGCGAATAGTCTGCCAATTCTAGAGTGAGGCCCCTCTGCCTCTCAAAGCCATGAGATGCGGACCCGTTGCCCTTTAGAACCCGGTTGTCCGTGCACTCCGTCGCGGGGTAAAACCTAGTACAGTAATGAAAAATAGTACAACAGGTACATCGACCGCAACCTGGTCGTGCCCCAAAAGAATATTATACAACAGGTAGTGACGGCAGTCCACAAGTTGGACGCTCGCCCCGCAATATCAAATGTACAAATAAATCCAAACTGCACTACCATTGCACACTGCTATCCACCACGACAAATCCGCAACATCACAGCACAACACAGAACATCAACACGAATGTCACGTTCGCAAACCCGTCTAAAAGAACTATAGCAATCAGACGCGGTTTACCGATCAAATGACATTCCCGGTTGGAGATATAATGTAAGCACTGTAAAATAACACATTTAAATTTCGATCGACTAAATTTCCCGAAGTGGGCCCCACGCAAATCTGCTGCACAGTAAAAAATACTGGGCCCAAATAAACAGTTCCAGAAACCACAATTTCCAACATAGAATCCACTGTAGAAAATTGAGTAAGTGATCTCACTTTCCTGCGGCGGATCCGCGGCCAAACCCTAGCTTGGGCCGCGGATCCGCGGCGGAGCAGTGGAATCACTTCCTCGAATTTCTACAGTATTCCTCAAAAACCCTGCTTGATTTTCTGGTATGGTCAAAATGACATTTGGACCAGTTTGAAAATTAACAGAAACTTCAATACTAGAAATTGCGATTTTCGAAAAATACGTTCGATCGATCTTTTAAACGCGTTAGCACAAGTTAGTAAAGCTTAATGGCGTGGCTCTGATACCATGTAAGTCTACGGTAGCGCCCCGGCCGTCTTTCATACTCCAAATGCGGAACAAAAACTTTTATAACTGGCGCTATCGCATACTAAAACCCGGATCTGCCATTAACGCTAAACTAACAATCTACAAAGAGAGAAGAAAGGTTATACCGAACGATCCGAGTCCTTCGTTCTTTAACCATCATCCCACGCTCCGTTGCGGCTGCTCCGATCTCGTCGATGTCCGATCTCCTCGTCCAGGTGGCACCATGTCATCGGATCTTTAAACGGGCTCCCGCCTCTGACTCGAGGCAACTCGGTCGTCAAGTTTGCTAAAAGAGACGACCAAGATTGATGTAGAGAATGAGTGGAATACTTTGTCTCGCTTCGTTCAAAACCATGGACGAACGGTTAATGAAGTTGCTGTGGGAATCGAGTAATGGAATGAAATGAGCTGTGAAATTCTATACACCGAAACTATCATAATCTTTTTAACCAAATGAAGTGAGTGAAAAATCTGATGGGCACCAAGGAGGGGGCCGGCCACAATATATAGAGGTGGGGGGGTGAGTGTTGGAGAGGGGGAGGTGACAATAAGAAAATATAGTGTGAACACATAGTGTGAACACAAAGAAAGCAACCAATGAAAACTCAACACCATTCTAACCTAGTCACCTCTTCTAGAAACTTCTAGAACCTTCCACACTCATCTCAAGAAAAGATAAATCCGTCTTTAACCGAATGTTAAAAGACGGCTGATAGAAAACTGGAAACTGGAAACTTCCAAAAGTGATCCCGAAACGAATTTTAGGATAACCCCGTAACTGTATAAATATACCCGTATTTGTATTACGACTGAATACAAATGCAACTGAGACAAAGATATTATATCTACTCTATATAATACATGGATCCGGCTTAAACCAAAGCCCACCAGTATTATCTGCCCGAAAAATAACACGTGCGTAAACGCACGTGCATTTTCCGAACCCTGCCATAAAACCATACGGCCTCTACAACGTTTCGCCCGAACTTGGGAAATTATCTGTGGGGGACTCTAATGACTCGTCAGTACCCTGGCAGTGGGTTTAACCACAAGCCGTCAGCGGCACTAGCTATGCATAACGGCTGCCCATGTACTGACCTCAAGGGAGGCTGATGAGCGAACTCATCCAGAAACGCTACTGAGCCTAACAGTGACAATGTATATACAGTCCGGTCCGTTAGTTTATGAGTATCGCATATCCGGCCTAGGGGGCTAGTAACGTCAGACCCCAAATAGCTGTATAAGTCGTGTCGGAGACAAGCCCTGAACACCCTGAGATACTACTGGAGTACCTACCAGTAAATCTCACCTGCCTTGGCCTAGGACTTGGTGTAATGGCTTTCCTAGACACAGCGCGATCTCCACCCCCAATACCGGGAGAGACGAATCCCCTGCCGATCCACTCACGTGCCTCCATGTGGCTCGGGACTGTACCCAAAAACTACATGTTTGCACGACTCCTTTGAGCCGTGGTAGGATAGAAATCAAAGCACAGTGGGAACTCACACGAGACAAATGACGACCTCAGGTCGATGAACTAACCTGTACACATGTCACCAGGGAACTGCTATCTGACAATATGTATAATACCAACTAGCAGATTCCCGGCGAGTCCTGTCCGGTGTACTCATAACCCAATGAGCACCTGTATACATCTTAGGTGATCCAACTGACACCAGTGGCTTGTGAGACCGGCCACTGCCCCTCGTCGGGGTCTCGACTGTATACACTAGTCTACTCCGGAGTATCGATGCCCTGTCTCGAAACTCCCACGACTAGGGACCACTATTAAGGATATGCTTATAGACCACCCAACTCTCACTTATATGATCGCTCTCATACTATTGGTAGTCAAGCAAGATCCTAAGGGCTCTATCAAAGTGTAATCGTGATCAGTCACCTGAACCTATACACGACTGATAAAGGCAAACCAGATAGCATACTATCATCTCGAGTAAGACTGTCCTACCAGTATAGGTCCTCCGCAATCATTGCAATCACGTACCTGCGATCCAATAATTGACTTTGAGGGCACTATATCCAACAGATGTGTCCACGTCCGGGTCACCGGTTGTTCCTCACCGAAGGAACCATCGTCTCGCTCGTTCTGCTGCTCGGGCACAGGCTCGTGCTGCTGTCGCCGGAGATATATATCGCACTTCAATTTTCGTTAATTCTTGATTTCTTAATTCCACTTTGTCTTAATATTGCTTGTCTTGATATTTCTTGTAGATGCAGGGCAACACCATCCCGAGAGGGGGACTCAAGGGCCAAATCTGTCCTACAGGCTGAGGCCCGATAGAGCTAGCGGGGAGGCACTGATGGAGGTCCTTTTCGGGTCTCCTTCAGATGTTGTCTTCCGTCGATCTCCCGGTGGATTTTGGAGGTGATCTCCTGTTGCATGTGGGCCTCAATAGGTTTTGAGGAGATTGGTGATTTGCGGAGTTTAGCACCGAGTACCTGCAAAGAAGTCCCGGGGTGGTCTGGTACCACCGAGGACCCTCCGACGATCAAGTTAGCACGAGATCTGAGCAGAGTAACGGCTAAGCGGAATAAAAAATGGCTTACTTGACCCCTCTGTGATGGGGGTTTATATTGTGGCGGCAGCATGCAGCAGCAGGCGCGAGAATCTCGCCGGCAGTTACGCTCCCGACGTCACGCCCGCGTAAAGAGCGGATCGCCCATTAATGGGGATCGTGATGGCGTGGAACGTGGGACGTTGCTAGCGGAGAATCTGCGCGTGGCGAGATTTGTGGAGCGGCGGTTACGCCTGTGAGTGGTGGAGTTGGTCGGTCGGAGGACCGAGAAAGATGGCCTCGGCTGGGGAGCTCGGGGATGAGCGAGAGGGCCGAGGAGTTTTGGTCCTGTGGCAGCTCGGGGTGAGCTGAGAGGCCAAGGAGGCCAATTTTCAGGGGGCTCTGAGGAGAGCCATCTTGTGCTTGCAGGTCAGGTACAGGGGTGGCCTGGCCAGCCTCTGTGGGCCCTTTCTTCTGGGTCCTGGGACACGTCATCTGCCACGTGTCCTGATCTTGGAGATCGCCAATATTGAGCATCATCATTATCCCCCCACTCTTGTCCCATCCAGCTAGCAGGTCAAGTCAGGGGTGGTCTGCCGGGCCGCCCGGGGTGAGTTCCCTCCTAAGGTTTCGTCGGGACGCGTCCCCGGGCTGTCAGCTGTCTTTTCCGCCAGCGAATCAGGGCGAGATCTCTACATTTAAGAAATGTCCGCCGGTTCATACACCCTGTCACTGAAGCGACTGTCCATGTGTCAAGCGTCGGTTGGCCGACGTGACGTGTGCAGGCCTGCGGCGTCTGATGGGGTGCGGTCCAGCGTGGGAACAACAAGTGGAGCAATCGGAGCTGTTGGGCGCGAGGAGGCGTTTTGGCGGGAGATGAAGGGCGCCCTTGGATGAGGGCGATTGCGGAAATAAATAGGGGTGGAGCCCACTCCAGGGTCCCTACTCATTCATATTTCCTCGCTATAAGCCCCGGTTGCTCGGCGCTCGTCTCGTCTTCTTTCTTCTTCTGCTTTCATTTCCCGAGGATCCCTCTTCTCCAGGTTAGATGTCTTCTTTCGTAGAATCTGTAGGTGTCGTAGGAGTGGTTCAAGAGACCCTTTAGTTGAGCCTGAGTCTTCCCGGGGAGCAAGGGTTGGATCCTCTTCCCGGGATCGTGCGGCGGGGGCAGCCCCCAGGGAGGAGGCGATAGACGCTACCCCCGGCGCGTCGTGTTGGGTAAGGCATGAGGATGAGCTCGCTAATGCTCGGGCTCGCTTCCACATCCCCTCACATTATACGCTTTGTCTGGCTAGGAAGGGAGAGAGGGCAGAGCAAGTACGGGGTAGGGAGATCGCCCTGTACTTGGAAGCTTTTTGGGATGGAATGCGCCTGCCTTTCTCTCCCGAGGTCGTCGAAGTACTGAACTTCTTTGGGTTAGCCCCTGGCCAGTTAGTGCCGAACTCATGGAGGATTCTCCTCGGGTTCCTGATCTGCCTGAAGTTATAGGCGGTTCCTTTCAGCCTCTCTCTCTTTGATTCTTCCCTCGTATTCAAAAATAATCCTGGGGGTCGAGCGGGCGACCCGAGGTAGGTCTACCTCTCTTTTAGAAAGCGACAGGAGAGCGCCGCCGAGACAGGGGTTGTGGCCCAGCCTTCTTCCACCCACGACTGGAAGAAGAAGTTCTTCTTCGTTTCCCCTCCCAAGGGCGAGGACTGGCCCATGCCTACCGAGTGGTCGATGGAAAAATGCTTGCCGGGGAACCAGTCCAATAACCCCGCTGCGGTGAGAGTGGCATCGTGGGAGCCCATCCTCCGATTCGATGTGCTGCTGTCTGAAAAGGTCCTGAGTTGGGCCGGGCTCAGCCCCGTTGAGTTCGTCGGTAAGTTTAAGCTTGCTTTTTGGTTTGTATATTGCTTTTGTCGCTGACTTCTTTCCATTTAGTTTTATGCAGGACCCATGGATCTGGACGAGCTCCAAGCCTCCATGCACCAGCCAAGGAAGGTCACGAAGGCTGGGGGCGCCAGCTCTTCTCGTGCGATGCCTGCCCCGGCTCCCTCTCCTCCGGTGGTCGCGTCCTGTGAGCGTTCGGGGGCGGATCCTGCCCCGGGACCTAGCAGAGCGTCGGGCCAGAAGCGGGCTTGGATTCTGTAAGACCCGGCCTCGGAGGAGGAGATCGGCTCTCCATCGGAGCCGCTCAAGAGGGGTTCCCAGAGGTCTTCCCGGGGCCCGCCCTCGCCGATCATGGTGGAGGAAGGAGGCATCTAGTTCGTAGTGCCCTCGGGGCTGTCCGTCGTGGATAGCCTGCTTCATGAGATAGAGAAATCGGCGGGGGTAGGGTCCCCGGGGGGACCTTCAGGGCCCAGATGGCGTCCATCGCCCAGGAGTCCATGCAGGCAAGTGTTTGGTTTTTTGTGAGATTCGGTGCCTCCTTCGTCTTTCTGATCTCTTTCCTATCTTTCAGGTCCTCCAGCATGTTCCCCTCGCCTTACGCATGGAGGCCGAGGTGATAGCCTCAGCGATGAAGGCTGCGGGCCAGCTCGCCTCGCTGGAAGAGAGCTCCAAGCGAGAGCTGGAGGCGGTGATGGCGAGGGTTGCCACCCTGGAAGGCGAGGTGGAGGCCGGGAAACGGGAGGTTGCCCGGTACCGCGAGGCCGCCGTGGCTGCCGAGGCCAAGCTTGAGGACGCTCAGGTGCTCGCTGTCAACCTGAAGAAGACGGTGAAGACCCTCCGGAAGGAGCTGGGGGCGGCGGCCGAGTCGGCGAAGTCGGCCGACCTGAGAGCGGAGAAGTTGGCTGACCTCTCGGAGGCGAAGGCGGTGGAAGGCTATAAGAAGTCGAAGGACTTCTATGATGACCTGGCCATGGCCACAACCCTCATCTGGCATGAGGCCCTCGACGCCTTTAAGGCCCGGATGCCGGAGTTCGCCAACGAAGAGCTCCGGGCCGAATACCCCCTCGCGGACGCCGATGAGTAGGGGAAAGAGATTCCTGACGAGGAAGTCGCCGAGGACCCTGCTCGTCCCATGGTGGATGTCGAGGACCCCGAGGTCGCGCCCGGCCCCGAGGCCTAAAGCTCCGTCTTCCTTCTTTTATTTTGTTGCTTTTGAAATTTTTGTAAGCCTCCAGGCAGTTTGTAAGGCTAGGGAGCCCAAAATACCCTTTGTAAAGACTTTTCCTTTGGTAATAAAACTTTTTTCTTTGGTTTCATCGGTTTACACTTTATCTTCTGTTCGTGAAGAATGCTCGTAAAATATCTCTACTTGCACTGTTGGGCTTCCATGTCAGGTCGGCTATCTGTCTAGCGATCATTTGTCGAATTGATTTCGATCACTTGCCAAGCGTGCCAAGCGCTGCTGAGAAGGAGGCGTCTCCATAGCCCCGAAGTCAAGGGGGGATCGCTCAGAATTGGATAGACCTGGTGCCCCTTGTTGGGGCCTCGGATCCTCTGCATGTGATGGGCAGAGGGCTATCCGCCGTATTTGTGCCGAGCATGAATGGGAAGCTGCTCGGTTGCCCCTTGGCGAGGGCTTCTGATTTCTGGCGTTGCGAGCATCGACCACTAGCTGGGAATGGTCGAACGAGGGTCGGGTTCGACTGCCTCTGGGAGGACTTTAGGTCCTTAGCGTTGGAGGGGTTGTAAGAAGCCCACAAAGGATGACCGGGCAGTGAAGCTGCGCGGTTGCCTCTTGGCGAGGGATTTGATCTCTAGCGTCGTGGGTAGGCAGCTACTAGCCTGGGATGACCGAGCGGGGTAGCCGCTCGGATGCTTCTTGCGAGGGCTTCGATCTCTGGCGTTATGGGTAGGGAGCTACCAGCCGGAGATAGCCGAGCAGGGGAGCTGCTGAGCCGGCTCTAAGGAGGACTTTGATCCTTAGCGTTGGAAGGGCTGTAAGAAGCCCACTAAGGATGACCGGGCAGTGAAGCTGTGCGGTTGCCTCTTGGCGAGGGCTTTGATCTCTGGCATCATGGGTAGGCAACTACCAGCCTAGGATGACCGAGCGGGGTAGCCGCTCGGATGCCTCTTGCGAGGGCTTCGATCCCTGGCGTCATAGGTAGGGAGCTACCAACGGGAGATAACCGAGCAGGGCAGCCGCTCGGTTGCCTCTTGCGAGGGCTTTGATCCTTCAGGATGGGGACCGAGCAGGGTTACTGCCCAGTGCCTCTTGGCGAGGGCTTTGATCCCTGTCGGTTGTGGTAAGAAGCTACCAGCCGGGGATAGCCGAGCAAGGACTCGACTGCCTCTGGGAGGACTTTGGTCTTTAGCGCGGGAGGGGCTGTAAGAAGCCTACCAAGGACCCTTGGCCGGGCGGGGTTACTGCCCGGTGCCTCTTGGAGAGGGCTTTTGTCCTGAAGGATAGCCAAGTGAGGGATCCTCAGGCTCGACTGCCTCTGGGAGGGCTTTTGATCCCTGTCGGTCGTGGTAGGAAGCCACCAGCTGAGGATAGCCGAGCAGGGTAGCTGCTGAGCTGCCTCTAAGGTGGACTTGGACCCTTAGCGTTGGAGGGGCCGTATGAGGCCTGCTAAGGATATCCGGGCAGTGAAGCTGCGCGGTTGCCTCTTGGCAAGGGCTTTGATCCCTGGCGTTGCGAGTAAGGAAGCTACCGACCAGGGATAGCCGAGCAGGGAAGCCGCTCGGCTGCCTCTACGGAGGACTTGGACCCTTAGCATTGGAGGGGTCGTATGAGGCCTGCTAAGGATATCCGGGCAGTGAAGTTGCGCGGTTGCCTCTTGGCGAAGGCTTTGATCCCTGACGTTGCGAGTAGGGAAGCTACCGGCCAGGGATAGCCGAGTAGGGAAGCCGCTCGGCTGCCTCTACGGAGGACTTTGATCCTTAGAATTGGAGGGGGCTTAGGAGGCCTGCTAAGGATAACCGGGCAGTGAAGCTGCGCGGTTGCCTCTTGGCAAGGGCTTTGATCCCTGGCGTTACGAGTAGGGAAGCTACCGGCCAGGGATAACCGAGCAAGGTAGCTGCTCGGCTGATTCTTCATGAGGCTTCGCCCGCCCGTCCAGTTGCAGGTATGGGGAACAGGAACGGTCTCGGCGAACGTGCGCGTAGCATGCGCATTGAATGTGGGGGAGGCGAAGCGCCAGGGTCGCGTCGTTCCGATTCCGCCAGAGAAGGCTCGATGATCGCCGCGTAGCAGCGACTTTTTGGACGAGAATGGGTGACCGTTGAGTTCCGTTGGAGCGCATTGGGCTATATAAGGCTGAAGGAGCATTGGTCCTTCCTTTCCTCGCAAACAGATCGTTGAGAATGCAGGACTTCCCCTTTACCATCCCCAAAATCATCCACTTCGAAGACGTATACCTCTATGACCAGAACTGCACCGAGGACACGGTGCAGTTGTTCTATGGGAGCATCGAAGACCACTTTGGCCGGTTGCTCCCCCGGCGCCCTCCCTGCTGTAGCTGCTGATGTACTCCATCTGGAAGGCGTCGCCGGGGCTTTACAACCCCTTATGCGAGCAGCTCTACGACGAGGCCGTGGGCAAGCTGCGGTCCCTTAGGCGCTTCGGCATGATCTCCGCGAATCGGCTGGCTCACTCAGCGGCGCTCGTCCGTGAGTGCTACGAACTGAGGCTCGGGGCCAACGTGCACGGGGGGAATCGAGGGCTGAGGTTGGATCTCGTGAGGCCTCGGCTGGCGGAGATCTTCACCGAGTACCATGAGCAGTGTTCTCTGCACCCCCTTCCCCGCCGTTGTAATTTTCTTTTTCTTTTTGTATGTATAGCCGAGGAGCCCATAATACCTTTTTGGAATAAATGAGATCTTTCCTTCTTTTTCGCAATGTTCCATTGATTTTTATTAAATTAACAAGAGACCCTAGGAAGAGTTTACATTGCCCTAAAAGAAAAGTACATGCTAATAGATGACCTTATTAGCATGGCCCGAGCTCCCCGGAGGCTTGTTGGTCTCCGTGCTCGGCACCGGGTACGAGGCTCCCTGAGCACCGGACTGGTCATCTGCCGAAACAAGCATGATCTGGCCGATGGTCAGCTCGGCGGGAGGGGGACGCTGCTCCTGCTCGCGGTCGGCCGGCCGTTTGTCCCTCAAGTAGGCGGCGAGGTGCCCCGATCAGATGAGCTCTTCGATGTAGTCCCGGAGTTGCTTGCAATCCTCCGTAGCGTAGCCCAGCGTCCGGTGGAAGGCGCAGTAAGGGCCCCGGGTTCGCTTCGAGGCCTGACGCGGGATTGGAGAGAACTTGAAGAACCCCTCATCCTGGGCCTCCTCTAGCAACACTGTGAGGGAGACGTTGAGCGGGGTATACTCCTAGAACTTCGGGTGATAAGGCTGCTGACGCTCCGGCCTCTCTTCCCGAGCCCACTTCTTCTGGTCGCACCGTTCTGCTCGGGGGAGGTTCGCGTTCACCTCAGACTCCAGCTGAACCTCGTGCTCGGTCCACGCCTTGACCTCGGCCATGGTCTTAGGCTGTGCCAACGCAAAAGAGCGCAACCACTCCTGTGCCTAAGACCAGATCTAAGCGCCGTGATGACGGTCTCGTCCAGGTGCTCGGGGACCTCGAGAAGGGCGTTGTAGAAGCGGGTGATGTAAGCCTTGAACGTCTCCTTATCCCCGCTCTTAATTGTGAAGAGGTAGTCGGCCGTGCGCTTCTGCCGACGGTTCCCAATGAAGTGGCCGAGGAACTGAGTAGCCAGCTCGTCAAAGGTCGAGATTGAGCGAGGCTCGAGCCCTCGGAACCAGTCCCAACCATAGCGAATGAGGGTGACTGGGAAAGCCCTGCACTGGGCGGCGTCGGAATGGTCCTGGAAGCTCATCCCCGCGGTGAAAGCATTGATTGTAAGAATTTTGCTTACGTGCTTTTTAGATCAAAGAATATTTACCGCAATCAAGAACGGCGTCGCTTGGTAGCTAGCCGGTGAGTACGGGTCGGTCCATAGGGATTTTGTGTATTTTCTATTTGTTCTAACGAGTTAATTCCAATTGTGGTAGGATTGATTATCACTAAAAATTGAAATGAGTTTGATTAGTATTAAAATCTTGCTAGGGTTAGGTTTAGGTTAAGTTTGGAAAGTCAATATTTCCCACCGCTTTCTATGCCCTAATTAAGAACTATTTAGGTGTTAAGGTAATAATTAACAAAGGGGATTAGCACGATCGGAAAGAAACTAGGTTTCTTCTTCTAGGTCCTTGTCCGTCTTTTCTTAACTCTTACCCTAACCTCCATGGAAAACATACACAATCGGTATTTAACTACGGTATCACCGCTACCTCGTGGGATAGGGTGTCGTAGTGAGCGGTGTGTGTATGTATGCATAGAGTCCTCTTTAAAATGTATAACGGGCAAGAAAGGGGTGAGAGATTTTCATCTCTCAAACCTTCCCGAAACCTAACCCTAACAAGTGAGGAACTACTCACTCATTAGGGAATTAAAAGATTTCATATTTTTTATGATTGTTTTTAATAACCTAGTTATCTAATCTACGGCAGATAAATAAAATCTAAACTAGGGCAGATAAATAAAAGTTATACTGGGGCAAAAAGGAAATTAACTAGGGCAATGAAAGGAAAAACTTACTTTATCTTTTATTTGATGCTCTCTTCAAACATTACAAGAATTGAAATTCTGAATTTTGATAAATAAAATGAGGCACAAGAAAAGGCATGCTCCAAAAAGAGCTTTAGGGTTTCTATTTATAGATTATAGAAACCTTAGGGTTACATCCGATCCTTATCTGCATTTACAAAATTACCCTAAGAAGCCTAGTCAATGCACCGCCGCCGCCGTTGAATTTTGCACCGACACGTGCTCACCATGGCCGCGGAACCGCGGCCATATGCCCTGTTTGGATGCGGATCCGCAGCCATATGGTGGGATCTTGGGCTGTGTTCTTCTGGGCTTCTTTCTATTGCATTTTCCTTGACTTTTCTTCACTTGGTTCTTCAGAATGTCTTCTAGTTTCTTCCAGATTTCCACACTGCATAATGTAGTGGACTTTTACCCTTTGCTTCGTGTCGAAGTCTTGAACCTTGTACTGCCTTTGTGCTTTGTGAGATTATCCATTGATCTTCGTGTATTCTTCAAACTGTAGGCATGATCAAGATTCATCCATTTGTTGGTCGTAGTCTCACTTTTGTATCGTCTTTTCATCATTTTCACTGTTTTGTTCTAAGAACCTGTAACCTGCAACTATGTAGCAGACATGGATCAAAAGCACATGTTTATTTGTAAAATGAATAAGAATGGGGAATATAATAATGCAAAATTATGATATGAACAAATACCCCCAAACTTATCTTTTGCTCGTCCTCGAGCAAAACTAGATTTAGTCTCGAAAAAGACCTAACCTCACTTTCGCAGGGAAACGCGATTGCACTGAGCATGTGCAACAAGCCGTTAAACCTCTAGGTGTCCCTAGTAGGAGGAGTGTTATCTCCTGATGGTTTTCAGCAGATACTACCCACAAAATCCTATCAATTCGGCCTAATGAGTTTTATTCTCCAATTCGGTTTTCTAACAAGAAATTCTATTATCTTCGACTCAGAAATTATCCACCCATATTTTTCACGCTTCCTTATCATTTAACTTAAGATTGTATATGTTCTATAGATTTATTTAGCTTTTAACATCTTTTGAGTTTTCCTTCTAGGTTCCATCTCAACTTAGGAATTTTTATCATCTATACTAAAGATATAAGTCTTATATTTCATTCATATCTCTCATCTAAACCCCAATCACATACCTCTACGTGTGTGTATGTATCACCCCTACACTTGGAAATTCAATTCAAGCTCTCATACTCTTGTCCATCGTCCAAAGTACTTCTAGTTGGTGAATTTTTTAAATGAAATTGCTCACACATCCTTCATGCGACCGTTAATACTTCTTGAGGTACTAACGACCGATTACAAAATGTGTTTGCACATTAAGACGTAATTTCTAGTCTTGTAACACCTAAGGCTTTAGCAGTGACTCCCAAACCAGTTGGTCTAAGGCACTAGGTGATAAAGCACCCTCGCTAAATATTTTTTTCTATTTATGCAGCCTTAAGTAATTACAAAAACCAGTGTTCATTTTTTTATCTCTTTATTCACACTTGTATTTTTATTTTATTTTCCTTCATACTAAGGACTTTAGACAAGAGCATTTCAAGGTCTCTTCTACTATTCCAAGTTTCAAGGTTCGTGTTTGTGCAATTTATAGGGTATACATTTTCAGAATTTAGACTTAAGCTTAGGAGTTATTTTTCAGACTTATACTTTAATAAAAATATCAATACTCTTCCTTTATTTTGACTTAGCCCAAGAAGTGAACTCAAAATTTGCCTATTTCTAAGTAAACTACAAAGACATATATTTTTCTACTGTTAAATTTTAAGAAAGGTTATTTTTAGGGTTTTAATTTACTAAGTTTTGGATCTAGTTTTTCCTAGCTAGTTAACCGTCTTGTTAAACTTAAGTCAATTATGGCCAAAATTGAATTTTTCAATTTTTATAATTTATTAAAAAATTTCAGTTTTTATTTGATTTTAAAATAAGTATGCAAATGCAAAAATATACATATGAATGCGAAGGAAGAAAGCTTACCGAGCACACCCCCTAACTTAAACTTGACAGTGTCCTCACTGTCAGGCAACACCAAGAAGGTCAAAATTGTCGGCACTCCCCTGTTTATTTATTTATTTATTTTATTGTTAACAGAAAAACAAAACAAAATATATATACAAAAAGGTCCCCCCCTCCAAACTTAAGTGAAACAGTGTTTCCACTGATTAAGCGTTAAAGTTCAGAGTTAGGGAGGACAAAAAAACAGTATCAAGCAATACAAGGCTTTACACAGGCCAAAGGTTAGCACCAACCATTCAAAAATTTTATCGTTATAATGGTGTGGTTGGTGAAAGAATAGAGTGTAGAGAAAAGAAATGAGAAATACACGAGACCGTATGAGAAGAAAGGTGGAATATGATCTCGGTATATTAGGAGAAGAATGGCGGAAAAGAGAAAGAAGTGTAGTACGAACTTGAAGGTGTAAATTGAGTGAATAAATTAGCACAAATTGTGATGACCGATGTGTTAAAAGCGATTGTGCTAATCTATCAACCCGTCGAGAAATAGGGTCAAATCCCTCAAGATTCGCGAGAAAACATGGGTATGTTGAACTTGGTAAACCATCCATTGAAAATGGAAGCATGACGGATTCTTGCGCGGTCGAAACGATGGAAAAGACGAAGGGGAGTGATTTAGTAAGGGTCTCATTCTCACCTAAGTAAGCGTATGTAAGGTGAGACGGCAACAGCTTGAGTTCGAGTTTAAGAGGTGAAACAATTGAAGGTGAAATTGGTGAAACTGTCTCGAACTCGAAAGATTCCATCAATGGTTTGAAATGACTGTAAGCAACCGAGTCTGATGGTTCAACTAACTCATCTGAAAATTCAAAGGACTCAAACTCAGGCGGTGAGTCTTCAAAATCGTCCGAAAAAGTGAAACACTCATAATCTTTATCGGTTGTGAGAACTGTGTTAGATTCAAGGAAGAACGCACTAGTGGCGTCAAAACTGCTATGATCGAACAGAAATTTTTCAAGCTCACAGTCCTCCTGCGTAATCTTTTGCGTGGTCGGAACGATGGAAAGGATGAAGGGGGTGATTTAGGAAGTATAACAATTAAAGGTTCAGGAAGATGAATTGGAAAATCCGACTCATCAAACAAAACTGGTTCATCCTCAATACTATCCTCATTACTATCCTCATAATTCTCCTCAAAAGTTATCCCATCAATGCAATTATCATCAAAATCAAGACGCATATGAAGTTCGGGAGAAACATTTAATGACTCGGGATTATGAATTAGAGAGAAAAATTCAGTCAAATCTGCGGGTTTATCATCCAAATTATTCCCTGCGTCAATATCCTCAATCAAGTGAAAATCAATTTTTTCGGACACCTCATCAAAAGCATGGATATTTATCAATTCAGGTTCTAGATTGGAGGTGTAGAGGTCGAAAGGATTGGTGATGGTTTCACTCGAAAGGGACCCTTCACAATTTGGCAAATCAAGCACTACAAAGTCGCACAACTCATTAAACATTTTATTTTCAACTGGTGAATCATTTGGGACACTTGATAGACATTCAAAACCGTAGTTGTGGGATTCAATTGGGGATGGGTAGGTTTGATTTAGAAGGGTGCACAGCTCACTTTCTCCACTCAAATTCTCAATTTATCCAACCGCCTCATCATACATTAGAATTTTTGGAGCTAGTTGGAAACTAGCTACCGGTCACTAGGTTGCATAAGGGCGGCAATGGACACATCCAAATTCCTCATCTGTTGGTTTGTCACTACAATATATGCCTCCAACGACTGTTCCAGACTAGACATGGGTTGTGAAGGGCTTTCAGTAAAAGATTCAAAGTTGTTTGGATACGCGAAACTCCCAAATGGTTGTGTAGAAGCAATGTCTAGGGAAGGTGTGAAAGTCGGGTAGGACTGGTAGGAATTGAATGGTTGGACAGAAGTAGGATCAACATTTGGATAAAAAGGTGAATGGGCTTGTTGATCCCAAGAACTGGAAGTGTTGAAAGGAATGAAAGATCGGTTACGAGATTGTTCAATATGTTCAGCAATAGACAAGAGTTTCGGAGTTACAACAGAACTCGAAAAAGTAGTATCAACGTAAGAAGGTGGTGAAGGTTAAAATGGTTGATACAAAGTGGATTGTGGAGTCGAACTGTTTCTCCTAGACGCTTCTATTCAATCTTTCAAAGAAATTTTGGGCATGGAGGGGTCGTCCGTAATTCGACCAAAACAATTCGCGTAGGAAGTAATGTTTGGATGAGGGTACCAAAGTTCGGCAAGAGTTTTGTGAGGTGGGGTACCCATGATCTAAGAAGGAGAAGAAAAAGAATATGGGTGCAAGTGGGGTGCAATGGATTTCTTAGCGACAAGTGGCAAGTTTTTATAAAAAAAAATTCCGTTTTGTGTTTTTTTTTATAAGGAGCTTTTTGCAAAAAGATTTTCAATAAAAAGCTTAGACACACGTTCAATCAATCACAATATGCACAATCAAGCCTAGATCTAGGGTCAACTAGACTGCTCCTAACTGTTCCAAAAGGCAAGTTGTGAGGTCCTCAAATCGCCTCTTCACCGCCAATTGTGGCCAGGTAAGCACAAGTAAAGAAAGGAGGGATCCGCTCACGAATCACCGTGAGACGGGCTTTTTAAAATTACCTTTCCCCACTTGTCTAGCCTAGGCACCACAAAGTCTGGTTTAGATAAACGATCGATGCCTACAACTATTCCTTTGTCCTATTGAGTGCGACAGTCCTTAAGGCTGAGTCTAATTTTTTTTAATTAACTCAATGGTCAATGCAATATGCTTTTTATGATTTTTGGGGTCCTAGGAAGGGTAATAAAATCCCCACCCAATCTGGATTTGTGTAAAAGCCCCTTAAAATCAATTTTAAAGATGCAAAGCAGTAAACACAATCAAACACTTGCCAATTTTTTTTTTATTGCGGCGCAAAGAATCCTGCAGAAGATCAAATTATTGGAGAAGGGGGAGAAGTTTTTTTTGCGCAAAGAACCCTGCAGGAAAATTTTCCAGAGGAGATCAGGGTGTTCAGAAGAAGAAAAGAAAGCTTACAGAGGGATTTTGGTCTGCTGATGTCAGCAGACCGCGGCGGTTCCGCGGCTAAATGAAGGAAATAGCGGCGGTTCCGCGGTGTCTTTGTCGGTTCAGATCCTAAATTTTTTCTGTTTCTCTGTTCTGATTTTCCTCTGTCTGTTCAGATCTGTTGTTTGTTGTTTTGCTCTCTGTATTTTTCCAGATCTGAATCTGTTCGTCGATCCTGCACAATTCAAACGAAACACCCTTCAAAGAATAACAAGATGATAAAAAAAATTATTTTTTTATATTTTTCAATTTTTATGACTTTTCAATTTTTATATTAACCCGAAATTGCAAAAAGAAAATAACTACGACATCCCCGGCAGCGGCGCCATTTGATTGTAAGAGTTTTGCTTACGTGCTTTTTAGATCAAAGAATATTTACCGCAATCAAGAACGGCATCGCTTGGTAGCCAGCCGGTGAGTACGGGTCAGTCCACAGGGATTTTGTGTATTTTTTATTTGTTCTAACGAGTTAATTCCAATTGTGGTAGGATTGATTATCACTAAAAACTGAAATGAGTTTGATTAGGATTAAAATCTTGCTAGAGTTAGGTTTAGGTTAAGTTTGGAAAGTCAATGTTTCCCACCGCTTTCTATGCCCTAATTAAGAACTATTTAGGTGTTAAGGTAATAATTAACAAAGGGGATTAGCACGATCGGGAAGAAACTAGGTTTCTTCCTCTAGGTCCTTGTCCATCCTTTCTCAACTCTTACCCTAACCTCCATGGAAAACATACACAACCGGTCTTTAACTACGGTATCTGTAAGTCCACGTTACCCATGCCGGTGCTTACGGGGAGGCGGAATAGGTAAAAAACGATTTTTTAACATAAGGTAACATGGACTAGAAATGGAGGATCTTTGGTAAACAAAAACTAACAACCAAGCTAAAAGATTTAGCTACTCGGTTAGAAGGTTATACCTAGGTCTTGAACTCCTTCTCTTCTTTCTCCTTGAAGTGGTTTGAACGGCTCCTCCTCGTCGCCTTCTCTTGCCGAAGAAAGATCCACCCGAAGGCCTCTACCTTGAGCTCCTACCTCAACCTAGAGGTAACTAAAGTGCTTGGCTTGCTAAACCTAGAACCCTAGAATGAGTAGAGAGGAGTTTTGGTGGTTTTATCTCAAAAGCAAATGGTTCTCAACACATGAGAGATGAGAGCTTTGAGAGAGAGGAAGAGGATGCGCTTAACCTATGAGAGAGAAAGAACAAGAGAGAATGAGGATAATTATCAACCATACTCTCATATAAGTGAATTATGGAAAAATAATATTAATCAAAGAAATTGTGATGGTTCATTTGAAATGACCATTATCATTTCACATTAAATGAATTTTGCAAGAATCAAAGAGCGTCTTTCATGTGAAATGATGATGATCAATATGTCAACATAGGTCAACAAGTCAACCATAGTCAAATGGTCAACATCCCTAATCATGGCACAATTATCTTTAATTAATATCATTAATCATAATTCCCATTTTCATTAGGGTTTGGAAAAAGACAACGGTCAACAAGCCTAATGAGAATCCTCTGCCTCTGCCTCTGTCAACTTTGCAGACACACCCTCATCCATGTTCCAAGGAACACGAATACAATGAGATAAAACCAATCCAAAAACAAATACTAGGATCTGGCTTAAACCAAAGCCCACTAGTAATAACTGCCCGGACACCAAACGTGCACAAGTGCACGGATGTGAACGAACCCCGTCGCAAAACCATGCGACCTCTACTCTGTTTTGCCCAAAGGCGAATAACCCTCTGTGTGGGACTCTAAAGACTCGACACTACACTGGCAGTGGGTTTAACCACAGGCCGCAAGCGGTACTAGCTGTACGTAACGGTCCCTAGGTAGATACCGATAAGAAGACTGATGAGGTGAATCCATCCGAACTCCTACTGAGCCTGAATGTGACAATCTCCGTACAGTCCGGTCTGTTTGTCTAAGAGTATCGCATGGCGGGCCTAGGGGGCGTTAAACGTCATTCCCCTAATAGCGGTACAAGTCGTGTCGGAGTGTAGCCCAGAACACCCTGAGATAACACTGGAAACGCTACCAGTATATCTCACTTGCCCTGGCCAGGGACTTTGTGTAATGGCTCTCCTAGACACAGCGCGATATCAACCCCAATACCGGGAGAGACGAATCCTGTCTAACCGTCACTGCCTCCAAGTGCTTCAGGACTGCACCCAACTGCTACCTGTTTGCACGACTCATTTGAGCCGTGGTAGGGTAGCAATCTAAGAACAGTGAGAACACACTCGAGGCGAAGTGACAGTGTGAAGTCAACGGACTAAGCTGTACTCATGTCACCTGGGAACTGATAACTGACGATAGGTATAGTACCAACCAAAAGTTCCCGATGAGTCCTGTCCAGTGTACTCGTAACCTAACGAGCACCCGCATACTATCTCAAGTACGACGTACTAATGGCTGTGGGACAGACCATCTCCCATGCTGGGATGAGAAGCGCATACGCTAGTCTACTCCGGAGTATCGATGCCCTGTCTCGATAATCCTACGACTAGGGACCTGTATAAGGATGTGCTTGTAGATTACCCAGCCCCCACTAGTGTGACTGCCATCACAATGCTGGTAATCAAGCAAAGATCCTAACGGCTCCACTAATGTGTATAGGCGATATGCTAAAAGAAACGCATGCACACATTAAAGTAGAAACACACCAAGTAGCATACTACTATTTTGAGCAAGATTGTCTATACAACTGTGAATATCCCAAGCTTCCATTAAGTAATATACAAACTAGTATGATACAGTAATGGCCTCTAGGGCATATACACTAACAATCTCCCACTTGCACTAAGGCCATATACTGGCGTATCGAAGACCTATCATCTCGATCAGCCGCTCGAACTGAGTCTGGGGTAAGGCCTTCGTGAATGGATCTGCAGTGTTATCTTCTGTAGCAACCCTCCGAACCTCGATCTCCCGGCGATCCATGATCTCCCTGATCAGGTGATACCGCCTCAAAATATGTCTGGACTTCTGATGGGACCTGGGTTCCTTCGCTAAAGCTATAGCCTCGTTGTTATCATAATACAGAGGTACTGGATCAACAATGGACGGAACCACCTAAAGTTCCGTCAAGAACTTCCTTATCCAGACGGCTTCTTTTGCGGCATCAGATGCAGCGATATATTCCGCTTCCATCGTCGAGTCAGCAACGGTTTCCTGTTTGGAACTCTTCCAACACACCGCCCCTCCATTGAGGGTAAAGACATAACCTGACATGGATTTGGAGTCATCCTTGTCACTCTGGAAGCAAGAGTCAGCAAAGAACTCGATCTGGAGGTCTTTTCCGCCATACACCAAGAACATCTCCTTAGTCCTTCTCAGGTACTTGAGAATGTTCTTTACCGCTACCCAGTGCTTCTCCCCAGCATTTGACTGATACCGGCTTATCACACTCAGTGCATAAGCTACATCTGGTCCGGTACACAACATCACATATATTATAGAGCCTACCGCAGAGGCGTAGGGTATAATAGATATGCGATCCCTTTCCAAATCAGTCTTGGGAGACATCTCTTTGGAGAGGGTGATCCCGTGACAAGCCGGTAAAGTGCCGCGCTTGGAATCTTCCATACCGAATCTTTTCAGTATGGTGTCGATGTACCTGGACTGTGAAAGTCCTAATATCCTCTTGGACCTATCACGATAGATCCGGATCCCCAGAATGTAAGAGGCATCACCCAGGTCTTTCATGGAGAACCTGTGTGACAAGAACCCTTTGACAAATTGTAGCATAGGAATGTCATTTCCTATCAAGAGAATGTCATCCACGTATAAAATGAGGAATACGACAGTTCGTGCTATAATTTTACTATAGATACATGGTTCATCTGGATTTTTGATAAAGCCAAATTCTTTGACCGTCTCATCAAAACAGATGTTCCAACTCCGCGATGCCTGCTTCAGTCCATAAATGGACTTAAGCAACTTGCACACCTTCCCGCTGCTCCCACTCTGAATGAAACCCTCTGGCTGGTCCATATAGACACACTCCTCTAAATTTCCATTTAGAAAAGCGGTCTTTACGTCCATCTGCCAAATCTCATAATCGTAGAAGGTAGCAATGGCAAGAAGGATCCCAATGGATTTGAGCATAGCCACTGGAGAAAAGGTTTCGTCATAGTCCAAACCAGGTCTTTGACGGAAACCCTTTGCAACAAGTCTAGCCTTATAGGTCTCAACCTGTCCATCTACACCAATCTTCCTTTTGAAGATCCATTTGCAGCCTACGGGTTTTACCCCTTCTGGAGCAACGTCCAAAGTCCATACTTTGTTGGTGTACATGGACTCCATTTCGGTCCGCATTGCATCCAGCCATTTTACCGAGTCACTGCTCTGAATGGCCTGCTGGAAGCTAGTCGGCTCATCATTATCAATGATGCAATCCTCTCTATCCCCGTCTATGAGAAAACCATAATATCTCTCGGGCGGATGAGACTGCCTACTATTTCTGCGGAGCAGCGCAGGAATGTCGTGTTCTTTTGAACCTTCTTGTTCTACTAAGCTTTCAGTAATAGCTTGTAGTTCTGGAATTTCTTCCAGTTCTATTGCGCTCCCACTTATCTGATTTTCCAAAAATTCAGTTTCCAAGAAGCAGGCATGACGAGAAACAAAAACCTTTTGCTCCTCTGCGCAATAGAAGAAATATCCCTTGGAGTTCTTTGGATATCCCACAAACTTGCACTGTACTGAGCGTGCCTCGAGTTTGTCCGCATGCTGCTTTTTGACAAAAGATGGACATCTTCATGTCTTAATGTGCTTAAGATAGGGTTTCTTCCCACTCCACATCTTATATGGTGTGGTAGGCACCGTCTTAGTTGGAACTCGGTTCAAAAGATATGCAGCTGATTCTAGTGCATATCCCTAGAATGATCGCGGCAACTCAGCATTACTCATCATGGAACGTACCATATCCAATAGGGTTCGGTTCCTTCTCTCCGATACACCATTATGTTGTGGGGTGTATGGAGGAGTAAGTTGAGAGAGAATTCCATTCTCTTTTAAGTAACCCAGGAACTCGGCACTCAAGTATTCACCACCTCGATCAGATCTCAGTGTCTTGATACTTTTGCCTGTTTGTTTTTCTATTTCATTCTTGTATTCCTGGAATTTTTCAAAGGCATCTGATTTATGCTTCATTAAGAAGACATATCCGTACCTTGAAAAATCATCCGTAAAAGTAATGAAGTAAGAATAACCACTTCGCGCATGTGTAGACATTGGACCGCATACATCGCTGTGTACAAGTCCCAAGAGCTCGCTCGCTCTTACTCCGTGTCCAGTGAACGGAGTCTTTGTCGTCTTTCCTTTGAGACATGATTGACAAGTTGCATATGATTGATATTCAAACGGATCCAAATATTCTTCTTTATGCAACTTAGTTAACCTTGTCTCATTTATGTGACCCAGTCTACAATGCCATAAGAAAGCATGATTTATTTCTGGAGACTTTCTTTTGTGTGTATTCTGGACATTGAAAATCTGTGGTTGGTTCAATACGTATATACCGTTGTTTAATGTACCCGACCCAATCAGAACATGATTAAGGTGAATGTTTACAACATTGCTTACAAATGCAAAATCATAACCTTCTTTGGACATTAAAGATACAGATATGATATTACAAGTCGAACTGGGTACAAAAAAAAACAATCACGCTAAACCAAAACATGTCCATCTGACAATCCCAAGTGATAGTCCCCCACGGACTCAGCATCCATGCTAGCTCCGTTTGCAACTCTGAGGGTCATATCACCTACCTTCAAAACCCTACGCTTTCTCAGTGCCTGCAAAGAATTACAAATATGAGATCCTGATCCGGTATCCAATACCAAGGAAGTAGAGTTTATTGATAGACAGTTTTCAATAACATACACACCTGAAGCCGAAGCCACAACTTGCTTCGGGTCCTGGTTTCTGGCCTTCCAAGCCCTGCAATCTTTCTTCCAGTGTCCATTCACTCTTTCTTTCCCACAAGCTTTCCCGCTACCTTTGCTACTTTTGCCTTTCCCTTGGCTTCCACTTTACTAACACCGCCCCTTGGTTTGGTGGGGGCCTTCTTCTTTCTTCCTTTATCTCTCGCCTTGGACTTGGAAGAGGAAGCTCCTCCAACAAACAAAGTGGATGTTTCCCTACCTTTCTGTAGGGTGCCATCTACACTCCTCAACATGTTGAGGAGTTCCGGAAGTTCAACTTCTTTTCCTTGCATGTTGAAGTTCAGGATAAACTGAGCGTAAGTGGAAGGAAGGGACTGAAGAATCAAGTCAGTGTAGAGCTCGTTCTCTAATGTGGTCCCGAGGTCCGCGAGCTCTTCAATGTAGCCAATCATCTTAAGCACGTGTTCCGCTACCGATGATCCGAGGGCCAATCTCGCCGAAAACAACTTTTTCGAGACTTCGTATCTGGCGATACGGGATTGCTCTCCATATAGTTCCTTAGTATAGAGAAATATGGATTCAAGGTCCATATTCTCGTGCCTCCTCTGATGTTCATTGTCCATAGAGGCAAGCACGAGGCACTTGGCCTTCGCGCAGTCAATCTCCCAGGTCTTACGGATTTTCTTATCCGCAATGCTGGATTTGGGACCTGGGACATGGGGAGCTTTGGTGGTAAGGAGATACCCCAACTTGTCATAAGTGATTGCCATTTTGACATTCCTGAGCCAATCTTTGTAGTTTGGCCCTGTCAGTATATTTTTATCTAGTAGTAACTTAAGGCCGGTCATGATGCTTGGTCGCTGCAATTAGGAGAGAGAGAAGAAACATTTTAGCATGATGCTCTTGCAAGTTTAGAGTGGTTTTTAGTTTGTCTAAACAGGATGGCTCCCACTGTTTCTCGAATCCTTCCTCAAACCAAAAAAGAAGAATTAGGCGGGATCAATCTCACCGTACAATACTTGCTTAACCGTTCAGCCAGGCCAGTGTTGATATTTCGAGGGAGGTTTTCCAACGCTTTCGCGAAGTTCCTTAATTAAATAACCTCTTTTCCCTGTGGGCGTAGCCCCGCTAACACCTACTTAGTTTATAGCATTGATCGTTAAGTGAGAAAGTTCCCGAGGAGTAGCATATACTCACAGTAGGATCGGGATCCAAATATCATCGTGTGATAAAACTGAAGGAATCCTACCAGAATCATCACACTCCAAATGGTATGCAGCACTAGCAAGTTTCAGTTTCTTTAGAAACTCCCGATGTGGATTTTTCCCCCATGCTCTTATGACCTTGACTTTGGCCAACAAATCATAAGTCAGTGTCAAGTTCTACCCGTCATTTTCCAGGTTAATTTGAACCCATCCGTACCTACCCTTGACTTTGGCCAACAAGACAGTACGACTGTCCCAAACCAACGCATCTATCTATGCTACATATGAATATCCAATAGCTACCAATCACTATGCCTTGACTTTGGCCAACAAACACAGCTTGAATACTATTGACTATCCATATGAAATGACGGAGGGCTACGAATGGTTTTGGCGAAACCGTGAACGTAGTGAACTTGATATAATCGAAGGAACGTGATAGCTTTTAAAGGGAGTGGTTCAAGCTCCGCGTTTTAAAAGTTTTCTGTTTTGAAAAGAAACCGAGTGGTTTTGAAATTGTTCCAACGACTTAACTTTGGTTTATTTTCTTGCATTAATTTAATGCGTCCCATCAATTAATCCTACCATTGCAGAAAACAACGAAAATATGACGTACGCTTATGCCATCCGCATTCGCCACGGGGCCCCGTCATCACCCGTTAGGTTACTTAATTAACGACAGAGCGGGGGCTGGACTAGCGCGGATGCAAAACATAAGCAACGCCTAATAGATATCATATATAGATATATACATTTGTCAGATGCAATGATAGCCATTCCAGATCACAGATGAACACATTGGATATACTAGGAATCCGCGTTTCGTTCGAGCCTGCAACGAAAGACGGATTACATGGTCGCGATGAATAGCCAAACCCCACCCTAGACCCCTACGGGTGCGGCAAACTACCCGCCAAGTACCCGAAGTGAAGCAACCTCCCTCAACAACGTGAGTAGGCCACTCGGCAGTTCAAAGTACCCGGTAGTTTGTGCACCCTACCTTGGGTCTATCCTAGGAGCAAAAACAGTAAAAGAAATAATATACAATGGCGGCTACAAGCTCATCCCGGATGTGCGGCCATAAAATAATATTACATCAATTTACATATTACATCAAATGAAAGATAAAGAAAAACTCTCATCTCGCAAAACCCCGGCTATTCATTCGCGACAATCCAACGAGTTCATATACACAATCCAACAACATTACAGATCACAGATATGCACAACCCCCACTAATCGACGTATAACGATTAGTTGACGTTCAGTGCATATATCACATCACAGATATAACCAATTAGCTAAAGTCTACAGAACTTCGATCAAAAATATGGATTTGTAACTACCCCAAACACAACTTTGTTCTCTGGAAATTCTGTGCAGAAACAAAATACTTTAAAAATCACAAAACGTCAAAATAAGAACACTGCAACAAACCCGAGTCACGGCCGAGTTGACTCGGCCGCGGAGCCGCGGCGAAACCCATGGTTTCGCCGTGCTTCCGCGGCGGTCTGGCTGAATCGTGGACTCGTTTTTCTTGTGTGTTCCCAGAAAACCCTGCACGGATTTTTAAGATGTGTGGAATTATTTTTAGAGCAGTTTTAAAAATCGGCAGAAACTTGAGGATTTTGATGTGTTTTGCGATTTTTTCTCGAATCGAAATTCTAAATATTTTGCTAACATGCTAGTTGTTGTTTAGCTAGGCTCTGATACCACTGTAAGTCCACATTACCCATCCCGGTGCTTATGGGGAGGCGGAATAGGTAAAAAACGATTTTTTAACACAAGGTAACATGGACTAGAAATGGAGGATCTTTGCTAAACAAAAACTAACAACCAAACTAAAAGATTTAGCTACTCGGTTAGAAAGTTATACCTAGGTCTTGAACTCCTTCTCTTCTTGCTCCTTGAAGTGGTTTGAACGGCTCCTCCTCGTCGCCTTCTCTTGCCGAAGAAAAATCCACCCGAAGGCCTCTACCTTGAGCTCCTACCTCAACCTAGAGGTAACTAAAGTGCTTGGCTTGCTAAACCTAGAACCCTAGAATGAGTAGAGAGGAGTTTTGGTGGTTTTATCTCAAAAGCAAATGGTTCTCAACACATGAGAGATGAAAGCTTTGAGAGAGAGGAAGAGGATGAGCTTAACCTATGAGAGAGAAAGAACAAGAGAGAATGAGGATAATTATCAACCATACTCTTATATAAGTGAATTATGGAAAAATAATATTAATCAAAGAAATTGTGATGGTTCATTTGAAATGACCATTATCATTTCACATTAAATGAATTTTACAAGAATCAAAGAGCATCTTTCATATGAAATGATGATGGTCAATATGTCAACATAGGTCAACAAGTCAACCATAATCAAATGGTCAACATCCCTAACCATGGCACAATTATCTTTAATTAATATCATTAATCATAATTCCCATTTTCATTAGGGTTTGGAAAAAGACAACGGTCAACAACCCTAATGATAATCCTCTGCCTCTGCCTCTATCAACTGTGCATACACACCCGCATCCATGTTCCAAGGAACATGAATACAATGAGATAAAACCAATCCCAAAATAAATACTAGGATCTGGCTTAAACCAAAGCCCGCTAGTAATAATTGCCCGGACACCAAACGTGCACAAGTATCACCGCTACCTCGTGGGATAGGGTGCCGTAGCGAGCGGTGTGTGTATGTAGGCATAGAGTCCTATTTAAAATGTATAACGGGCAAGAAAGGGGTGAGAGATTTTCATCTCTCAAACCTAACCGTAACAAGTGAGGAACTACTCACTCATTAGGGAATTAAAAGATTTCATGTTTTTTATGATTGTTTTTAAAAACCAAGTTATCTAATCTACGGCAGATAAATAAAATCTAAAGTAGGGCAGATAAATAAAAGTTATACTAGGCCAGAAAGGAAATTAACTAGGGCAATGAAAGGAAAAACTTACTTTATCTTTTATTTGATGCTCTCTTCAAACATTACAGGAATTGAAATTCTGAATTTTGATAAATAAAATGAGGCACAAGAAGAGGCATGCTCCAAAAAGAGCTTTAGGGTTTCTATTTATAGATCATAAAAACCCTAGGGTTACATCCGATCCTTATCTGCATTTACAAAATTACCCTAAGAAGCCTAGTCAACGCACCGCCGCCGCCGTTGAATTTTGCACCGACACGTGCTCACCATGGCCGCGAAACCGCGGCCATATGCCCTGTTTGGCCGCGGATCCGCGGCTATATGGTGGGGTCTTAGGCTGTGTTCTTCTGGGCTGCTTTCTGTTGCATTTTCCTTGACTTTTCTTCACTTGGTTCTTCAGAATGTCTTCTAGTTTCTTCCAGATTTCCACACTGCATAATGTAGTGGACTTTCACTCTTTGCTTCGTGTCGAAGTCTTGAACCTTGTACTGCTTTTGTGCTTTGTGAGATTGTCCATTGATCTTCGTGTATTCTTCAAAATGTAGGCATGATCAAGATTCATCCATTTGTTGGTCGTAGTCTCACTTTTGTATCGTCTTTTCATCATTTTCACTGTTTTGTTCCAAGAACATGTAACCTGCAACTATGTAGCAGACATGGATCAAAAGCAAATGTTTATTTGTAAAATGAACAAGAATGGGGAATATAATAATGCAAAATTATGATATGAACAAGCATCTAAATGTTCTTTCGGGTCGGTTTTCCCGTCGAACAGAGAGACCTTCGGGGGCTTGTTGCGCGAGGAGACATGGACGGCGAGCAGTCCCTCGGTAAACGGTTTGGTGAGCGAGTCGGCGGCGTACTTAGCCCCGTCGCCCGAGAGGTGACCTTCCCGGCGCATGCCCTCGATCTTCTTTTCGAGGGCGTCAAGTCGGCCGTGGTACCCCGAGGATTCGGCGCCTTATGATCCTTGACCTCTACTGTGGGAGACCTGCGTCTGGGTGCGGCCCCGGTTCCTCTCGATAATGTTCCTCAGATTCCCGGGCGAGGTGGCCCTCGAGCCGTCGTGGCGAGCCCTTTCTGTGCGACCCCGTCGAGAGAGGGGGTGTCGATCATGACGTTGGACAGGCGAGGTGACCGACTGTTGGAGATAGTGCCTTCAAATTCAATTATTGGATCGCAGGTACGTGATTGCAATGATTAAGGCAGGACCTATACCGATATGACAGTCTTGCTCTAGATGATATTATGCTATCTGGTTTGTCTTTATCATTGTATACATGCTTTAGTTCACTATTGCATGCTGATAGAGCCCATAGGATTCATGCTTAACTACCAGCAGAATGATGGCGATCATATATGTGGGAGCTGGGGTCTGTAAGCACATCCTTAAAGTGTCCCTAGTCGTGGGAGTTTCGAGACAGGGCATCGATACTCCAGAGTAGACTAGTGTATACAGTCGAGACCCCGACAAGGGGCGGTGGCCGATCTCACAAGCCACCGGTGTCAGTTTGATCACCTAAGATGTATACAGGTGCTCATTAGGTTATGAGTACACCGGACAGGACTCGCCGGGAACCTGCTAACTGGTATTATACATATCGTCAGATAGCAGTTCCCTGATGACATGTGTACAGGTTAGTTCATCGACCTGAGATCGTCATTTTTCTTGTGTGAGTTCCCACTGTGCTTTGATTTCTACCCTACCACGGCTCAAAGGAGTCGTGCAAACAGGTCTTTTTTGGGTACAATCCCAAGCCATATGGAGGCAAGTGAGCGGATCGGCAGGGGATTCGTCTCTCCCGGTATTGGGGGTGAGATCGCGCTGTGTCTAGGAGAGCCATTACACAAAGCCCTCGGCCGAGGCAGGAGATTTACTGGTAGGTACTCCAGTAGTATCTCAGGGTGTTCTGAGCCACTCTCTGACACGACTTATACTGCTATTGGAGGTCTGACGTTACCAGCCCCTAGGCAGATATGCGATACTCATAGACGAACGGACCGGACTGTATGTATATTGTCACTGTTAGGCTCAGTAGGGTTTATGGATGAGTTCGCTCGTCAGCTTCCCTTCCAATCAATACATAGGCAAACGTTACGTACAGCTTGTACCTCTGACGAGCTAGAGGTTATACCCAGTGCCAGTGTGTTGATGAGTCATTAGAGTCCCCCACAAACACTTTCCCAAGTTCGGGCGAAACGTTGTAGAGGCCGTATGGTTTTATGGCAGGGTTCGGAAAATGCACGTGCGTTTTCGCACGTGTCATTTTTCGGGCAGATAATACTAGTCGGCTTTGGTTTAAGCCGGATCCGAGTATTATACTGTGTAGATATAATATCTTTGTCTCAGATGCATTTGTATTCGGTCGTAATACAAATGCGGGTATGTTTATACCATTACGGGGTTATCCTGAAATTCGTTTCAGGATCACTTTTGGAAGTTGCCAGTTTCCAGTTTTCTATCAGCCGTATTTAACATTCGGTTGAATACGGATTTATCTTTTCTTGAGATGAGTGTGGAAGCTTCTAGATGGTGACTAGGATGGTGAGGTGGCTTAGTGCATTAATGGTGCATTTATATATTGATGACTAGGGTTAATGATTCATCACTTGCATTATATGTGTTCATACTAGGTGTCATGGTGAATCATCTTCTCATTTATTCTTGTGGTCACCTCTTTGCTCCTACCCTCACCTCCCTCCCTCTACATATATGGCCGGCCCCTCCTTTGCAAGAAAAAGATGATTTTGGGAAAAAGAAAGGGTTGTTAAAAATGAGAAGAAAGATTTAGTCCATATATATTTTCATAGCTCATTTCATATCGATCCAAAAGGAAACTTCATTAACCGTTCGTCCATGGCTTTGAACGTAACGAGACAAAGTTTTCTACTCATTCTCTACAACATCTTGGTCGTCTCTTTTAGCAAACTTGACGATCGAGTTGCCTCGGTTCAGAGGCGGGAGCCCGTTTAAAGATCCGTCGACGTGGTGCCACCTGGACGAGAAGATTGGAGATTCAGGAGATCGGAGCAGCCGCAACAAAGCGTGGGATGATGGTTGAAGACCGAAGGACTCGGATCGTTCGGTATAACAATTCTACCCACTTTGTATTTTGTTAGTTTAGCTTTAATGGCAGATCCGGGTTATAGTACGCGATAACGCCGGTTGTAAAAAGTTTTTGTTCCGCATTTGGCGTCTGTTAGACGGACGGAGCGCTACCGTGGACTTACAGTGGTATCAGAGCCTCACTATTAAGCTATACTAATTTATGCTAACGCGTTTAAAAGATCGATCGAACGGAATTTCCGAAATCACAATTTTCAAGTGCTTAAGTTTCTGTCGATTTTTAAAAGGGTCCAAAAATAATTTTACATATCACAGAAATCTAAGCAGGGTTTTCTGAGCTATCTGTAGAAAGATGTTCACGTGACCCCACCAGACCACAGCGGATCCGCGGTCAAACCTAGGGTTTGACCGCGCATCCGCGGCCAATCTGTGGGACCAGTGGTCCAAATTTCTGCAGTGGGTTCTTTTGTGGAATTTGTAGTTTTTGGTATAGTTCTTTTGGGCCCAGATTTTATTACTGTACAGCAGATGTACGTGGGGCCCACTTCGGGAAATTTTGTCGATCGAAATTTTAAATTTGTTGGTATGCAGTACTTACTTTATATCTCCGACCGGGAATGTCATTTGATCGGTAAACCGCGTCTAATTGCTATAGTTCTTTTAGACGGGTTTGCGAACGTGATATTCGTGTTGATATTCTGTGTTGTGCTGTGATGTTGCGGATATGTCGTGGTGGATAGCAGGGTGCAATGATAGTGCAGTTTGGATTTATTTGTACGTTTGATATTGCGAGGCGAGCGTCCAACATGTGGATTGCCGTCACTGCCTGTTGTATAATATTATTTTGGGGCACGACCGGGTAGAGGTCGATGTACCCATTGTACATATTTTTATTTCTGTACTAATTTTATCCCGCGAAGGAGTGCACGGATAGCCGGGTTCTGGAGGGAAACGGGTCCGTATCTCATGGCATTGAGAGGCAAAGGGACCTCACTCTAGAATTGGCAGACTATTCGCCGCACTCATAGGGGGTACAGGTTGACCCAAGGAGGGGTGCTCAAGTTACCGGATTCCGTGAAGTGCCGGGTATTTCATTCACTATGCTGTGGGGGACTACCTCGCTTCAGGTTTTGGCGGGTAACTTGCCGCACCCGTAGGGGTCTAGTTTTCATTGCACAAGCTATCCAAACAACCAGGGAACGTCGGGTTTCAGCAGCGGCTCTGTGAAACCAGGGGATCCCAGATTATCTGTATTGTTCTGTGATGCTTATTACTTTTCTGTAATGTTGTATATTATCACTCCTGGAGCGATTATTGTATATTGGTATATATACTATTAGATGTTGTATATGTTTTACACCCGCGCTAGTCCAGCCTACGCTCTGTCGTTAGTTAAGTAACCTAACGGGTGATGACGGGACCCAGTGGCGAATGCGGATGGCATATACGTACATTTTATTTTCGTTCTTTTCTGGTGTGATTATTTGATGGGACTGCATTGATTCTTATCAATGCAAGGATAAAACAAACCTATATTTGATGTTGTTGGAACAAATTTTAAAAAGGTGTTATTACAAAGATCTTTCCTTTTGTTTTGCATAGTGATATTCAGTTAGAATATCCCGCACCTCATTCGACGAGGCAAGGGCCGAGATCCCTTCACCAGGAGTGACCCCTTGGGCAGAAGTTTACGTCAGGGTAATAACTTCAATATAGTCGATTACAAGTTGCTTTGCATCGCGGTATTCAGTTGGAATATCCTGCACCTTATTCCACGAGGAAAGAGCCGAGATCCCTTCACCGGGAGTGACCTCTTTAGCAAAGGTTTTTCGTCACTATATTTTTATAAAAAGCTATCAGGTTCCTTCAACGAGATCAAGTTCATTACATTAAAGGTTTTTCACCAAAAACCAGCCGTAGCCCTCCATCATTTCTTATGGATGGTCAGTAGTATTCAAGCTATGTTTGTTGGCTTTCGTCAAGGCATAGTGCTTGGTAGCTGCCGGGATATTCATTTGTAGCATAGATAGATGTGTTGGTTTGGGACAGTCGTATTACCTTGTTGGCTTTCGTCAAGGGTATGTACGGGTGGGTTCAAATTAACCTGGACAATGACGGGAAGAACTTGACATATGACTTATGATTTGTTGGCTTTCGTCAAGGTCATAAGAGCATGGGGCAAAAATCACATCGGGAGTTTCAAACATACAGAAAACTTGCCAAGCATGCGCATACCTTCTGGAGTGTGATAACTTGAGTGGCTTCCATCAAGTTATCATGCGATGATAGTTGGATCCCGATTCTCACTGATGAGTTGGTATACTCTTCGGGTGATCCCAACTAATTCTTCTTTCTGGTTTGGAGGAGAATTTGAGATAATAGTAGGAGGTTTCCTGATTAGATAAAGTGATAACCATTCTGATCTAGGTTAGAGTGCACGCAGAGTGTTTCTTTTCTCTCTCTCTTTGGCAGCGACCTTTGACCGACCCTAGATTATGACTCAGTGACCAAGTTGACCGAACCTTCTTAAAATACTGGCTTTTGGATTGTCTGAGTTGCATAAGTCATTGCTACTCCTTCCTTTACCCTTTGCATTTTTCAGAACACTCCGTATTACTACGGATATCCACTTCTATTGGATAGATCCATCGTATGGTTATATACGAACTCGAAGAGACTTCTTCGAGGATGGATCCAGGTTCAGGAGAAATAGAATTGGTTTATTCAGTTGTCTTTTATTATCACCTTCTCTCAGGTTGCGAGGGCTCCTTAGTTTAGGAGAGTACACCTATTACGCTTATTGGATAGTCTTATTCCAAACCATAGGCTGGTGCTGAAAGGTAGGGAATGAAGAAAACCAATTAGCCTAAGTAGGGTGTACAGAAAATAATATGTAAAGACAAAATAAAGGGATTAGAAAGAGGGCAAAGTAAATTGCGAATGTTATCATTCACGACCAAACCGCGTACTTCATCGCCACTCCTATTTACCCTTTGCATTTCTCAGAACACCCCGTATTACTACGGACATCCACTTCCATTGGATAGATCCATCGTATGGTTATATACGAACTCGAAGGTACTACTTCGAGGATGGATCCAGGTTCAGGAGAAATAGAATTGGTTTATTCAGTTGTCTTTTGTTATCACCTTCTCTCAGGTTGCGAGGGCTCCTTGGTTTAGGAGAGTACACCTATTACGCTTATTGGATAGTCTTATTCCAAACCATAGGCAGGTGCCGAAAGGTAGGGAATGAAGAAAACCAATTAGCCTAAGTAGGGTGTACAGAAGGTAATAACTAAAGACAAAATGAAGGGATTAGAAAGAGGGCAAAGTAAATTGCGACTGTTATCATTCACGACCAAACCGCGTACTTCAACGCCACTCCTATTTCACCTTTGCTTTTTTCCCCAGTTCGGGAGAAATAGAATAAGGTATTATTCAGTTGTCTTTTATCATCACCTTCTCTCAGGTTACGAGTACTCCTTGGTTTAAGGAGGGTACACCATTTATGCTTACTGGATAGTCTTCTTCCAAACCATAGGCTGGTGCCGAACGGTAGGGAAGGAAGAAAACCATTTAGCCTAACGATGGTGTACAGAAGGGAACGACTAAAGACAAATAAAGGGATTTGGAGAGATGGCAATGAAATATACGGTTAAAGTCATGAATTAGATTTTGGAAGAGGCATTACTAGGAATACCAGGATACCCCTACGAAACATTTTTATGTTTCAGTTTCACTGTGCATTGGTAAAAGAAAAACTGTTTTCCCGATTAGATACTTACTCCAGGGTATGTATTTACCAGGTTTCATTCTCATATCTGTATGGTTTTTACAGATGATGAGTGGGAGTAAGTTATTGGGAATTAGGTGATCATCCTCATTATATCGGAATTCGTTGTAATTGGTGATATTTGAGGAAATCACCTGGGTACAGTTTTCAACCTACGATGCACAGGATTTGAGTTATTCAACTCAGCGGACTTATACAGAGTATTGTATGTTGTCCAGTGCCCGTCAGGACAAAGGGGTAGGTCCTTGTACTATGTTCTGTTTACTTATGACTTCTCTAGTTTTTAGACAAGTGTTTCGTAGAAATACAATGTCTAAGTTTTGAGAAGTTGTGGGTATAAGAATAAAGTAGAGAACCAGGTATCGCAAGTATCGGGATTCTTCAAAGAGATCGAAGATGTAGATTCTTTTGATTGGTATTCAGATAATAGTAATGATTTTTTGAGAAACTTGTTTCTCTTTCAGGTTACTCATAATTGGATGGATTCCTAAGTTGAGTAATGCTGATAAGCCTCTCTCCATTAAGTTAATATGCACTGGAGATAGCTGCATGTTTTTGAATCTGGTTCCAATTAAATTAGTGCTTCTATTTCTATATTGTATATAGAATGGTTCATATCTTAACGTTGTTAAGATACGAGGAGTTGTCCAGCTTATGCTTAAAACCAGACACTGGATAACTAAAGGCACGTTTCTGTAATTGCAGTTTGTGGGTTGACCCGGGCTATGTCGAGGGTTGATTTTCTACCATCAGGAAGATCAATAGTGATATTGTTCTTGACTCGCCACAGTTTTAGTAAAATGGATTTTTTCAGAAAATGGTAGTGGGAGTATGGTAGAACTGGAAGTGATTCCAGAACCGCAAACGATTACGGAAAATTTAATAGGACCTATATATTCAATTAGGTTTGACATTCCAATAGCCACTCCGCAGATATGGTGGGTAACCTCAGACACCGGAGAGGTACTCCGGTGGCCTCAAGGACGGTGACAGGGAGGTTCTTGTTTACCCAGACTTGACACTATGGTTGTTCCAGGCTATGAGACCCGGCAGGAGGATAAGTATAACGTCGTTCTAAACATGCTTTAGAAGTGTACGTAGATATTATTCTGCTAGAGGGTTGTCGTAGTCAGTGGGAGCAGCGGAAGCATAGTGGGCAAGTAGCTTATGTCTATTTATAGACTTGAGCAGATATGGCGGAGATAAGATCATCTAATTTTGATGTGACAGTCATAGGTTTGACTTCATCAGAATAAGGGATGGATCTGTTAAGAAGGTAGTAGGGTATGATGTCCAGGTATTTGGATGACATACACAGAGTAGGAAGTAAAATTCCTATACTACGATCGGTTGTACTATGGTTATCACACAGTTGTTTCTTCACAAAGGACATGGATATAATATTAGACATTCTGGTTACTAGATCTATGGTTTTAGATCTAGATTTGGGTAGTTTCCTAATTTATGTACTTTGACAGTATTCTAATGGTATTTTGAATAGATGACTCCTGGCATGGTGGTGTACCTGCAGGTGATGGAGTCACCCTCTCTAAAGGTGTCTTAGAGACTAAAGGAGAGAGGTATGTGCATGATTGGCAGATCACTTGCTTAGGCAATTGAGTCAATCATGAGATGTCCAGTACCACACCAGATGTTGTTTTTGCACTAGATGCAATAAGTTTATATTAATCGAATCCTGAAGAAACATAAGGAAGCGGTTTTAGAACATAAGTGCATGTTCTACGGATTTGATAATGGCAGCCTCTTTCGGGAGACGGTTATCATTCCAGGCTTCAAAAGTGACATGGATGACAGAGTGATTGTCAGAGTTATAGTTTTTCCTCTGACGAGGGACAGTATTATGGACAGTTGGTCCAAGAGGATACTGTGGGAGGCTTTGTGCTGGATACTGATTAGGTTCAGATATCAATACAGTCTAAGAAGTTTGGATTTGGAGTTCATTTATGAGCTAGGTCCCATCAGATATTCGGACATATTCTAAGACAGGTATTGCTTAATTCGGGAGATAGTTTTCTCCGCGAACTTGAGATTTAGAGAGATATAGAAATAAACATCAGGGCGGATCCACTCACTGAGGCTATTTCTCGAACATAAGAGTTTTACAAACTAGCTTTGTGAAACTGATTAGTAGAGGAGTTGGATGTTCGGTATCACACGGGCTGTGAGTATGCGACATCGCAATAATTAGCCTTAAGTGCAAGTGGGAGATTGTTGGAGATAGTGCCCTCAAAGTCAATTATTGGATCGCAGGTACGTGATTGCAATGATTAAGGCAGGACCTATACCGATATGACAGTCTTGCTCGAGATGATATTATGCTATCTGGTTTGTCTTTATCATTGTATACATGCTTTAGTTCACTATAGCATGATGATAGAGCCTATAGGATTCAAGCTTGACTACCAGCAGTATGATGGCGATCATATACGTGGGAGCTGGGGTCTGTAAGCACATCCTTAAAGTGTCCCTATGTAGGGTTTTCTTATCACCTCTATTAGGGTTTAGAAGCATCATACATGCTATAACAATAAAATTTTGAGGTGCTAAGCAAACTATACAAAGAATCGAACTAGAATATATGAAGTAACTATTAATAGTATCAATAATTAAGAGTTAAGTTATACTAAGTGATGAGACTACAACCTTTGTAGACCTCTTTGGAAGACTCCTTGGCTTTGAAAAGGTTCACTTGATCAACTCCTCGTCCACGACGATCCACCCGAAGCACTTTGCCCTAAGCTTGATGCTTCCTACGATCTTTGAAAAAACTTGAAGCACAACACCCCACACAAGATGGCTAAGGTTGTGTAGGATGATGAAGTGGTTGCTATTCTTATTTATTACCTTTTCTTTTCTTTTTCTAACTCTATTTTAACATTTAAAAGAGAGCTAGGGTTTTTGGAAGAAGATGGCTCTCTCTTTTTTCTTTTGGAATGATAATAATGTAAAAAGAAAAAATGAGAGAGAGAGAGAGATCTTATCATAACCATAACTATAGTTAAAATAATATCTAGATATTTCAATCTTGGTTAAAAGGCAAAAGGAAATGAAACCATGGTTGAGTTAAATTCAACCATGGAAATGTGTAGAAGAGTGTGGAAAGAATGACTCATAAATCATTTCTTTTGCCTTTAAACTTTATTGAAAATATCCATATATATTACTTTATCTACAATATGATTCTTATATTGCCATCCTCTTTGTATCATCAACCATGATACTTTTCATGTATGTATGTATGTATGCACATCATCATGTACATATACATGCATGTATCCAAAAGAAGAAAAGGATTTAAATAAATAATATAAAAGCCAATATTAAATCAACACTTGATTTAATAAATTGGTCATATCTTATACGACCCGACTAATATTAAATGCCCGATTAAAATACAGTATCATATACTAGTATTTAATCGAGGCTCCGCGCATATCTCATATGTGCACCACTTCGTTTCGCCAGAGCCGAGAAACTTCTATGTGGGACTCTAAGACTCGTCAATACGCCAGCAGTAGATGATGATCATATCAAACACCTACAAGCCGCAAGCGGTCAGCTAAACGTAACGGCTACCCGGGTATTGAGCGATCAGAATAAGAACAAGCGAACCTGTCAAAACTCCTGTCAATCCATCCTGCAACACTAACCGTACAGTCCGGTCTCTTCGTCAGATATGCTGCATATCGAGTCTAGGGATGGAATCGTCGACCCCAATAACTCAATAAGTCATGCCGGTATATGGTCTATAACAGATCGAGAAACTTACTGATAACACTTATCAGTAATATCTCAGCAGCCCTGGCCAGGGACTTCCCGTTATAGCCAATCGTGCACAGCACAGCATCAACCCCCAATATCGGGAGAGACGAAACCCCTCCTATCGCTCACTGCCTCCACATGCCTCGAGACTATACCCAAAATCCACCTGTTTGTACGACTCAGTAGAGCCGCAGTAGGGTGGAGATCAAAGTACAGTGGGAGGACACACAAGACTCTATGACGATCTCGGGTCTACAGACTAACCTGTACCAGTGTCACCTGAGAACTGCTATCCGACGTATGATATAATACCATATAGGAGTTCTCGGTGAGTCCGTTCAGTGTACCCAGTCTTACTGAGCACCCGTATACTATCTTCGGTGTCAACACACCAGACGGATATGGGATCATCCATCGCCCATCATATGGAACAAGAATGGTATACGCTAGTCTAAACTGGAATATCGATGCCCTGTCTCGATATACCTACGACTAGGAACATTTCAAGGATATGCTTATAAACTACAGATGTCCCACTAGTATGATCCACATCATAATGCCAGTAGTCAAGCCAATATCCTTAGGGCTTTATCAACATGCACCAAATGAATATAAACATGATCAAGTGAACATATGATAAAGTAAAAACAGATAGCATACTATCATATCGAGCAAGACTGTCCCCCGAATATATATATATATACATATCAGTACATACACTATCTCATAACGGCCTCTAGGGCATACATATATCCAACAATCTCCCACTTGCACTAAGGCCAGTTATTGGCATATCTCATACCCAACATCTCAAAAAGTCGCTCATGGTGCGGCTGAGGGAGGGCCTTGGTGAATGGATCCGCAGCGTTGTTCTTTGTGTCTACTCTCTTAATCTCGATCTCGCGGCGATCAACTATCTCCCGGATCACATGATATCGCCTCAGGATGTGTCTGGACTTCTGATGGGACCTGGGCTCTTTGGCCAACGCCATAGCCCCATTATTGTTACAATACAGAGGTATTGGATCAATAATGGTTGGAACTACTCCTAGCTCCGCGATGAACTTTCTCATCCAGACGGCTTCCTTGGCAGCATCATTTGCAGCAATATATTCAGCTTCCATCGTTGAGTCTGCAACGGTATCATGTTTGGAACTCTTCCAACTTACCGTCCCTCCATTGAGGGTAAATGCAAACCCTGAGATAGACTTGCTGTCATCCTTGTCACTCTGGAAGCTCGAATCGGTAAAGGCCTCCATTTGGAGATCCCCATTACCATACACTAAGAACAATTCTTTAGTCCTGCGCAAGTACTTAAGAATGTTCTTTACAGCAATCCAGTGGTTCTCCCCTGGGTTAGATTGATACCTGCTTACTACACTAAGTGCATAAGCAACATCAGGGCGTGTACATAACATTGCATACATTGTCGATCCTACTGCCGAAGCATAGGGAATAACGCTCATGCGAGCTTTCTCTATGTCAGACTTTGGGCAATCGTCTTTTGAGAGGGTGACTCCATGGCAAGCGGGTAAGGCACCCCGCTTGGAGTCTTCCATACTAAATCTCTTTAGGATGGTGTTTATGTACTTGGTTTGGGACAATCCCAATAACCGTTTGGATCTATCCCTATAGATTCGTATACCCAATATGTATGTGGCATCTCCCAGGTCCTTCATGGAGAACCTTTGTGATAAGAATGATTTGACCGACTGTAGCATAGGAATGTCATTTCCTATCAGAAGTATGTCATCTACGTACAATACGAGGATTGTGACATTTCTTCCTACAGTCTTCTTATAAACACAAGGTTCATCTGGATTTTTGATGAAATCAAACTCTTTGATAACATCATCAAAACAGATGTTCCAACTCCGTGATGCCTGCTTTAATCCATAAATGGATTTAAGTAGCTTACATGCTTTACCGCTGCTCCCACTATCAATGAATCCCTCTGGCTGATCCATATAAACGCATTCCTCTAAATCACCATTTAGGAATGCAGTTTTAACGTCCATCTGCCAGATTTCATAGTCGTAGTGAGCAGCAATAGCAAGTAAGATCCGAATGGAATTAAGCATGGCTACCGGAGAGAAAGTCTCGTCATAGTCCAAACCTGGTCTTTGACGAAAACCTTTCGCTACCAACCTTGCCTTATAGGTCTCTACCTGTCCATCTACACCGATCTTTCTTTTAAAGATCCATTTGCATCCCACAGGTTTTATCCCGAAGGGTACATCTTCCAAAGTCCATACTTTGTTGGTGTACATGGACTCCATTTCGGATCTCATGGCATCCAGCCAATTCACAGAATCACCACTCGTGATAGCCTGATGAAAGCTGGAAGGATCATCATCATCCATGATGCAATCTTCTCTATCACCATCAACGAGAAAACCGTAGTATCTCTTCGGTGGGCGAGAAATCCTGCCAGATCTACGGAGTGGCTGAGGTTCATTAGATTCTGTTATAACTTCAGGTTCAGCCAAGTTGTCATTTGTAACTTGTGTTTCTAGAACTTCTTCTAGATCTACCACATTGCCATTTGTATTGTTTGAAAAAATCTCATCTTCTAAAAAGGTGGCATACTGAGAAACAAACACTTTTTGTTCCTCTTTGTGGTAAAAAAGATACCCAAACGAATGTTTAGGATATCCTACAAATATACATTTGACTGATCGTGTCTCGAGTTTGTCTGGATTCTGCTTTTTAACAAAAGCCGGACAACCCCAAATCTTAACTCTTTTAAGAGATGGTTTCTTCCCATGCCATATCTCATATGGAGTGGTAGACACGGTCTTGGTTGGAACTTTGTTTAACAGAAAAGCTGCTGTTTCCAATGCATGCCCCCAAAACGAGAGAGGTAACTCAGCATCACTCATCATGGATCGTACCATATCTAATAGGGTACGGTTCCTTCGTTCTGACACACCGTTGTGCTGTGGTGTGTAAGGTGGAGTGAGCTGAGAGAGAATCCCATTCTCTTTTAAGAAGTCTAAGAACTCAGTACTTAAGTACTCTCCACCTCGATCTGATCGAAGTATCTTGATACTCTTTCCTGTTTGGTTTTCTACTTCATGTTTATACTCCTTGAATTTCTCGAAAGCTTCAGATTTATGTTTTATCAAATATACATGAGCAAATCTTGAGAAATCATCAGTAAAAGTTATGAAATACGAAAAACCGCCTCTTGCATGTGTAGACATTGGTCCGCATACATCACTATGTATGAGGCCTAGGAGCTCAGTAGCTCTTTCTCCGTGTCCTGTAAACGGGGTTTTGGTCATTTTACCTTTGATACAAGACTGGCAAGTTGCATAAGATTTATACTCAAATGAATTTAAATATCCATCTTTATGAAGCTTGTTTAGTCTTGTTTCATTAATATGACCAAGTCTACAATGCCAAAGAAAAGCTTCTTTTATCTCTGAAAATTTTCTTTTATTTTTGTGTTGTACGTTGAAAACTGTGTGTTGATTAAGGACGTATATCCCGTTATTTAATGTACCACAACCAATCAACTCTTGATTCAGTCTAATGTTCATAACATTGTGTTGTACAGCAAAATGATACCCTTCATTGTCTAACAAGGAAACAGATATAATATTACAAAGCATACTTGGTACAAAATAACACGGGTTCAAAACCAATATACAACCCGAAGGCAAACCTAGGTGATACTCTCCTACTGAAACTGCATTTACATTGGAACCATTTCTAACTTGGAGAGTATGATCACCTGTCTTCAGAACTCTGCTATTTCTCAACGCCTGCACAGAATTGCAAATATGAGAACCCGAACCGGTATCCAATACCCAGGAAGCAGAATTAATAGAAAAACAGTTTTCACTTACGAACACACCTGAAGCTGAAGCATCACCATGCTTCTTCTTGAGTGCTAGGTACTCAATACAGTTCCTCTTCCAGTGTCCCGTCTTCTTGCAATGGAAACATTCACCTTTCTCTGATGCCCCAACCTTGGACTTGCCTTTTCCCTTTACCTTTTTGACTCCACCCTTAGGTTTGGTGGGTTTCTTCTTCATCTTTCTCTTGGCCTTAGCCTTTGGGTAAGATGAGGAGGATTGCCCAACAGACATAACGGGAGTCTTCACTGACTTCAGTGTGCTCTCTGCACTCCTTAACATATTAAGGAGTTCAGGCAGTTCCTTCTCCATGTTGTGCATGTTGAAGTTAACGATGAACTGAGCAAAGGTGGAGGGGAGAGACTGTAGAATAATATCTGTATACTGTTCATTGTCTATTGTCCACCCAAGGTCCTCAAGCTCTTCTATGAGAGGTATCATTTTCAGAACATGGTCTCCTACTGCTGTGCCAGCGGTCATGCGCATCTGAAACAGTTTCTTAGGCGCTTCGTATCGTAATACGCGGGATTGCTCTCCATACAACTCTTTTGTTTGGAGGAATATGGCTTGTACGTCCATATTCTCATGCTGCTTTTGATGTGTGTTATCCATCGATGCAAGCGCGAGGCATTTTGCCGTGGCACAGTCAGCGTCCCATGTCTTGTGGATTTCCCTATCCGCAACTGAAGGTTTAGGACCTAGGGGGCAAGGCTGGAGCTGTGAGGACATATGATACTTTATCATAAGTCAAGGCTATATTTAAATTCCTCAGCCAGTCTTTATAGTTGGTCCCATTCAGCTTGTTTTTATCTAATAAAAGCTTAAGTCCTGTCATGGGTATCTGCCATTAAGAGAGAGAAAAGAATACACTTAGCGAATGCTCTTGCAAAGATCAGATTGGTTATTATCTTGTCTAATCGATGTCTCCCACTGTTTTTATCAAATTTTCTTTAAAACCTTTTAAAAAGAAAACTAGCCGGGATTAATTACATTCTACAACTTCGCCAACCTCTCAGCCAGGCCAGTGCCGGTACTTGAGGGAGGTTCCCCGTGCTTTCACACGGACCTAATTAAAGTAAACCTTGTCTTCCCAGAGGCGTAGCCCCGTTTGGCACCTTTCTAGACACCTACCGAGTCAGCTAATTGTAAAGTGCAAAATTCTCCCGGGAGCAACATTTGCTCGCAGTGGGATCGGGATCCTATTATCATATAGTAGGTATACAATCTCATTGTAATTTTCAACTCTTGAAATTCCCGATATGATTTTTACCCCTAGTACTTATGACCTTAACTAAAGTCAACATATCATAAGTACTTAGTCAAGTTCTTCCCGTTATTTCGTGATTAACTAGACCCACTCATATGACCCTTAACTAAAGTCAACATAATCATGTGAATGTCCTAACTAATCTGCATCATATGCAGGGTAGGAAGACATCACTCAGCTACCGTTCCCTGCGCCTTAACTAAAGTCAAAATACGCAGCACGAATACTAAGTACTCTGCTTCCTAAAATGACGGAAGGTGGCGGATAGTTTTTAAGAAAACTTTTGACGCTTTGAACTTGATATCATTGTAGAATCTAATGGGTTTAAAAAGGAGTGGCTTAAGCTCCGCATTTTGAAACTTGCTTTTTATAAAAAAAGGCCGAGTGTGTTTCAAATCTTGATTCTACAATATCCTTTTAGGTTTATTTATCTTTTACATTAATCTCATTAATGTAGTCCCATCATTTAAATCCTAAGCCATTACAGAGAGAAACGAAAATATAACGTACACTTATGCCACTCGCATTCGTCACAGTGTCCTGATATGCACCGTTAGGTTACTTAACTAACGGCATACCGGGACGGGGCTAGTGCGGGTGTAAAACATAAGTAACGTCTAATATATATCATATATAAAATTTCATTCGTCTCAGATATGTATTAAAAGATCACATCAGATAATGAAAACAGCAGAAGCACATAAAGGATATCTAGGAGGTCCGTATTTTATATTTAGCCAGCAATAAAAATACGGATTCCACGGTCGCAATAAATAGCCAAGCCCACACCCCTAGACCCCTACGAGAGCGGCAAGCGACCCTACCAATTCTGGAGTTTAGGAGACCCGGTCTCGACTCCTCGAGATGGCCTCCCACTGAACCCAAGAACCCGGTCACTTGTGCCCTCCACCTTGGGTCTGTCCTAATGCGGAAAAGTAAATAATATACAACACTGGTGACAACAACCTCACCCCGGAAGTGCCCCAAATAAAAGAATATTACATACAAATTAATATTACATGAATTAAAAGAATACTCTCATCTCACATAAAAAGAAAACCCCCGGCTATTCATTGCGACAATCCTGCATATCAAATCTCATCGACACAGAGAAATAAAATGGGAAAAATACAACAATTGGAATCTTTAACTGCCTTTAGACAACACAAATCCGGAATATCACATATACAAGATTTCATGCCTAAATAATGTAAAGCTCGCATTTGGGTCTCATTCAAGAAAACACCTTTTCAAAACAAACCGGATAATTCAACAAGATTTCCGTTTATCCCAAGACCGAACTGCTAGATTTACACACAACAAACAAATTTGTAGATTTCATTTATTGTATCACATACTATTAAACTAAGCGACGTTGAAACATCCGGTCAAACGATTTAAACATCCACAGTCTGCTCTGAAAGCTCAACACCTGAGCAGATTCTAAAAATACCAGTAACATCAGAAAACATATATGGGCCAGCACAAGAAAATATGGCCCATGAATCAACTATACCACCGCGGAACCGCCGCAACAAGGCTCTTGGGCCGTGGTTCCGCGGCCGTATAGTCGATTTAGGGGATCGTTTTTCTGGTGAGCCCATATATTTCCCTGCTTAATTTTTTACATATTTTTAATTTGAAAAATTTCAGGTTTTTAAAAAATTTCCAGAGAGCACCCCCCGGGTGTCGTTTTTCGTCCGTTCGATGTTTTCAGCGTCGTCTAGGTTACCACAAAGCTCTAGCTTGGCTCTGATACCACTGTAGGGTTTTCTTATCACCTCTATTAGGGTTTAGAAGCATCATACATGCTATAACAATAAAATTTTGAGGTGCTAAGAAAACTATACAAAGAATCGAACTAGAATATATGAAGTAACTATTAATAGTATCAATAATTAAGAGTTAAGTTATACTAAGTGATGAGACTACAACCTTTGTAGACCTTTTTGGAAGACTCCTTGGCTTTGAAAAGGTTCACTTGATCAACTCCTCGTCCACGACGATCCACCCGAAGCACTTTGCCCTAAGCTTGATGCTTCCTACGATCTTTGAAAAAACTTGAAGCACAACACCCCACACAAGATGGCTAAGGTTGTGTAGGATGATGAAGTGGTTGCTATTCTTATTTATTACCTTTTCTTTTCTTTTTCTAACTCTATTTTAACATTTAAAAGAGAGCTAGGGTTTTTGGAAGAAGATGGCTCTCTCTTTTTTCTTTTGGAATGATAATAATGTAAAAAGAAAAAATGAGAGAGAGAGAGAGATCTTATCATAACCATAACTATAGTTAAAATAATATCTAGATATTTCAATCTTGGTTAAAAGGCAAAAGGAAATGAAACCATGGTTAAGTTAAATTCAACCATGGAAATGTATAGAAGAGTGTGGAAAGAATGACTCATAAATCATTTCTTTTGCCTTTAAACTTTATTGAAAATATCCATATATATTACTTTATCTACAATATGATTCTTATATTGCCATCCTCTTTGTATCATCAACCATGATACTTTTCATGTATGTATGTATGTATGCACATCATCATGTACATATACATGCATGTATCCAAAAGAAGAAAAGGATTTAAATAAATAATATAAAAGCCAATATTAAATCAACACTTGATTTAATAAATTGGTCATACCTTATACAACCCGACTAATATTAAATGCCCGATTAAAATATAGTATCATATACTAGTATTTAATCGAGGCTCCGCGCATATCTCATATGTGCACCACTTCGTTTCGCCAGAGCCGAGAAACTTCTATGTGGGACTCTAAGACTCGTCAATACGCCAGCAGTAGATGATTATCATATCAAACACCTACATGCCGCAAGCGGTCAGCTAAACGTAACGGCCACCCGGGTATTGAGCGATCAGAATAAGAACAAGCGAACCTGTCAAAACTCCTGTCAATCCATCCGGCAACACTAACCGTACAGTCCGGTCTCTTCGTCAGATATGCTGCATATCGAGTCTAGGGATGGAATCGTCGACCCCAATAACTCAATAAGTCATGCCGGTATATGGTCTATAACAGATCGAGAAACTTACTGATAACACTTATCAGTAATATCTCAGCAGCCCTGGCCAGGGACTTCCCGTTATAGCCAATCGTGCACAGCACAGCATCAACCCCCAATATCGGGAGAGACGAAACCCCTCCTATCGCTCACTGCCTCCACATGCCTCGAGACTATACCCAAAATCCACCTGTTTGTACGACTCAGTAGAGCCGCAGTAGGGTGGAGATCAAAGTACAGTGGGAGGACACACAAGACTCTATGACGATCTCGGGTCTACAGACTAACCTGTACCAGTGTCACCTGAGAACTGCTATCCGACGTATGATATAATACCATATAGGAGTTCTCGGTGAGTCCGTTCAGTGTACCCAGTCTTACTGAGCACCCGTATACTATCTTCGGTGTCAACACACCAGACGGATATGGGATCATCCATCGCCCATCATATGGAACAAGAATGGTATACGCTAGTCTAAACTGGAATATCGATGCCCTGTCTCGATATACCTACGACTAGGAACATTTCAAGGATATGCTTATAAACTACAGATGTCCCACTAGTATGATCCACATCATAATGCCAGTAGTCAAGCCAATATCCTTAGGGCTTTATCAACATGCACCAAATGAATATAAACATGATCAAGTGAACATATGATAAAGTAAAAACAGATAGCATACTATCATATCGAGCAAGACTGTCCCCCGAATATATATATATACATATCAGTACATACACTATCTCATAACGGCCTCTAGGGCATACTTATATCCAACACCCTAGTCGTGGGAGTTTCGAGACAGGGCATCAATACTCCAGAGTAGACTAGTGTATACAGTCGAGACCCCGACGAGGGACGGTGGCCGATCTCACAAGCCACTGGTGTCAGTTTGATCACCTAAGATGTATACATGTGCTCATTAGGTTATGAGTACACTGGACAGGACTCGCCGGGAACCTGCTAATTGGTATTATACATATCGTCAGATAGCAGTTCCCTGGTGACATGTGTACAGGTTAGTTCATCGACATTAGATCGTCATTTGTCTCGTGTGAGTTCCCACTGTGCTTTGATTTCTACCCTACCATGGCTCAAAGGAGTCGTGCAAACAGGTCTTTTTTGGGTACAGTCCCGAGCCACATGGAGGCAAGTGAGCGGATCGGCAGGGGATTCGTCTCTTCCGGTATTGGGGGTGAGATCGCGCTGTGTCTAGGAGAGCCATTACACAAAGCTCTCGGCCGAGGCAGGAGATTTACTGGTAGGTACTCCAGTAGTATCTCAGGGTGTTCTGAGCCACTCTCTGACACGACTTATACTGCTATTGGGGGTCTGACGTTACCAGCCCCTAGGCAGATATGCGATACTCATAGACAAACGGATCGGACTGTATGTATATTATCACTGTTAGGCTCAGTAGGGTTTATGGATGAATTCGCTCGTCAGCTTCCCTTCCAATCAATACATAGGCAAACGTTACGTACAGCTTGTACCTCTGACGAGCTAGAGGTTATACCCAGTGCCAGTGTGTTGATGAGTCATTAGAGTCCCCCACAGACACTTTCCCAAGTTCGGGCGAAACGTTGTAGAGGCCGTATAGTTTTATGGCAGGGTTCGGAAAATACACGTGCGTTTTCGCACGTGTCATTTTTCGGGCAGATAATACTGGTCGGCTTTGGTTTAAGCCGGATCCGAGTATTATACTGTGTAGATATAATATCTTTGTCTCAAATGCATTTGTATTCGGTCGTAATACAAATACGGGTATGTTTATACCATTACGGAGTTATCCTGAAATTCGTTTCAGGATCACTTTTGAAAGTTGCCAGTTTCCAGTTTTCTATCAGCCGTATTTAACATTCGGTTAAATACGGATTTATCTTTTCTTGAGATGAGTGTGGAAGCTTCTAGATGGTGACTAGGATGGTGACTAGGATGGTGAGGTGGCTTAGTGCATTAATGGTGCATAATGACTAGGGTTAATGATTCATCACTTGCATTATATGTGTTCATACTAGGTGTCATGGTGAATCATCTTCTCATTTATTCTTGTGGTCACCTCTTTGCTCCTACCCTCACCTCCCTCCCTCTACATATATGGCCGGCCCCTCCTTTGCAAGAAAAATATGATTTTGGGAAAAAGAAAGGGTTGTTAAAAATGAGAAGAAAGATTTAGTCCATATATATTTTCATAGCTCATTTCATATCGATCCAAAAGGCAACTTCATTAACCGTTCGTCCATGGGTTTGGACGTAACGAGACAAAGTGTTCTACTCATTCTCTACAATATCTTGGTCGTCTCTTTTAGCAAACTTGACGATCGAGTTGCCTCGGTTCAGAGGCGGGAGCCCGTTTAAAGATCCGTCGACGTGGTGCCACCTGGACAAGAAGATTGGAGATTCAGGAGATCGGAGCAGCCATAACAAAGCGTGTGATGATGGTTGAAGACCGAAGGACTCGGATCGTTCGGTATAACAATTCTACCCACTTTGTATTTTGTTAGTTTAGCTTTAATGGCATATCCGGGTTATAGTACGCGATAGCGCCAGTTGTAAAAAGTTTTTATTCCGCATTTGGCGTCTGTTAGACGGCCGGGGCGCTACCGTGGACTTACACCGACATCTCCTCAGGGGGGTAAGGGTCATGAGGAGGCTCGAGGTGAGGCGCTCTGGCGGCGGATCCCGGTATGGAGCCGAGCGGCGCCCAGCGGGCCTCAGGGAGTATCGGCCCGTGAGATCTGTGGCCAGGGGTTGTAGCCTGCCGGTGGTCGGATCTTCTGTCATGACCCGAAAGTACGAAACAGACCGGCACTTAAACTACGAACGTCTCGAGGCGTACGTAATCTAAGTAAACCGAAAACCCAGAAATCCAAACCAAGAAGAGTAGTAGAGAGTAGGAAAAACCAATTTAAATCAAGTAGTTTTAATAGCATAAGCCGAATTATGCGGGTTTCTAAAAACATCAAAGCTTTACTGAAAATTTCGGCAGAGTCTCCTTTGTAAATACTGGCTCCCAAACGGGATACAACATGAATAGTATACAAAATCAATAAAAGGCATCCCCAAGCGGGAGCTAGCTCTTCGTCAATCGACGGTCACAACCACACAAGCAATATAATATACAACGCCAACGGCGAGGATCAAAAACTCAAAAGGGAACTCAAAACCACCAGAAATATAACGAGCGACTCTAAGGTCGAAAGAATAAACAACACTGGTCTCTATCTCAATAGATACATGTTTGGTTGATGGAATTTACTAGATACAACTGAATAATATCATACAAGGTAATATGATGGGTACGATACAAGAAAAAACCCACCTACTAGCAAGTCACCCGAATGAAACTGAGCCCGCAAGCCGTAATGAAACCTGTACGGCAAACCTGCAAGAAACTGGGGCACAACGGGGGTGAGTTGCCAACTCGTGAATAGAAAAACATCTACGCACAGAAATCGCATAAATAACGCAACCTAGGTCAATGATCATAATATATCCTCAAATATAAGTATAACAGGCAGCCTATAACAATGGCTAGGGTAATATCTAACCCGAGTATAATTTCATGTGCCCGTGTCAGTGCCTCAGGTAGCAATATATCATATGAATGAGGTATGAATGCATGAAACAGAATACATGTAAATGAAGAAACTGTTTTCATAAATTAGTGAGATTTCCTTCGTATTTTTAAACTGAGGTATCATAAATGAAATCAGCATCAACAGTGTCTAGCATCGACACAAAACATAAATCTCACTGTCTCGAAATATCAATGTCTCAATCTCAATATCTAGGGCGCCGTCAGTCCAGACCGGCCCCTACCATCCATCTCAAGACCACGACGGTATCCTCCGGATATCCGACGCGTCGGATAATATCACCGGTAGGTAGTGCTCCCCAGCCAGGCTCAACGTCAACACCACATTCCTCTTGCCCCGGGGTACCATACCGGGCCCACCATGTACCCGTGACGGTTCCTCCACTCCTCGACACGGATCTCCAAAACCACAGCAAACTCATGGTGGACGACACTTTACATCACTAGAAAACCGCAACATTTTATATTTTAAAAGATCATAAGTTGTAAATTTTGCGGCTTTCCCCGAAATCCAGAAATATCATAAATCTCAAGAAATCATCACAAGTGCATATGTCAATGATAATGAACTAGGCATGAACAACTGAATAACAGTATGCATGAAGTGGTAGGTAATAACTACAATGTTTAATATGACATATAAGGGAAGTACACTAATATCATGTCAACACTACTAGCTAACAATCTAAGTCAAGCAATTATATTCTCTAAAGTGTACGTGACATGGCAATTACCGATGAAGATGTGTGTGAGCCGGCAAGTAGGTGTACGTGGTACATACGCATCATCGGTAATGGTGCTGGTGTCCTAACAGCATGATATCAATAATGGAATATGCAGCAAAATAAATATGCGAGGCAGAGCGAACAACAATAATGTGCGGGAGCTGAATACTAGACACAACGATAACTAATCTGCAATAATCTAATATAAGTCCTACAAATGGTGCCTTTTGAAATAACACGAATCATGGGGTTTTGAAAATAGGGGCTACGGTGTTTTTATGAAAAGATACGTCGTTTTTGAAATATCCGTAGATTCCCTTGAGCTGTCTTTAAAAATGCCCACGATTCGTTAGTTTTTGAAATAGGTAAGAAGTCTAATCTAATCTAACAACTACACTAAACTATACGGCTGAACTAACAAGCTGAACTACAGGTAAGGAAACCGCCTATCATCTGAGTCGATACATATACTGTCACGCCCCGCTTCCCAGAGTACGCAAGATCGGGCACGCGACATAGCCAACCATGCTACCTGTGGGTAGGAAGTATCCATCCACAGTCACATTACGGTTGTAAGGTTATCAAGAACAAGATAAAAAGCTAATCTAATACATGTCCAAATCCATAATAACAAGAATCAAATAAACAATAAGTGCGGAAGCTAATGATTCAATACAATGAATAAACAGTACGTCCCATAATGCGGGCTCACAACTGGAAATGAAATGAAAATAAATAAACTAAACTCTAAGGAACTCACAGTTCAGCCTGCTGGCTGAAGTACTCCTGCTCGGTCGTCGATAGTGGTAAGGAATCTGGGCCATGCAAAACCCAGACGTCAGCGCGTCATGACATCAAGTATAAAGTATGAACATGGTAATAAGCAATGCAAGTATGGACATGAATAAAGCAATAATGAGAGATAACAAGCAGGGTAATGTGCAATGGTGACTAAGCTGTCCTATCAGGTTTTCTACTCTATAGTCTTTGAAACCAATTGATGAATCGTCGATGTAACTCAATAGTATCCCGTGCGTGCCCGGGACCACGGTCATGACCCTCGGGGCTAGATCCGAGACGTGCCGCTAAGCAGTAAAAGTAGGTAGTAGGATGGACGAGTGATGTCAGCATCATCACTCCCGGACTGGCCAAGCCCGTAAGACTGATCAGAACAATGTATCGAACTGTTGAGTTACAAGTCGGTTTCACCTTTGATTTCCCCATACCCCCAAACTATGTATGTCAGGTCAGGTGTTCAGTAGTTAAGGACTAATGCCAACACAAGTCAAGTAAAAGTAGGTCTGTCTGGATCGACAGCAGGAATGGTTAGGTTTGTCGGCATTAGGCATGAAATCATGAAACAGGTAATGTCATGGTACGACAGGGTGAGTCGGTATGTATGTATATGTCAGGTGTATCAGGGTCAGGCCAATATGTCGTGCAATCGGGTAAGTGCTCACAACAGGTACACAATCAATAATGAACAACAGCAGGAAACAGTAATTAACCACAATATTCCATATAACCACAGTGATCTTTATATTCTCTTATTAACATGTTCAATCATCTTTAGGGTGCAATAGCCACAAGGTAAAGCAATATCCGCAATTATAAATTAAGGAACTACGTGAAATTATACTAAATATAGTAATTGTCTCATGAATGATTTAACAGTTTAAGCAGATATGATTCAGTCGTTTTATTTAGTTAAAGCATGGATCGATGTGGGTTAATTAATTATGAGGAACTATTGTAACGATTCCAATATAAAGATACTGCAATAATACGATATCAAATGCCATCATTAAGTTGTGGTATTAAATAGTATGAGTTCAATTGCGTGGCAAGACTAGATCTCGCACGCTAGCATGTTCAAGCAAGTATTCAGATACTTGCCTCGACGGTCTGCAAACTGGAACACGGATGCAAAGTCGGCAGAAAACGCGATATGAAAGCACGGGCCACGGATCGAGTCCCAACAGAGATCAACGAGATCACACGGGCCAGGGGGCTTCGCTGGAGCGTCGGGTTCGCCAAGACGGCACGGTCGGATTCCGGCAAAATGTCATCGGTAACAAGTTAGCAACAAGATATGATACACGCAAAATACGACCAGCGAAGGGATTGTACCAAAGGAAGCACAAGGAAACTCACAGAGGAGAAACAGGGTGCAAACACGATGGCTCGACGGCACTGGGACGCCGGCGAGGCAGCGACGGCGAAGGACGGTGGCTGGAAAAATCCTGAGTTCGCTGGACGAGGGTGCTGCAGCGAGTGCGAGGGTGGTAGTCGACTCTGGTGGTCGAGGGAGAAGGGAGGTAGTCGGAGGTGGCGTCGACGAGGTCGCCGGCGCGCTTCTCCGGCGAACAGCGGAGGTTTGGCGAGGGGTTAGGGCTCGTGTTGGTGTTCCGGCGAGGGGAGGAAGGAAACGACGACGAGGTCGGGTCGAGTAGGGTGAGAGGGTGTCGCGGGAGGCGTCGGCGGCGAGGGGCGGCGTCGACGTCGGCTGTGCAGGGTTGGAGGCGAGGTCGGGAAATGGGTGCAGGCGCGGGATCGTCGGGAGAACAGGAGGAGGAAGGTGCGGCGGTCGAGGAGGCGTTGCTGGCGGCGACGGCGAGGTCGCGGTGGCGATGGTGGCTGCGCGATTACGGGGCTAGGGTTAGGGTTTGTTGGGTTCGTATGGAGGAAGATGGGTTGAGGGAGGCGGCTGTGCATGGTTACGTATATATAGAGGAGAGAGAGAGAGAGATTGGAGAGAGAAAGAATAATTTGGTGAGATAGAGAGAGAGAGAGAAAACGAGGAGAGAGACAGAGATGGGAAAGAGAGGCGGGGCCCACGAGAAGGAAAATCCAAGCTCGCGATTGGCTGCAGGAGGTAAGGAAAAATATTTGAGTGAGGATTTGAAGGATTACTGTTAAGGAAATATTTTCGTATAAAATTATAGTTTTATATATTAAATTGAAACGGGCCCTTTTTGGCGCGAAATGAAACATTTTCAAATCGCGCCCGGATTGCGCCCAAATGTTCCAAATTCAAATTATATGATTTTAAGCGGGTTCCAAATTTTGAAAAGAGGTGTTTAGTGATTAAAATGCATGCCCCCAAGTCGGACACTTGCACGCGCGCGTAGTCGCCCAAACTGGCCCGTTTAGCCAAACGGAACGGAATCTCGACACGCGGACGCAACCACGCGACTAGTGGCGACGAGTAGGCTAACATGGAGATCTTAAATTTCATTTTCGGAGTTAAAATTTGTTATGTGCCAAAATGACTTAACCGGTTAAAATTTAGCAATAAACACCAGAAAATCAGGAAAATTGGAATGAGCAATAAATAACCCTCAACTAGTAACATACATAGTATTATTGGGCTCAGGTGTTACATATACATACCTGTATATGTATAGTCGGTGATCCCGCCTCAATAATATCATATCCGATACCATATCTATAATCAGGCATCCCAAGTCAAGAGTGCGGATCAATCATCAATATAGCTCGTATGTAAATCCGTCGTACGGCATCCCAATCTGGATACGGTTCAATATCACATTCATCATACTATTCACCTGGTATCCTCTTTATCAAATATCATGATCGGGGTACTGATCTACGTCTAGTACCATACTGATACCGCCTACGTATGCATGGACGTGTGTGAAACACTACGTCAATGACCCGCTACAACGTCATGTCGTATCTAAGATACGAACCCTGCTATATCACCGATCTCACGGCCTCAAATCAAATCTCATCGACTCAGCTCAATCCCAAGTATCATCCTCAATCCGTATGTGAACACATAGTCCCATACCCATGTGAACACATAACTATAAAGAATCCCATGAGCACATATCAATAGGAATGTATGCAAGTATGTATGTGTGTATGTGTGTGTGTAACACTACCCTAGGGTTCGCAACACTAAAGTAATCCAACACACCAATATCCATCCTAAGCATCGTTATTAATCCCAAATAACATATAATAATTGTTGGTGTGTATACGCATCCGTATACACCACCACGGACTGCGGGGGTGCTATACGCCATCCACCCGACTTCTCCCCATAGATATAAATCTACTCACCTGGTCCTCGCTAGCCGGTGCCGACGTCGCCACGCGCTTGCTTGTCGTCTCGAAGTCCACGTGGGGGTACCTACATATCATAACGCACCGTATCGCATTAAAATCCGACTCATGACCAAATCGACACACGAATCTCACATAGGTCAAAACCTATGGTTTGCTTTCACAAATCAACCCAAAAACCCTCGACATCGGCGTACAAACGCCGATTGATCGAGAAAAACACCAAACGTACCAAATCAAGGTTTTACAATTCACTAAAATATATAAAATACGATGCAATTCATCAAAACCAATAAATTGATTAAATCGATTTATTACAAGAAACCTAGTAAGCATCAATTAGCCGTTTCACTTTAAAACTCGATGTTTAAACGAAACTAATGGCCACAATATCCACCAATTATCATAACCAAGTTATAGAAACCATATCAATAATTTATTCTCATCAACTTGTATAAATTCCAAAATTCTAGTTTTGCAAAAATATCCAATTTAACACTTTTTAACGCAAAATTTCACAATTTAACAATTTATCTTGGCTTTGCATATTTTAAATGGTTAAACCACTCATGGAAACCTTAATGATATGCTAAAAACCCTAACTAGATTTTAATCCCACATTTTAATAAAATTTCTAAAACCTAGTTAGCAAATTAGCATAATTATCACAATTTGGGCAAATTAAATATAACAATATGCAAATTAGCTACAAGATTTGGTTTTGCATAACTTAAGATGCTAAAATACATCACACTACCATGAACAAATTAACACAACCATAACTTTAATTTAACCCTTCTCTTGAATTTAAACTTGCAATTTAAAACCTAAATTAAACACCTAATTAAGTTGATTTAAAGTATCTAACATAAATTAAGCAAAAGGGTTAGAGTTATACCTTCACAAACCATGAGATCAAATATGGAACTTGACCTCCAAATTGAGATCTTTGCATCAAGATCCATGCTATAAGGGCTAAGGAAAAATGGGTAGGGAATGGATTTGGGATTTGTGAGGTTTTGTGTTGATTTGTGAGGCAATTTTGATGAGTTTTTTGAAGAGAAATGTGATGAGAAAAGAGGAGGGGCTGTTGTGTGCAGGAAATGGGGAGGGTCGGCCACTAGTGGGTGATTGGAGAGAGAGTGAGGTGAGGAAAGTAGCAAGTAAAGAAGTCCAAGTCAACACAAGGTCAAAGTCCAACACAATTATCCATTTTCTTTTCTTTTCTTTCATTTCCTTTCCTTTGAAAATTCAAGTGGGAAAAATATGGTGGCTGCTGAATTCAGCCATGGGGAGGGGTAAGTGGGGGTGTGTGGGTGTGGATACGGGTGTGGGGTGATGAAAAATCATAAATACAATACCCCAAACATCCATTTATGCTAAAAAAAGCCTTTTTTTCAATAATTTCTAAACCGTTTTGGCAAATGATTTCGTTCCAAAAACCACATGATAAATTTTTATTTAATGTTTTATGATGCACAAAATTTGTTTCAACTCATTCCAATTTGTAATTTTCCCTAATTAAATGTATTAGTGACGGCTTAAATAATAATAAAATAATATTTTTTTTTCAGAAAATTTGAAATTTCACCAGCGGCTCAATAAACACCAAATAATAGCAATTACATAGCTAGAATATGTATATTTAATTTTTATAATAAGATATTTATATTTTAACTTTTTACAGAAAACCCCCTCATTTTACCGATTTTCCGAAATTTCACCGAAACGATTTTCAAAATGCTACAATCTTCCCCTCTTAAAGAAATTCGGTCCCCGAATTTAAATTCAAACTCCCCCAAATACTAAAACATCTAAGAAAAACCATCAAGTCGTCGGGGCTCCGAAATTGTAAATACATAAAACAAATCGTAGCGCAGCGCATGCGCTTGAAAAATGAGTATATAACTCAAATCAAAACTCCGTCAAGCATCCCGCAATCATCGGAGTCATGGAGAAGACATCAATGCCAAATCCAAATCAAAACCAATATGATATAACTCGAAACTATACATGTAAATATCGAATCTATATCTGTAAGTATCTGAAGGAAATGCATGCCAAACCTCTTTAAGTCGCTGTGCAACGCGTATAACACTGCACGGTGGCGGACGTCTATCATAAGAAAATAACTATATACATATATACCTTTGTTTGAAATGTACGTTCCGCCGTTTTGGAAACAATTTAGAAGGGTCTCCTTATTTTAAACATTTCGTGTCATATCAGACACGTAGGTAAATACTGAGGCTATAGCTCGCTTTTTGGAAATCCCTTCCATAACTATCAATGCATGCAAAATATATTCAGGTGCTGTCCTCTGACTAGTCCCGCTCAGTACGAAAACACATAGCAATATCATAAAAACGTACTGCTCTATAAGAAATCAATCCCAAAATATGCACATGAATACTACGTGCGTCTGGTGCGCACGGAAATCAAAATCCATGAATATGCCATACATGTGCACAGAAACAACATCTAAGTGCATCGGGTGTGCACGAAACATCTGTTGTAGGCAACATGTGTGCCTGACAGCAAAATCAGGTGCATCTGACATGCACGAAAAAAAATCTCGATTTAGTGCATCTGGTGCGCACCAAAATCACCCTTCAAAACATGCGCCCAACATGCGCGAAAATCCAAATCAGGTGCATCCATCGTGCACGAAATCATGAAATCCAATATCAAGCGTCGAACATGCGCAAAATCCAATCAGGTGCATAAAGTGCACAAAACAAATATCGAGTATCGCAATCGAAATCGAAGTCCAGTACATCTAAGTGCACAAAAAGCGTATCACTGCACTGCAAGCATATAATAACTATACAGAGTGCAGGAACCAAATCGTGTGCATGCATACGCACAAAACCAACTCAACTGTTTAAAACCGTAAAATCACAAACATGTGAAACTAAAGCACGAAAACGATATCAAGTGCAACACTGTGCAAAGATCGTAAATCCTCAATCATCAAAATCAAATCATACGAATAAATCACCCAAAACATCGTAATCAATAATGGCGGAACAGTACCGCTCAAGTGCATTCTCTAAGAATCTCGGCCAACTGTCGCGGTCACTAGTGGGACGTCTCGTCGATGATCATGAACTCTGTCCTGCTGGTGTGCGTAACCATGACCACTCCTGGGTTAAGGTCTTCACTGTGAATTACCAATCTTTCGGTCCATCGGCTCATCGGCCCTGTCAGGTGTGCTAACGGGGACAATTCCGTTCTGGCACTTCTCTGGTCATCTCTTGGTCAATCATCGCGACCACTCGTAAGACAGCATATCACTGGCGTCGGCCTCTGGCTTTCTAAATGTACGTGACACATCTGATCCTGGGTGCAAGTATCATTGCAGCAGTGTCCTGGAAGGAATCCTGCTCACGGTCTCTTCCATGTCTCGTCTCTGCCAACTGTCCGGAAGTCATTGTCCTTTCCTATATCTGCATCTTGCTCTGGAACGCTGCATACTCACCGCGACTCCTTCTGGAAGGTATATCCAGTATTCTGCCTCGGCATGCGCATCGCATCTCTGATGTCGGCGGAGGGGAACGTCATCACATCTAGATCTGGTACGAACCTCTTACTTCACTTTTCTCTAATGTCGTCTGCTTTGGACTCGTCTCGTCGCGGCTGCATGGACTGAGCTCCAACGGCTATCCTCGTATCGGGAGTCTCCCAAGAAATGCATCTCACCACCTAGCATCCGAATTAAGTCGAGCCATCCGATCGAGTCGTCAAAACCTCATAATCCCCCAAGAGCTCAACATCTTGGGCACAGTTTAATAGTATCGAGTACATACCACAGTATCGGTGGTCCAGCCGTAGAAGGGCAAACCCAAGCCTCACAAATGGCGCCGTGGAACTGCCGCAAACCCGAAGGTTCAAAGGCTTTCACACGGTCATTAAGTCGAGTTAGGGTTTCATTCTTCTAGAGGGACCATAGAATTGCCTGCATGTCTTTCCGACTACTTTAAACTTGGATAAATAGGTTTCTGACATTCGATCGTCTCTGTCGACTCCCAACGTCTCCGCGTGAAGTCGTCTCTAGCTGGAATCAATCTATCTGATGACCTAGCATCGGGGTAAAGAACGAACCACCTGTCCTAGTCATTCATCATCGGGTGACTAGCGACCTTCTATCATCTATTCGTACAACTCGCCCCGCCATAGTTCCAACATATGGGGCGATATCTCGTCGCTCGCAGCAACAACTGGCTCGCTCGTCTGCAAGCTGAACAGTGCCTTAATTATCAGGAGTAAGCAACACACCAACGGTCATCAAAATCTGGCTGGCCTCTGTCAGTGGCTCAATCCTCTAGTGTCGATCAGCACATCCGAGTAACCTCATAAAGGCGATCCGCCAAACGCTCGTGGCGCGGAAACACAGTAAAAAGACACATCTCTGCAATCGTGTGTCGCCGGAATTTCGCCCTGGTCAGTCCTCGTTCGTGATGAGCTTGTGCTGACCGCAACTCTAGCCGTAGCTCTCCCTGCCTGTAACCGTAGCAGCAAAACCAAACTGGTACCGACGAGGCTAGATCAGGAAGGAATATAATACTGAACAAGGAAATGTACATCCTAAGGCTTCATAAGTGGAGTGGCGTGTCGTAAATATGCCGCAGAACATACCAACGGTACGTCACTCTACTTTAGTCACCTATTCCATCAACCAAGGGTCATCCTACGCTCCGAAGGTTAAAACCTAATGCTCTGATACCAACTTTGTCACGACCCGAAAGTACGGAATATGACCGGCACTTAAACTACGAACGTCTCGAGGCGTACGTAATCTAAGTAAACAGAAAACCCAGAAATCCAAACCAAGAAGAGTAGTAGAGAGTAGGAAAAACTAATTTAAATCAAGTAGTTTTAATAGCATAAGCCGAATTATGCGGGTTTCTAAAAACATCAAAAGTTTACTGAAAATTTCGGCAGAGTCTCCTTTGTAAATACTGGCTCCCAAACGGGATACAACATGAATAGTATACGAAATCAATAAAAGGCATCCCCAAGCGGGAGCTAGCTCTTCGTCAATCGACGGTCACAACCACACAAGCAATATAATATACAACGCCAACGGCGAGGATCAAAAACTCAAAAGGGAACTCAAAACCACCAGAAATATAACGAGCGGCTCTAAGGTCGAAAGAATAAACAACACTGGTCTCTATCTCAATAGATACATGTTTGGTTGATGGAATTTACTAGATACAACTGAATAATATCATACAAGGTAATATGATGGGTACGATACAAGAAAAACCCACCTACTAGCAAGTCACCCGAATGAAACTGAGCCCGCAATCCGTAATGAAACCTGTACGGCAAACCTGCAAGAAACTGGGGCACAACGGGGGTGAGTTGCCAACTCGTGAATAGAAAAACATCTACGCACAGAAATCGCATAAATAACGCAACCTAGGTCAATGATCATAATATATCCTCAAATATAAGTATAACAGGCAGCCTATAACAATGGCTAGGGTAATATCTAACCCGAGTATAATTTCATGTGCCCGTGTCAGTGCCTCAGGTAGCAATATATCATATGAATGAGGTATGAATGCATGAAACAGAATACATGTAAATGAAGAAACTGTTTTCATAAATTAGTGAGATTTCCTTCGTATTTTTAAACTGAGGTATCATAAATGAAATCAGCATCAACAGTGTCTAGCATCGACACAAAACATAAATCTCACTGTCTCGAAATATCAATGTCTCAATCTCAATATCTAGGGCGCCGTCAGTCCAGACCGGCCCCTACCATCCATCTCAAGACCACGACGGTATCCTCCGGATATCCGACGCGTCGGGTAATATCACCGGTAGGTAGTGCTCCCCAGCCAGGCTCAACGTCAACACCACATTCCTCTTGCCCCGGGATACCATACCGGGCCCACCATGTACCCGTGACGGTTCCTCCACTCCTCGACACGGATCTCCAAAACCACAGCAAACTCATGGTGGACGACACTTTACATCACTAGAAAACCGCAACATTTTATATTTTAAAAGATCATAAGTTGTAAATTTTGCGGCTTTCCCCGAAATCCAGAAATATCATAAATCTCAAGAAATCATCACAAGTGCATATGTCAATGATAATGAACTAGGCATGGACAACTGAATAACAGTATGCATGAAGTGGTAGGTAATAACTACAATGTTTAATATGACATATAAGGGAAGTACACTAATATCATGTCAACACTACTAGCTAACAATCTAAGTCAAGCAATTATATTCTCTAAAGTGTACGTGACATGGCAATTACCGATGAAGATGTGTGTGAGCCGGCAAGTAGGTGTACGTGGTACATACGCATCATCGGTAATGGTGCTGGTGTCCTAACAGCATGATATCAATAATGGAATATGCAGCAAAATAAATATGCGAGGCAGAGCGAACAACAATAATGTGCGGGAGCTGAATACTAGACACAACGATAACTAATCTGCAATAATCTAATATAAGTCCTACAAATGGTGCCTTTTGAAATAACACGAATCATGGGGTTTTGAAAATAGGGGCTACGGTGTTTTTATGAAAAGATACGTCGTTTTTGAAATATCCGTAGATTCCCTTGAGCTGTCTTTAAAAATGCCCACGATTCGTTAGTTTTTGAAATAGGTAAGAAGTCTAATCTAATCTAACAACTACACTAAACTATACGGCTGAACTAACAAGCTGAACTACAGGTAAGGAAACCGCCTATCATCTGAGTCGATACATATACATACCTGTATATGTATAGTCGGTGATCCCGCCTCAATAATATCATATCCGATACCATATCTATAATCAGGCATCCCAAGTCAAGAGTGCGGATCAATCATCAATATAGCTCGTACGTAAATCCGTCGTACGGCATCCCAATCTGGGTACGGTTCAATATCACATTCATCATACTATTCACCTGGTATCCTCTTTATCAAATATCATGATCGGGGTACTGATCTACGTCTAGTACCATACTGATACCGCCTACGTATGCATGGACGTGTGTGAAACACTACGTCAAGGACCCGCTACAACGTCATGTCGTATCTAAGATACGAACCCTGCTATATCACCGATCTCACGGCCTCAAATCAAATCTCATCGACTCAGCTCAATCCCAAGTATCATCCTCAATCCGTATGTGAACACATAGTCCCATACCCATGTGAACACATAACTATAAAGAATCCCATGAGCACATATCAATAGGAATGTATGCAAGTATGTATGTGTGTATGTGTGTGTGTAACACTACCCTAGGGTTCGCAACACTAAAGTAATCCAACACACCAATATCCATCCTAAGCATCATTATTAATCCCAAATAACATATAATAATTGTTGGTGTGTATACGCATCCGTATACACCACCACGGACTGCGGGGGTGCTATACGCCATCCACCCGACTTCTCCCCGTAGATATAAATCTACTCACCTGGTCCTCGCTAGCCGGTGCCGACGTCGCTACGCGCTTGCTTGTCGTCTCGAAGTCCACGTGGGGGTACCTACATATCATAACGCACCGTATCGCATTAAAATCCGACTCATGACCAAATCGACACACGAATCTCACATAGGTCAAAACCTATGGTTTGCTTTCACAAATCAACCCAAAAACCCTCGACATCGGCGTACAAACGCCGATTGATTGAGAAAAACACCAAACGTACCAAATCATGGTTTTACAATTCACTAAAATATATAAAATACGATGCAATTCATCAAAACCAATAAATTGATTAAATCGATTTATTACAAGAAACCTAGTAAGCATCAATTAGCCGTTTCACTTTAAAACTCGATGTTTAAACGAAACTAATGGCCACAATATCCACCAATTATCATAACCAAGTTATAGAAACCATATCAATAATTTATTCTCATCAACTTGTATAAATTCCAAAATTCTAGTTTTGCAAAAATATCCAATTTAACACTTTTTAACGCAAAATTTCACAATTTAACAATTTATCTTGGCTTTGCATATTTTAAATGGTTAAACCACTCATGGAAACCTTAATGATATGCTAAAAACCCTAACTAGATTTTGATCCCACATTTTAATAAAATTTCTAAAACCTAGTTAGCAAATTAGCATAATTATCACAATTTGGGCAAATTAAATATAACAATATGCAAATTAGCTACAAGATTTGGTTTTGCATAACTTAAGATGCTAAAATACATCACACTACCATGAACAAATTAACACAACCATAACTTTAATTTAACCCTTCTCTTGAATTTAAACTTGCAATTTAAAACCTAAATTAAACACCTAATTAAGTTGATTTAAAGTATCTAACATAAATTAAGCAAAAGGGTTAGAGCTATACCTTCACAAACCATGAGATCAAATATGGAACTTGACCTCCAAATTGAGATCTTTGCATCAAGATCCATGCTATAAGGGCTAAGGAAAAATGGATAGGGAATGGATTTGGGATTTGTGAGGTTTTGTGTTGATTTGTGAGGCAATTTTGATGAGTTTTTTGAAGAGAAATGTGATGAGAAAAGAGGAGGGGCTGTTGTGTGCAGGAAATGGGGAGGGTCGGCCACTAGTGGGTGATTGGAGAGAGAGTGAGGTTAGGAAAGTAGCAAGTAAAGAAGTCCAAGTCAACACAAGGTCAAAGTCCAACACAATTATCCATTTTCTTTTATTTTCTTTCATTTCCTTTCCTTTGAAAATTCAAGTGGGAAAAATATGGTGGCTGCTGAATTCAGCCATGGGGAGGGGTAAGTGGGGGTGTGTGGGTGTGGATACGGGTGTGGGGTGATGAAAAATCATAAATACAATACCCCAAACATCCATTTACGCTAAAAAATGCCTTTTTTTCAATAATTTCTAAACCGTTTTGGCAAATGATTTCGTTCCAAAAACCACATGATAAATTTTTATTTAATGTTTTATGATGCACAAAATTTTTTTCAACTCATTCCAATTTGTAATTTTCCCTAATTAAATGTATTAGTGACGGCTTAAATAATAATAAAATAATATTTTTTTTTTCAGAAAATTTGAAATTTCACCAGCGGCTCAATAAATACCAAATAATAGCAATTACATAGCTAGAATATGTATATTTAATTTTTATAATAAGATATTTGTATTTTGACTTTTTACAGAAAACCCCCTCATTTTACCGATTTTCCGAAATTTCACCGAAACGATTTTCAAAATGCTACATCTTCAGGGTGGTCTCTTGCCATGTGGATGGAGATCGGAAGGCCAACTTTGTTTTTGTGGAGTTTCCTTTCCCACAGACGGCGCCAACTGATGGAGGTCCTTTTCGGGTCTCCTTCAGATATTGTCTTCCGTCGATCTCCTGGTAGATTTTTGAGGTGATTTCCTGTTGCGTGTGGGCCTCAATGGGTTTTGAGAAGATTGGTGATTTGAGGAGTTTAGCACCGAGTACCTGCAAAGAAGTCCCGGGATGGTTTGGTACCACCGAGGACCCTCCGACGATCAAGTTAGCATGAGATCCGAGCAGAGTAACGGCTAAGTGGAATAAAAAATGTGTTATTTGACCCTTCTGTGATGGGGATTTATATAGTGGCGGCAGCACGCAGCAGCAGGCGCGAGAATCTCGCCGGCAGTTACGCTCCCGACGTCACGCCCGCGTAAAGAGCGGATTTCCCATTAATGGGGATCGTGATGGCGTGGAACGTGGGACGTTGCTGGCGAAGAATCTGCGCATGGCGAGATTTGCGGAACGGCGGTTACGCCTGTGAGTGGTGGAGTTGGTCGGTCAGAGGACCGAGGAAGATGGCCTCGGCTGGGGACCTCGGGGATGAGCGAGAGGGCCAAGGAGTTTTGGTCCTGTGGCAGCTCGGGGTGAGCTGAGAGGCCGAGGAAGCCAATTTTTAGGAGGCTCTGAGGAGAGCCAGCTTGTGCTTGCAGGTCGGGTACAGGGGTGGCCTGGCCGGCCTCTGTAGGCCCTTTCTTCTGGGTCATGGGATACGTCATCTGCCACGTGTCATGATCTTGGAGATCGCCAATATTGAACATCATCAAGCACCATTCCCCCTCTTTTTTACCCCTATTATCGCTATACTGGCGATTATGCCGATAGATTCGGCCGGTATATGAAGGATGAGAACCGCATCCTAAAGAAGTATCCACTTCACGTTGAGTGGGACGATCGGTACCGGCGCTCATTTGCCCTCTTCTGGGATCAGGCTCAGGTATTAATATATATTTTCATTTGACTTATCCAATATATTTATTATTATTTAACACTTGCAATTTAAATACATTATTTTTTTTGTATTTGCAGTTGGACTTTCAGCTTATACCCGACCCTGATCACCCTGAGAGAGTGCTCGATCTTCCCGCTCTGTACCAGGGCTTGATGAAGAACATGCAACCAAAGGTCCGATACAATATGAATGAGCTGAAGATCGACTGCTATTCCCTATGGATGGAGACCGCCGAGACAGAGAGAGCGGCTCTCCTACATACTCCGGCCTTTGCGAGAGTCGACGTAGATACATGGCCTCTCTTATGCCAATATTTCGACTCTCAACGCAAACAGATTTGTAATTTAAATGTAATTCATTGTTTATTATATAATTTATTTTTTTGTTGCTTAATTAGAAAACTAAATCTGAATGTGTTGTGCAGAAACAGGCCGATCAAAATAAGGAGAATAGAAAATCGGTGAGGAGGGGTCGCTCCACTTATACAGGTGACTCGAGGAACATTACTCATGCCATGGAAGCATCTGTAAATTACAATATATCTATTTTGATATAATGTAATATTAAGAGTTATTTTATAATATATATAAATTTTTGGCGAATTGCAGAGAGCTCAGACCCTGGCGCATGGTGGTACACAGAGCGTGCTGACTGCGTATCTTGCCGTCCATGGCACCTCGACAGATCCCGCCACGGACAACCTTCGATTCCCCGACACCGCTACCCAGAAGTATTGCGTAAATGTTAATATTTATTCTAACAGGTTTGAAATTTTTGTTTTGAAAAGTTCAAATTTAAATGATATACTTATATTTTATTGGTTAATGTGGGTGTAGGAGCGGGTGGTGGAGCAGGCGGAGGCATCCGGGATCGATTTTACTGGACAGACCGATCCGATGCTGCTGACTCTAGTCCTAGACGCCGCACACGGAGGGCACCACGGAGGTTGGGAGAGAGTCCGGGGACTGGGTCCTAGCAGGGCCCATAAGAGGTTGATCTCCACTCCGTCGGTTACTTCCCCTAACCTCCGTGAGCGACATCTAGAGCATGATGTTGTCGTCTTGAAGACCACCGTCGAGAAGTTGAGGAGATGTTGGTACGTATACTACTTAATAGTAAAATATTATATCATATTATAGATAGTAACATATGCAATATTAGTAGCCTAAGATTATTTGGTTGTAAACTTAGCTTTGATTAATCATACTTATATAAAACTATCTAATTAAAATAAATTATGGTTTTCCAAACTAGATACCCAAACGAGGCCTAAGTACTTAAATATTCTTAGATTGGGGTTTCGCAATAACCTGATAATGATACGAATTCGACTAAAATCTAATACACCGTTCTTACTCGTTTATTACATACAAAATTTAACAGATGCGAGTATCTCCTTCAGCTGTGGCTCCACATGCATCTCCTTCGGCTGCGGCTCCACAAGCCACTACCTCGGCTGCGGTTGCGCAGACCACTCCTGCAGCTCCACAGCCCGCTCAGACTCCCGCACAGTCTGCTTCTTCATTAGTCGAGTTTTTTACGACTCAGGGCTGCAGCGAGGAGCAGATGCGCCAGATTACGGCGTTTATCAGAGGTGGAGAGGCTGGACTGAGCTAGGGTAGCTTTTTTTTATATTTTTGAGAATGTATGTACTTATCTGATACATATTGTATATATTTTGGACGATATTGGTGGTTGTTTGCTTGTTCACGATTATTTAGATTGATATCGTATTCTGTTTGTTTATTTCTTTTATATATTATGCGTGAGATGTTGATTATGAATATTTCTGTATTTGGTTATATGATATATATATATATATATATATATATATATATATATATATATATATATATTATTGTGCGAAGGGCGGGAAAAAAACAGAAAGCCCCTTTTAAAAAAAACCCTGATATTTTGTCCCTACGGATTAATCCGTAGGGGCAACAGTTGCACTTACGGATTAATCCGTAGGTGCAATGTTTGCCCCTACACAGTTCGCCGTAGGGACAAAATATCATAATACCTGATATTTTGGTCTTATGGACTCAGTAATAGGGATAAAACTTACCCCTACGAATTAATCCGTAGGAGCATCTATCAGGCCCGATGGATAAATCCGTAGGGATAAGTATCAAGCCCAACGGATAAATCCGTAGGGGCAAGTATTTTATTTTATAAACTAATAAATTAAATAAAGATTAAGTCTCTACGGAGTACTCCGTAGGGATAAATGTCCCTACAGAATAAGACGTAGGGGCAATTATTACTCCGTAGAGGTATGTCCAGGACGAAAACTTGCACCTGTGGGTTTTGCACCTGCGGGTTTTGCACCTGCGGAGGAATTTTATGTCTCTACGGAGATATCTGTAGGGGCAGTGGTTTTCCTCTACGGCTAAATCCGTAGGGGAAACACATTATTGTAGTAGTGCAATATCAGATGATCCAAAGTGTGTGAATAACTAAACCACCATTGCAAGAATCCATGTACTATAATTTAGGAAAATTCAAACATAAATAACCTAAAACTATAAATTAGGATAAATGCTCAACACTAAATTCTTTGTTCCCAGGTCATCAAGTCAATTAAAATATTTCTACTAAAAACTCCTAAAGCATTTAAATAAGTTTTCAAATATACTGCTTGATCCCATCAGCCAACTCAATTCTCCTTTCTTTCTTTGATGGGCGTGGTGTCTCTTATTCTCACTTCAAAACAAGTCTACCTGCTCAAATAAAGTTGATGATTTGTATCCGGTACAAACAAAAAAAATGATCGAGATGCAGCGGATCAAATTCGATCACAGCCAAATAATATATTTTGACTGCAACCGAAATTCAGATCTCACAACTCTCAATTTATAGAAGCAAAATTATCATTAATCATCAATCAATCCTCCTCAAAATGGGATCAATAATTTTGAAGCCAAATCATTAATCGAAAACTTTGAAGCCAAATCATTAATCGATTAAGTTTCGGTCACTAATGTTCCAACAGAATTAGTTTCAGGCTTTATTTACCTTCAGTCTGTTGGAATAATAATCCCACATGGAAAACCAAAAAGAGTTACATTGATATAAGATATAGATGGCACCGTATCATTTGGCTTAATTCTTGTTGATGAAACCTCACTATAATAAAAGCCCATGTATTCTCATCAAAAGCTCCACACTAAAACGAGAACTTACGAATGGTGAAAATAAAATAAGAAACTTCGACCGCAACCGAAGAAGAAGGGTCGACCTCAGACAAAAGAGGGAAAACTATTAAAAAATGTTGTCTCTTCTATTTTATCTATTGGATATATGAATCAACAAATACTTATGAATATTCATATTCATACAAAGAGATGATAAATTTCCCCCGGAATAAATCACACTACATTTTCTATCACACATCCTCTGCATCCAACATTTTGCTTAGATAGCAGAATGTTGGATCCGGAAATAGTATGCCACGTGTTTTGGATCCGGAACTTAAATTCTTATCTAGTGAATTCCTTTAAAAGATTTTTTTTCTTATATTGTGCAGAGGATTTCAGCACATAGAGTAAATTACAAAACATACGTCTACCCATTCTTATTGGCCACAAATATTAAAAAGAAAAATGTAATTTTCTTGGTTCATTATATCAACTTGCTCAATGGGGTAATACATCAAACAAATAGTATACAACGGTTTAAAGAGTGATGAAACATGAAAAACTAAAATTCAAGCAAGATAAACATAAAGATTTTAAAATCTGAACTAAGCAAAACCCTTTATACAAATTTTGGGCTCAAAACTTGTATATATAATAAAAAACCTAACCGAGACAGAAAATACCTGCCAACATAGCACACTTGTAATCATACTCAATCAGCGAATGTGATAGGGCTTCAAGATAAAAGATCTGACACAATGGTATCATTTATATTCTATTTACAAATTACATGCATCGCTCATGCAATATTACTAGTAAAAAGCACCACCAATAATAAAGCTGAAATTTTAATGCATCGAAGAGTGCAAGGAAAGGTGGGATTGAGGAGGACGAAGTGCCAGGAACATCAGGTTTTGGAAGTGGAACAGGCATAGGCCTTTTAATATCAGCCCACAACTTATTGATATTGACACCTCACTCTTAATTTGGAGGGGCCCTAGATTTTGTTGTTGTTGTTTTTGTTTATTTACCAAAAACCGCTGTAAATTTCCACCATTTTCAACAAACCATCCTAAAATTTCAAAATCGAGGATAATTACATTTTTTAACGGTCAACGTCCAAACATGTTAGTTATGACTATTTTGACCTCATACTAATTAAATTATTTAATAATTATAGGAATTAGGGCTAGATTCAGGGTTAGATGATGGGGGAAATGGCGACGAAACGGCGAAGAGGTGGCGACAGAGTGGAGGAGGTGGTGATGTTGATGGAGGTGGTGGTCTGAAGAAGAAGAAGAAGAAGAAGATGGTGATGATGACGGTAGAGGCGGCAACGGCAGGGAAGGTCAGAAAGAAGAGGGGAGGAGGGGGTAGGACGAGAGCGGGAGAGGATGGAAAAGGTGTGGGGGAGGAGCGGGAGAGGATGGTGATGATAGAGAAGAAGAAAAAGAAGAAGATGATGGAGACGACGGCGGTAGCACATAGGAGGTTGGGTAGAGATGGGAGGTCGTGGGAAGCTGGGAGAGGCGGTGGGAGGAGGGGGAGGCGGTGAATCATGATGAAGAATAAGAAAAAGAAGAAGATGATCATGGAGGTGGTGCGGGATGGGTTGGGGAGGAGGGAAGGGTGGGTATGGGGGAAGCAGCGAGAACGAGCGGGGGTGGGTGTGGGGGAGGCAGCAGGAAGGAGGTCCACGACGTGGAGGAGGGATTGGGGTGGGGGAGGTTGCGGGGAGGAGAGGATGTAAGTGTATATGTGCTCCTTGCCGTGTCAATTACGGCTATGCGGAATCAAAAACTTTTAAAATCCTAAGCACAAAACACTAAATCCCAGGGTACATGTCACGACCCAAAATTCGGTCCGTGACCGGCACTTAATCACGTAACGTCTACAGGCGTAACGCGACTAAGTAAGCCGAAACCCAGAAATCAAAACCATTAAAACTAGTTAGTGTTAAAATATTTAATAGAAATATTTGTTAAAACATTTAGAAAACCTTGGATAATTTAGTAAAATTATTTAAAGTTTAAGTTATTATCTTAAAAATTTTGGCAGCATTTCCTTTGTAAAAACTATCCCCGAAAACGAATACAAGACAAGATATCAGTAAAAATGACATATATTAAGAGTAAAGCTAGCATCTCAAACGGGAGCAATTATGCCCAACGGTGGAAACAATCACCACAATAATAATATACGACGCCGTAGCGAAGAGATGAGCAATATAAGTGAAAACAAGTATCATGAAAGATAAAACTGCATAAATAAAGTCGGCCCACAACGAGCTCGACACCAGAGTATAAAATAATATACATCGTCCTCACAACTGGTCTCTGAGTCAATACATGAATAGTAGATGGAGAGTACTAGATACAACAGTGTATATAACTAGAAAATAAACGGATACCGCAAAAAACTCACCTATCAGCAAAAGGGCTGATGCGCCAACTGCAGTGGTATCCGTAGCAAAAGATGCAAGAAAGCATCCTGCCGTGACTACTCTGAGGGGAAACCTACAAACACTGTGGCACAACGGGGGTGAGTTGCCAACTCGTGAATAGTAGATAACATATAAAGGTAATCGCGAGTATGCACGTACTGCGATACTCTAACATATGCCAACAGATAATATCTATATGATGAGCTGGATGCGCAATAATCATGCAACAAGTGCGATCTAATAACATCTCTATATGATGAGCAGGGTATGCGATAATCATGCAAAAGTACTCTATCAGGTACTACAGATACAGAATGAGATGCATAACACTGAATGCTGAGCATGGGATAAAATATCATCTACACGGAATATCAACGTGGAAAAATAACCGGTGTCCATCAACGCACCCAAATCCCAGTAAAACTCAGGCGACGTCACTCTAATCGGCCCTCAAATCCTGTATATCTCATGGAATCGTGAGTGCCCAGCATCGGCACTCGAAAATATCATGAAATCATCGTCTCTAGTATCGATACGCAAATCCTCAAGTATCGGGCTCCGTCGGTCCGGATCGGCCCACGGGCTCCGTCTGCGGAATCGGCCCTCGGCCCCGGCAGTACGTATCGTCCCGTATCCATCTATCGACTCTGGTCAGTATCCTCCGGATAACCGCCAAATCCAACCAATCACCGGTAGGTAGTAGTCCCTCTGCCATGCTCACCGTCTACTGCACAGCGATCCGTTCTCACCCCGGGTACCATACCGGGTCCACCATGTACCCGCAATCGGCCCCATCCAGCTCCTCGATTCGGGTTCATATGTCGCACGTCTCAGAACCGAGAAAACGCATGGTGGACGCACTGAAATATCATATCAAGAGAAACCGGGTTTTTAAAACAGTGCGTATTTTCTTAAAATAATACCACGGTTCTCAAATCCAGAAATCACATAAATCCGAACGCAATGCGTAAATCCATGCAATGTGTTGTATGACACTAAGAGTAAAAAGAGAAAACCGCTCTTTTAAAACGATCCAGTTTTTGAAAATATCTCATGCGGTCCCTATTTTTAAATCAAGTCAATATCATCCATGTATATAACATATGTATGTATATAGGTATGGATGTGCAAAGGGATATATACGCGAATATATAGTGTGCATGTGCGCAAGTATGAAGATGTCAATATATATGTGCACCAGTATGGATATATAGTGTACATGTGCGCAAGTATGAAGATATCAATATATGTGTGCACCAGTATGAATATATAGTGTGCATGTGCGCAAGTATGAAGATATCAATATATGTGTGCACCAGTATGAATATATAGTGTGCATGTGCGCAAGTATGAAGATATCAATATATGATTCATAGCAATCTTATAGTGCGAATGTCATGGCAATCACTAGCGGTGTGAGTGTAACATACAAATAGTGCTCGTGCAGCTTAAACCGCTAGTGACAGTGCAGTGTCATATAACTACCATTTTTATATGCAATAAAAGGGGGTATGCTAAAATAGTACCTATGCGCGAGCAATATACTTAAAAATATATGCGACTACAATATCCTATTACGCCTTGACGCTTAACGCCATACGGGTGATTTCCCCGTAGATGTTAAATCTTCTTACCTGGTCTCATGCTAGGTGTAGCCGACCACTTGCTTCTCTTTCTTTGCGGCGTCCGACGTACCCGCCTGCGAACCTAGAATTTACACAAAGAATACACATAAGCAAAATCCTGCAAAAACGCGATATCGAAACCAAACGAGAAACTCGCGTCGCGAACTAAACGCATGTGTGTCCGATACGCTGAAACGTGTGTATACGCGTCTGAAACTATCCCGACACGTCGCGACATGCAGCAACACTAAACCCACTCACGCATCACATGTGTCGCACAAACTAAACGTAATATAAAATCGGTATATCGCTCCAGATTTTGACTCGGGTGAAAACTTAAAAAGTTGCATATGCCAAACTACTTAAATATACAGCAGACTACCCTAGACCAAACCCCAGCACCTATCTCCCCCTTCTGGACGCAATTTGCGGCCAGAACAAATAAAATTGCGGCCCAGGTATGGAATCTGGGGCTCGTGATTCGTGTGTGTGGTCTAGGTCTAGTGTGCATGCTCCAGTTATCCCAGATTTTGTCTGAAGCTTACGGGTCTACAGCAGATCATAGAAAGGCCAAATTTTGCTTTAAAACGTTAAATTTTACACTAAATGAAACCCTATGGTATTTTAGTGAAATCTGGGGCAAGACTAGTTTTACGTGGCCCTAACAACACTTAGTTAAGCTAGGCTAACCATCAAAATCACCACTTGGCCAAAACTCCACACAAACCACCATTTCTAGTACTAAATCTCATATTTATCACTAACCGATGCTAATTAACACATAAGTTTAGCAACAAAGAAGTTGGGCTCAGAACTTATACCTCACTTGACCCTAGGTGCAAGGAGAAGGAGAAGAAGAGGAAGAGAAGAGTTGTGCTGCTGCTGTTGTTGATGCATGTTGCTGTTGCTTCTTGTGCTGCTATTGCTTGGCGGCTGCTGCTGCTACTTCTTGTTGTTGTTATTGTTGCTTGCTGCTGCTGCTGAAGCTCCTCCTGCTGCTGCTTCTTCTTCTGCTGCTGCTGCTAATTGTGAGTGAGAGTGAGAGAGATGTGAGGAAAAATGAGTGAGGCAAAGAAAAGAAATGAGAGTCTAAGCTAGTCAACCCCCCTCTCTCTCTCCCCTCATTAAATATGAGCATGGCTCAAGCCATGATGCCCACACCCTCTCTCTCTCTCTCCAAGTCAACCAAAAACTAAATCATTTCTCATTTAAATAAAAAAACAATTAACCAAAACACTTAATTAAAATTCAAATTGGCTTAACAAAATGGTTAGTCCACCATGGTTGCTAATCATGGTCTAACCCCAATTTAACCCTAGTTTACATGCACATGTGTGTGCAAGCCTAAATAAATTCTAATAAAATATTCATTAATTTTGATAAAATATTTGAAAATCGTTTTGGTAAACTTTTTATTAAAAACCATTTATTAAAGTATAATTAGCCACTAATCACATCCTAAGATGTTACAATCTCCCCTCCCCCCTTAAAGAAATTCGTCCCCGAATTTAAAATTATAGCTACGCGTACCTTCAAAGAGATGAGGGAATTTCTTCCGCATCTCGCCCTCGGCCTTGTTCCCCTCCGAAGACGGCGCAGACTTTGCGTCTATGCCTGAGATTCGGGGCAGATGCTATATGGTTTTATCCGTCTACCTCTCCGAAGTTGCCAAGTTGATTTATGGCACCTTGTATTGGAGGTTTAGACGGATGCGGCCGATGTAGCAGACTTCGTCAGATTCCCCCTCGCTTGAGGGGTTTTTGATTGTGGGGACGCTCTTCCCTGCAGGCGCAAGCCCCTGCAGTTAATTACGCTACCGCATTGCGGTAACAACTTTCTCCTTCTTCAGAATTGCACTTCGTGTCGTGTGTGTTTGTTTTGTTTGTGGTTGCCCGTGGATTGTATACGGAGACTGAGTAATGCCGTCGCCCGTAGGACGTAGATTAGTCCAAATCAGTATTTACTTAGATTTGGGTTTGGTGTTTTTAGTTTAAGGATGCATTAGCCGCGTTGCGGCTAAGATCAACTTAAACGTTCCTTAAGGATACGTCAGTCCTGTTTGGGACTGAGATCAACTTAACGTAGTGACCCATTTAATATATGGCCGTCAGGACTCGTCACCTCTCTGATGTCGTTGAAGGATTACAACGACATGTATCAGAGGAGCTCAGAGATGTACCCTCGAACCAGAGTTGATTGGGAGTTTTATAATCCATTTGAATGTTTAAGGATACGTTAGCCGTGTTTGGGACTAAGATCGACTTAAACGGGATCATTTAGATCCGGTAAAAGAGCATCGGGAGGCTCTATTGTCCCAGTCTAGGGACGTGGTGGTCTATGTTCCAGTTTAAGGACGTGGTGGTCCATCGCCAGTTTAGGGATGTGGTGGTCCAATATTAGTTTATGGACGTCTCGGTCCGATATTAGTTTAGGGACGTTTCGGTCCGATATTAGTTTAGGGACGTTTCGGTCCGATATTGATGTGTGGTCGTTGGGACCCGTCATCTCTTTGACGTCGTTGAGGAATTACAACGATGGATGTCAAAGGATTTCGGAGATGTACCCTCGAACCGGATGTAGATTGATTTAGGAGAACAATTTTGCTCAGTCGATTTAATTTAAGGACTTATGGCCGCGATTGGGCTAAGTCCAATTGGAAGCACTTTTATTTGTTGTTGGTCTGTTAGATCTGTGCCATGGCTGTTTATTTATTTTGGGCTTTGCTCAAACAGAGTGTCAATTTAAATGGGGCTCTGCCCTTTTATTGCTTTATAATTTATTTAGGCCTGTTAGGCCTTTTTGACTTGGGCCTGGCCCTTTAAGTAATGCACTGCATCTGTGCAAAGCACTAAGAATCTTTTTAAATTCAAAACAGAAGTGCAAAGCACTTTTTTTTGATCCCCTGATCTAAATAAGTTTTTCCTTGTTTCAGAGAACCAAAGGTTCATAACAAGTGCAAGGCACAATTTTTTTTTAATTTTATTTACTTATTTATTTATTGAAGATCCATGATCTTGTTTTTAGATCACTGATCTGTTCATAAGAGAAATTTCTCTTCTTTCAAAGGTTTTTTACCTTTTTTATTCGTGAGGAGTTCTTCAGAGTCCTCTTTCTCTCTTTTTTTATTTTTAAAATGTTGATGCCTTTGAATTGAGGTCTGGGGTCCCTTTTATAGTACCCATAAATTAGTTAAATTTGTTAAAAAGATCTTTCTTTAAGTGATTTGGGAAATTTCCCCACCGTTGGATTTTTGATCCAAAGGTCCCTATTTTACAGAAGGAAATCTTCTTATTTTTAACAAGAACAGAAAAGATTTATTCTGTTTTGCGCAACTCCCTTAGCGCGTGACACGTGTCGTACAGCGCAGCGCTTGCACAGACACGTGTCGCGCAGCGCTGCGCTTGTGCAGCTGCTCAGACACGTGTCGCGCAGTGCAGTGTGTCGCGCAGTGCAGCGCTTGCGCAGCTGCGCTTGCGCAGCTGCGCGGACACGTGTCGCGCAGCGCAGCGCAGAGCTTGCGCAACTGAAAGTTGTTTCTTTTACTTTTAGTTTTTTAAAAGAGCCCTGCTCTAATTGGACGCACCGCCTTGGGCGTTGCGCTGTCGTATCAACTTCTGACACATGGCGCGTTGCGCGCAGCGCACGGTATTTGAAGCGTTGCTTCAAAATTTGAATTTTTTTTTGAAATTTAAACAGAGCCTTGCTCTGATTGGGGAAACAAATGCCCCCCCCCCCCACCGTTGCGCTCACGTGGCACGCACGTGAGTGCAGCGGTGGCCAAATCTCAGCCTTTGGATCAACTGATAAGTTGAAGGGGCGCAGGCGCCTATAAATAGGACCCTTGGTCCTTAGAAAATTCTTACAACTTTTAAGAATTTTGATTCTCAGAGCCTTGCTCTTGCCTAAGAATTTTCAGAGCCTTGCTCTTGTTCTTTCCCCAAGAACTTCAAAGTTCAGAACTTAGAATCACTCTAGGTAATTAAAATTAAATTAAATTTAATTAAGAGAGCCTTGCTCTTATAGATCTTTGATCTAAAGAAAAAAAACCCTTTACAGTTTCATCACCAGAGCCTTGCTCTCAAAAACTTACAGATCTACAGAGATCTTGTCCATGGGTTTTAACCCATGAACAGAGCTTTGCTCTTGGATCAAATGTAGATCTTTTTAGATCTGAAAAATGAAGAATTTTTCATAAGTTTCCATGGATTTTTCAATATTCCAAAATTTTAATTCTTTTAAGTGTGTTAAAAAAATTTGATGGATCTTTCCATTATTACCAAAGAGCTATGCTCTTTTGAGGAATCTTGTTCCCCTGAGACCAGAGTTTGACAAATGTCACTCTGTGACAGAGCTTTGCTCTAAAAGAGGAGATTTTCTCCTTGTCTCTAGGGATTTCCCATCAATGAGGATATTCTTTGTGGATCTTTTTCCATGAATTGACAGTCTCATCTAATGATGGGATTGTCTTATTAAATGATGCACCGTCATCCAGATTTTTGTGGGTCCCCCTTTGGTCCCCTACACACTGCATCATAGTGTGGAGTAAGATTTTAAAATGCCAAGCGTTAGAACACTAACGGTTATTTTTGTCTTTCCACAGGAAACATGTCTGACGACTTGTCTTTCCCCTTTGTTCGCTCGGAAGGAGGGTTCCCTCATTCGCCAGTGGACCGGGTGGCGCTCGCTCTTATTAAGGATCATGACCCCGAGTGCAAAAAACTCCACCTATGAGGGAGGTGGTATAGCCAGATCATCCAGGGTCGCCGCAGTTTCAGTTTTGCCATGCCGTCTGAACCCATAACTCCAATCCCCTATGCGGACGAACCCCCGGCGAAGTATGCCGTGGAGGTTAAAAATTGGAATTCGGATGACCTCCTCCAACCCGCAATTGGTGCTATTCCCGTGCAGCCGCCGCCGGCAATAGATATTTTAGGAAGGCGAATCTGTCAGGGTGAAGCACGCCCTTGGGGACAAGCCGATAATATTGGATTGGTGCCGCGACCGCCCGCCGGATACTTGCAGTGGGCCTGATACATCTTATCGGCGAAAAGGACTCATCTAATGAAGATTGGGTTGTATTCGGCCATCTACGTCTCGCTCTTCGAGTATCCCTCTCCTCCAACGTGGTGGATCAAGGCCTTCATCGAACAATGGAATATCCCCACCCACACTTTCTTGATGGCGGATAGGGAGGTCTCAATTTCCTTGGAGGAGTTTGCTGAGCTCTCGGGTTTACCGATGAGGAGGGAGCATTACGAGGAGTTGCTACCTCCTGACGAATACATTTTTATCACCAAGACGCTGGTGTTTGACCTAACTCCGGAAAACGCCGTCCAGCATCAGTATCCGGGCCTGGTGAAGATGCTGGAGATCTACGAAGGACTCCATCTGGAATTGGGCGACCGGGACGTCAGTTTCGCAGATTTTATTGCCCGATTCATTCGCCCGGAGCTCCTATCAGAGCGGAGTGAGAAGTTTGCCAAGCTCGATGACCCTTTCGGCTTCGGCTTAGACCGCCGACCCACATCGGAGGATGACCACAAGGACTTTTATCTCCCCGGCGCCGCCGTCGTCCCCTTCTCAGAAATCGCCGTCCCGGGCATGGATGAGGAGACCTTTTTTATTGGGTTCTTGGGTTTGTGGCTATGCAGCTTTGCGCTCCCCATGCACCCGCGTCACATGCGGCCCTCCGTCTTTTACCCAGCGCATCGGATGGTGGCTGGTTTACAGTTATCGGTAGGAATCGCCGGGCTGGCCTACCTTTATAAAGGACTTAGCGTAGCGGCGGACGCTAGTGAGCCGGGGGTGCAGCCCGCTAACTTCCCGACGCACTATTTCACCTCCTGGATGGAAATGCACGTGCAAGGGGTGTTCGGTGTCCATAAGATTCCTCCGTTTTTTGAGAAATCCAGACTCCCGAGAGTCATGCGGTTGGTCGGCGCTTCAATTGTGTTTGCACCCCCACGGGAGTCTAGGGGGCTGCTCCTTCGTCCACATCTGGTCGGAGCGAAGATTTCCTTTGTGGATAAGGTTATAACCATAGGCTCAGAGACTACTAAGTCAGTAGTGCCACTGCGCGATGATTTCAAGGACGGGGCTTCCGTATTGAAGGCTCGGGAAATACTCCACCTCTACTCCATTCGGCCGGGCTATCTAGTGTTTAGGCAGAATGAGACCGCACTTTTCATGAGGTACAACCCGCACCGGTTCGCTCAGCAATCGAGCTACAACCAAGGGATCCCGATGGAAGCTTTCTTGGAAAAGCCTGTAGTCAGCCGAGAGGGGATGAAGAATGCAATGCACCATTTCACACGGCTTAACACGGGTTCCTATTTCTTCATTAGTGAACCCAGCTGTGTCCCTAAGATGCTTAACACGTACGTGGCTTGGTATGCGCATGCGATGGGCCCAATTATCTTAACGGAGAAGCGTATACTGGTTGACCGTAGGGGTGCGCCTCTTGGCGGTGATCGCAAGGCCCCCTTGCAACCAAGGATCCCGGTCATTCCTCCGTTGAAAGATGCCGAAGTCGACCGACCACGCGTGTTGAGCCCCCCGCGTGGATTGCCGCTGTCTGCTACGGTGAATGCACCACAGGCGCCCCGTGTTCCTACCAAGACGTCTAGTGTAATATCGCCAGAGTCCGGCGTAGGAACGGATATCGGGACCTGCCGCCCCAAGGTGACTGCCAAGCGCAAATCAATTCCAGGTGCATCTAGAGCTGGCAGGCAAAAGAAGAAGAAGTCGATCCTTTCTCTCAACGCGATCCTCAATTTAGAGCCCGAGGCCCCTCTTACCAAAGGAATAAGTGAATATGGCAGCAATAAGGGCTTCTTGGTAGACCCTGCAGACACCAATTTGGCGGCCGCTATTGCAGCTTCTGAGCGATCAGCAAGGCTCGAAGCGATGTTGAGCAAACTCACGGAGTCAGGTGATCATTAGCCGCTTTCCCCATCATTTCATCGCATTTTTTTTATTCTTGACTAATACTTTTCCCATTTTCAACAGGTGTCTCTATCGAAGAAGCTATTGCTGCCTCTTTGAAAACCTTCCAAGAGGAGGAGGAGAAACGTGCTCTAGCAGGCGTTGGTACGTTCCACCCCCTTTTCTTTCATCAGAAAAATTTGTTATCTCTTCTGATGGTCAACCTAACCTTCTTCCTTTGTTTCTTTGTAGGGGCTATATCAGTTAATGCGGGGATCCTTCCCAAGCCTGTTACTGACGTCCCGGTCTCGTCGGGGCTGTTGCAAGAGCCTCGACTTGACAAAACGACGAGGGATGCCTTGAAAAATTTGGAGGCATCCCTACTCACGGACGAAGACGCCTCAATGAGAGAGGCTCTGGTGAGGTCCGTCTCAACGGCCCAGGAGGAGAGAAAGCGGCTGAGGCGCGAGGCGAAGGCACGCCGGACTGCTTTGGCTATGGGAGCAGGCCCAAGCACCGTCCCTCGGGCAGATACTCCTTCCGGAGAGGCCCCTGTCGCCCTATCCACTGCTCGCCAACAAGTGGCGCACGCCGTTCGAAGCGCAAATGATAAGTCCACTTCAGGTAATATTTCTTTCAGAATTTTTATTGTGAGATTTATAATGTCGACGGTTCTTATATCTATTATTTTGCAGGGCTGAGTCCGACCGAGGGTGAGGCGGAGACCGTTGAACCCAGGGGAACAGAGGAGGCGGTTCCTGCCGAACTCGAGCCGACAGTGGGCAACATCGTTGAGGCCATGGAGCCTGGTGCGGAGGTTGAGGGGCCTATAGCCGAGAAGGTCGTTGATGCCGAGCCTGAAGTGGCGGCAGATGAAACGATCATTACAACTGAGTCCGGGGTGATGGCGGACGAGGCACTTGAGGCTGGCGACCTCGTGGTGACTGTAGATGATGGAGACAGCGGAGCCCGAGGAAGTAGCGGGTGAGATGGGTATGACTCTTGGGGAAGAGTCAGCCGCTTCCTTCCAAGTGTCTGGCAACGCTCCAATCATTGCCCTCCCCGTCTACGATCTTCTGCCGTCTCCTGGTCGCGCGAGCACGACGACGGTCCCTATCGAGTCGGGTGATGAGGTTACGGGTGGTGGCCTCATGTCGATGGAGGAGGGAATTGCCTCAGTTTCGGCTGGCAGCTCATCGGGTAAACTTCGAGTTACCATCCTCCCCTCTTTTTTTTACATATCTTGCGATCTTTTCTAATAATTCTGTCTTTGTTTTTAACGCAGGCGCGGCCAACGCCGATGCTCCATTGCTCGAAGGAGCACCGTCAATTACTGCCTTGGCGGTGGTCACCTCCCAGCCTTCCCTTGTGCCATCACGGATGTTGGAAGGTATGGATTTGCGAATCATTAGTTTATCTTTTAACCGCATAACTTATGTACTAACGCCGTACCACTGTGTCTTTTCAGGAGTGCTCTTTGATCATCTATATCAAGTGTTGCTTCCACACTTCTCCTTCCCATCCGAACTCGCTTCTCCTTCTAGTGGTGCCGGTGAGTATACTTTCACTTTGATGTCTTTATTTCCCCTTTTTTCTTTAATAGGATTATTTCTAACTTTTCTTCTTCTTTATTGTAGTGCCACAAATCGAAGGAGGGGGTGCAAGGCCTGCTACGCCACCGGCCCTCCCGGCCTTACCGTCCGTTGCAGCTGGTATAGTAAATCTCCCCCCCTTTTTTTATGACCCTTCAACATCTCTTGAGCCATCATCTAACCATGTTTTGTTTTGCAGCTATCGTTCTGGCTCCGGTCCCTCTTGAGTCTCGTGTCCTTTCACCGGCAGGCCCTTTCTTGAAACGTCCATCTTCAAAGGGTGCCGTGATGAGTTTGGGCATGCTGAGCGGGTATATTGAAGAGCTTAACGCGGACGCTTTCCCCTCTGCCGCAGATTTCGCCGTGGAGGTTAATCCAATGTTGGCGGCGCTCGTAAACTTTCATAACGAAGGCGTCGTCGAATCTTGGGTTAACCACTGCAGGGAGATCGAGGCCTGCCTACATCGGCTGGAGTCGACGCGTCCTTCTCCTGAAGTTTTGGCCATAAGCACCCAACGGACAGCTTGGCTCGAGCAAAGCACTTCTTACTTCCGCCATTTGGAGCAAGAAGCAGCTTTACGGTTGAAGGAACATCAGGAATCTTCAAGCGCAACTGCTCGCCTGCGCGCTGAAGTTAGGACGAATGCTGCCGAGGTGAAAGCTATCTTTGAAGACCTTCTGGAGCGTATTTCTAATGGGCTAGCACTGAAGCGGAAGCTTGATGTCGCCGAGCATGATGCCCGAGGCCGTGAAGCAGCTCAGCAGGTCGTTGGGGAACAGCTTGCCTCCTTCATGCAGCAGCGGGCTCAAGTAGAGGCCGAACTGGCGGTGGCGGCTGATCAAGAGAAGGCGTGGAAGGAAGTACGTGAGCAATTGATAGAGCTATTCAAGAGGCTTCCTTCTCAGTAACTCTCCTTGTATCGTTTGTACTTGTAAATAAAATAAAAAAAATGTATGTGTATATTTTTTTTACTCTTTAGCACAATGTATCCCGTACTCACTCAAGTCTATGAATAAAAGATACACATTTTTTTTAACGTCTTGTGTCATTTCTCTGCCCTTTTCTTTCTTTTGTTATCAGCATGCCACCTTAGTAACCATGGTTGACGGATAATAGGGCACGCATCTTGACTTTCCTAAGAATCAGCAATGGCTTAGGCCGCAGGTTCAGATCTGCTGCCTAAGACTTTTCAACTCCATGAGCCGTGAGGGTCTCATAGAGACTTTTCTCCCTACGGATCGAGAGGATCCCGTAGGTGGTTTTTTTTCTCTTAGGAATCATGAGGATTCCTAAGTGTGGTTTTCTCTTATAAGTCGTAAGGATCTTATAAGAGAATTTTTCCCTCTTACGAGTCGAGAGGACCCGCAAGCGGTTGTTTCCCTCCTCGTCGAAATTCGACTGTGGAGAGTGAGACCCGTGAATAGTATGCAAGAGACCATTTTGGATTGACTTGCAGGGTCCCATGGTTCAGGAAGCAAGTTTTTTTTTTTAGTCCCTGCTGCCTGAGGCTTTATTTGCATGTTGAGACGAATCGGGAATTTCCCGCGGAGGTACAAGTTTCTCTGCGAGCCGACGCGAATCGGGAGGCTCTCGTCAAGGAGTGTTTGTATCCATGAGTCGAGGAGTTTGCTAGGGATTATTTGTTTCCCAAGCGCCAAGGATTATTTGTTTCCTTGGGGTTTGAAACTAGTCGAGAATTCCTACAGAGACGCTGGTGGCTCTGCAAGTCGACGCGGATCAGGAGGCTCTCGTCAAGGAGTGTTTGTATCCGTGAGTCGAGGAATTTGCTAGGGATTATTTGTTTCCCAAGAGCCAAGGATTATTTGTTTCCTTGGGGTTTGAAATGAGTCGAGGATTCCCACGGAGACGTTGGTGGCTCTGCGAGTCGACGCGAATCAGGAGGCTCTCGTCAAGGAGTGTTTGTATCCGTGAGTCGAGGAATTTGCTAGGGATTATTTGTTTCCCAAGCGCCAAGGATTATTTGTTTCCTTGGGGTTTGAAACGAGTCAAGGATTCCCACGGAGACGCTGGTGGCTCTGCGAGTCGACGCGAATCAGGAGGCTCTCGTCAAGGAGTGTTTGTATCCGTGAGTCGAGGAGTTTGCTAGGGATTATTTGTTTCCCAAGCGCCAAGGATTATTTGTTTCCTTGGGGTTTGAAACGAGTCGAGAATTCCCTACGGAGGCACTGGTGGCTCTGCGAGTCGACGCGAATCAGGAGGCTCTCGTCAAGGAGTGTTTGTATCCGTGAGTCGAGGAATTTGCTAGGGATTATTTGTTTCCCAAGCGCCAAGGATTATTTGTTTCCTTGGGGTTTGAAACGAGTCGAGGATTCCCACGGAGACGCTGGTGGCTCTGCGAGTCGACACGAATCAGGAGGCTCTCGTCAAGGAGTGTTTGTATCCGTGAGTCGAGGAATTTGCTAGGGATTATTTGTTTCCCAAACGCCAAGGATTATTTGTTTCCTTAGGGTTTGAAACGAGTCGAGGATTCCCTACGGAGGCACTGGTGGCTCTGCGAGTTGACGTGAATCAGGAGGCTCTCGTCAAGGAGTGTTTGTATCCGTGAGTCGAGGAATTTGATGAAGATACTGGTTTCTTCGGAGTTGGACTGAACCGTCGAGATTTAGTTTCGTCTTCTGGCGGAGCCTGCTGGGAAAGTATGGCTCCCTGTTTGTTTATGCCCTTGGATTGTATACAGGGATCGATGTGATCTTAACTGTAGGGCCAAAGTTTTATCATTTCTTCTTTTTATTTTATTTTATTTTATTTCCGCGATGCTCTATCATTTCAGCTTTTATATCGCGAAGGTCGCGACTGCCCAATCATTTCGGCTATTTTTCGCGGTGCCCAATCATTTCGGCTATTTATTTTATTTTCACTCGCTGCTTTTTATTGCGAGTTGCCCAATCATTTCGGCCATTTTGCATGCATACATTTTTACTTGCTGCTTTTTATTGCAAGTTGCCCCATCATTTCGGCTATTTCATATGCATGTTCGGCCTACTGGCTTTTTGCCGTAAGCCTGAAATTAGACACTGATTTCGGCATCAGCACCGCTACAACTGGGATATTGCCAGGAGCGAATCATCATCTGCCTCTGTCGATGTCAAACAAAGGTGGCTCGGCGAACAGGGTTAGGATCCTGTTGACTAAGGCTTTTAACTTCATGAGCCGTAAGGGTCTCACAAAGGTATTTCTCCCTACAAGTCGTGAGGATCTTGTAGGTGTATTTGCTCCTTAGGACTCGTGAGGATTCCTAAGTGTTCGTTTCCTCTGTAAGTCGTAAGGATCCTACAGGAGTGTTTTCTCCTCATAAATCGAGAGGATTTACAAGGGTTGTTTACCATGAGAACATATCCCCAGTCATGGATGTGACTTGGTTAGGGAGATGTTTATTCGCGCCCGTGGATTGTATACAAGGGTCAGTATTGGGCCACTTGTAGGGCAATGTCGAAACTTGTGGGGGTTGCTCAAGCACAGGTTTAGGTCTCTGTATCTTAAGACTTTCAAATTTTATGAGCCGTGAGGGTCCCATAAGAGAGTTCTCCTTACGAGTCGTGAGGATCTCGCAAGTGGATTTTCTCCTTAGGAATCGTGGGGATCCCTAAGTGTGTTGCTCCCTTGTGAGTCGTAAGAATCTCACACGGGTAGTTTCTCCTTACAAGGTCGAGAGGACCCTATAAGTGTCCTTTAACGAGGTTGCGCCCTTTCAGGTTTTCACAAACACTCGCCGGTAGCCCTGCTGTTTTTACTCACGGAGCCCTTTCGGGTTTTCATCCGTGCCCATTTTGCTTATGGACATACCGTTTTTTTTATTTTATTTTTATATGTTTTTTTTATATCTCGTCAGCCTAAAGATGCTGCGGTAGTAGTTTAAAGACGTTTCGGTCTGCTATTAGTTTAAGGACATTTCGGTCCGTCGTTAGTTTAAGGACGTTTCGGTCCGGCGTTGAGAGGCTGGCTACTGCTTATAAAGCTTGAGCTTAGGAAGATAGCGAGCGGACATAGTCGTCGTCATCTATCATTGACCTAGGCTGTGGCTCATTAAGCGTAGTATTTCTTTAGGAAGCGATCGTTTATTAGTCTGAAAGGCCTTTCACCGTGCATGTCCATGAGTAGGTAGGCCCCACCCTGGTAGACCTTATCTATGATGTATGGGCCTTCATAGTTTGGCTCGAATTTTCCCCGCTTGGCGCGATTGGGGATCATAGGCCTTTTGACCACTGGTACAAGTTCGCCTTGGCAGAATGTCCTCGGTCGGGTCAATCTTTCATATGAGCGCGTCATCTTTGCTTTATAAGCTTCCAGATTTTACTGTGCTATGAGCCGGGTTTCATCAAGGGCGTCAAGCTCCTCAAGCCGAAGGTGAGAATTTTCTTTGTCCGTCAGCTCATAGTGGACTGCCACTCGTAGAGAGGGTAACTCTATCTCGAGGGGGAGTACTGCTTCCGTTCCAAATACCAACGCGTACGGCGTTGTGTTTGTGGCCGTTTTAAATGTAGTTCGATATGCCCAAAGAGCTTCTTGCAGTCTTTCGTGCCAGTCTTTCTTATTTCGGGACACCGTTTTCTTTATGATCTTTGTCAAGGTCTTGTTGAAGGCTTCAGCTAGACCATTAGCTCGCGGATTGTAAACTGAAGAATATCTCCAGTCTATATTATGTTGTTGCGCAAAGCGACTGATCTTGTGGCTTCTGTAAGCTGGCCCGTTATCGGAGATGATCCGTCGCGGAGTTCCAAACCGATATATGACGTGCGTCTTGAAGAAGTGGAGGATATTTTCCGTCTTCACCTCTCTTAACGGTATCGCTTCTGCCCATTTAGAGAAGTAGTCAGTCGTTGCTAAGATAAAACGATGTCCTCTAGACGATGCTGGTTCGATGGGGCCGACTATATCAGTCCCCCACATTTCGAATGGCCAGCTAGCCACCGTTGGATGTAATGGATTTGGATGTTGATGGATGAAATCTCTATGAATTTGGCATGAGTGGCACTGCTTCGCATATTCGAGGCAGTCCTGAATCATTGTGGGCCAGTAGTAGCTCATCCGTTTTATCTTCAACTTCATCTTTGGGCCCGCCTGGTGAGAACCGCAGAGTCCGTCATGAACTTCCTGGACGACCCTTCTCGCTTCGTCAGGTCCTAAGCATCTCAGCCACAGAGAATCAAATGACCTCTTATACAGAGTATCATTGACGAAGGCGAAAGACAGAGCTCGTTTTATGAGCTGATGTCTCGTGGACGCTTCTTCAGGCATTCGGTGGGATTTAAAGTAGTCTATGAAGACTTCTATCCAATCCTCGGCATTTTTCCAATCTTTTACTTGCAGGGTCGCCTGTTCGCTCGCTCCTTTTTCTTCGGATGGTTCCGGAGATATTTCTGCTGGAGCAAGCACCCGACGGCTTTGTACCACGATTCTAACGTCATCGAGGTTCTCGTCGGCCAATTCTTTAGCAAGTTTGGCCAGTGCGTCCGCTTTGCTGTTTTCCGCACGCGGTATGTTCTCCAAAGTATAGGAAGGAATTTGGGTCAACAGTTGTTGCACCTTTTCACCGTACTTCACCAACTCCGGTTTGCACGTTTGGTAGTCGCCGTTTACTTGACTAACGACCAGTTGAGAATCCCCGTATATGAGGAGGTTTTCAATTCCCATGTCAATGGCGATCTCGAGGCCTGCTATCAGAGCTTCGTATTCGGCTTCGTTGTTTGTCCTTGGCTCTGTTAAGGAGAAAGCGAAGAGCATTATCCCTCCTTGTGGAGTTACGAAGATGAGTCCTACCCCCGATTTGATTATAGGGGTACTTTGTTTGCGCTTCTTCACGGAAGATGCTCCGTCGAAATAAAGCTCCCATCGGGTATTATCACCGTCGATCGTATCAAACGCATGTTCGTCTGGAAGATCGCAGTTTAAAGGAGAGTCGGCCGGTATCGGATGCTCAGCGAGGAAGTCGGCGATGGCCTGGCCTTTCACTGCCTTGAGAGGTTGATACGTTATTGAACACTCCATCATGAGTAGGGCCCATTTAGCGAGTCGTCCCGTCAATATGGCCTTTGACATCAAGTATTTAAGGGGGTCAACCTTTGAAATGAGACGGACCTCATGCGCCAATGCATAGTGCCGGAGCTTTGTTATCGCGAACATCAACGCCAGGCAGTGTTTTTCAATGGGGGAGTAGTTGCTTTCTGCCCCCAGTAGAACTCGACTTAAGTAGTAGAGTGCTCTTTCTTTCCCTTGATCGTTCTCTTGTGCCCATAATGCGCCTAAAGAACCTTCGAGGGCGGTTGTATAAAGAATGAGAGGCTTTCCCTTAACCGGAGCAGCCAACACTGGAGGGTTTTGCAAGTATTGCTTGATCTCGTCTAGTGCGCTTTGGCACTTTTGATCCCAGACGAATGGGGTTCCCTTCTTCGTCAGGTGGCTATAGGGACGGCACTTTCCTGAAAGATTGGCTATAAATCGCCGTATGTATGCGAGCTTCCCTTGGAGAGATCGCAACTGTTTGAGAGTTCTCGGCGGAGGCATTTCCATGATCGCTTTGATCTTTGACGGATCTATTTCGATACCCCGGTGTCGAACAATAAATCCCAGGAATTTGCCTGAGGAAACTCCGAATGCACACTTGAGCGGATTCATCTTCAAGTTGTATTGCCGGAGGCGTTGAAATACGGTCTTCAGATGCTCGAGATGTTCCTCATATGATTTGCTTTTAACAACGAGGTCGTCGATATAGCATTCGACGATTTCGTGTATAAGGTCATCGAAGATCTTCGTCATGGCCCTTTGGTAGGTGGCACCGGCGTTCTTTAAACCGAAGGGCATCACCTTGTAACAGAATATTCCCAAAGGAGTCCGGAAAGCCGTATGTTTCTGGTCTTAAGGATGCATTTTTATTTGATTATATCCTGATGAGCCGTCCATGAAGGAGAAAATCTCATGCGTGGACGTATTGTCTATCATCAGTTCGGTGACTGGTACTGGGAAATCATCCTTCGGGCAAGCTTTATTAAGATCCCGGAAGTCTACGCATATGCGCACAGTCCCATTTTTCTTCATCACCGGGACGATGTTGGCGATCCACTCCGGATATTGAATCTCCTGGATGAAGCCAGAATCGATCAGCTTTTTGACTTCAGAATTGATACTCATTTCGAGCTCGAGCCGCATCCTTCTCGGCGCCTGTTTGACTGGCTTGATGCCCGGGGATATCGCCAATTTGTGTATAGCAATTTCTGGATCTAGTCCCGGCATTTCGGAATAGTTCCACGCGAAGCAATCTCTATGCTGCAGAAGCACATCCTTTAACGCAGCCACCCTTTCTTCAGATAGTAACTCGCTGATGAATGTCGGTCGTGGATCGTTTGCCGTCCCCAACTCAATCTTCTTGAGATTATCTGCAGTGGTATGGATTCCATCTTCCAGCTCTTTTGGCGCTGGTGGGAATTCTGAGATCACCTCATCGTTGCTGTTTTCGAAGCAACAGGGAAGGTCATCCATGTTCTCAGGCTTTTCTTTTAATATCATTATCACGTGACAAGTACGGATTCGCTTCCAATCCCAATGCGGAACTGGTTCTTCTTTCGTGGCCTTGGGCTCGTGCTTTCGTGGTGGCGCTACCCTCCAGTTGTCGGACAGAGCGAACTTGCCAAGCTGATACTGATCTTCGACCCAATTCTTGAAGGTGAAGCAATCTTCAAGAGGATGCCCTATTACTCTATGGTAAGAGCAATAGTCCGGGTGTGAGACTTCGCCCGTTTGTTCGGGATGTTTAGACTCCGGCAATGTAAGCATTTGATGTTTTAGAGCAAGGTCAAGTATCTTCTTCGTCTTGTCCCGAGGAAATGAGTACGCTCAACCCATTTTCTTCATAAGGGATAGATCGATAATGCTCGACTCCCTTTTGCGTGGCTTCTTAGCCCCGCTTTGCTGCTGTTGAGCGCCTTTTCGGCCTTTCGACTTATTTCTGCTTTTGCGTCGAGCCTTGTTTATAACAGGTTGACAGGGAGCAGCCTTTTCATCTTTCACGGCCTGTTGGAGAAGGCGTTGCGTTCTAGCTTTCTCGTAGATGACCATTTCGCGGTTATGATCGTCTCGGACTCTTTGACCCGCTTCCCTTATAAGCTTGTCCATTTGTTCTTCGAACGACGGACTGGGCACTTTTGCATCCGGCCCTTTCATTGTTTCAGGATTAGCGTCCTCCCATTGAGCATCTGCTTCTTCATCGAAGTCATACATGACGTAACAGCTGTTTAGTAGCTCCCGTTTCTTTGACCGGATGTATCCGAGTCCTTTCGTCTCCATTCTCCCGTTAGGCAGTTTGCGTTGAGTTCCGGGAACGTTCCAGATTTTGTCATAGAACCTGGCTCTTCGAACGGTCTGCTTGAAGGATATCCCCTGGCGTCTCAGCAGCTTTTTCAAACCCTCTGTATAATATCTGGGAAGACGGATAGGCTGAAACCTGTCGAGCATGGGATCCGCGCTATGCCAGATTTCTTTTTCCACCTTGGTTTCTTCAGAGCGGTAGAACAAAATTTCTTTCTCGCTTTCTCGTCTGGGAGGGATATAGAACGTTTGCAGCTCTTCTACATTGTAAATATCAAGTGCATCCAGTTCTTTATAGTGTTTAAGCGGTACTATGGCGACTTGTAGACTTTGCTCTTCATCAGCGGACGTTCGTATTGAAAGACGAGCAGGGAATACAGCATGGACTTCATCTTCCGAGTCGCTACCAAAGATCAATGTAGGAGCCGATGGTCCCGGCTTGTTGTGCTGGGGCGGACCTGAATACACTATCTCCTCTTCCTCCTCGGTATCACTGCCGAAGACAGGGATGGTGGCGTTAGCTTTATTCTCCGGTTTGTGACACTTCTCCGTATCTTCGAAATCCGGCAAGAAATATTTGGCATCTTTGTATTTGCGGACCTCGTTCACGGAGAACGGGTTCAGTTCTCCCATCACGGTATACTCGAAGCCATCCTTAAAATACTCCATACACTGATGTTGTGTAGAAGGGATGATGTTGTACTCGTGTAACCATGGCCGGCCGAGCAAAGCGTTGTAGCATGTCTTGGCGTCTATGACGTGGAACTTAATGTCCGTGACGAGTAGCCCGAAGCATAGCGTCAGTATCACAGACCCAAGAGTTCTTGACGACTGGGAGTCAAAACCGGAGATGGTGATCTTGTCACGAGGAAGGTGCTGGACGCTCATGCAGATTTCTTTTAACACCCGCACGTTGAGGAGATTAACGGAGGATCCATTGTCGATCAGGATTTTGCCTATCTTAATATCGTGGCAGTATCCTGAGACATAAAGGGGGTGGTTGTGTTCGCACGTCCCAAGGAGAAGGTCCTCATCGCCAAAAGTAACATCGGCCGTGTGCACTTCCTCCAATTCATCTTTCATCTTTTCCTCGGCCAGGCAAGCTTGGAATTGTTCCGGCTCTTGGAGTACCTTAATTAACGAATCCCTCACCTCCTTTGATAGCAAAAGAGCGTCAAGAATGCTGAGCTGTGAGGGTAGCTTCCTCAGATGCGCTAAGACGTTGTAATCCACCTTATTCTTCTTTGGCGGGTCCTTGGCGGCTAGCTCCTCCAGAACTTGGTCATCTAAGATATATCTTCAGAGACCTTTTCTTTCCCTTTATCTTTTCTGTTTGAGGGTCCGAGATTCTTTTTAGGCAGCGTCCGATTCCGCAGCCGAATATTTTCGCAAACCTTCGGCTCTTCTTCTTTTCCCGAAGTTGACTCTTTAAAAAGAGGGGCGAGTTCCAGCTCCTCATCAGAATCGCTCCCGAATGTAGGCACTTATGACCCGCCAGTGTTAACCATGCGACAATCGCCGGTAGTTCTTTCAAGCCCTTCGGTCGTATTTCTTTGCTCCCGACGAGTTTTGCGCTTTTCCCGCTTAAAGCGTTGTCGATGAGCAACGTATCCTTGCCACCATTTATCGAAAGCTTTGCACTCTTGAGTGGGGTGCGAAACCTTCTGATGATATAAGCAATTGGAGGGGTGCATTTCTATTTCACCAGTAATTTTTCCTTCAGAGGATGGTAGCTTCATGCCCATTGATATGGCCTTAGCAAACCTTTTCTTTATCTTGAATTGGCTTTTGTCGGTAGCGGAGGTATTTTGCTCTAGCGGGATCATCTCAGCTATTTCATCAAGTCGCTGGCGCTTGGCCCTTTCAAATATGGCCGTCTCGCGTTCTCGATCAGCTTTACTTTTCAGTCGAGCTTCGTTAAGGAACACGTCAATCATTTCATCTGATAGTTTTGGGAATTTTGGTTCAAGATTTGCCCCCAGCGTTTCAGTGCCAGGAGTCTCCTCATCGTTCGCGATCGAATAGGAAATCATATGACAGCTCGCCACATATTCCTCGGGTTCATCCGATGAACTTTTTCCCTCATCTTCTTCTTGAAAGACGTGATTGAGGAACTTTTGAAGCGTAATGGGAGTCCGTGCCTTTTGGTTATATTCATCCAGCGCGTCAATTTGCTTTTGCAGGTCCGTGCGCTTGTCGCCAGGCTTCACGGGCTTCTTAGATTTCTTCTTCTTCTTTTCCGAAGATTTTGACGGCTGGCTGCAAGTGCTTGAACCACCACCATCGGTCTTTAGAGTTGGACGTGGTTTCAACATCCCTTCAATGACCTGCGGTTCCAACGGGTTCTTCCACTTGATCGCTGGACATGTCTGAAGATCGTTTAGCATCCTCTTCGTCTTGGCTGATAATACAACCTCGCAAGGAGCTTCTTCAATGACGGAGCATGTTGCCCCCGGCGTATTCGTCCCTTTAGAGGTGTGGGGCTGCGGGGGATTCACCTTCCATTTGTCAGATAACGCGAACTTGCCCTGTCGGTATTGGTTTTCAAGCCAATTCTTGAAAACGTAGCAATCTTCGATCGGATGGCCTAGTACTCGATGATAAGGACAGTAGTTGGGCTCGTTGACGTCACTTGGTTGCAACGGACGTTTTGGATCCGGTAGATTTATGAGTCTGTTGTGCAACGCCAGCTCGAATAACCTCCTCGTTTTATCGCGGGGAAAGGAATAAGGACGTCCCATCCTATCCTCAAGGGGTACGTACGGGCGCATATTATTTTGACGAGCTACTGGCTTCGGGTCGCTCGGTTGTTGTTGAGCATTAGCGACGACGATCGTTTTTCCCTTCCCTTTGTCATTTCGGGAGTCCGGCCTTGGAAGAGGAGGTTTATGGCCCATCTGATCCATCTGTGCTAGTTTGTCGATCAAGGCTTGGAAGGTAGTCGGCTTGAAAAACATCATAAACTGCGAGATGGTTGCTTGTGGATCGAGGGTTCCCACAAACATACCCACTGCGGGAGCTTCTTCAATGCGTTGCTCGCACTTCGACCATAAATTCCGCCATCGTATAGCGTACTGAACCCACGTCTCGCCGGTTTTTACCCTGGTATTAATCAGGGCCGTCATCGGGGTACGCTCACTGGCACTTGCAAAACGCTGAGTAAACAGTAGCTCCATCTTCGCGAAGGTTTTGATAGAGTCATTCGGGAGTTCAGAGTACCACTCAAACGCCGTATTCGATAAACTTCCAACAAACTGGCGCAGTAAAAGCTTGTCATCACCACCGGTATTGCCGCAGAGTGCCCTGAACTGGGCAACATGCTGATAAGGATTGCCCGTCCCCTTATAGACATGGAACTTAGGAATTGTATAACCTGGCGGGTAATTGATTTGATCGTACCAACTTGGGTATGGCCGCCCCGTTTTTACGACCTGGCTGGCCGCTTCGGTCACATGATGCACCCGTATTTGCTGGGCGATGTATTCATCCAAATCAGCTTTTGAGATGGTATCCTCTTTAGCTGTGGATAGAGCCGGTGGAGGATTCGACGTCTCTCCCCTATCGTCTTCAAGAATGATCGGGGGATCTTCAGCAGGTGGATCTTGTTGAATCATCATACCCACCATATCCTGGAACAGGAGGGCCATTTTCTTTATGTTGGCTGCCTGCTCTGCAGCTTCTTTATCTTTCTTCTCTAGTATGCGCCGAAGGAATTCGGCGTCCGTTTCTTGTTCTTGACGTTCCTCTGAGGATGTTTCCGGGGTTTCTTTCGGCCCTGTAAGTGCAGCCATAGCGTTCATCATCTCCTGGAGCTTCTGTTGCTGCTCCTGAGCCTTGGTCACTGACCGTGTAAGCGGTCTATGACCCGTGGATGCACGGCTGTCTTCTTTTCCCGATGCCATGTAAACCGTATGAACTGTTATGCCCCCTGACTTGGGGCGTTTAGGTTCACCATTTTTAACTTTTGCCGCTGACGCGGGGGTTTTCTCTGGCCTCCTTCTTTTGTGGGCCGTTAAGGTTGAAGGAACCATTGAAGGGGGCACCCTAGCAGCTGCTGTCCCCTGCTGTTTAATGGGACAGTCCTTGTTTTTTTTCCACTTTCGCCTTTTTCTGGTGACGAGAGTGACCTGGGTCAATCACAGAGTCTTGAACCCTCCGCCAAACTTTATAAATTCTTGTGGACAGCCGTTGAGGGGGCTATTCTTGCTTCGTTTCTGGAACTCTCTCCGCAGGTGGAGGAGATCTCTTCAATGTAGCGGTTGGAGAGTTCTTCCGTACCCTCCTCAGCAGTTCAAAGCTGTTCCCAGTTGGAACAGCAGCGTTGATTTCCACCACTGGAGCCGGTGGAGTTATCCCTGAGGGAGAGTTGCCCCCTGCCTTCCTCACTCGTTGCCAATGGCGACGTCGAGCACGACGAGCCGTTGGGACTGGCTCAGAGATAGAGATAGCTTCTTTTTGCCCCCTGTCTGAATACGGCACCGCCGGTGTTAACCTTTTAAAAACTGAGGTCGTTCCTTGCGGGGTAATATCCAATCTGTCAAAGACAGATCTTCGTGCAGGGGCAGGAGCAGGAATCATCAGTCTTGAAAAGACTGACTCTTTGGCGGGAGAAGCCGCCTTAACGACTTCCGGAACAGCGGCCGTTGCCCTCTTTGGGACAGCCATTTTAGAGTTCAGATTTAGCCTGGTGAAAACAGAGGCTGTTGGTTCGGCAATGGGCGACCCGTTGACAGGGGCCGTCTCAGCAGTGAGCCAGTCGAAGACCGACTTTTTGTTCACTTCCGGTGCAGGCATTGGTGCAGAGAAGCTTGTAGGAGGGATCATGGTCCCGAAGAATAGGCCGGTGGTGGCCTGGGTCACCTGGTCTACCGGCAGAGCGAGGAAGGAAGCCGCTTGGGGCCCATATGCTACACCTCCCGGTGAGGTGGAGCGTCCGTTGTAGTGGCACTTCGAGCAGTTGGTGCAGTTAAAGGCCATTGATTCTTGAGTTCTGTGCCAGACAAAAGACCAAATATTAGTAACTTGAAATCCGAAGGCAACCATTAACAAACCGCGATTGGTTCGCGAGGACGACACACGAACTGTGGAGTGGAAAGAGAAAAAGGTCACACCGGGCGTGCCAGAATCTGTTCCCCTCCGAAGACGGCGCAGACTTTGCGTCTATGCCTGAGATTCGGGGCAGATGCTATATGGTTTTATCCGTCTACCTCTCCGAAGATGCCAAGTTGATTTATGGCACCTTGTATCGGAGGTTTAGACGGATGCGGCCGATGTAGCAGACTTCGTCAGATTCTCCCTCGCTTGAGGGGTTTTTGATTGTGGGGACGCTCTTCCCTGCAGTCGCAAGCCCCTGCAGTTAATTACGCTACCGCATTGCGGTAACAACTTTCTCCTTCTCCAGAATTTCACTTCGTGTCGTGTGTGTTTGTTTTGTTTGTGGTTGCCCGTGGATTGTATACGGAGACTGAGTAATGCCGTCGCCCGTAGGACGTGGATTAGTCCAAATCCGTATTTACTTAGATTTGGGTTTGGTGTTTTTAGTTTAAGGATGCATTAGCCGCGTTGCGGCTAAGATCAACTTAAACGTTCCTTAAGGATACGTCAGTCCTGTTTGGGACTGAGATCAACTTAACGTAGTGATCCATTTAATATATGGCCGCCAGGACTCGTCACCTCTCTGATGTCGTTGAAGGATTACAATGACATGTATCAGAGGAGCTCGGAGATGTACCCTCGAACCAGAGTTGATTGGGAGTTTTATAATCCATTTGAATGTTTAAGGATACGTTAGCCGTGTTTGGGACTAAGATCGACTTAAACGGGATCATTTAGATCCGGTAAAAGAGCATCGGGAGGCTCTATTGTCCCAGTCTAGGGACGTGGTGGTCCATGTTCCAGTTTAAGG